>OX375880.1:79668838-80337688 GCA_947359465.1 Metellina segmentata | reverse complement strand
AGCCGAACGTTTCAACCATATAAACGGTAAAGATCAAAATTTAATTTTGTATTTTTGAAAATATTTTGAGACAGTTTAGTACAGCAATTGCCCATGTTACTTGTAACAAGCTATAGCGTCATGGTTCCCTTTCTTCGAGATTGCCGTCAATAAGCGAATCGGCTGGCAAGTTTATGACCGGATGGAGGTAAAGGAATGCGAAGTAGCCCCTCGTTTTTGAACTGTCGAGCGTCGTAAAAATGAGGTACATACGAAGTGACGCTTTGTTCTATCCCCTCGAAAAAGGAGAATCGTTGGATTTTTTAGAGTGAAAGGACGAAGAGCAGGTCTTTTCTCTAAGTTTTATAAATTACATTTAACTTTCCAAGCAGTCTTGATGCGATATCTCGTCCATCAAGTTCTGATCAATTCCCCTAATGGCGAGATATCTCGTTGTTGTTGTGTCTAATCCTTCAGGATCTAGCAGCAGCTAGATCAAATCCATGAGACCATGAACTCTAGCAAAGTCAAGCACCAGGAGTGGGCAATCAAGGACAACCGCCAAACTGAGCCCCAAGCAATCGAGGATATGTTACTATAGGCGACATAATTTCATGGAGAAAGGAAAAAGCAGCTTCTATTGGTACAAGGTACTTGGAGCTCCAATGGAGAGAAGACTGACTTTGCTCCGGTGCCTTCAGGTCTTAGCTGAGCATAGTGGAACGGCCTTCACGCCTTGGGTGACCCTACCAGGAGAAAACTCTCCCGACGTCCTTTGCCCGTTCCGCCCAGGTACACCCCCTCGCCGGCTAAAAAGCACACTTTGAGGCGACCTGCAGGACTTGAGGGGGAGATATCTTGTTATCAAGATATTGCCGACGTTTCGATGATGGAGAGATCAAGATCTGGCCAGTTTTATTCGAAGGACGAAATATCTCGTCTATCAAAATATGCTAATGGTTTTGCAAATGATGAGAAACCTCACCAGGAAAGTTAATATTTTACCATTGAATTTTATTTATTTTTACAACAGGATACCTGGTTTCTGTGCTTCCCTGAACGTTAAGTCACTGTTTAGGGAGTATATGTAGAAATTTTTCTTTTTCCAGAACCATGACAGCAAGAAGTCTTTTGTGTAAACGTTTGGGGAAAATTGAATAAGAGAAAAACAAGTTTAAACTGTTCGTTTTAAGGTTGTCCTTTACTTGCTTACATGTTAAATTCTAGCACTTCGACTAATTCACCAAAATCGCTTAAACCTTTTCAAAAAATAGAATGTTCGTAAAACGTATTTCCTCGATTTTTGCAGCATACTTAAAACTAGATTAACGTTAGTTATTCAGTTTTTTTAAATTTGTACATACAGTGAGCATTATTATAAAGCAAAACTTTTTGATCTGTTATTTGGATTCTGAATTCATAACTGGGGAGAAAAATTAGTCCTTTCTAAATAGTAATATTAAATTTGAAACAATTCTTTAGCGAAATCTACTGTGTTAACAGAACAAAATTATACTTTTCTAAGAAACAGTCAGTAATTTCTGATGCTTAAAACTCTTAAGATATTTTCTTTCAATTATCATTTTTACAATAGATTTTCAATTGTGACTAAATGAAACATTATGAATAATTGTTTGTAGGCTGATTAAGTGTGTTATTTTCTTCCTATAGCACCACCGCGAATTATCAGTACGTTTCCCAATAATAAAAACTTTCAACGCCAATTTAATACAATTATAATTTCTAGCTCCACGACTTCTCTATCTTCCGAAAGTAATTATTTAGATTAATTTTCCATGCATCTATTCCTTGGATTTCGAATTGAAGTTTTCACCACAAAGAAAAATAGCTACACGGTTTGGGATAAATTACAGACACATGCATTATCGTATAATTAAGTCATATTTTCTTAAATAATGCACATGGTAGCTCATATTAGCATTACGGTAACTGTAAGACGTGATGTAAGATGAATTCAGTAGTGACAGAGTCAAACCCATCTGAACGACTTAATTAAGTTGAAAAATCACATTTAGTTACGTAAGGCGCCGAGGGAAATGTTTTCTTAATTTACCAGATTGCATTTTTCCTTATCAAGAGTAACAATCGTTTCGAAAGTTTATATAATGTAAAAAAAGAGTTCCGAGAAGCAATTGGATAGAGGAAATTGGGCGACATCAAGGAAATGAAAGATAATTTAGCTTTTTGTTTCCATCTTACCCAACAATGAAATTGAATGAAAACTCTGAGCGTCATGTGATGTTGAACTATTGATTTTACCTTATAACATACATCGAGACAAATTCACCACACCTATTGTTTAAAATAATCTCAGTAAAGTTTCCGTTGGTCCCAAGAAGTCACCCAATAATATTTAGTTAGTTTTTTTGGTTAGAAGCCATGCAGGGAAACTTTCTACGTAAGAGAAAGTGATTATTCCGGTCACTTTTTCAATCTACAGTTAACCGATTCATTCCAATAAGATCGAGAGATTCTCCTGGTATAAAATAATCCCAGACTACTTTCAAGGCCGAAATTCTTTGATTGCATTAGGTATATGGTTGAACAAATGAAGCCCCCCCAAAGAAAAATGACAATTATGAGTCTTCTTATCCTTGAGGTAGGAATCGTATTTGCGATTGAAAGACCATTCGTCTATCTGCTTCGAAATAGAAAATAAATTATTTGGGTCAGATCAAGATGATAGACAAGACACAATTATACTTTCGTGGAGTTCTAATATATGTCAGAAAACGTGTATAAAACAGTTGTATATACAAGGGGTGTTCAAATGAATAGGTGCGAAACTTCGTAACAACGTAACCGTTAACATATTTGCCTATGCCGCTATGGGAGAACGTAGCGAGACATCTAGGGATGCGATTGGAATCTCCGGCGTGGATCGGAGCATGCGCGGGCGCCCGCATGCGCAGGAGAGAGCAGAGGCTCTTCTAAAGAGCACCGTCCAATTGACGCGGCAGTGCGTGTGAGGACAGGATGGCGTTCACATTGCAAAATTAGACGATTGAGGAGCAGCGTGGCGCTATTCGATTTCTGACAGCGGAAGGTGTTAAACCGGCCGTTATTCATCGCCGGCGGATGGTGACCGTATACGGGGAAGACCGTGTGTCTGACAACTCAGTGAGAAAATAGAGTTCCCCTTTTTCGTGCAGGTAGTGAGAGTTTGGTTGATGGCCCGAAACCAGGCCAGGCAAACACAGCCATCACGGCCGATCTCATCGACAAGGTCGACGACCTAGTGAGAAGTGATCGGCGTGTCACACTGCGAATGTTGGCGGTGAAGGTGGATGTCAGCGTTGAAACTGTGTGGACAATTGTTCGCGACAGGTTGCGTTATCGGAAGGTGTGCGCGCAGTGGGTTCCGAAGCAGATCACCGACCAGCAAAAAGAGCTGTGTATGTGGCTAGCACTTCAACATCTGTATCGGTATCATGAAGACCTCGCTTTCCTGGAGCGGATCGTCACAGGTGATGAGAGCTGGTGCCATCCCTACGAGCCAGATACAAAGCGGGACAGCATGCAGTGGAAACATGCGTCGTCACCCCTCTCCCCCCCTAAAAAGTTCAAAGCCGTGGCGTCAGCAGGGAAGGTGTTGCTCACCGTCTTTTTTGACGTCCAAGGTCCATTACTTGTTGAATTCCTCGAGCACAGAAGAACCATTAACTCCGATGTGTACTGTGAGACACTCCGAAGCCTACGCAGGTCCATCAAGAACAAAAGACCTGGGCTGCTCACGGAGGGTGTGGTTCTGCTCCATGATAACGCGCGTACACATGTCTCCAGGGTCAGACACACGGAACTATCCAAGTTCAAGTGGGAGAAGCTTGAAGCCGTCCTACACCCCGGACATGTCGCCCTGCGATTTCCATGTGTTTGGTCCCCTGAAAAAACACCTGAAAGGGAAGCGCTTCAACTCGGACGACGAACTCAATGACGCTGTGAAGGACTGGGACTCGTCACAGCTACAGGAATTCTGGAAACAAGGAATCCTTCGGCTCGTTAATCAATGGGAACGTTGTGCTCAGGACTATGGTGTATACTTTGAATAAAGTCTCCATTTATACCCACAGTGTCGTTTCGTACCTTTTCATTTGAACAATCCTTGTATATGTTATATATAATAACATATGCATGGTTATATATAATAACATGAAATGCACAAAAAAACTAAGAACCAAACAGCCGGGGTGCAATAAACCAGAAACACCAGAATTTATTTCTTTTGTTGTAATTTATTTAATGTGAAAATTGCAACACTGTGAAAAAATCATCAGAAATGAATAAATTTATTCCATGTATTACTGGTAGTAGTTTAAATAAACAATCAAATTTACAGAGCAAAAATTAAAAAAAACACAAAAATTATGCCGAAAATCAATATCTTGTGCAGCTGCCACGCGTAACGATGAGATCGTTTACACGTCGTGGCATTTCAGATGTCCTCTATCTGATACCAAAGCTCAGTCGTACTCATTGCCCGATGAGCGTGTACGAGCGAGTCGCCGACCGATGTAATCCCAGACATGCTGAAGGGATGACATATCCGGGGAACGTGAAGGCCATGGAAGAAGCGTAATCTGTCGTACACGGAAGAAGTATTGTACATACCGAGAAACATATGGACTGGCATTGTCCTGCTGAAATATAGCTCCGGGAATACATTGCAGGAGGTGTAGGACCTCGGGCTGTAACGCCCACTGTTCAGGGTCCCCACAATTTGGAGTAGGCGGGATCGCCCATGATATCTTTTGAATCTTTTGAAATGAATTCTGGGTTTTGACAGAATATAGAGGAAAACTACGTAACTGACAATCAATGCTATTGGTATGAGAGTGAGATTTTGTGTTAACAAACCAGACGGAAAACTAAGATTTTACTTCCGTTTCCCAAATGCACCCTCATGATACATATTGAACTTACTTTAATATGTAGATTAATGTCTTTTAATTTATGGTAGTTCATCTAACTGTCATTAATCAATTAACTAGCATGTTTAAATATTTTATTAGAGAAGTGCCGAAGATGTATTCCAAAAATAATGCGTGACTATATGTATAGTCCTAAAAAAAAGACGTTTTCGACAAATATCAATATTTAAAATTTGTCTAAGGGGCCGTCTTCATATTAATCTGGGTGCTTGCTTCGATAATTTCAATACGAACCCCTCTCTTTTATAGCACATTTGGATTATACACACAATTTCAGACGGAAATAAAAAAAAAGTTCATTAATTTTATTGTATTTTTTTACCGATTTGTAAGTGTTTGAAAAGTGTAAATCAATTTTTCTAGGAAATTCTTATTCCATCCTTTGCTACCCCAAAACCCAAACACAATCTATAAACATTTTAACTATCAAACTAAATTTTATTATTATTTATTAATTGTGAAATTAATATTCATAAAAATTATGTATAGGAAGATCAGTAAATTTTTACTCCATGCGATTCAACTGTTACTGAAACATCGGAATTCCGAATTGTTTCAGCTCATTACGTGCATAATTAATAGCGCAGAGAGAGTGTGCAAAATTTGATTATTGCTATCGTTATTGGGGATTGTTCACAAAGTGAAAACAAAAATTTCTGCTAACTGATCCTAGGATTCAATCAGAATGGATTCTTAGTTTGACGCCAGCTTAATGGACTCAGTCCACGGCCCCTGCAACAGGTCATTGACTACGATGGCCCTTACACCTGATATTAATATTTATTATGTGATTGTATAATATTATTAAATGACTTATTATAAAGCTTTTGTGTGAAAGGTATTTTACTTTGCTAGGCAAAAATTAGCTTCATCATTCAGATATTTATGAAACATAATTAACAACCTACTTATACTATTGTAGATTAGGATTGTAACAATCCACTTTATATATATATATATATATATATATGTAAGATTCGTGTTGTTCTGTTTGGTAAGGTCTATATTAAAGACTTCGAATCTTACAGCACATTGACATTTAATGAATAAATATATACAATTATTATGTACAGTTGAGTTATATTTCAAAAAAGTTCCGTCATTATCGGCAGCAGTCGTCTCTGCTCGGAAAAAATACGTCAGCTCTCAATGGCGTCCAGGGGAAAAAGTGTCTGTTCTATTAATTTTCTCGTAACTGAATACCAGAATGTGAATGGCTCGTGACAGTCTTGCCTTGCATTCCTACTACAATGCAACTGACTCCTACCAGTCTCGTTGCTCTTGTAATGAGATATTTCCTGACTAGTAGACAACTACCGTTGTCTAGTATTCCTACAACCGGCCATCCTGATGATCTTTCGTCCTCGAAAGGAACACGACAAACCTAAAAAAAAAAAAAACACAAAACAGTATCTGGGAATACATTGATTCAGTATTAGTTATTGAACCACGACTTCATATGGTCAGCTGCTGTCGACGTCAAGTTCGGTCCTTCATGGTTTCCAACTTTCTCAACGTCATAGCGATCATGGGGTTTCACTTTCTTCACTCGATATGGTCCTAAGAATTTCGGTCGTAATTTCATTCCGACACCAAATTGAGTCCGCTGAATAGCAATAAGATCGCCCTCTTTGTATTGATGAGGTTTCTTCCTCTTCTTATCATACGTTCTTTTATTCTCTTCCTGAATTTTTAGGATATTCTCTTTGGCATCGTCTCTTAATTTCTTCCTCTTCTCTAGAAAAACTTCAGTATATTCTTCTTCTAAAAGCTGGACTATCTTGAGATCTTCTTTGTTTCGCATTTTCACACCTGTCAAAAGTTCGAAGGGTGTCCATCTTGTGCTTCTGGAGGTTGTACTATTGAGTATTCTTTGTACGGCGTCAACGTGTTTGAACCATTTGATCGGTTCTTCAATTGAAAGTTTGGATAACACTGGAATCAGGGTTTTGTGCATTCTTTCTACTTGTCCATTGCCTCTTGGGATTCCTGTTGTGATTTTTAGGTGTTCAATCCCGTTTTCGCAACAAAAATCTGTAAATTCTTTAGATGTAAAAGCGGATCCTCTATCCGAGATTATCCTCGCAGGATTTCCAAAACTATTTTGTTGTTGTTTGAGTTTATTTATTGCTTCACCTGATGTCGTAGATTTGGTAGGATATAACCAAGTGAATTTTGTGAATGCGTCTACTACCGTGAAGATATACTGATAGTTCTTAGATGTTGAAGGTAACGGACCTATGAAATCAATGTGATAAGTGTATAATGGAACGTCCTCTTTAGGAATTGGATTTAGAAATTTGTTATCCTCTGCTATGGTTCGTTTTGTCTCCAACTTAGTGTTTGGTTCCAGACGATTAGTTACTTCGAGATGAGTTTCGGTTTGAATTTTAGTTGAATCTGAAGTGTTCGCTAAATTAACAATTCTTGCGTAATTCACTCGAAAATTATCGCGTCTGCTCAAAACATGAATTCCGCTCTCTGATAAAGTAAGATTTAACTTATTTATGCAATCGAACCCAAGAACAATATGATCAGGTAAATTTTTTAAAACATAAACATCAGTAACAATAATGCAGTCATCAATAATAATTTCAGTAGAAAAGAAACCTAGAGGAGAAATGTGTTCTCCTCCTATACCCATTAAAGTCACATTATCAAAACTCAATTTTGGGGATCCAATTTCAACATAAAATTCATATTTTATCATTGACACATCACTCCCTGTGTCGATTAGCGCATTAGATCTTTTCCCGCACATTTCAACATATTTTCTTAGCTTAGTACGAGAATTAAAAGGGCTATTAATTAAAGTTCTATTTACATTTCTTTTGGGACACACGTCGGCCTTGTGCCCATAATTTTTACATTTAAAGCATCTCACACCCTCAGTTTTCTTTTCACAATTTATCGACTTATGTCCATATTCATTGCAGTTGTAACATTTTATATGATTGGTGTTAGTTTGTTCAGGGCGCACGAAAGATCGAGGCTTTAATTTGTCAAAATCCCTATTGAAACGCTTCTTATATTTATCGTCTGATGTTTTCGAATCTCTATTGGGTTTTAAATGACATCGAGCCGCTTCATATTCGTCTAATTTATTGACGAGTTGGTCTATTTTCGTTATTTTGGGTAGCTCGTCTATAAAATGGTCTCGAACGTCATTGGGTATTTTTCGTTTTAGTTGATCGGTAATCATGAGTTCTTTAAGGTCTTGGTAATTTGATACTTCCAACCCACTCGTCCATTCTTCAAAGAAATTTTTCAGATCATGAGCAAAGTCATTCCAAGTAGAAGACGCTTCTTTTCTATCCGAAAGGAAATTTTGCCTAAATTGTTCCGGATTTAATTTAAAACGTTTCAACAATAATCTCTTGACATTTTCATAGTCATTAGCCTTTTCGTCAGGCTCACGCGTGATAAGATTAGCCAAATCCAATGGGAGTAACCCCAACAAATGTGTAACCCATTCCGTTTTTGGTATTTCGATACGACTAATCTGTCTTTCAAATAAAGTTAAATAACAGCTAATATCCTTATTCGTCTCGTAACGGTTAATCAATTTCAATAAATCGTTATTGTATAGGCTGGTAGTTTTACCATAACTGTTGCCTTGTCCGTTAGCAGTTTCGATTTCGAGTTTCCTTAATTCGAATTCGCGGGCTTGTTTTTCGGCTTCAAATTTCTCTGCGCGTTTTTCGGCTTCAATTTTCTCTGCGCGGGCTTGTTTTTCGGCTTCAATTTTCTCTGCGCGTTTTTCGGCTTCAATTTTCTCTGCGTGTTTTTCGGCTTCAATTTTCTCTTCGCGTTCAGTTCTAATAACACTCAACAGATTTTTTGTTATCTCCTCGTCATAATTTTCAGAATCTATTATAAGTTTCGAGCACTGCGCTACTTTGGGATTCGCTGGCACTATTAGGCCTAATTCGTCAATCAATGTTAGCAAATCTGCTTTTCGGGCCTTAGTTAAATATGCCATGTCATCAATTAAAACAAAATTCTGTACTCACAGTTTCGAAAGTTCCTTCTATCCGTCTTTTCCGTCAACTCGTCTTTTTCGTCTATGCGTTTTTTCGTCTACGGGTTTTCTTTTTTGTCGTTTCAGTCTATCATCAGCACCACATCAGGAGAAGTCATGAAACTGTTCTTGTAGATGATTAAAACACAAGTCCAGGTTTGCATAGGGAGTCAAAACATTCCGCCGGCCGGTTCAATCGTCACTGCTTTCGGGGTCTGCTAATCCGTCGTTCAAGCCCTCGTACGAAGGAGGAGAATCGTCGCGGTCGTCAACGGTTTTTCACATCGCGGTCGAACCCTCATTTTTTGTAAGATTCGTGTTGTTCTGTTTGGTAAGGTCTATATTAAAGACTTCGAATCTTACAGCACATTGACATTTAATGAATAAATATATACAATTATTATGTACAGTTGAGTTATATTTCAAAAAAGTTCCGTCATTATCGGCAGCAGTCGTCTCTGCTCGGAAAAAATACGTCAGCTCTCAATGGCGTCCAGGGGAAAAAGTGTCTGTTCTATTAATTTTCTCGTAACTGAATACCAGAATGTGAATGGCTCGTGACAGTCTTGCCTTGCATTCCTACTACAATGCAACTGACTCCTACCAGTCTCGTTGCTCTTGTAATGAGTTCTTTCCAGACTAGTAGACAACTACCGTTGCCTAGTATTCCTACATATATATATATATATATATATATATATATATATATATATATTAGGCGGGAAATACAGCTACGACAGGGACAAATTTCTGCTTGTTTCTTGGTAAACCAGTCTTTATTTAGGCAGGTGGTTGCAGCCCGACTAAAACGAAATTCATTGAATCTAAAGAAACTGCATGCTTGATAACAGTTGAGTGAACCATGAAAGGAAATATATATATATTACTGTACATTATATATATTATTGTACATTGACTAGAGTTTAAAATAACTCGTTTTAACGAATACGGGTAGGCTGAAGTTTAGATGAATGTTACGACGTTTATATATATATATATATATATATATATATATATATATATATATATATATATATATATATATATATATATATATATATATATATATATATATATATATATATATATATATATATATATGTAAGATTCGTGTTGTTCTGTTTGGTAAGGTCTATATTAAAGACTTCGAATCTTACAGCACATTGACATTTAATGAATAAATATCCACAATTATTATGTACAGTTGAGTTATATTTTAAAACAGTTCCGTCATTATCTGCAGTAGTCATCTCTGCTCGGAAAAAATACGTCAGCTCTCAATGGCGTCCAGGGGAAAAAAATGTCTGTTCTATTAATTTTCTCGTAACTAAATACCAGAATGTGAATGGCTCGTGACAGTCTTGCCTTGCATTCCTACTACAATGCAACTGACTCCTACCAGTCTCGTTGCTCTTATAATGAGATATTTCCTGACTAGTAGACAACTACCGTTGTCTAGTATTCCTACAACCGGCCATCCTGATGATCTTTCGTCCTCGAAAGGAACACGACAAACCTAAAAAAAAAAAAACACAAAACAGTATCTGGGAATACATTGATTCAGTATTAGTTATTGAACCACGACTTCATATGGTCAGCTGCTGTCGACGTCAAGTTCGGTCCTTCATGGTTTCCAACTTTCTCAACGTCATAGCGATCATGGGGTTTCACTTTCTTCACTTGATATGGTCCTAAGAATTTCGGTCGTAATTTCATTCCGACACCAAATTGAGTCCGCTGAATAGCAATAAGATCGCCCTCTTTGTATTGATGAGGTTTCTTCCTCTTCTTATCATACGTTCTTTTATTCTCTTCCTGAATTTTTAGGATATTCTCTTAGGCATCGTCTCTTAATTTCTTCCTCTTCTCTAGAAAAACTTCAGTATATTCTTCTTCTAAAAGCTGGACTATCTTGAGATCTTCTTTGTTTCGCATTTTCACACCTGTCAAAAGTTCGAAGGGTGTCCATCTTGTGCTTCTGGAGGTTGTACTATTGAGTATTCTTTGTACGGCGTCAACGTGTTTGAACCATTTGATCGGTTCTTCAACAGATTTTTGTTATCTCCTCGTCATAATTTTCAGAATCTATTATGTTTCGAGCACTGCGCTACTTTGGGATTCGCTGGCACTATTAGGCCTAATTCGTCAATCAATGTTAGCAAATCTGCTTTTCGGGCCTTAGTTAAATATGCCATGTCATCAAGTAAAACAAAATTATGTACTCACAGTTTCGAAAGTTCCTTCTATCCGTCTTTTCCGTCAACTCGTCTTTTGCGTCTACGCGTTTTTTCGTCTACGCGTTTTCTCTTTTGTCGTTTCAGTCTATCATCAGCACTACGTCAGGAGAAGTAATGAAACTGTTCTTGCAGATGATTAAAACACAAGTCCAGGTTTGCATAGGGAGTCAAAACATTCCGCCGGCCGGTTCAATCGTCACTGCTTTCAGGGTCTGCTAATCCGTCGTCGCTACCCTTAGTTGGAGCGGAAGGGGTTCACGCCCTCGTACGAAGGAGGAGAATCGTCGCGGTCGTCAACGGTTTTTCACATCGCGGCCGAACCCTCATTTTTTGTAAGAATCGTGTTGTTCTGTTTGGTAAGGTCTATATTAAAGACTTCGAATCTTACAGCACATTGACATTTAATGAATAAATATCCACAATTATTATGTACAGTTGAGTTATATTTTAAAACAGTTCCGTCATTATCTGCAGCAGTCGTCTCTGCTCGGAAAAAATACGTCAGCTCTCAATGGCGTCCAGGGGAAAAAAATGTCTGTTCTATTAATTTTCTCGTAACTGAATACCAGAATGTGAATGGCTCGTGACAGTCTTGCCTTGCATTCCTACTACAATGCAACTGACTCCTACCAGTCTCGTTGCTCTTATTAATGAGTTCTTTCCAGACTAGTAGACAACTACCGTTGTCTAGTATACCTACATATATATATATATATATATATATATATATATATATATATATATATATATATATATATATATATATATATATATGTATATATATATATGTATATATATATGTATATATATAAATATATATATATATATGTATATATATATATATATATATATATATATATATATATATATATATATATATATATATATATGTATACATATATATATATATAGTTATTTTAAACTCTATTCAATGTACAATAAACAAATACTTCGGATATGTAAAGAATACTTTCTAGTAAACATAAGCTAAGCCTCGCATGGTACATTACTTCACATTCTGTGAAAGGAAGCCGAGATTTAGGAAATGATTACTCATAATAATATTAATATCATGCAATCTTCTCACTGTCATTTAACATTATTCTTCTGTGTGTGCTACGGGATATTTCCACTTTTAATTAATCCAGACCAAACAATTAAAATGATTAAAATAATAAGTGTTTTACATCAAAATAAAGGTAATGCGTGCTTATTAGCATTAATCAACGAATATTAATTTTATACCTTTGTATTAATGCAAAAGTCATTTAAAATAGGATAAAAAAGATATACTATAGCAATTCGTTTAGGCATATCATATTTATTACCATATTTCTGATTGAGGAACACATAATATTTGAATCTTTTAAAATTTCCAGTAATATTTTGCTAGTATACTATAAAAAAAAGTCATAAAAATGAAAGTAATATTTATGTTAAAGTTTTGGAAATATTTTTTTTTCCTAAAGGAATGCGTCTGTTACACCTCCAAAGTACATTAGTTTCCAAAAATTAAGGAAAAATAAAAAAATAGCGATTACTCAAAAGTTACATCTAGATTTTAATGAAACTGAGCCACAGTATACAACACACAGTAAGGTATAATATAACATGAAATGTAAAATACAAGGCAATTATAGTAATTTTGAAATTAGCACATGTATAAAATTAACGAAGTGAATATGTCAGTTTGGTATAGAAAAAGTACCTTTAATATGGAATATGAACACACCTAGAAGCAATATAGCACATTCAGCGATGTGTGATACTGTCAATTATGCGATCTATGAGCTCTCTGGAAAGCGCGAGTCATTGCTCTTGTAATTAAGTTGTAACCTTTAAGTTGCTTGTAATAAGTTGCACCAGTTGTAAGCATGACAAGGGTCTGAGGAGGAGCATTGAGAGCAGCACGTCTTCCTAAAGAATCCTAAATATGCTCGATGGGATTCAAGTCCGATGATCGAGCTGGCCATTCCATGCGCTGAATTCTAGGGTGCTGAAGATAATATTTCACGATGGTTCCCTGTGCAGTTTAGCTTTGTCGTCCTGTAACAGGAAATCATTACCTCTTGCACCGGCGTAAGAGCGCACATAAGCATCAAGGATGTTATCTCTTTAGACATGAGCATTCACGGTTCCATGTGACATGTTCCTGTCCCAAAGAGATACCACCCCAAACACAAACACTGCCTCCTCCGTATGAATATCTTTCACGAATATTTGATGGACGGTAACGTCTTTCCTGTTCTCTCCAAATCAAATAACGTCTAATATCGCTTTAAAGGCTAAACCGGGACTCATCCGTGAAGTGAACACGCCTCCATTGATCAGCCGAAAAGTGAACATGTTGACGTGCTCACTTCAAAAGTTCCCTCCTGTGACGTGAGGTGAGACACAAATGGCTGGTCGCCTCGCGTAAAGACCACCTTCGTAAAGCCTTCTACGCATGGTAGACGTTGACACCAACCTTCCGGTGGGTCCAGCAAGAAAGAGAGATAGGACTGCGGTTCTATTTCTTCGTGCACATAACCGCAAATATCGGTCATCGGCTCTTGTCGCAGCGCTTGGCCGTCCTTGGCTAAACCTTCTGGATGCCGAACCATTGCAATGATTTGAAATGGTTGGCAAAGTCTATGAACCAAAGAAGATCTCACATTTAGCCATCTAGCTACCTCTGTCTGACTTTGACCTGCCTCCAGTCTCCCAATACCGCTAAATCGCAGTTTCGCATGCAACTGATACCTCGAGGTCATTGCAACGAATTGGCTACCCAAGATTTCTTATCTCACTATCACAGCGATATCTACAGCCTTACTCTCAAGCTTACATTTTTTTGCTCCTCACAGATGACGCAATCCGATTGCAGCATTTTGTGTTAAAAAACTCTGTCGTGTATTTTAAGGCCTCATCTGTGTCACGCGCAATGTTGATAGATCTGTAAATTTGAACACTACCGGGCAACTCTCGCAGGAGTTGATTTTGATGACATTGACATCTTCATTTCTTAGGGAAAGAATTGCCCTTTGGCACAGCCATGCATGATCAGTGCTTTGCTACAACAGCAATATATCGGTCAACCGCAGGGGTCGTAACCTTTGGGCAGCGGGCCACTGTTTGGACTACTGTTTGACTTGTTTGAAATTGTTTGCATAATCGTGAAATGACGGAATGAACGCCAAAGAAAAGAGCAACATCAGTGATTGATTGCCCTTCTTCAAGGCGTCCCACAGAACGCCAGTGCTCACTATTTGCTATTCGTCTTGTGGAAGCCCCAGAAACACGTCCGTCTTGAAAACTAATCGTACGAAAATTTTAAACACTTTTTACCACACTTACATGCAACTCTTTTAACCCTTTACAATGCTGGCTTCTTATACGACTGCTTTTTTCATATTTCTCGACACGAAACCGTGATTGGCTGCTACATAAAACATTTGCATAGTCCCATCTAACTCTGCAGCAAATAGCAGCATCCCAAATTTAGATTGATTTCTGGAAATTAATATTTTATTCCCCATGCTTAACTTTTAGCAGCGAGTCTAGACTATTATAAAATGAAGTTCGTGTGTTGTCTGTTCGGAGTGTCTCGACGAATCTATGGCACTTACAACAATGAAATTTAGCACACAGGTAGTCCGAATATTTTATAATTTTATAGTCCACCCCGAATTTTAAAATTTAATCTAGAACATTTTAAATTTAATTTAATGATATATTTAATTATTACTGTTTTCCTCCGAATGGCAAGTCTTCAATCCGTATTGACTAAATCCGTACTTACTGTGCGTGTGTATCCGCCCGATAACTGGATATCCTTCATAAAAATTTATTGCCTTTTTAAAAGCATATTAACTTTTAGTTAATTTTTATCATTTTGGTTTGGATGTCTTATCGAAAGTATATCGATATTTAATCCCAATTTTAAATTTGATATAGAACATTTAAAAATGAATTTGTTATTATATTTTTGTGTTATTTAGTTTCCTAAAAATGTCAACAGTTTTTAAATGGACTTTACTGCACTCCCGCCAATCTTTGTTTTGGATCATTTATAAAAACTAAGAACATTTCTTCTATGTAGTTCTTCGATCACAGGATGATGATGTGCTCTTCGAATTTCATCGTTTTACTGACAAGCAAAGACCTTTTTCACCAATTTATTGTCGACATGTATTCCAAGATTAAATCGTAAAGGGTGTTTTACGTACGACTGAATCAGAGGACTATGAGAGTGAAGCAGTATGCACATTTGCGAGATGCGTTGATGAACAATGGAAATGTTGCTATACGAAAACTGAAGTACACAGAAATCGCCAAACTTTCAAAAAGATATCGAAACCAAAAGTTTATGCTTTTGTAAATTTATACGATGCATAAATTACCAAAATTAAATATTGCTATGCTTTCCAGAAGACACCTCAACACAAAGCCAAACAAAAAAATTGCATAAAATAACAACAAAATTGTGGCATTTCGCTATAACTACCTTTTTTAATTTACGGCACACAATGTTTCGTTATACGGCTAAAAAAATGTTTTTTTTTTATACTTTTGTTTATTTTTGCTTCTCTCTTTAGACGGCACTGTTACAATTTGTCTCACCAAAATATGAGGAACGTTTGGCACAACAGTGTCATCATTTTACTGCGTTGTCGCTTTAGCGTAGTTACACCGACTTTATACAAAGCCCACGTCACAACTCAAAGTCCTATCGCGAGGCTACTTTTACGCAAATTACAAGGAAATTACGTAAATTACGCCTGCATAAACAACAAGGATGTCCTAGGGCATCGGAAAGCATTTCAATCGTTGGCGTAATGCAGAAACGTAGCGATTTATCCGACGTCTAAAAGGGCATGATTATTGGCTTTCGGGCCAAGGGTGGAAGCATTTCGGAAACGACTAATTTTGTGAACTGTTCGCGTGCCGCCGTGGTAAAAGTATACCGTGCATGGCAAAATGGCACCATCCAAAATCAGCGGCGTGGCACATGTGGTGCACCTCGGGCTATAGATGATAGAGGC
Organism: Metellina segmentata; assembly: GCA_947359465.1. NCBI lineage: Eukaryota > Metazoa > Arthropoda > Arachnida > Araneae > Tetragnathidae > Metellina > Metellina segmentata. The sequence goes on along the minus strand of OX375880.1, from coordinate 80,321,478 downwards.
GAACGAAGGCTACGGAGATGCGTTCGGGCGAATAGACGTGCAACTCTTGAGCAACTGACCGCCCAGATGAACCAAGGGGCTACCAAGAGTGTATCCTCAACAACGGTTCAGCGAACGTTGCTGCGCATGGGCCTCCGCAGCAGACGCCAGGTTAATGCATCTATGCTGACTGCTGTTCATCAGCGACGAAGGCTGGAATTTACACACCAGTACCGCAATTGGACGTCCACAGAGTGGCGACATGTGGCTTTTTCCGATGAATCACGTTTTATGCTCCATTGGACAGATGGACGTTGACGTATACGGCGTGAAACGTCTGAAAGCAAACACCCTGCAGCAATTGCCATGGATCCTCAACCGCGTAATCTAGCGCAGCTGGAGTCGCCATTACTCAACATCCCAGTGAACACCTTCAGAAACCTAATTTACTCTCTTCCTGCACGTCTCGCAGCGGTCCGCTCTGCCAAAGGTGGTTACTCTGGCTTTTGACAGGTGGTCCCATTAATTTAACTGGACTGTGTAGTTAACTTTAACTAAAAGTTAGTATGCTTTTAAAAAGGCAAAAAAAATGTTGTAAAGGATTTCCAGTAACTACACGCACAGTAAATACGGATTTATTCAATACCGATTGAAGGCTGTTGCCATTCGGAGAAAAACAATATTAAATATAGCATTAAATTAATTTTAAAATGTTCTAGATTAAATTTTAAAATTGGGGCTGGACTTTAAAATTGCAAATAATTCGGAATACATGTGTACCAAATTTTATTATTGTAAGTGCCATAGATTCGTCAGGACATTGAGAACACGCACACACAGAAACTTCATTATATAATAGTAGAGATGATACGTCCATTACATATGGAATTGCTCTACGGTAATCTTGATCTTATGATCATAATTGGAAATAATAAAGGCACATGCTATCTAAGAAACGAATTTCACGAAATGTAGGCAGTGAAGTTTTTATTCTTATAAATATCCTAGGTATATTTCTCTTTTCTATGTGTGTCAGAGTAAATTTTCCTTTTTTTCTGTTTGTTATCAGGAAAGTACCAAAAGTATATTTTACCAAACGATACTTATTCGAAAGTAATATTCTAACTTACATTTTATCAGTCGATAATTATTTATATAAAGTGACAAATTAAATACATGTTGCAAAAACTTTATTAACACATTTTAGTTGATGTATTTATCATTATTGATATTCTTTTCCTCCGAGGCCATAAAAGTGAGAAAAATACAAAGTATTGAAAGATATTCCACAAAACTGTCGGTACGAAACGATTATCAGAATTTTTTAATTATGTATAAATAATGTTGGAATTAAAATATTAATTTTCGTGACAATTTCATGTTGCCAGATGTCTTTACGCTGTAAAAACCCAACCAACCACATCGCCATTTTAGAATTCACAAATTATTCATCAGATCGTGACAGACATCTTTAAACATAATTAACGATATTCACTGATATAAACTAGTATTTTCTCCTGGGAAAAATATCGAAAACTAAATGTAATTTTTATTTTGTATCCAGAAAACGTTTGTTTCTAATGAAATTAAAGTGAGTTTGTATTTTTCTTGGAACATGCAAATTTTAATTTGGGAAAATTAATGCGAAATAATAAATTCAGCTAGGAGATGTGTAAACACGAGGAGAGAAAATTTAATTACTCGTTCAATTTAACGAATACTCAAGATTAATTGGATTTCATGTATACTTAATTTGTGGTGGCTAAATTTCAAGCGAATTCAAGTCAGGCGTGAATTATTATATCAGAATATGATATCGAGAAATTCACCGTATCTGTTAAATAGTTAAGAAATTGATGTAATTTTCGCTATCTATCCAATCGCACCTTAGGCTCAGCAATAGTTATAAATAAATAGTTAAAATACTCCCAAATGAAAGAATACTCCCAAAAAATTGATCCCTAAAAATAATCCCAATTTTTCGAGGGCATGACTAATTTAATAACATATAAAGACAAATGCAAACAGAATATATTTAAAAAAAGAAATTAAGCGTTTATAAAATTTGATATTGAGCTTTAAATACATAGTATTTAGAATTAGTTTATTATTCAACTTGGATTGGGCCTTTTAATATGAATTTTTATAATGTAATTTAAATTTTAATTCATTTACCATGCATAGCAGTTTATAATATTTTACAAAAATTATAATGCAATATGTATGTATCACCAACTCTAATTTCTGGAAACTTCTACATTTTCAACCTCTAATGCATCTGGATATGACATGGATTGTTGAGAACATAAAAAAAGAATAGTCCAAACAAATTTAAGAAATTAGCAAAAATTATATCTGGCAATCAATTACAGAAAACACATACACACAATTACATATTTCACACTTGGGAGCTATTACCCTAAACTGATTAAAAAGTCTACTTTACAAAAAATTAATTGTCTTAAAGCAAGTATGTGCATATTCAATCCATTGAGGTGTCAAATATTACAACATTGAAACAAATTAGAAAAGTAAATCAGAAGCGTACACTTAAATATCAACCACAGAAAACTTCCTCAAAAACACAATTAAATATTTCACGTCTGGGAGCTACTACAGAAACTAATTCAATGGATCGCGCTCTTGATAAATCAACAAAAAGTTGTCCAAGACTAAAAACATGTACATTGAGAACCAAACATATATTTTCAAAAGTTTGGCCTTGCTACTTATTTACTGTCATGGAAAAGGCTAAATGAATAGGAATATGTATACGTTTATATTTGAAAGGCATGTTATCCTTAGATGGAATCAAAAGCATTCGAGGAATGAGAAATGTCTCTGTACGGTCAATGGATTTTGCCTGAATAATGTTTTTCTGCAATTTTGTGACAATTATAGACGTGTGCCATTGCATTAACCTATAAAGGGAGCTAAATTTCGAAGAATTTTTAAATTCTTTGTAAATGATGTTTCATCTGTAAATGATGTAATTCCAATGTAAATTGATCTTGAGAAACTTCACTGATGACCAACCGCTTCACTGATGATCAACCGCTTTGTAAACGGTTTCATTTCTCGGCATACATTCCAACACTTTATTGTTGATTTCCATGGATCGCTCATTGGTAACAATAAGGATGGGGGGGGGTCTTGTGGGGTCACACTGAAAAATCTATGTCACCGGGGTACAATTGCTGTATAGGGTGTTGTATTAAAGAGTAGCATTGCAAATGTAACTTAATCGTTGAGCCATTTTTATTCTCTCCAATGTCCAACAACCAAGCACCAAAAACCCTTTCAGATTCAAGGGCACGCATATTTTTTTGTCAGATATGGAATTTAAACCAAATATAGTGTTTTTTTTAAGGAGCTGGCAATGGTCAATGTTCTTGAACCTTTTAAAATTACAAGAAGAACTTGGCGAAAAAAATCTGCATCCAATAGCATGGCTTTACTCCCAAAAGGTTCTTTACATTTTGTGAGATCTTGTTAAAGTCTGTCAACAGCTAAGATAGCATATAAATGTGTCACGGGTGCTTCATCCCATACAATTAAGATGGCTTTAAACAACTTGTCTGCTTCTTTTGCATTTGTCTTCATATTGCAAGTAGATGTTGCATTTAAATCAATTGGAATTTAAAAAACAGAATGAGCTGTTCTTATCCCTATTAACAGAGTTACAGCAATGCTTGTAGATGCAAAAGGAATAACATCATCACCTCTACCACGTATTGTGTGAAGCGAAGTTGAATAAACAAAAGTTTTTCCTGTTCTGGCAGGACCATCTAAAATATAACACTTGGACGTATCTGTAGATTTGTTATACAACGCACTTAATATTATTACAACAACATTCATCTGTTTACTATTTAACTGTTAGCTTTAGTCTGCTCCTCCACAACATCAAAGTTCGCTTTTTTCAAAACAATTTACAGTTGGTAGATAGAGTTTTTGAAGACTTAAATTGTAGGATATAAGGCAATTCTTCAATATCTACAAGCGCATAGTGTGGTCGTCTCTACAGAATAACTTTGCACAGTACTCACAAAGTGAAACTCTATGCTGCAGCCATAGATCAGGAACATCCTCCACTTCTCCAAAGCCACAAATCATTGCAAACAGCATGCTCACCTATTTCGAAGATTGAAATTGAGCGGTTTCACGCAAAGCATCATGCCACTGCTGGTCACTCGGAAGAAGTCCATACTCGTGACACACTTCTTGAAATGTAAAGCATCTCAATCCATTTACTGTCAAAATATCTTCAAAACTTCAACTTACCAAACACATAATATTGTGGAATATCTGAGTAAGAAATGCTGTGAGTATCAGGGTCATTTTTGTTGAGTTCAAACCATAATGCGAGTGTTATTTTTCTTAAAGCAGCTCTTTCAATTGCTTGCTCTTCTTGGCCGTCTAGGTTCACAATCTTCTGTTGCATTGTGAGATATATTCGACAAAATGAATTTATTTAAACGCTACATGGCTTCATATGCACTCTTACATACCTACTTTCAACAAAACGTTTTAATTAAATCATAATTAAATGCATCTTCTTTTTGTATTTTTACCAAGGCTGCATCATATACCCATTTGTATACATATTTATTATAAGCATTTAACACTTTTAAAAGCGACTTCAACATTAATTTGCGTATTCAAATTTTTTTAGCAACCAAGGATTGTATGGAAAAACTCATCTATTATCTAGGGAATATTTCCCTATTTAGTCAGGTTCAGTGACTCTTCTACGATAAATAGGGTATCCATTAACATTTACCTCAGCACTGTCCATCTTTCATGCATGGAGAAGATATACACTCATTGTCATACAAATTTGCGCACCAAGAAAAAGTCGTCAAAATGAAACGAAATTTTATACATGTAAGTACTACTTTGATATAAGTAAGCGATTAGAAAATTAAAGAAAAAGGATAATTTATTGCAGAAAAAAGTACAAATGAACGGAAGTTTTAGTACTCTGTTGGACCCCCTCTTGCGCGAATGCTAGATGCGATACGAGCGGGCATTGGGGCTTACAAGTTCCGTATGATATCCTGAGACATCTCGTTCCATTGTTGCTGTAAACGCGCCTCTACTTCGACCAAACTCGTAGGGTGTCCTACGTGCCGTCCAAAATGATCCCAGATAGGCTCAAATGGTGACAAATCTGGGGATCGAGCAGGCCAGCGAAGGGTGGTAATGTGGCGGAGGCAGTCTTGTGACATTCTTGCTGTTTGTGGCCGAGCATTGTCTTGTTGAAAAATGTGAAAAATGGCTCCTGGGAGCCCGGCCATGAGTGGAATCACATGTGACTGAAGGATTTCATGGACGTACCGCTGGGCTGTCATTGTGCTATGGATCAATATTAGCTCGTATTCAATATTGTATCGTAAGCAATGGCACCCCATACCATCACACCATCTGTGGGAGCGGTGAGTCGCTGTTAAGCGAAGGCAGGATTGAGGCGTTCACCATGGGGAATCCACACACAAACACGATTGTCATCACTGCTCAAATTGAATCTAGATTCGTCGCTGAAGACGACCTGGTTCCATTCCGTTGCAGTCCAATCCCGTCGTGCGCGACACCACTCCAAACGGAGGCGTCGGTGGGTGGATGTCATTGGCAGCACACGTAATGGGCGCCGCGATACCAGATGTCCTTCAGCCAGGCGCCTTGCGATGGTTCGGGAAGACACATGGGCCCGTAGTAAAGGTGCTGCCTGTGTCTGGATAGCGGCCAATGAGGCATTTGGCTCTACGCGTGCGTTTCATATGATATGACGATCTTCTCGACGACTGATCTGTCGTGGGCGTCCTGAGCCTGATCGCTGTGTAAATGACGTCTCTTCTGTTCACTGGTCCAAACATCTCCTCACAGTAAAATCAGATGGCCTACCTGACGAGCTTCTCGCCGAGCTGACCACCCAGTATCCATCATCCCGATGATTCTTCCCCTCTCAAACTCTGACATCTGCTCATATTGTCTTAGATGGCGGCGTAACGGCATGTCTACCTCAGATTTTCCTTTGGAAAAGATTAAGTACACTCAAACAAGCTCTGCTTACCTGTTTTATACTCCAAGGAGTACGAAGTTCAACGCCTTCTATTGGCATTACGCAATGCGCAATCACGCTGCATTTCTAATCATTTGCATATCTGGCCGACATGTACCTTCATGCCAAGTTTCGTTACGATCCCACTGTTATTTTTCGGTGCGCAGATTTTTATGGCAATGAGTGTATTTATAGTTCCACATGGGTCATGTACCATGCATTTTGTTGCAATTTAGAAGAGTTTCATATCAATGCTAGGATCTGGAAGTTCTGCACTCACAAACTTGTCAATATAATTTTTTGTGCGAATTTCGCTATCTGAATCTAATGTTAGAAGAATGTGGGCATGATGCAAACCTCGCTTTTGAAACTCAATAACATAAATATATGCCTAAACAGTTTCAAATATTCCATGCTTGCAAATGTCTTCTGAAAGTTCTTTTAATGTTATGTTAAACACGCGTATAACAATATCTGGTCGATTTTCTGGACGTTGAACTCCATGCAATTTAAATTTCAGGCCAAGATGGTTGCAAGTAAACGTCAAAAAGAGATCTGGCTTAGCAAACTTGCATATCATTGCCATTGCATCTTGGTAATTATGTTGCATATGACGTGCTCTCCCTTGGAAAAACAAATGGCGTATAAGTTTTCCAGCGCGCATATTTTCATTATATGCTCGACATTGTAAAGAATCTAAAAGTCCACGATAAAGTTTAATTTTCAATTCTTTTTGTTTTTGCCGCAAAAAATGTAAACGTGAAACTACAGTTTTTACATACGCGTCAACAATGTATTGGTGAAAAACATTACTACTACTGTGCAAATTACTGAAACCATTTCGCTAGGGAAGTCTGTATGCATAATATTGTAAATGAGTGTCTCGGGCGCGTTTTGCTGGTTTTCTCTCTTCCACATGTTCCAATCCAGTGTTCCAAATACACTCGCCCCTTGAAATAGTAAAGGATAGATAATTGGATCCCAGCATGGATTTAGTGGTAAAATGCTTCGGCGTGTATCACCGATTGGGTACACACAAATCTTATGGTTGCCTGGGGGCGCTCCATTATCACCAACAACAATAGCTACAACTTCAGTGCACAAAGTAGGAGCATTATAACGCCGCATATCCAAATTCTGGAGATGTCTAGGGCAGCGTGGGGATCTTACCCTTTCTATCGCACGCCACATATGCCCACAACAGGGCGTTATGGTCTGGGGTGCCATCTCTTTTGATTGCCTGCCCCCTTAGGTAGTAATTTCTGACACGCTTATAGCTTAGCGGTACGTGGACGACATTCTACTCCCGGTTGTGCTACAGTTCCTTTTGCGAAACACAGGACTTACTTTTCAACAAGATAATGCCCGGCTACACATGTCACTTGTTGGTATGAATTGTCTTCAAGCTTTCCCAACCCTTCCTTCGCCAGCTAGGTCTCCTAATCTCTCTCCCATAGAGAAAATTTGTGATGTTATGGGAAGGCGATTGTAACCATTGTGGCGTTTTTGGTACACCACACTATTACCAATGGAGTGAGACTCAACGGTTTTCGTTTTATACAATTTAATTATGTCTTAAGAGAAATTTACATCAACTACTATGTACAATGAATTTTACAACCGATAACAAACAGCACGATTGTTCCTATTGAAACAGTAAGTTTCAAACTCTCACAGTTTGTCTGGTTTTCAACGGGGTTTGATTTCCCCGTGTAATTTTGCAGAGAGCTACCTCCTTCGCCACCTTCCTCTGTGGCTTCCCTCGCCCGAGTTCCCTTTCTTTCTTCTCGGGGCAACAACCTTTTTTCTCCGCGTCGCCTCTGTTTCCATTCACCTCCCACTCAAGGGGTCTCAGATTCCCCACATGTGCGAAAAAACCGACAACCGGCGGTTCTTCACAAAACCCCGCTGTCCGGTGGAAATCGGGGTGCACAAGAAACAGAGGCCGACCCGGAGTTGTTTCCTGTCGGCTCCCTTGTGGACTACGATCTCACACCATCCCAGAATGTTGACCATTTAGCCCGACAGTTGGAGACAATTTGGTAAATTCCGCAGGACACCATCCGGGAACTTTTTCAGTCTATGCCACTCCAGGCGACAGCTTGCATCCAAGCCAATTGACTTCTTCCCTTTGTAACTGTCAAACTCTCAAATAAATAATTCAATTGTTCTGAAATCTCAATCGTTTGGTTTTCTATGCATGATTTTCACATCCACCAATTTTTATCGCAAACGGACAACTCCTTGGTGCGTCGATTTTTTTGTAATACCATGAATTGGATGCACAGGCCTTAAGATCCTATATAGTGGATGGCAAAGGGAAATTGCTGTCTGAAGGGCCTTTCCAACATGTTCCAAACGTTCGATACAGTGAAAAGATCCAGGCATTCGGAGACCAGGAAGACGTTGAAAGCCAAGATTAATGTTCAGTGAACCCCTTTCGAATGCCCATGAAAAATCCATCATCTTCGGAGTAAAAATGTAGCATTGCAGGATTCACTTTATCTGACAGGATGTTCAAATATTGTATTGCTGCTGAATATATTCGAGGAACACCAGTGGATGAGTTTCAAACCAGCAGAACATGCCTTACACCGTGATACTCCAACCAGACCCTTGAACTGTTCGAACAAGGGAAGGTGGATAGATGGGATTATCGTCAAATTATAAGCCTTCCGTCGATGCAAAATGAGGTGTAGAGTGATTCGTCTAAGCACACCACCTTTTGCCAATCCTCAGATGTCTAGTTACGTGCTTCTTGACACCATTCTAAACGAACTTTGTTGTTCCTCACAGAAATGAGATGTTTGCTAACTGGCCTGCGACTGTATACAACGCCTCCTATAACTAAAGGCCCGATCACGGGTTACCAGCGAGATTCATGACGTAATTAATGTATGCATAGGCGCATTTCTGTATGGTTTCCCGTATTGACAAATTATCGTTTTTGGCGATATACTTAAAAAAAATATTTATATTTAAAAACATATATTTTTAGATAAAAATATTTTTGAATAAAACAAATTCCTTAGGTGAAATGGCTATTATCTTCAACTTTCACTACTAAAATCGTATCTGTTAGTTTATGTTCTGAGTTCTCTTCTGAGTCTCATTACTAGCTAACCAATATTAATAAAAAGGTCTTTTTCAAAACCAATATTTGGTTACGATTGTTATATATAATATATTATAAGCAAAATTTGGTAAATATTTGGTATGAAAACATTAAGTTAGGATTAAGAAAAATAATTTGTCGCTAACGTAACCAATGTTTTTCATCACATAAAAATATAATATTTTGAATTTAAAAAATATATTCAATCCCATTGAGTTAAATTAGTATTTTAGTGCAATTTATAAGTTGGTAAAAACATATTAAAAAAAATTAGAGCTGCTCTACAAGCATTATTAGTTTTTGTTTTATGACTTAAAAAACTTCAAATGCATTTTTCTCAGACTTTTATTTTTGTGGATGCAAGTGTTTTCAATTCCCTAAGGCTTTTTTTTTGTACAAGACACAGTCTAGAAATTTTTGTAGATAATTTAATATATATATACTATAAAAGTTAGTATGGATTTAGGTATGGGAGTTTAGTAATTAAAAAAAAATTATGGTATGAGAGTTCTAGTAATTAAAAAAAAATAACAAAGTTAATATTTTTAGAATTTTCAGGTTTTTTTCAGGTTTAGCTACAAAAATAATTATTAAAATTCAACAATGAGACTGATGGTCAATTCCATACTAACTTTTGTTCCCAATTACCCAAGAAATATAAATAACTTAAAATAACTAAAAATATTAAAAATTGAATATTTTATAAAAGTTCAATTTTAATTTTTTAAATTTCAATTTAAAAAAATTTAAATAATGGTCTTTGCTAAGCTGACTTCTTTTTATTGGATCCAATTTAATAATATAAGCTGAAAAATAAATCATTTATTATTTTTAATGTTACTGTCTGTAGAAAAATGTCTTGAAAAAGGGTACTGTGCAGGCTTAATACTTCATACTGACATTTTTTCATATTTGTGATGCTGATTCATTTCGTTTTGTCTTCAATGTAACGGATGATTTTGTGTTTTATTTATCACTAGCAAAATACCCGACCTTACTCGGTTTGAATTCTTTTACTCTAGATTGAAGAGATAATCAAAATATATAATGACTTACGTTTTTTGCAGAATAAAAATTTATTTTAACACCTTTCGCCATCTTTATATTTTCTACAACTTACTTTGGACACAAATCCTACACATGCATATCCATTCATGTAATGCATTTCACATACATCGCACAATTGCTGTATGACAAAGCTACAAAAAGACGAAAGGTGATACTAAGGTTACTACTATAAAAGACGATTTATAGGAAGATTTGGAATTCCCTTTCTTAAGTTCTTTTCATGTGCAACTCAATTAATTAAAATTACGATTTACGGCGAGTGCTCTCGCACTCATAGTCAACAAAACAATATTTTTTTACTTGTGGCACTCTTGCCTCCGGTATGCGACATTGTGAAATTTTGCAATCTTCTCCTGTCATTACTACAACGAATTTTTTAATGTTGGAAAAAGTTCTAGTTTGGATTTTTAAACAATATTATTATTTCAATAACGACATTATTCTTTAAATAACGGCATTATTGTTTAAATAACGGCATTATTCTTTAAAAAACGGCATTATTCTTTAAATAATGGCATTATTCTTTAAATAACGGCATTATTCTTTAAGTAACGGCATTATTCTTTAAATAACGGCATTATTCTTTCAATAATGGCATAACTACACTTAAAATGTACAGAAAATTTATACTGACTTACCTAACATTTTCAAGTCTAATACTTTGTGGTGCTGTTGGGTGTGATGAGAAGGAAAACACATTTATTAAAATAATAAATATTTAAAACAGGAAACAGCGAAATAAAACAAAATAAAAGATGTCGCAAAAAATTGTTCTAAAGATATTAATTTGTGATTCAATTTTATCTCTTGATCTCGCACAGTTGCCACAACTTACAACTAAAAGTGTACAAAATTTAGAAATGTGCAATTAATTCAGAGCGAAAGAACCAGAAAAAATATCACTGCTCGCGCGATCTTGTTCATTCTCGTTTCATTGAAAAATATCGTCTGTCCCAAATATTCGGAAATCGTTTTCATTGCGCAAAGAATAAAAATAAGACTCAAAAGAACTGACGTATCAGAGATGAAATTCCATAAAAAAAAATAATTTTTTGAAGAGTAATTACTTTTTCAGCAGTACTGGTAAAGCAATCGAATTAATCGTAATATTCAATAGACATTCCAATTTTTCCAAAACTACCAAATTATGGTTGATTTAAGTATACTTACTCAGGTGTTTTAGCATGAAACTCGTCTAAATATAACAATAAAGAAATGTTTAATATTGCATTCACTAAATTAATAGATAATGTATAAAATAAAATACACTGCAATCAAATATCTGGAATAAAATTCATGTGATGGCTACACAAACACACAAACTCAAAATGGAGCATAGAACAGAAAGACGGACAGACAGACTTTCGCAACCAATTCCACTCACTAAATGAAGATAAGTACTCACTGTATGCAAATTTCCATGAAAATATCTTAAACCGCGTGGACGTGTATAGGGCACAACATACAGACAGACAGACAGACACCAAACGAGAAAAAGGCGGATTCGGCATCAGAAGGGTCCAAAACGGATAGAAAACTTGAAATGGGTCGAAAATATTGAATGTACAAACAAACACTCCATTCTTATTTATATAGATATTGCATTTATTCAAGAATTCGTTTGCTATTGCAATGACAATTTTTCCCCATGGTTTTCTCAGCCCTGGTTATTACTTTAGGAAGGGGGTGATGATACGATGAAACGTATCATGTTCATCACTACGCTGGTGACACGTCCTAGTTACCCCCAGGTCAAGCTCACTGCGGCAACCCCTCTTACCTTTTCCACCCCGTAAAATGAACACATCTCAACTCGACCGAAAACCAGCCCTGATCACCTTTCACCGGAGAAGGCAGAGAGAGGGGGAGAGAGAGATAGAGAGATAGATAGATAGAGAGAGAGAGATAGACAGTGACCAACTGAATTGATGCCTAATCCACGCTGAGCTGACGATAATGACGGAGTTACCGAGAGGATCACTGGTATGTGAGTTTTATGTTGTGCTTTAATAGCATATACATAATAGTTTGTTTATAAGCAGCTGTTGGTTGATCAGGACTTTTTGCAGGTATATGGGGATCTGGCACGACGGGGCCTTCTGGACCTGGTGTAGGCTTTCCTACACCAGGGGGATGTGCAACAACAACAACAATGTTGTGCTTTTGGTTTTATATAAATTAAAGTTATTTAATTTGTCAATATAGTTCATATCATTTATTATTGTTGAACCGATGATAACACCGGTTCATTAGTGCCATGACATTCGTACCACGTGTTTGCAGATACTGTAGTTAACTAATAGTTCTAGACTGTGTGGAATAGTACTGTACTATACTAATAGTTCTAGACTGTGCAATCTTTCCCAATCCATTTCTTAAATTCAAATACAACTGTAGTATTGTTTCAAATTTTAATTTCATGACATTTCTTTTCCTTACTTTATATTACTTATTAAAAAAAAATCCTTGTAATTTATGTAAAAAGTAAATATGTCGCCATGCAGACGAATTGCCAGTAGAAGTTTAAATACTGCCGGAAATAGTTCTAGAAATGAATTCTTGTCACTAATTGCCGAATCTTTCGGGCAACGGTGACATTTCAGCAAAATAATTTATAGCTAAAATCTACGAAATAGCTCGTTTAAGTGGGTGGACCGAAAGTAAGAAAGTCATAATCGCTAAATTAAAAATAACGGGTAAGCAGCGAGAAAAGCCATCGAAGATTCGGAAAAAAAATGCAGCGTCAATTTCGATGAGTTTTCCAAATGATTTTTTTCAAAATTCAAACGCTATTTTAGATACTAAAAATAAACTATTGCGACTTCCAAATTCTTCTACTCTAATTCTAGAATTACCTCCCACGTATAATATTTTACCTGATACCAATGCTAATTATATCAAATTGAAGCGTAAAGTTACAATTTCCCCTAAGTATGAATTATTTATTGATGCTAAATTATCTTTCCAAACAAACTGCTATGGCGATATTTTGATAAATCCAAGGACAAGGCTGGCTGACAGAGGAATTTACATAGCTCCATCATTACTTAGCACACACACACACACATTAAGGGAAATGCGACCGAAACTATACTATTAGTCAGTAACCTGACATATGAGCACATTACTTTAAACAAACAAATGAGAATATGTTCAGTACAGGACTTTAATCCACGGGAACGTATGGTTGCTAACAGTTTTAGTGAGATTCAGGATATTTAGATTTCTTAAAGACACGTACCTCCTTAAGTGAGAAAGACTTCACTTTAGATAAAAAGGGAAGTAAATCTGAAAAAAAAAACATTTGATCGAAACGTTAATGATACATTATTCTGTCTTCCCGAGAGCAAGAAAAGCGCAAGCTGGAGCGTAAAAAAGAGCCTCATAGAATAGAATTAAAGAATAAGATCCCTATAAAATGCCTAGTTTATAAAATCCCATTTCAGTTAAGAGACGAAATGCGTAGGCAAATACATGATTTTGCATACCCCTGCACTTTTTGTAAAACAGAAACACAAATGGTAATTAGATTTTGATTTCGGGAGACTTAATGACAGTTCTGTCACGCAGGAATTCATTTTTCCCACTTAGGACGAAATTTTACGTGAAATATCTGGTTTCAATTGCTTCTCAGTTTTAAATATGAAGTCCACTTTTAATTAAATTCCTCTTCATAATAAGGATAGTCATAAAACTACATTCACAACAGTTGATGGAATTAAATATGAATTCAATCGTCTTTATTTTGAATTAAAGAACCCCCGAAAGCATTTCAGAAAATTGCACAAGAAGTTTTGGTTGAAGTTTTGCATAACGGTGCACTTGTTTATATAGATGATGTGATATTGCTTTCAAAGGATGCTGACGATCATTTACGGTTAATCAACGCTGTGTTAGACAGATTTGAATTGTATAATTTAAAGTTTAATCCCTATAAATGCCAATTCTTAACGAAAAAATGTTAATTTTTGGGTTTTATCCCCTGAAGGTGTTTTTATTGATAAAGATAAAACTATTTCCATCAGCACATTTCCAGAGCCCAAATCTCCTAGGAATTGAAATCATTTATAGGTTGTTACAATCCCTATCGCAGACATATAAAAAACTTTGCAAAACGTGTTTATCCATTGACTTCTGTACTGAAAAAGGACGTTCCTTTTGAATGGACTGGTGAAGTTGAAAAGTCTTTCGACGGTATAAAAAGCACAATTTTAAACCCACCCGTTTTGGCACTACCTGATATGAGTTTTTGACTTTCAAGAGAAAACAGACGCGTCACAGCAAGGTATTGGAGCAGTACTAGATATATGGATGATAAAGCAACATAATGTAATACGATGCAAGAATGACACAGCAATTACAGTGACCTGACACTTTCTTTAAACTTTAACCCTACGACATTATACTGTACATTTTGAGGTACTTCTAACTGTTAAGCAGGAAACTCATTTCAAACGACTAATTCGGCTCAGCTCAGCCAACACCACCTAGACGGATAAGGCCGCGGCGCTCATTTGTGACGTCAGAGCAAGTAGGGAAACGGTGAAGCTGGATTCTCCCAATGACACCGCAAAACATTAACAAGTGCAACCCAAAATAAGCTTACTCGGTTATCTACCGCAGTTTGATATGAGAAAACAAATGCCTATATGTGCTTTTAATCTTTTTTTTGTGTGTTTTCTTTTCAAGGAAAACTTAGGCTTGAAAAGGAAAGTTAATTTTAAGTAAGAAATACTTTCAGCAGCTGCCTTGAAGAATACAAATGCAATAGAATTTTATAAATATTTGTTGTTAAAATTGAATGCCAGGAAATCAAATCTTAAACACAATAGAACACAAATAAAAGTAAGAACAAATTTTATTTTTGCACACATACAAATATCAGCAAACATTTATATTATCTTAGTTATGTAAAGGTAAACAAGATAAAATTATGATTATATTCAAATTCATATAAATCAACCTTAAAATAATATTACTTAGTTTTAGTATTTATTCTGGTGCTTTATATGATTTTTAAGGGATATTTTACTCTTTGGCTTTTTGTTTTTATGTGTTTGGGGTAAAGATTTTTTTTCCGGCATAGGCTGCAGAGTTGCATTTGTTGGGGAGTTTTTAACTGTTTCTAGTTTACGCTGTTTAGCAAGTGAAACAGGTTTTGATGTATCATTTTTTAAAGTGCAATAATTGTTTAGTAAAGCATTTGTTGCAGGTCTTAAAATTAGTTTCAGTACATGGTCTGTTGAATGCCCATTAGAACAACTCTCATCGTTAAGAAAAAATTCATGCTTATTAATCAAATCAAAACTAATAGTGATTGCAAGTTCCCTTTGATTATTCTGTCTCAAAAACAAATGTTCATTCTTTTGGTTAACTAGCTTTTGTACAACTATGTAATTATATGTAACAGCAGTAACAACATCTGGAGATGGACATAGCAAACCATCTCTGTCTAAATTCCGAATAAGAATGTAGTCCGAAATTAAATTTAAAGTTTTATCTAGAACTAAAGATTTTGAGCAAGCATCACAGTTGAGTTTAGAAATTGCTGAACGAGCACAATAACCTGATAAATAGGTTAAAACTGGCAGCAGAGGTTTTAAATCAAAATCCGTTTCGGAAATATCTAATACAAATTGGGAATATCCAACATTTCCCTTAATTTCTGAGCAGTTGTTTTCAGGGTCAGTGTTTTTAATTTCTACTTTACCATACATGTTGGAATTTAAAACAAGTGGAAGAAAATTTTGCCTCCTTAATTGAAATCCTTAATTTGGCCTCAGATTCATAAATTTGTGAAACTGATATTAGATATTGTGAACCCGCAAGTGTTCTTTATTTTCCAAAGCGATCTTCAAGGGAGTCAGTTTGAATTTTACCAGGTAAAAAATATGTAAAATTCAACTCCTTAATGCAATACTTAGACATCTCAAGAAGAGCATATGTTGTATGTGAGATGGCTAAATGTGTTTCTTTTGTTAGTTTACCTGTGGAGCATTTTTTGTCTTTCCATGCATCTAACCAGGAAAGAAAATCATTCAGATATTCTACTTTTACATCATTTGAGGACAGAGTTATTGGTTCTTGAAAGGGATCCTGTAGACGCTGTCCTTTGAGTGGAGTCTTAACATTTACAATTTTCCACCATTTGCAAATCAAAGTAATAAAATCGGCTGTTGATTTGTAACTTATTAAGTTATGTTCCTGTCCTAGTTGCAAAAGAGCTTGAATAACAAAGTCATTAAATATTTTAAGGACTAGCTTCATATTTTGCCTCTCTAGATTACTAGGAGTCAATGATTTAAGTGTTAACCCATAAGAAAATTTTACTAAACTATTGTTTTCAACATCGTGTAAAGCTTTTAGTGTACCAAAGTTAGCTTCAAGAAGCGGAAATTTTTCATAATCATTAAAATCTGGATAATAAAAACACTGACTTATATTTTTTTGGTTAATCCAATTGTTGCGGATGCATTTTAGGATATGCACAGAATCAAATATATAAAATAAAGGACTAGTAGCATCAGAAGGGTGGGGATACACAATGCTTACTTTTGGAGAAGTGTGGAATAAAGACATAGATTTACTATTGAGAGCATTGTTGTCAGATACAACACCTATGACTTTAAATCCTATATCATGGAGCTTAACAAGATTTTTTTTATAATTCCATTTAAAATGTTTGCATTTATGGTTTTTACAGGTACAATATGTACAACAGATTTAAATGAAGAAAGAAGGCTCTGTATCATAAAAACCTGAGCAGACGTTGCAGCATTTTCAGAATTAAATGCCATTTCTAATATATTTCCACCTTTGTAGTCAAGATAAGGTTTAATATGTATTTCGTCAATTAGCAAAACAACTATTTTGTCACAAGACTCTAATGAGTTAATTTGTCTTGATATGAACATCAAAAAATTCTCATCAGATTGTTCTAGTTGGGGGTTAGTATTCAGTGATGCACAAATCTTCTTCAAAGTCCTTGGGTGTGGAATCATAACATAACCAGAATTTCTTAAAAAGTTATAGGCATGAGGAGATATTGAATGTAAAATACAATAAAATATAAGCATTTCAGGAGAGTATCTTAATAAAAATTTACTGCATAGAATGGAATTAATTTGTTCAATTAGGAATTGGATAGAAATTTTTTTATCATCATTTTCATTTACCATTAAAGTATTCAATAGTTTCACAATAGATGTAACAATTGATGGTAACATTTCTGTTGCATTTGAATCAACTTTATCAGATGAAATATTTAAAATTTCTAAAATTACATTTATATCATTTACAGTTTGAAGGAAATTGAACTTACCCAAATTATTTAATGCTATGTCTCCCAAAAAAACAGAACTTTTTAAACTTTCCTTTATGATGACAGAAGATTTGATAATGGGTACATCTGTTGTTTCCATAAGAAGAAACAGTATTTTATCAGTTCTACAGATAATGCTCCAACTCGCAGGAACATTTACTACGTTTAAACATCCATTTAACTGTTCTAAAGAATGAAACTTTGTTTTCTTGTCATGCTGTTCTTTGGATGATATGCTTTCAGCAATGCAAATCTGTAAATTGTCGTTTTCCACCCTCAGTCTTCTTTCATCGGGACTTTCTCTAGTGTTGGTAGAAGTAGACGAGAGATAAATGGGACAGTTTGGCAGAATGGATGGAAAAGCATCAACTTTAAGCCTAGATCGCCTCAAAGAAACAGAAATGTGCTTTCCAGTCTTAGGATCATAGGCTGTAGTGCATCTTTCAATTGACTCCTTAGGGAAATGTAGCTCACATACCTATATGAAGAAATATTTTATTTGAAACATGTTGAAGAGAATGCAAACAGCTTATTGCATTTTTGAAGAAATGTTAGTAATTCAACTGTATTTATATATATATATTTAAAAGTTTTTAGCATACTTTTTAGAGAAAAATTAATTTAATACTTGTATAGATATAAACATTTTCTGATCACACATTCTTAAAAAAACGTTAAAATTACAAATAAATGTTGTTTGTTTTAATTATGCAGCCGAGAACATATTTTGAAAACAAAGTAAAGCCAATTACTTAACTGCACATCAAGCTTTTTTTTCTCAATAAAATAGGAAATATTCAAAAAGAACGCTTATTACAAATGTAAAACAAAAAACAGTGTAAATCTTAAGAAAATGGCTCTAGCAAATGTTCTTAGCAAAAACGTTCTAAATTTTGTTCTAAATATTCGGCCATCAAGTGGCGATGGTACTGTGTTTTTAAGTCTAAATAATATTTTGAACAAATGAATTACATACCTTAGAATATTTTGTAGGCACGAAATCCTTTCTGCAAATTGCGCGAATCCACTTCTTTCTCAATACTTCTTTATTCGGGAAAGAGAACACTTGGACTTTGGGGCTATTTGGATAGTTGCCCCTGCATCCTGGCACGCAACATGTGAACACCATCACTTTTTAAAATGAATTTAAAATACTGAATGCATACGTTGAGCCTAACCCTTTTTGCGTGGTAACGAAGTCACGGTCTACGCAGGAATAATGGCGAGCGGAACGGCACTTCCTTCCCTACTAGAAGCGGCTCAATCCCATGATAGTACTTTACGCAAGTCCAACTTGATTGGCTAGTTTCACGGGCTTGGCTTCACTTGGATATCTCGCCAATCAGATTGTTGCAGTAACCATTGATTTTGAATATGCGCGTTGTTTCGTAGAAATACAATACATACACTAGCGCCTCAGCGTACAGCGTAAGTGTCCGACAAGTTGACTCTGATTTGCTCCTCATATATATGTTGTATGGTTGTTAGTAGTATTTCTTGCCAACTTATATTAAGGGTACTTATACTTTAAAGAGCTTCTTTTCGTGAAGCAACGATGGCCTAATGGCTAAAGTCACCCACCTTCAGATTGGGGTCGGCAGCGGAGGATGTCTTCCCGAGTTCGAACCCAGCTAGCGGAAAAATTTTTAGATCCTCCAAATTATTTTTAAAAAATTCCAATTTAATTCCTTTTTATTCTAATTTACTTTTCCTAATTTTTAATACCCTTTTCATATTTTTCCAAGCTTTCGTTGATTTTACATAAATAATCTAAGAACCACTCCTGAACTCACTACCAGCTGATTTTTTACCGCCCCTCTGCCGTCCCCTTTGCTTTAGGATGATGGTGTCGTATCCACCCCTGGCTTAGGACCATTCTGATGTAACAAAAATCATACATAAAACACTAACTTATATAATTATTAACTTATATAATAAAAGGATACAATTTTCGGCTCCCACCTCTAACCACCCATAGCCATGGATCTGAAAAGAAAAGAAGAAAGCAGAAAGGAAGTGATAAATCGCCAACAACTATAAACCTTGATGACATACGTATCTAGGTCATGTGATCCGATTAGCCAATCAAGTTGGACTTGCGTAAAGTACTATCATGGGATTGAGGCGCCTGTTTCCCTACTTGGTGTGACGTCACAGACAAGTTTCGGTTCAGAAACAGGGCCTTGTTCGTCTAGGTGGTGTTGGCTCAGCACGGGTCATCCAATTTGCTCACAAGAGATTTATATGGAAAATAATAAATTACGAGCGGTTGACTCGGCTCAGTGTGGCTTTGCTAGGTAACTGTCGCATTAAATTAGCTAGCATTAAAGCGGTCGTGGCTGCTCGTATTCAATCAAATATTGACAATAAAATCCAGGTTAACCCTCCTGGTAGTTTACCTTTGCATCGAAAACAACCTTGCAGTGAGTGGCCAGATTCTGATACAAAATCTTGTTCCAAACTGTAACCTGTGCTAGGCAAAGAACAATTTGTTTTTCCTACTAGGATCTTTTTTCCCCTTTGAGTAATGGCTAGATTTTTCTCGACATCCGCTAAAGTGACCAGACCTTGATGGAGGAGATATCATAAACAAAGTTGACCAGCACTTGAACGAGATGCATCGTCGAAACCACTTGGAGAGTTCATGCGTATCGAAACAATTTTCCTTTGTTCGTTTAGGCAACACGGAAAAAGTTGTAAGATCTGGTCAATATTGCTATGGGTGATCTATCTCGTAGAACCAAACTCCCTATTAATACAAGGGGAATGAAGATCAGTGAGAGAAAAAACAAATTGTAATGAAACCTCCAAATGGTTTCGAAGAGATATCTTTTTCAAGATTTGGTCAATTTTGCTAAGAACGATCTAACTGGTACTAATAAAACGGCCTATTTAATCCAAGGGGAATGAATATCCGTGCAGGAAAAACAAATTGTAATGAAACCTCCAAATGGTTTCGAAGAGATATCTTGTTCAAGATTTGGTCAATTTTGCTAAGAACGATCTAACTGGTACTAATAAAACGGCCTATTTAATCCAAGGGGAATGAATATCCGTGAAGGAAAAACAAATTGTAATGAAACCTCCAAATGGTTTCGAAGAGATATCTTGTTCAAGATTTGGTCAATTTTGCTAAGAACGATCTAACTGGTACTGATAAAACGGCCTATTTAATCCAAGGGGAATGAATATCCGTGAAGGAAAAACAAATTGTAATGAAACCTCCAAATGGTTTCGAAGAGATATCTTGTTCAAGATTTGGTCAATTTTGCTAAGAACGATCTAACTGGTACTAATAAAACGGCCTATTTAATCCAAGGGGAATGAATATCCGTGAAGGAAAAACAAATTGTAATGAAACCTCCAAATGGTTTCGAAGAGATATCTTGTTCAAGATTTGGTCAATTTTGCTAAGAACGATCTAACTGGTACTAATAAAACGGCCTATTTAATCCAAGGGGAATGAATATCCGTGAAGGAAAAACAAATTGTAATGAAACCTCCAAATGGTTTCGAAGAGATATCTTTTTCAAGATTTGGTCAATTTTGCTAAGAACGATCTAACTGGTACTAATAAAACGGCCTATTTAATCCAAGGGGAATGAATATCCGTGCAGGAAAAACAAATTGTAATGAAACCTCCAAATGGTTTCGAAGAGATATCTTGTTCAAGATTTGGTCAATTTTGCTAAGAACGATCTAACTGGTACTAATAAAACGGCCTATTTAATCCAAGGGGAATGAATATCCGTGAAGGAAAAACAAATTGTAATGAAACCTCCAAATGGTTTCGAAGAGATATCTTGTTCAAGATTTGGTCAATTTTGCTAAGAACGATCTAACTGGTACTGATAAAACGGCCTATTTAATCCAAGGGGAATGAATATCCGTGCAGGAAAAACAAATTGTAATGAAACCTCCAAATGGTTTCGAAGAGATATCTTGTTCAAGATTTGGTCAATTTTGCTAAGAACGATCTAACTGGTACTGATAAAACGGCCTATTTAATCCAAGGGGAATGAATATCCGTGCAGGAAAAACAAATTGTAATGAAACCTCCAAATGGTTTCGAAGAGATATCTCGTTTAAGATTTGGTCAATTTTGCTGAGACGATCTATCTGGTCCAGATAAAACGGCCTATTAATCCACGGGGAATGTAGATCCGAGCAGAACAAACAAATTGTTCCTTGATAAGAACTGGTGGCAGTTTGTAGGCTGGTTTTTGAATCGGAAACTGACCAGTTCAGGGTGGTTTCTCGTAGCGAAGATAACGCCTCAGAAGAGTAAATACATTATTATTTCGACGAACACGAAAACGTAGCTGTAAGATAAGCACTCATGAAATTAATCGTGGAGACTGAATAAAAGACTACATTCTTTGAAATACAAGTTTTCCAAAAACGCGGAATACTTTTCAAAGATAGAATTCAAAGAAGTTAAAACTTGTTTTGTTGGAAGAAATTTTGTTCCTGTGTAAAGTATTTCAGCCTGTCCCTTGCACTGTGCGCTTCAGCATCAAGTTGGGCGATGCTTTTCTATACTTGATTATATTCTATCATAAAGATGTGTACATTAAGTATTCAATGTAAACCTTTTCGCAATTCTTCAATGAAATCGAAAGTAATGGCATAAAAATCTGTTTGGACCAATTTATTTAAATGATACAAAGCACTCCATTTTGCTATTTCTAGTTACCTCATTTATGTATTAATTCGAGAATCCCCAATCAGTTTTTCACTTCATATTTTAAATTTTCGTTATATACTTTGGCCGCTGTAGCTCGATTGGAAGATTTGCGGATTATCCGCAATAAGAGTCCGCAATATCGCTGTACAAGTCTTTTATCAGTTCTTACAGATCACAATCCGACGGACGCTCGTTACACTTCCTCACTTAACGGCTGATTGCAAATAAATGACGCTTTCGCCGAGCGGAGGAAAATTCGCACATGTGCATTAATGTCCCCGGTACCTTTGCACCGAAAGAGTCCTGCCGAACTTCATTTGTTTTCGTGGGAAAAATTACGGTTCAATATTTTTGAACACGCCTCGTATATACTTTATTTACAATTTATAGACATGCATTGTACCCTGTGCCTCATTTACATAACACATTTTCGACGACAGTCCCAGGCCGTCTATTTCTTGTCACCACGCAACAAACAAAAATCGTCTGTAATACCATTTACACAATGGCGACCTCTCGTGACAATTAAATAATAATTAAGCAGCTTTTATAGTGTTGTCCTAAGATCTTCCTTCAGGAGGGGGGATCCCAATCCAATTGCCAATAGCCCGGTGTGTTGCTCCAATGCGACGTTAATCACATTACCTACCTATCTACCCTTATATCCGTTCATAAATCTACATTTTCATTCGAATTGCATCTGATTTTAAGTCATCGTTACGCTGACTTTATATTAGGAAACTCGTATTCAACTAGTTACCACCGTCCCAGCCTAAGCCATTCCGTGTATCGCCAATTATTTTGGATCACGGTCAGATGACGAGTCAACATCTGAGCTGGCACCTCTCTCTCCAAACTTCCACACCAACCCAACGTGAGGATTTTTGGCCACGACAGATTTAAGGTGCACCAACCTCCTCTACACCATAGGCTTACAAATATCCATGACCTGACCCGGATTCAAACCAGGAACCTTCCATTAGGACACATGTATTCAACTAGTTACCACCGTCCCAGCCTAAGCCATTCGGTGTATAGGACACATGTATATGAGATTCAAAGTTTCGTACTTCACCTAGGCTGAGCTAAAGTGTGGCAAAGTGGGCTGAGCTGAGCTAAGCCGAGCTGAACCTCGCAATGGGTATCCTGTTTCAATTAAAGGGAGGTCATTCAAACCATTAATGAGGTGACCTAACCGGGCCGAGATGAGCCTAACAGACCATACGTGATGGAGAATGGTCGGGTACTTCCCATAGAAATAATTTGAAATCAAATTTAGTGACCCGTGCCCAGGCCATCCAAGCCAAACCGGCAGTTCCCGTGATCCTGATTAACCTTTTGAATACGGCTCTAGATATATCAAGCGCGATTCTTTTTTGGAGCGATTCTTATAACTTTCAAGGTGCATCTGCTGCAACGGCCGTAGTCTAAATTGTTTCCTGGCGCCATTTTTATAACTTCAACGTACAACTGCTGCAACGGCCGTTGTCTAAATTATTTCTTGGCGCGATTCTTATAGCTTTAAAGGTACAACTGATTTACTGGCTGTTGCCTAAATTCTTTCTTGGCACGATCTTGGTACAACTGTTGTACCGGCCGTAGTCTAAAGGTCAACTATTGCATGCCGCCTGGCGCTAGCCGGCACTTCCCGATCAGTATATACATCTCGTGAATTCGTCAATTTAAGTAAACTAATTTCAACCACTCCGATTCCTCGGAACACATCACTATGTCCAGGAACTCCGCATATCTCTGTAATTTCACCATTAGCGACACGCCAATTTACTTCGGAATTGGCATCTCAAATGCAAAACGACTCCAGCAATCCCAAAGTCTAATTAACCACAAGCCACTATCTCTCGGAAGGGCCAGTAAATTTTTCAACAGCTAATTGCTTTGTTATCGCATTACAGGCTTCGTCTCATCGGATACAACATGATTAATGGCAAATTGTCCCCCGTATCGAAATCCCGGGAGATTTCAGTCCGAATTGAATGCAATAATTGAAGTATATTTTGTACTTCAACGGCCTCAGCTTCCGGACTGCGTCTGCGGAATATCCACCATTTGGATTCGAATGGACGAGTGAAATATTAATCTACTCGTTGACTAATTTAGAAAATTTCAATAATAACCGGAACTGGGAAACGTCTGGAGTCCACTTTACATGTGCTGTGGGATACTGTTTCATATGACGAAGACAGTTTTGAGTAGGTAGGTGTATAATTAACGTCGCAGTAGAGGAACACAGCAGGCTATTTGCGATGGTCCGGGATCAAACCCAAAGGGAAAGATCCGAAGACGGTTTAGAATAGATTCATTGGATTGTGTCTGATTGGGAGGTGTGTGAAATGTGGTAGTGTGTTTCGCAGCGATCGGATTGTAGTGAATATTTTCAATTCCTTACACAACCATCCCGGACCTTCACCAATAGCTCGTTGTGTTGCTTCAGTACGACGTAGATTTAGGTACTTACCCAAGGTGCAGAATGATATTCAGTGTTCTGCAATACAATTGCAATTGTTCTGAACGCATTTTGTATGAATTTTGAAAACTGCAGTCAAATCAAAAACAGACGTAAAACACAATTATCGGCTAAATATGCATTACATATTTATAATAAAACATATATCAAAATTAATTAACTTACTTTTTTTAAAACCAAGGCATATTTTCAGAATTTGCAATTCTGTCGATAACTTTTGAAGTTAAATATTTCGTCATTGACATAGGAGATGTGTTATTTATTAAGTTTTTGTGGTAATTTGGGCGGTGTAGGGAAGTTGTACCGTAGCTAGAAAAGAAAAAAAGGTTGACTAGGGGTGCGCTTTGCACTGCAGAACATCGTAACTAATAAAAAAAAAATTTTTGTCATTTTTTGAACTAATTAAATTGAGCCGCAAATCACTGTCTTTACTTTCCAGGAATTCCAACACTGAATCAAAGAGTGCATAAAATCGTTCCAAATATGCACTTTTAGATAACCAACAAACTTCCATGCTAAATAGTAAACTATTATAATCTTCATAATTTTCCAAGCAAAGCTGAGCAAATAATTTCTCATTTAAGGCATTCCTTTTGATTTTATTAACTCCTCTAATGACATAATCTAGTGAGCCACGAAAGCGTTCACTCAGATTTCTGGCGACTAAATGTTGTCAATGAATGACAAATGTACAGATAATACGGTCATTATAGTTTGTTTTAAGTATGCCAGAAAGTCTCGGTGTCCTACCATTTCCGGAGCACCATCATTAGCAACGGATAGAATATAACTCAAGGGTATAGTTTTTAAATCGAAAAATATTTTTAATTCATTAAATATTGCTTCACCTTTAGTATCAGTTTCCAAACATTTGATAAATAACAATATTCTTGGAAAAATGTTTCTTTTACAAATCTCACAAAAGCTAAAAGTAAAATCTCGTTCCCTGGCAAATTTCCCTCGACAAGTTGTATAGAGAATTAAGATGTTTTTAAGTACTCAAATAAATAATTTTCTAATCAATGAGCCATTTCGTCAATCCTTCTTTGTACTGTTTTATTACTCAATGAAATTCTTATAAGATCGAAAGTTGGTTTATTCAGCACGGTGCGTATTACCTCAATTACAGCTGGTATAATACGTTCTTCACCAATGGCGTGCGGCTTTTCGAACTTTTCAATCAGTAAAGAAATGTTATTAGTCCGTCGTCATCTCGTTCAGATGTTGTCGCTAAGAGTTGTCTCAATGACAGAGTTTTCAAATATTTTTATTTGACTGTTTTAAAAAAGTTAAATCTTTATCTCTTTTGTCGCTATGGAATTTTGTCAAATGTTCCTTATGCTTAGAAACTTTCATTGATTCGTTTGACAAAGCTTCATCGCAGAGAAGGTACATAGGTAAAGTACTACTTCCCGATAACGGAATAAAGCCACATATTAAATATTCAACTCTAGTATATATTGTATGCATTTTTTCTTCGTCTCACATCATAAAAAATCAGTAAAAAAAAAAAAAAAGACATGAGAAAATAAAAATAAAATATTTATTTACTCAGACCGTAAAAATCACTACCAATTTATGTATTGTTATTTATTTTAACTTTCATAATTAATGAAAATGGGTCACAAAAAAAATTTACTTTATATTAAACCTTTTGCGGACCCCCCGACGTTGTTCATGCACCACCAATTTAATTTTAATTTGCTATAGACACCCTCAGTGATCTCACGGACCCCTGGGGGTACGTAGGGACCCCTTTGGGAACCACTGCTCTTAAGGGATACCTGTGGGATACAACTATATAAACGAGGCAATACAATGCTAATATATTTATGATATCTTTACATTTTCAGGTTAGCTAACTTTAATCTTATTTTACAATATTTTAATAACCTCATGATTATTTATGCCATAAGTAAACCGATTGAAAAACTCGTAGAATAAGCATATAGCAACGAAACATAAAACAAAAGAGATGGTATTATTTTCGAAAAATGCACAGCATTTATTCATATTTTTTCATTAATTTATAAAATATGTACTTTATTCATACCTTATTTACTTCACTCTTTATTTACTCACTGAACAACTTGTTTCGTGTGCACATTATTTGCATTGAACTTACTTTCCAATTGCACATTTCCTGCATACGTTTCTCACTATGATTCTCATTTTTAGTTTTGGTGCTTTTACCAATTGACTGTTGAATTCAGAGCCGACTCATTGTTGGCAAAATTGGACGACCTTAATCTCATGTAAAATATTTCCAGATGAAAAGCAATCATTCACGCATTATGTATTCCGCATGCAAAGCCATCCATTGATATGAATTCAAAGTCTAAGTAAATATTGTCAGCAACTTCAGTGCACTTTTTTTAAGTTTCTTCTGATTCGTTTTCTCAGAATCCGGACTCTTTCTCTGAATTTAACTCGGAACAGGAAATCTCAGCATCATCAGATTAATGTTCGATACTTCTTGCAAAAGATGAACAATTTTTTCAGAAACCTTTCTGGGATTCATCGTTTTTGTGTTGGGTAAGTTAAAGAAATCATGCGTGCAGAACTTTGTTAACATAAAAATAATAATTGCTAATGATGAATTTATAAGATTCATCGATGAAGGTGAGATTGAGACTGATTCATTTCTGCCTTGAAAAGGAATATATTCAAAATCAAATAAAAGAATAAAAAGAGTTTAAATGAATGCAGTGATTATAAATCTGTTTTGTTTGATATTCCATGACTAATTTTCGCTGAATGAAAGCTACGAGTATACCAAAAATGCGCTTGGTGTTAAAATGAAACTAGCCGACGTTCTAGGTAAATTTTGCTCGTATGAGATCTAGAATATTTCTAAATTCAGTTATACACTATCTACCAACAAATAATTGGACACCTGTGATAGCAAAGGAAAACGAAGTCTACTCACCTTCAATAGTTGGTGTAGCCACCACAAGCTGCAATTACAGCTGTGACTCTCCGGGACATACTCTCAACCAGTCGTTGTACGATGGCTCGCGGTATGTTCAGCCACTTGACTTAGAGAAGACAGGTCAGTTCCGTCACCGATGTCGGACGGTGGGAGCACCTCCTAGAGGTGCTCAATCGGCTTAAGGTCCGAGCTCTGCGCAGGTCAGTCCAATTCGATGGACCCCATTGTCATCATACCAAGCCATGGTGGACATCGTAACATGACAGGTGGCATTGTCATCCTGAAAGTAACATGGGTCCACCCTGTAAAACTGCCACAACGTAGGAAGCGCATAGCCATCCAGAATGGGGCAGTGGGTCTCAGAATTGAGTCTACCTGGAATTGCGACCAAGGGTCCAGTGCCATACCAGGAGAAACATCGTCGATTGCAGGGATGTCCAATTATCTGTTGGAATATAGTGTAGAAAAAGTAGTTCCTGCTGTGTGCATATCATGCGATATATTTAAAAGTCACAAGAAATTGTCAAAATTCGACAAAATTGTGATAGATATCGAAATGACCCCAACCAGCTCTTCTAATGTTCTGACAAATTAAAATACAACTACTTTTTTTTAAACTTTTCCCAAGTTCTGCCACCTAATTGATTAGAGAGGGATTTTCAGTGAGACATGAGATGGTTTCAGTTTTGTCAAACAAACAGAACAAGAAGGAAAGCGAATACTTTATTTCCTTTACACTGATGCCATCAAACTATACAACATGGTTACCATAAAATGTAGTTTATCGCCGTTTTGGAAATGTTTGGTTTTTAGTCTAACTGATGATAGCCAATCAACTATCACATATCCATTCGGAATTCAATCTTTGTAATTGTTATTGGTAAAATGCTGAAATCGTGTTGGAAACATGCGAAGTGAAGTCATATTCGGATACAAACACGAAACATGTTCCACCACAGAAACAGTATCACCACCTACATTTTAACATGTCAGAAAAAGCCTTCCGTAGTGGTCTGCTGGTATAATGCTTGTAGCTTATTTCAGTCACCTAGTAGGTCCGGGATAAATCCCGATTTTTCGAACACGTGAATGTTGGTGATGTGTCTATTAGGAGAAACGGCGACCTACTCACTGGGTGCTCCTTAAGAACTAACCACCTGTTCACCTATTTTAAGCGCGGGTAAGTGATCGGACTTAGAAAAATTTCTGTCACTGCTTTTGGAATAAATATGTCAAATGTTTTGAAAAACATGAAAATCTAACAAATCATCTCTGTTGAGTTTTCTGTCATTGACAGATGCATTCGAGCATTAGAATTAACTTGGAAATAGACGCATACCTAGACTCGAAAAAGATTTAATGAATTACTAATTCGGATCGAATTAATATATTAATATTTCCATTGAAATGGAAATGAAAGGTAAATTTTAAAACGACACCATTTTGAGGTCATCATGCCTCAGTGAGTTTGTCTACAGCACCACTTTTTCATACATATCCAAACATATCCTTCACGGGCTGCAGAAGTGGCACAATTAAAAAATCATTTCAGGGTAAAATAGGTATAATTTATATTAAAATGAATACGAACATACTGTAAAACACTTTACAATTTGGTAGTTCAGTAATGAATAAAGAAGTTTGCCAGTTTGTTTCTATAAAGAACGCACAGTTTACCACAGTACGACATGTAGTTACTCCAAAAGTCATATTGTTTGAGTTGTATCACAAGAGTGATATGTAATGCAACAATAAAAACGTACACGTGCTTTAAAGTATTCCAGATTTCTATGCTGGATTTTCTAGTGTGTAATAATCATCTATTTCGAAGAAAAAGATGAGTTTTATTACAAAGTAATAGCTCAATCTCTGTAATTTGTTGATGGAATAGGAACAAAAATCCATCGAATCTCGATTACGTTTCCTATTCCTATATTATACTGTATGCGATACTAGTAAAGAAACATCCTCAAACTTAATTTGGTCTTTCAAGAAATGAAAGAACATTTATTGCTCACAGAATGACGCAATGGATACACATAAAACATACAAACGAAAAGGTCAATCAGTAAACAGACGCAATTTGTTTGATTTCTGATTGTTTTAGTGTATAAGGTTTTCTGATTGTTTTAGTGTATAAGGTTTTCTGATTTGATGCTGCGAGAAATGACTATTCTGATCACTACGATATTTTGCGGTGTATAGTTTCTGTCTGCAACTGCGCAATTTCTTCGTGTGTTTGACAATATTTAGTATTTATAGAATGCCACAATGGGTAAACATAAAATAGAAGTCAAACAAATACCAGACAGGGTTTCTATGATTTCTGAATGTTTTAGTATATAAGGTATTCCGATTTGTCACCATGAAATGAACTTTCGTATTTTGAGCACTGTGTCATTTTATGGTGTCTAGTTCCTGTCTGCAACTGTGAGATTTTGCTGCGTGTTTGAAATATTGTTCTCACATATTTCCTGTTTAGTTTCAGAAGGTACAGATAGAATGCAAGTTCTTCTTAAAACTTGTGAGTGATTTAGAAGTGAGCATAGCCGATTTCTTAATCATTAGTGATAGGATAAATAAAACGAGAAAATGATTAAATTTGTTTTAAATTGTTTTTAATGTAATTAATTTATTTATATTTTTAGTATTCTTATATATAAAAGCGTATGGATTATAAGGATTCGGAATAAGCGAAACCTACAATATGTGGAGAATATTCTTTGACAGGTAATTTCCATTTATGTTTTAATTAGATTTTAGAATATTATATTATTTATATTTTAGTTAGATTATAATGAAATTTTGATTTATATTTTAATTAGATTTTAGAATATTACATTATTTATATTTTAATTAGATTTTAGAATATTACATTATTTATATTTTAATTAGATTATAATGAAATTTCAATTTATATTTTAATTAGATTTACGTTTTTAATCTTGATTCATTAAGAAACAAATGTTAGAAGGGCATATACACTGAACAACTATTTTTAATTTAACATTTACAACAGAATGTTTTGTGTGCCTTTATCAAAACGTCTAAAATGTACATTACAAAAGCAAAATTAATAAACAATAATTAAAAAATCAATTAAAAAAATAATTAAATCGTACTTGAAAATTCCAATGCCTGAAAATTTAAAGTTGTTCAAATATTTTTTTCATACAACATTGCATAAGTTTTCTAGTACAAATGCTGTTTGTCTTACAAATATTTTCATGAAAGACACTTTAAAATATAGTAAAAAACACCACAGTTATAGATGATTTTAATAATTAAAAAAAAATTCCTTTTCCATTTTATTACATTCTAGTAGTTTTTAAAATTTCACATTTTCACCAGACTTCCAGATCTACCATCTAATGTTTATATTCTGATTTGTTTAAACTTACAATTGTCAATTTAGAGTCGCCTATCTTTCGATTATATATCCTCTCTTGTCTCATTGATAGGTCAGATATGCTGAAAATCGTCTGCCCTCGTCAAGAGATTTTGAAAATAAATATATGTTTCTTAATTTTAATTCATTCTTGGTGTGAAAAAGCTATGTGCCCTAATGAGAATTAGTTTGGAAGGTCATTCGCTTCCAGATTTTATGTCTGATCGAGCAGTTCAGAAATGGTTTCGTGCATGTGATCGCAGACGTTGCTTTTAACTATGAAGTTGTGGAACAACTGAAATTTTCTCTAGCCTAATTATTGACCGATTCCTTCGTAAAATTGATTAATAAAGAAATAAATGTGTCTACAATATATTATTTTATTGTGTTTTTTTTTTTTTTAAATCTCAGATGTATTTTAGGGTTTCATGTGAAATTGCAGAAATCTTACAAGAAAAGTGAAGTATTTTTTTTCTACCTCTCGTTGCATTATTCATTCAATTGTTTTAAAGTTTAGTGAAAATTTTGCAACTGCAATTTAGCGTTATTACGGAAATTTTAGGTTTTGCCATGAGTTGAATAGTTTTTGCTGCCAGCTTATGGAAGCTCACAGCAACATTTGCTGCCAGCTTCAAAACTTATTTCGAGCCCTGGTGTTCATAGCTGTAATTTTGATTGGAACACTCTCAAGATTTATCCGATGTGGTTTGGATCAACAATAAACAACATAGCAACTTATCAAGCCAGCTATGAATAAAAATCAAATGTCAAGACGAAACACAGAAACATGACTAAAACATTAACATAAAACAAACAAAACTGTTCACACAAAACAATCAAAAGATTGATTACTCCTTTGCTTTGGAAATAAAACCCCCAGAGGTTTCCGTTTTCAAAACGGGGCACATGCGCACATGAGGGCGCGATCATGCGCATATCCTTTCGGGTAAGGAACACTAGTTCCTCTAGAACATGAAACTATACGGAAAAACATGTCCTATGTATAATCGATCTGAAACTGACTTATACCACCTTCCCATCAAAAAAACTGATTCAACGACTTCCACAAACAGTAAGGCTTATTTGCAGGTACAATATTTCGTATGAAAAATAAATGCACGGAATTTATTTGCCATAAGTTTCCATTTTCCTTCTTCTTAAGGAAAGCAGAGTTTTTCCAGGAAACGGAATTTGTCGAAGTAACTTCTTGGAAAAGGGATGACTCTTAGAAATGATTGAATCCTTTCTCCGTAATGACGTAAAGTAAGTTCTGAATTCTTTTTTCTGAGTAGAAAACTTCTGAGGCACCCACGAACCCCTGAAATACAATACTCGTCCAAGTACGCCATGTGACAATGATTTAGGTTAATGAAAAAGCAACAAACACGAAGAAAAGGAAAATAACTTTAAAGGAACAAAATGGTAATAAATTATATGAAAGCTGTCATAATCCAGATTGATGTACCTTTCATTGAAGGGGATCTGCTCATGAAATTGTATTTCCTATTACTTATATAAACCGCCATTGTTGATTACTTATTTCAAATTAAATTTAATAATTAATTTAGAGTCGATCGAAAACTTTTTCATTCTATTCATAATTTTTTACAGCAACCCTACTCAAAGCGCTTAGCAAGAGTCTATACGTTGTTGTTATTTATCCCAACATGGTATAAATAAAATACATTGTCTATTAGCCCTCAGAACCAGCTCAGAAAGGTTACTAAGAGAAACTGAGGGACAATTGAGAGACAGGAGATGAATGTGCTTGGGCGAAACCTGAGCTGAATTACATTTAAAGCTACCAAGGAGCTTGCTATCCAGTTTGATCTACATTGGTTTCAAGTTTCCACTGCGAAGACTGGAGAAAGCAGTTTGGTCATTTCTGTCACCCATTTCACCGGGATGGCTGTAGACTTAGCAGTTATGAGTCAGGGATCTTTATATTATGTTCATACTCATTTTAATTTTGGAAGCGTTTTCTTCATAGGTAAGTACAAATACAAATATTGACGACCAGCTACAGGTTCAAGCCGAACAAGGCTGGTCCTTTGTTTATGAATTCCCCAATTCCCACTAACTATCCAATTGTATCTTAAATTTGACACTCCCTTTGAATTAACTATATTTTCTGGCAACGCGTTCCATTCGTCTATTACCCTATTAAAGTAGTAATTTTACCTTAAATCCCGATTAAAATGTATCTTATTCAATTTATACCCATGGCCCATTGTTCCGCTATCCGTATTGAAATTTAAGCCATCTGTGTTCCCTTGTTTTACCAACTTAAAAAGCTGAATCAAATCCACCCTCCTTCTTCTTCTTTCCAGTGAATACATGTTTAGCTTACTTAAACGTTTATTATAGTCGAGATTTGCTATCCCCTTTATTTTTTATTGTAGCTCTGTGCTGAACCCTTTCTTATAAATGGAGCCCAGAATTGTACAGCATGTTCTAGATGTGGTCTTACTAAGCCCTTATGTAAAGGCAAGATTATATTATTATCACTTGAAGTTACAGTCTTTTAAATATACCCCAAAACCTATTAGCGTGTTTACCCGCTGCTGAACATTGGTGACCCATTTTAAAATCCCTGTAAATTATCCCCCCAAGATCCTTGATTGTTTCTCCCTCCTTTACCTTTACTCCCTGCAGACAGTACTCGGCTCCACTGTTCCTGTAACCCATATGCAGAACTTGACATTTCCCTATATTAAATGACATACCCCATTTTACAGCCCATTCGGATATCTTATCAAAATCCCCTTATAAATTCTGTATCTGTAACTTGGTAACCACTGTCCCCCATATTTTTAAGTCATCTGCAAATATACTGATTCTATTCTTATTCCCCTGACCTATATCATTTATGAAAATTATAAGTAAAATTGGTCCCAAAACTGATTCCTGAGGCACCCCACTAATAACTTCTGTCTACTGTGTAGTATACCTTTATATCAGAACTTATACAGCCTTTTCTGGTTTAGCTAACTGATAAGCGGTTTCGTTTCCTTGTACACCAACAAGTGAAGGGATTCATCCACGGTGTGTCATGCTCCTCTTTTGCAGATGGCTTATTTTTCTGGTGATGTTTCTCCTGTTAAAAAGCTTTATGTAAGTCTGAAATACCCACAGTGAAAAATTATAATTTACTCATTTTATGCTTTAAAATATTCATTATTCACCACGTGCCAATTTACGGTACTATTGCTGAACTATAATGGTTAACTTCTTACAGCATTGTACACATTGCCTTTTCGGAAGTTAAGGACATGACCAACATGTCCAGGGATTCATTGAAGGTGTGTCACGTGTACCTCTTTTGCAAGACGTCTTATTTAGCTGGCGATGTTTCTCTTGACAAGAAGCTTTTAGTCTGAAATAGGCACAATGAAAAATTACAATTTATTCAATTTATATCTTTCTATTGTAAAAAAAAGCAATTTTTTTCAAGTTTATTCGCTTTGTGATTGGTAATAACGAGTCACGTGATATTGAGTCTTGTGGTTCAACGGGCTAATTAATTTGGAGCATGCGCAAGCGATAAACAGTTATATTTTTTAATTAATTCATTCATAAAATTTGAGTACACGCGCTAGAGAGTTTGCTATGTTTTCAGAAGAACCGGCAAATTCGGTCGCCGTTTCCATAGTAACAGTCGAATATGAAAATATTAAGAAGTACTATTACAACAAACAACACGTAGAAGCTAAAACATTTAAAATTATGAGATTTCCTCTGAATTTTAACAATGTGTTATGCTAAAATATTTCCTTTTTAATGTGGAAATGAGATGTTTTGTTCTCGACATTTTAAAAAACATTTTTTTACACTATATTTCTGTTTATGAGCCGAGAACTTTTGGAGGGTTTTCTAAAAAAATTCTTAAAATTCCGACAGGATTTACACAGTTGAGGATTCTTTTCTCCGATTAGCAGTAAATATATAATTCTCATTTTAAATCTACTTACACTTTTATTAAACTTAGATTTGTGTAAATTGCTGAATGCTTAAGAAACAAAACCGTTTGTTTTGAAACAAGTTTATAAATAAGTTAATGAATGAAGTAATTGAAGCTTTATATTCTGTGGTGTAATTCTTCAAAATTTTTATCTCTGTTAGGACATCCTTTTTATCACTTATGATGTGAAAGGATTCAATTAACCAGATTTGTTAATTTCGTGTTAATTTAAAACCCTGGATTTAGATGTTGTTATCAGTTTTTTAACTTTTATATAGAAAGGTAGTTTTAAATAAAATAAGTAAAAACAATAACGGATTAAAAGATTGACTGGGAATCTGTTTTCCTTGCTTTCGTTTTGTTTTCCTAGACATTTATTTGCAGCGTTTATAATTACATATAAATTAAATTCAAATTATTTTGCTTAAATCGTGAGGTATTTTGAATCTTGACTTATCTATTGAAAGTATCGCCTTGTTTATGCTTATTATAATAAGAGGAAAAGCAACTCAGAACGTTAATCATTTTCATTTCAGTAATTGCGCTAGTAAAACCTGTATTTCTGGATTTCCTTGCCTTGAAAGTTACTCACATCACACTATGGCTACAATACAACCATAACCCAAGAAAACAATTTAATTTTTTATGAGCAGAACGCAAGCATACTTGAATTGAATTCGAAGTTGAGCTTAAGTAGTTTCTAAGGAAAATAGTCAGTGTATTATGATATATTTTCAATCAGGAAAATAAATCGATTTCAAGAGCTTTCGCAAATGTTGAAACTGTTTCACTTTATTTGAAAATGTAGTTCCTATCAAGTAATGGCAGACTTACCCTGCTTGAATTAATTAATGTCGTTTCAAAAGTGATCATAATAACTTATTTTTTTTTGTTATATCTATCAATAAAAAGATCTAACTACATTTAACTGCCCAGAAAATAATTTTAGAAGCTCCCTTTTAATGTTTATAAAATTAACGTAATTTCCTTGGAAAGCAAATACTTACACCAATACATACATAACTAGAAAAGGAATTTACAACTCTGCGTGTACAAAGAACGTAAATACATGCTTCGGCATGCTGTATAATTGTAACAATTACCCTCTATTGGATTTTAAAACTGTCCTCTACTGCCCTGTCGTGACAGTTTTGCAACATGCATTTAGTCTTTTTACACAAAACTAAAAATTCCTCTTTTTATGTGTTATGGCGTTGCTGTATCTGGGTTCTATAGTTTCATCAAAATCTTTCACTGCTGAAACTCAATCACTAAAGCAGAATTTTTTTTGGAAAGAAAGACAAAGGAGCCAAGTTTATTCGGTGACATACCAAGGGAAAATGAAATTTGTTTTCATTTTTGAGGTGGAAGGGAAAATGTGTTTTAATGAATTTCGTGCAAGAGAAAAATACATTTTCTCGGCAAAACCTTGTTTACAGGGTTCGGCAGGAAAACTTCAAGCCAGATCGAGTTACCGGAAGGAGCATAGTTTCTGTTGTTACTGTTGTAGGATCGTATGTTGCAACTGGTATTCGCTTCTGCCAGCTGGCGAATCAATGAGAATAGCTGAAGCCATTGTCAGGAAAGCCATTGTTGGATGAACATTGTAGTAACATCAAATTTTACCAGAAAATGTTGGAAGTAAAACTTTTGGATTAATACCGATTTCTTTTTGGATATGGATTCTATCGTTCTTGTTCTTGGGAGGGAGAGGAGGATTGTTTAGGGATATATAATTTAGATTAAAGGATCATCAGTTATATTGATAGTTAATTCGGTGAAAGTTTCTTAAATACTTACTAAATGTAAAAGAGGTGATAAAACTGGTATACGGCGTCTTCAGTAGTTAGAAACATTCAAAATGAGGACGAAGGATATAATCAGAGAGGGCTTAATTAAAATAAGTAATAAAATAAAATAAGTGGCGATAACACTGCTTGAAGAATAACAAATTTAAATTTGAGTTTTTATTCTCGTTTACTTTGGTCCTGTTAATGGCGGATTCGATCGAAGCTTTAATTTATTTTTATGTTCATTCGAACATTTTGTTTCGAAGGTTAGGTTTATAAGAAGATTGTTTAGTTTATTTGACCGAAACAGACCAATTTGAAACCTTGTTTAGCCTAGCAACACTGTAAATTCAGCTTGTATTGATGAGGTTAAGATTTGCAAATCTGGATATCGAATTTATCAATAGAATTCACAATTGTACTTAAAAGGATTCAATAATATAGGATTCACAAAAACTGTTAATGCAATTAAATCCATGTAATACACGAAGAAAATTTGAAACATGGTCGGCACCCTCACCAAAGAAAGGTAAAGAAAGGTAAAGAAAGGTAGGAAAGGCTGATATTTGTAATATCAGGTTCGTTCACCTAAATAAAGTTTCTAGACAGTCATATGATTTTTGCCAATGTAGAAGACTTAACTAGTAGCTTAACTGGTCTAAAATCTTTTTTTCAACTTACACCACGATATTATTTTCACAATAGCGTTTAATCAGTAAACGCGCATTCATCGAATCAGCTATTTTGCAAATTCGTTGGTGTTACTATTACACTTGGCATAGGTGAAACCTACACCAAGTCTGAAAGATCATGTTGTTCAAGTTGCAGCTACCACCAGCTGTTCATAGAGGAGCTATCCCACAGAGCAACCGATACAATCCAAAGTATGGGAAGAATTGGGCTATTATATATGACCCGCTGACCAGATACGGCCCACGAAATGATTTTATTAACTCGCAGAATAGATACCTAAGATAATAGGTTATCTGTTATTGTACCTTCTAAATAGGTTATCTGGTGCTCCGATTTTACAGGCTTCTCAAGATAGATTAAACCACACAGTAGGGACCAATTCAGACCTCCGAAAGGGTTTTTCCCAGGCTGAATTCTTGAAAAATAAGCATTCAAAAAGTATAAATGGCGATGTCTTTACCCAAGGACTTTTTACTGCTTCAAACAAACCTGTTTGTTTAGCAGTTCTATTGCCTCTTATAAGTTTCAACTAATCGAAAAACTTATGGAGCTTTACCACTTCACGATCTTCTGCGAAAACTCCCAACTGCAAGACCAGTGACAGCTTTGGAAGTTTCACGTTGTTTCGCGTTTGATTAAAATCACATTATATTTCTGTGGCTCTACTCTAACGGCGTAGTGAGCAGGAAAAAGGTTGTGTCGACTTAGAAACTTGGAAGACAGAATAAACTGCAAATAGTGGCACTTGAGCTCAGAGCGTTAGAGTTTTTCTTTCTTCACACAAACATATTTCTGCTTTATTATATACTAGCCACTGCGTGGATTGCCCGGCGTTGCCCGTGCCCGTGGTGTTTGGTTTTTACCTGGTGTAAAATTTTCTGCAAATTTCAAATCCGTTGAAATTTTCTATCTGTCTTTACCAATTCCGATTTTACGAAAAAAGAACTTAACAGTAGTCAAAATGTTTTTATTTCTTTGCTCTCCTTCGCTAAAATGAAAATCTGTTTTGGTTTTTATTGTAACACGAAGGGCAGAAAATGCAATCTGTTTATTTTTGGAAAGCGAAAGTTCACGTGACGTCACACTCTTTTGCTAAAATATAAAA
Organism: Metellina segmentata; assembly: GCA_947359465.1. NCBI lineage: Eukaryota > Metazoa > Arthropoda > Arachnida > Araneae > Tetragnathidae > Metellina > Metellina segmentata. Next base: position 80,282,893 of record OX375880.1, on the reverse strand, counting down.
GATTAAAAGAAAATCAAACGAATAAGGCATCTAACTGTTGTAAAATTTCCGCAAATTTCAAATTAGTTAAAATTTTTATTCTATCTTCAACGATCGCTGAGATAGAAAAAAAGCACTGAAGAACGCCAGTGAATCCGTTTCACAGGAAATCAAAATGAATGAATCTCGATCGAAACAAACGAAGGTCATTTAAATGTGTTCTCTCCCCGGAAATGAAAAAAAACTTCGCATGGTTCACAAGATTGACGTCAAGGTGACACGTTCAGAAAAAAAGCATTGAAGAACACCAGTGATAACTTAAGTAATCTTTGCTTTACTGGAATCCGTTTCACAGGAAATCAAAATGAATGAATCTCGATCGAAACAAACGAAGGTCATTTGAATGTGTTCTCTCCACGGAAATGAAAAAAAAACTTCGCATGGTTCACAAGGTTGACGTCAAGGTGACACGTGAGGGCGAAAAGTCTAAATTTGATGTTTCTTCATTCCTTGGAATTACCGCGGTAGAATGAAGAATGGCGAAAAAAAACTATGAAGTTCGTTTAAAAATGTTCAAACAAACATTTTTAAACGAACAATTTCAAGATTGAATTCTAAAATTTGTCTCGAATTTAAAATTGCAAAAAATTTGCTCAGAAATATATAAAATATTCAAACTCAGAATATTCAGAAATACTCAGAAATATTCAATATACTCAAATACTCAGAAATATTCAATATACTCAAATACTCAGAAATATTAAAAAAATAGCGTAGACAGACAAACACTTCCTTTTATAATAGTAGATATGAGATCACCAATCTTTTCGTTATATTTGTAATATTTGTACCTAACGTAAGAAAAGTGGATCACAACCACAGGAATGTTAAATGAAGGACTTTATACTTTTATTATTAAGACCAAAGGAGTTTGGACGGTTAGGACTGGCCAAATAAATGACGTAATTTTAACAATTACCTTCCATGTTTTGGTATTCCAAACCCCAATAATGTATTTTCTAAGAAAGGATATCTTTTAGTTTCCTGCTGTTAAATATATATTTAATGCTGCCTACAGTATTTTTCATTAATTTTAAATTCATAATTTGAGACGAGAAAGTGGTTGAAGAAAGTCCATTTCACCGAAACAAAAGCCATACATAAAGATACAATGACAATACGTGTTAAAAATGCCCTAAAAAGAGACTCGAATTTGAAAAGGTATTTGGAAGTACGTTTAAAATGTTAAAAATCTTTTAAACTGTTTCCCTAAACCGCTAGATGGAGATTAAAAAATTCTCAAGGATTCTCGATACTTTCGTCTTGGTATCAAAGTTCCACGATACACCAGAAAAGAAGTTTAATGTTCCGAAACTAAGTAAATATAAAAGCCTTTCGTCGGAGGATTATTTGTTTACTTCAGTAAGAATATAGGAGAAAGTAGTGACAAAAAGAGAATACCTAGAGAACCAAACGCAGAAAACCTAGAAATATTTGTGACATTTTATCTGAAATGGATGGGTTAGATCTTGGGTTATTTCAAATTGCTAAAACTCAAAATATTCTTGGTCAATTTTCAAAATTCTTGCAGTAAATCATTCACAAATTTATAAACTTTAATTCTGATTCAGCAAATTTAAAAATATTAATTCTATAAAAAAATATTCGAATGAAAACTTCTAAAAATTTTAAAGCACTTTTATTTTAAAGTTATATTTTTAAAAGTAAATATTTGTTTCAAATTTTCTGAATCAAAATTAAAGTATAATGTTTAAGAAAGGTGTATTCCAAATTTCAACCCTTAAACTTTATCGGTTTTCGACTTATAACAACTTGAATATAGGAAATATTGAAAAAATGCATCATAGAGGAAAACGCATTTAAAGTTTTAAAGACGGATTTACAATTAATAAAATGTTTAAATACTCTTTAAGAGCATCCAGATTAGTATCTAATTCTTTCCTCTTAGATCTTTGGTTTAATTTGATTTTTGCAAGTTCTACCTTTTTTCTGTATAGTTTAAAGGTCTCCATAGACCTACAAAAGTCTTTCACAGATGTTGTTGTCATAACAATAGCTTTCTGAGTAATAGATTTTCAAAACAACGAACCACAAAATTAATTCTATCTCTCGTTCTAATTAAGATAGAAACATGATTCAGACGACATTTTAAGCAGAAAGACACAGAGAATTTTTTAATATATAAATTTTTTTCCCGAAAATTTGACTATTTTTGTGTCTTGGACCCCCTTAAGATACTTCAAGACATGGAATAATTAACGAGTTCAATACTTTCAAGTTTCATACTAAAATATACTTACGTCTCTTGAATGTGCATTAAGAAAGTGTTTCATATTTTACAAGTTCAGTCCGGTCAGGTAGTTTTCTTACGCATAAACATAAACTTACTTTTCCTTACGATTATTCAAGAAGACATGGCATAATTTATGGATTTAAATCTTGTCAAATACATTTCATACACAAATGACTTATTTCCTTTTAAACATATACAGAGGCTGTTCGCACATTTTTTATACGATTTTGGTTAGCGGTAATAAAAAAATCGTTTGCTACAAAAGAAATAATCGCAGTTGTACTATGTTTTTAAAAGTAAAAATTAACGTCTGCGTCTTGAGAGGTTTGTTTTTATTCAAAATGGCGTTTTTAACGAAGCAGTGATTCGAAGGCTATATGTTTATGCTCTTTCCGAAGAGAATTATTCATATTCCGTTATCCAAAAATGATGTAAGAGTCATGGTTTTGTGATATCTAAAGCGTCGATAGGTAATATGGTCAACAAGAAAGGAAAAAAAACGCCAAATTGGAGCCTCAAGTGGGACAAAAATTCCAAACAAGTATCCAAGGAAGAAACGGACATCTTCGACTATTGCAAAGGTACGTTGTTTAATGTTAAAAGAAAAAAAACCATAGTCAAAGGACAGTTGCAAAATCATTAAAATGCTCGGTGTCCACTGTAAACAAAATGATAAACGTTGATTTAAATCTTAAGAAAGCGAAAAAACGCAATGTACATCGTCTTTCTCCAAAGTATATCGCTGAACGCAGGACACGCTGCCGAATTCTATATGAGAAACACTTATCCAAAGAAAAATGGAAAAAATTGTCACAATAAATGAATCATGGGTGTATTTAAATGATTGCAGCAAAAAAAGAGCCATTGATTATCATAAAAGGGGAGAAAAAATTTAAGTACATGGTTCACAGAATCGAAAGAAAGTTTTTTTAGGGAGTCATGATTGTTGCTGGTGTTTCATATAATGGCAAGTTAAAAATAAAGAGAGTGGAAAAAAATGTCAAGATTAACTCCAAATACTATCAGGAACATATTTTATCGCCAATTTTTCTGAATGAAATACCATCGCTTTACCCACAGTGCCATCAATCTGTGGAACTCCATCAATAGCAGTCACACATCAAAATCCTCTGTAAATTACCTAAAAGAAATGGAACAAAAAACCGGTATTAAGGCCATACCCTTCACTGATATCCCTACTAAATCTCCCGATGTATCACCTATGGATTTTTGTGCTTTCGGACTTTTAAAATCTGCATTATCCTAACGTCGTCCCACAACCCTTAGCTCTGAAAAGCTGTTCAGGAGGAATGGGATGGAATACCTCTTCTGACACTTCAAAAGGCATTATTATCCTGGAAATTACGGTGTCGAAAGGTAGTTCAGAATAAGGGCTATGAAATAGAACATTTAAAACACAAGAATTTTATGTAATTTAGTTTTGTGAATACCATATACATTGTCTAAAAAATGTGTGAACAGCCTCTGTATAATGCTCCCATAGGTGACTTAATTCGCATTATAGTATTCCTTCATGCCTTATGTTATCAAGTTTAATTTCGCCAAATAGTTTCCTACATACAAATATGGACTTACTTCACCTTAAGGAACTTCAAGAAGACATGCATTATTTACAAGTCCAATTCTGTCAAGTTTTATGCACAAATATACTTGGAGCTTCACGAAAACGTGCAGTAGTTTACACGTTAAATCCTATCAAGTAGTTTTTATAGGCATAAAGTATTACTTTCCTTTGACATTTATCAAGAAGACGGTATAGCTTACGAATTTAAATCATGTTAGACAATTTTCATATACAAATGACTTTCCTTCACACGCATAGGATCGCTTCTATAGGTGAAACACACGAGTAGGCCGTGGTGTATTTAACAGATAAGAATACCTTTTTGAATTCAATATACACTACCCTTCAATAATGGACCGGACAGCAAGATGTGATGGTATAAGGGAAATAATATATCCTTTCATAGGGGGTTGGTACCCCACGTGCTGCTATTACGCTAGCAACCCTTCTGGGCATACTTTCAACAAGGTTTTGATACACAGCTATGGGAATTTGTGTCCAGTCCTGCTGCACGAATGTCGCTAGCTCAGCTGTAGATTTCGGACGTGGTTCCCTGGTCCGTAAGCGCCGCTCTAAATTGTCCCACAAATGTTCTATGGAATTTAGATCTGGACTCTGAGCAGGCGAGGGCAGCAGATAATTATTTATTTTTCTCTCAGTTCTTACACGAAAGGTGAACACAAAAGTAGTTTGTCGTGTCAGTATGCGCACAAATTTGTTCCATAGCACCAAATACTGACACGGTAAACTCTTTTACATTAACTACCCATCATCATCCGGTGAGTTCGTTCTTTTTCCTTCATTATAAAATTATCCGCTGTCTCGGTTTTGATCTCCAGAGGAATTAACAACCCAGTTGTAAACACAACCGCCTACTGGCTGTGCGGCACGGCCAGCTAGTGGCTATCAAACACGACCTGTTACTGGTTTTGCCGCAGTTGTCAACACGTATATACGTATATACGCGGGGCACGACCATCTACTGGCTATCAAACACAGCGAGTTACTGGTTTTGCCGTAGTTGTCAACATGTATATACTACTGACATTCTACATCCATATCTTGATACCACTGCTAAACAGAGGCTTAAACTTGACACTGAGCGTTGTCGTCCTGGAAGTAACATTCGTCCATTCCATAAAATTGCCAGAGCGTAGGAAGAATCTGACTGTCCAAAATATTCATGTAGGCATCGGCATTCAATTGACCATTAACAACATGCAAAGGTCCCAGGCCATACCACGAAAAACACTCCCAAACAAACATTCGGATTTTATACAAATCTACTGGCGTCCGGTCCATTATTATAGGATAGTGTAAATATACAATCATAAAAGGATAATTTTGTAAAACTTTACATAAATAGAAGTAAATATTTGCGTATATTGTGTGAATAATTGCAGATAACTTTTGAAATTAAAATTTGCCGCAGTCAATTATCCATTATTTATACTTTGTAAGCGTTCTCTAAAAGTTAAATACACAAAACGAATTTTAAACCATGCTAAAAGTGCTTCATTACAGAATGATTGACAATGAAGTGACTTTAGAAGTTTAGAATTTAGAAAACTGTTTAGTTCAACAAAAGTGACATTGATTGAAGATATGTTTACAGATAAATTTGTCGTATTTCCTCGAAAATAGTCTAGTTTTAGTTTCATAAAACCTTAGAAAAAACAATGTACAAATACGTTTTTAATATTTTGCACTCATAGCTGTAAGTTATTTTACATAGTTTAGAATGTATCAATTTTTAGATTAATTAAAATGTCATTTAGATTTTATTGCTTTTGGTACATTGTACGAAATAGCTTACTAGATTTTTACAGCTGATTTATTTTGTATATTATTTATCTAAAGACAACACAGTTAACTCTTTCGGAAAAGATGGAATGTGAACCTTTTGTCAAAAAATGTCACATTTAATTATAATTACACAGGTTTTAAAGGCGTAGATAGATTATATATTCTTTTTTGAGACTACTCATTAAATGAACTTCAATTTCTATTGTAAAATATTACCAAATAATTTATCTAACTATCTGGAAGTGACAGTTTGTTCTGTTTTTAAAGATGTAATCACGTTAGTAAGTTTAAAAAAATGCAAATTTATTCAGAATCCAAAGCATAATATTTACAAAGGTTGTAAGAGCGTAGATAGATTCTTTGTTTTCTTTTTGGAGACTACTCATTAAGTGAACTTTTATTTCTATTGTAAATTATTAGCAACAAAATTCTCTAACTACCTAGCAGTGTCAATGCGGAATAAGCTGAGATATAAATTGAGCAATGAGTTGCGATTGAAACGTAGATTTACCAGTACTGATATAAAAGCAATTCTTTTCCAAACATTATTTGTCCAAATTGAAATTATAATACGTTTTGCGATTACCTTATTTTTCCCTTTGCGAAATATAATTGATTTCGAAATATTCAAATTCTCGAATATTCAAATATTCGAAAAAATAATTGATTTCGAACAGATGATATTAAGAGAATAAAACAGTTGATTTATATGATTTATTCAAACCCACTAAACCTTGGTGTGTGTAATAATTTCTTACTGTATGTCCAAATTTGCGAAAGAAGTTTTTCTTTTCTTGACGGGCATGTGTACATATGGACCAACTTTCCTTAAAAGTTCTTGGTTTAACACATGTGGCTGTAGAATTCCAATTTATTGGAAATGGTTAAAAAACAGCGCAGAACTTTTGGAAACAAGACGGGTAGCTAATCGAATTTCTAATCATCGAAGTATTTTAAGATTTCGACAAGGTTCTCTTTCTGAACAATCGATCTCATTAAAGCCTACATTTCTTTTCCATGTTTCGAATTAAATTACTTGGGTTTTGTTGAAAGCTGAATTCAATACGCGACTAACAACATCATCCTCATTCAGGTATGTGGTTTCCATTTAAAATTGAATCTCTAAATTAAAAAAGTGCCTGAAGCATTTTATTTGAATCTGCTTGGAAGCTACAGTACAGTTAATATTAAATGAAAATTTTATATTTTTAAAGAATATTAATGTTAGAAAATATCTGTAAACTTAAAACATAGAAAATTATGTATTGCTGTGGTTAGTAGTTAAAATCGCATTGAAATAACACAACGTGCTATTGGTGAAAGTCCGGGAACAATATTGAAAAGAAGGATCCGAAGAAATCACTTCATAATTTTAATACACGGTCATATGACGAGGTCAACACCTCAGCTGCCATCGCATTCCCTAATCTTCCACACCGCACCAACGTGAGAACATTTAAGGCCAAGACAGATTATCGTAAGCCAGCCCCTTATTACACGATCCTTCGGTTTCCAATCCGTTAGTATTTCCGTACTGCTGCACTAATATGTCGCTGTGGTAAGATGTCTCGATTGCTTAATGCACGTTTGTGGCTATTCTTAAACAATTTATTCTATCGCTTAGAATGTTTCTGAAAAATCAAAGATTTCCTTTTAAAAAGAGCGCTGTCATATTACCATTTTTGAAAAGAAACAATCGCTTACCATTGCTTGATCTGTTTAGAAGATATTCAATTTCAAAGAACGTTTTTGTTATTGCAAGTACCACAAATGGAATCTACAAGATAACTTGCAGTTACTTTAAAAATAATCAGTAGAAAATATCTGATCAAACTAACTTATCCCCTTTATTTTAATGATGATAAAATTCGAAAATGTCTCTTCTCTGGTGCAAGAGTGCCACAAGTTGAAAATACTGCTAGGAAAACTGTGTGGTTAAACTGTTCGATCATTTCTCGCCATTTTTACTATTTGATTTGCAGGCAACGAAATTAAGAATGGGCATTCATTAAGGCCTTATCCAGTTTTGTCTTGAACAGGGAATACCTTAATTGACAGGCGTGTTATGTTCGTTCCTTCATTGTGTTTTATAATTGATCTCTATGACCACAACATAAAGACTTTTAAAAGTATTACATCGGTGATATAGTTTAGTAATATAAGTTTGTGTTGGAAAGATCAGCCATGAAAAAAGAGGAAACTGATATTGGTTATAAAAGAGTCGCAGACAGAGAGAGGGAAAATATTCATTAAAATTCATTGCTTCAGGCTTTTAAAATCCATCTCATATTTTAATGAGAGTAATTGTCAAATCACAATGAATCTTTTCATTAAAGTAATTCATTTATATCATTATATACTTGAGTGGGAATTCCATGGCCAGGTTCCGTTTTTAATTGCTTAAAAAACCGTCCAAGAAAATATATATTGCATAAATAATAATTTTCTTTTTCAGAATTTGATAGTAAATGAAAATCAATCAAAAATCTATATATATAATTCTCTTACGTGGCACGCAAAAAAGACGTTATTTGTTTTCGCGTTTTGGCAACATTGTACGATTCTTTGTTTATCCCAAAGCCTCGCGCTTCAATTGAATTTATAGCGTTATCGCGCGGATGATCTATATATATTATTCTCTTACGTGGCACCCAAAAAAGACGTTATTTGTTTTCGCGTTTTGGCAACATTGTACGATTCTTTGTTTATCCCAAAGCCTCGCGCTTCAATTGAATTTATAGCGTTATCGGATGAAATTTTATTGAAAAAAAAAATGAATTTTAGTCGAGCTGTTGCAGTAAATAATAGAAATCAGAGAAAACGGAGGATCTCTTCAGGGTCATTTAAAAAAAAGGTCCGTTTCGGGGCAAACTATTATAGTTCAACAAGACGCTTGCATTACAACTTTCGACAACAAACTCAAAGAAAAAGCGTGGGTGGCTCGATTGCTGGGTAAATGTACACACAACCAACATGCTGGGTTTTCAATTTCGAAATCAACGCTCACATTTCGAGTCAAAATTTGCTCAAAGTTTCCATTTGAATTCTGATTTCAGAGGTACTGTAAATATATTTTCTGAAAAACAGCATAAAATTTAGATTTGAAAAATATTTTTTGTTGGAATATCATATTTTGTAAACAATTCCTTCTGCTAGGACACATGTCTTCATTGATGCGAGCGAAGCGAGCATAGGTTCGCGCAGCGAACCAATGAGGACTGCGAAGCAATCCTCTGGGGGTTGGCGAGCGTTAGCGAGCAGGGGGCGGGCCCCCTAGTTAAGAAATAATGTGTGAGGGATCTAATCTATTCTCCCTGTTGTCTTTGCCAATAGAAAGGCAATAATGCTAAAAGAAAATTACGTTTGATGATAGTTTTTCTCTATTTCAGACCTATCAACTATATTTTATCTGAAGCGAAACCTCGGTTTACTTTATTAGCTCCATTGGTTTAATATGCAATATTTATTGACATGAATACGTCTTTAAGAAGGTCCGGGACACATTGAATTTTTTTTTAAATTATTAATTTAGAATTTCGATTTTTTTGTACTGATTACCCATATAACTAATAAGCAAAATCACAACACAAAAATTTTAAATTAAAATTTTTTGAAAAAAAGCGGGGTCATTTTAAATTGGTAAAACTCAAAATATTCTTGATCAATTTTTAAAATTCTTGGAGTAAATTATTCACAAATTTAGAAACTTTAACTTTGATTCAGCAATTAAAAAAATATTAACCTAATAAAAAATAAAAAATATTTGAATGAAAATATTTTGAAAATTTTAAGGTACTTTTTTTTTTTTGAAAAAGTCATATTTTTAAAAGTAAAAATTTGTTTCAAATTTGCTGAATCTAAATTAAAGTATAATGTTTGAAAAATATGTTTTCCAAATTTCAACCCTTAAACTTTATCGGTTTTCGACTTATAGCAATTTGAATACAGGAAATCTTGAAAAATGTATCATTGAGAAAAACGCATTTAAAGTTTTAAAGACAGATGTTGTTGCCATGACAACAACTGTCAAGAGTGTTCGATTTTCAAAACAACGCACCACAAAAATTATTGTATATCTAGTTCTAATTAAGATAGAAATATGATTTAGACGTCATTTTAAGCAGAAAAACACAGATAATTTCTTAAAATAATAATTAAAAAAAAATTCGAAAATTTGACGATTTTTGTGTTCCGGACCCCCTTAAAATCAGATCGTTGATCAATGGCCAGTACGGCATCGGGAAAATCGAGTTCAGTCTAATAATTTTTTGGGCGGCGGTAGCAAAGTTGGAAGAGCATATGATTAGCAACCAAAAGGCTGCGAGTTCGATACTAGGTCCATCCAACGACCGTCTTGTTCACGGTGGTTAGTGAGTATTTATGGTAATTTTTAACTAAAGCCGTACTAGAGCAACACAACGGGCTAGGTGCACGTTTGATATCGCGGCTTCATATGTCCTCATGTTGGCTTGGTGTGGAAGTTTGGAGAGTTGGATGGCAGCTCAGGTATTGTCTCGTCATCGCACTGTGGTTCAAAATTAAGAGTCATTACCCTTGATCTTTCCCGTTGGCATTGATCTCGTTAAAAGACAGTTGTGTTGTTACATTCCGACGTTAATTACTTACCTAATAATTTTTATACTATTACTAGACACTGCGTGGCTAGCCCGGCGTTGCCCGTGTCCGTGATGTTGGTATGATTCCCAAACCAACACCACGGGCAACGCCCTGATATAAGGTAAGGTATTATTATAGTGTAAAATTTTCCGCAGATTTCAAATCCGTTGAAATTGTTAATCTATCTTTAACGAATCCGCTTTTACTAAAAATAACTAAACAATGCCTGCCAAAAGGTTTTGTTATTTTTTGCTCTCCACTGAAATCGAAGAGGGCAGGAACTGTAATCTTTTTTTTTTCTTTAAAGCGAAGGGCACGAAATGCAATCTGTTTATTTTTGGAAGGGGAAAGTTACCGTGACGTCACAATCTCGTGCAAAAATATAAAAGATATATTCAATTAAAAATTTATTTATATGAAGAAATTCATATTTTTAGGCATGGATATAATGTGAAATTTTTCGCAGATTTCAAATCCGCTGAAATTTTTACTCTATCTTTAACGGTCTAGGAGATAGAAAAAGAACTAATTGACTCCAGTTAAAAGATTGTTTGTTTTTATAGTCAGGCTGGAAAATTATTCATCCGAGCTAAATCAAAACGGAAACGAAAACAATAAATTTAGAATCTGTGATCTCTTCAATGCTGTAGCATTCAATAATGATTAAATTTCATTGAAATTATTTTAAAATGTTCTAAATTGAATTTTAAAATTTCGCCGCGACCCAAAAATTGCGAACAATTTGGACTACTTGTGTGCCAAATCTGTAAGTGCTATAGATCGTCAGGATTTTGCGGCCGCAAAGCAAACAAACAGACAGACAAACAAATACTTCCTTTTATAATAGTAGAGACACGCGAACCAAGACAAAGTGGTGTCATTTGATAGCTGAGGTAATAAAGATTTGGTTTAAAATTTTGGCTATAGACCTATTAGACCTATAGGCTATAGACCTAAGACCTATGGCTCTTTTTACAAAATTTTACGTGTATTGACATAGATATTTTTTATACTTACAATTGAGCGGTACAGTTAGTATAAGGCGTTAGTTTGATCTACATGCATACAAACTGTTGAGGTTAATTACGTTAAAAAGTCAATTTTTGACTAAAATTTCGAGTTTTTAAAAATTTAATATTCGTAAAATATGAACTCTTCTCTTTCTAAAACTGTTTTTATTTTGTCTCTAACAAAAACAGAAGTTGAGATATTTCAGTTTGAAAAAACATTGATGAAAACTTTACAAACCGTAAATGGTGTTTGCGTGCCGGAAGTTGGTTCAAGTTTCGGTTTCCCGCAAGATTTTAAAAATTTAAATTGTTGTTTATAGTTTTTAGCTGTGCTATGTTCCAGCCAACATTTATTTTTAGTGCAAATAGATAAAGATTAGTATTACAAAAATTGCTTTTCAATCTTTAAAATGCTTTTTCTCTGAATGCTGTTTACAACCAAATCATTGTAGGGGTAACAATGATAATTAAAAAAAGTAATTAATATATCTTTTTGAAATTTGGTATTTTGGTTCTTTAATGTATATTTTAGTGCCTGAAGTTGGATTTTAAGTGTATCTTTAATAGAAAAAAATTGTCAGTCACTTCGTTGTTATGTTGCAGAGAAATATTTCAGAAATTCATATACTTTTTATGTCATTCCTTATATTTTCAGATTATAATTAAATTTAGCTTACATCCAGCTTCAGACACTAGCTTATATAATTAATAGTTTTAGTGTCAAGTTTTATGTTAATATTGTGATGAGTGAGAAAATTGGAGAGTTTTTCGTAAACATCATTTTTTGATCAAAACAAGACAGTTTTTGGCATTTATTAAAAAAAAAGTTTTGCAGGGTTAGAATGTGTTTTTTTTAATGTTCATTCAACTTTTAAAAGAAAAAAATGTGCCATTGAATCACTTGAGAAAAAAAAGTAATACAAGCGTAGTCAGTTACCTTAAGTGGACTCAAATTCTAATAACACATGTCGAGGAAGGATAATCCTTGCCTTAACCTCAACCGCCTAACTGTGAACTCGCGTCCAATCACATCACTGATCGCGCGAACAAGCGTAACTGTAATCCAAACTGTGATCTCCAGTCCAATCACATCGCCGCCCTCGCGATCATTTGGAGAAGAAAGAAAAGTGTCTGGATATGACGACGTTCGTGTGGTGACGACCCCCTTGATAGAACCTGTGAAACATCCCTTTTGTGTTTAATTAAATGTTTTTTATTTCAATGGTGTCTTTGCCCCCTAAGTCATAATTACATGAGGGCTCGGCCGGGATTATTTTTCTTTGCAATAAAATTACTATCTGTAGTTTTAGAGTTGAATAAATCACATTCAGGCTCTGATCCCCTTTCATAACCACTTTTACTATCACACATACAGGGGTTGGACCAAAATATGGAAACACCTCGTGAAATGCATGCTGGAAAAGAAATGTTTATTCTAATGAAATGTGTAGGTGGCGCTTGTAATTGCATCATGTCAGAGCTAACAGACTTCGAAAGTGGGCAAATGGTTGTGACGTGGTTATCGTGGTTTTCTGTGGGTCCCATGATTACTCTGCAAGGGCACATTAAGACCAAGAATTATGTGAACATTTTGGACGACCTAGTCCATCCCATTGTACAAACTTTGTTTACCAATAGTGATGGTTTCTTCCCAGACGACAAAGCCCCTGTTCACACAGCTCACATCGTTCAAGACTGGTTTTCTGATCACGAGGATGATTTTTCACATCTCCCCTGGCCACCACTGTCACCAGACCTAATTTTATTGAATCTTTGAGGTCTATATTGGAGAGGAAAGTGCGTGATCGCTATCCACCGCCATCATCGTTATCTGAACTTTCCACCGTTTTGCAGGAAAAATGGTACAAGATTCCCTCAACAAGCATACAGGAACTGAATTTATCAATTCCGAGAAGACTACAAGCTGTTTTGAATGTCAACGGTTTTCCTACACCATATTAGAAAAAGTTACATGGTTTCGACACAAATCAAACAATAGTGCCACATGGCAAATGCTATCACTCCGCAACTAAAAACATTGAATTTCCACCCTTGCTCAGACCTTACCAGTGCTAATAGCACTTACATTGTTAATAACTATACTACAAGCAATTATTTTTTTACTCTCATGTATACTTTGTCCAACCCCATGTATATATAACAGGAACACTCATCATGAGGAGCTCCTACAATGAACACAGATAATGGGTGATTACATCTACACCCGTTCGGCAATATGTGGCATCACTCCTCATGACAATTTACCAAAGCTCAATTTGACAATCAAACTGCATCAAAACCAATACGTCCAAAACCAGCGGCGCAGTTGCTCCTAGAGCAGAAGCACACAGCCAAGGGTTTGCCTAAAGATGTCATGTTCCGTTACGGTGGGCTCAAACCACTCTTTCCGCAGCGTGTCCATCACAAACCACTTTTACCTGTCCTATTGGACGGGGGGTAAGGGGGACACCTGCGATGTCCAAGTCCAAGGTTATATGGTATTTTAAAGTGTTTCCATATTTTCGTCCAACCCTGTATTTCCCCTTTCCAAGCTTGCATGGCTTCTGGCATAATTTAGATGTTCCTTTGGAAGTATCTTTACCCCTGGGAGTCTCTAGAATTTCTTCACCAGGTTTCGCGAACTCGTCGTTAATCAAGCATGGATATTTCAAATTATTATGAGCCTTGTTGTTTACATAATTTTTCTTCTTCATCTTTGGTAATTGTTGTTTTTCTTAGGCTTCTTCTCCAGCTGGGGCAGGGATTATTCTAAGACAGAGGGGGTGGTCAGCATTGTTGGTGGTGTTCTGTTGGGGGAGTGGCGTCTTCTGTGCTCGCCCCATTCACTTCCGTCGCTTTCTTATCATATTTGTTTACAGTACGCTCTAAATCCTCGTACGAACTGAAGCAAAGGCAAATCCATCTACTATATCCTCTTGGAATATGGATTCCTTAATTCGTTTTTTACCTGTTGGTGGTCGTTTTTGGAAAACGGGGGCGATTCCTCGTCCTCTGCACTTCCAGTCACAGCAGTCCAGTTATTTGTGTAGTATCAAGAGCATTCATGAGATGATCCTCCTCCTCTAAATACATTCTTTACAGTAATTGTATAAAATCGGGTTGAATAAAACCTCCACGCCAACAGCTTTCATTTCTGTGGTTGTTACTTATTCCACAATCGGTTTTTGGATTCGAAAGCTGAAAATTAGAACTACGTGACTGTGTAATTTGTTTGTTACAAAATTACTATCTTGCGCATACTAAAAGTATTTAAAATGGAGCTATCACTTCAACAGATCAGAACGATTATATACTATAAGTTCCGTAACAAACTCAGTGCGACTGAAAGCCACCAAAAAATGTGTGAAAGTTGAGGCATCAATACTGTTTCTTATGATACAGTAAAAGTTTGGTTTCGGAAGTTTAAAGATGGAAATTAGCAACCTGCATCTAGCTCACTAAATTCCCTGACATTATCTACATTTTTGCCTTACATATTTGAAAATTGTTTTACCATAAAATGTTTGAAAACTGTACTACTGAACTAAAACTATAATACAATAGCCCAGTAAAAATACACGCTAAATGATGAAACGAAAAACCGGAAAAAAACCGAGTCATTGAGAATTTATGTTGGTAATTCAACGGTATTGATGATGTCGATCATTTCTAACCCTTGAAAGTTTTGAGAAACCCTTGAGAAATGATTGATTAAATTATACTCTCCTATAAAATATAAAGTCTAGACTATATCTTCCTCTATGTGCCCTACATGTAATCCTGTGCTCTTGTGAAATAAGTCTAGAAAATGTTCGCTACCACACACCAAAAGATCCCCATCTCTCATTCCACCACATAATATTTTAAGAAAATATTATGGATGATATATTTTCACACCATCTCAGATTTTATGAAAAATTAAACTGGAAACGGAATTGAAATACGTAAAATTAAATGGAACAAAAAGTTTTGGTTTTCGTGCCTCTAAATTTCTAATAACGATAGGTATTAGAATTGAGAGAGAAATCCTCAAAGTTCGCACCAAATAAGAAAAAGAACATGTCAAGAAAAATATATACTATCGCAAGCCTCGAAAGGAATAATTTTAAACCAAAGACCGAGGAAGTAAATATTTGCTAAAGTCGGGTCAATGTTTGAAATCGTTTACGTAAGCACAAGCATAACAGCGAAAATTGAATCACTTCTTTGGAACTTCCAAAGAAAATTCAAAATCTTCAATGAAGAGGAACTAAAATAAGTATTGGTAATGTATTAGCTAAGTAAATAAAAGAAAGGTAAGAGTTAGGAGAATGCAAACAAAACTGACATCAATTCTTAGAATGGCTGGAACAAATATATTAAACAAAATATAATCTTCAATTTGGTGAACATAGTACAGAAAACCAGACTGTGTTTTCTTATAAAAGTTAATATTACAGCTGTCTACCCAGTCCTCAGTCTAACTAGAATAATGGTTATAGTTAGTGTTTGTCTACTATCCAGTTGGTCGCGAATTGGAATCTTGGTTTGGACGTATAAATGTCATTAACACCACGACAATAACAACATTTTTTTTATTACTAAAGTTTCTCATCTACATATGTAAGAGTATCAAATACGTTGATAAAAAACTTATTCTTAAAGTATTGTATTTTAACTATAAATATTTTTTTTTGTAACCCTGTGCTATTTCGGCGGTTAAAAAAACAATAACAAACGATTCAAGTTCAAGACCATATCAAACAGAATGGTTTGATAAATGTAGAGTGTGATTGAAAAGTATAAAATTCTGAAGAAAACTGTGTAATTTATAAAGAAAAAGTCACTTTCACGTACATACAATGTAAAAAGATATTTTTAAAAATTACATTCCAATATCGGGCTTTCAATAGATGAAGAAAAAACATTTTCTACAAAAAAAAAAAAAAAAAAAAAAAAAAAAAAAAGAGATTTATTCACAAACCAGTCTTTTAAAAACTTTCTACTAGCAAAAACTAACATTACAGCTGCTAGTTTTAAAGTTAACCCTTGCATTGCTAGCCACGGGACACCTCTTTCAGAAGGAGTTTTTAAAACAAGCGTTTTTAGAATGCAATACTACTTTATTACAAATTTTAAAGGAAAAGACTTCATTCTAAAGTGTATAAATGAGTTACCAATAAGTCGCAATACAATTAAAGATCGAGTAATAGAATTAGAAAGGAACATTCGTTCGCAAATACATAAAGACATGAATTATGCAGACATGTATTCAATTGCTTTAGATGAGAGTAACGATGTAAATGGTTATGCACAATTAACAGTTTTTGCTCGATATAAAGCAGGCAATATAACGAAAAAAAAAATAAGAAAACTTATAAAGCTGAAAGGGAAGTGTACCGGTCTTGATATTTTAAAAGAATTTGATATTGCATTTAAAGAAATGGACATTGACTTACAGAAAATTGTTTCTGTAACAAAGGACGGTGCATCCATTATGGCGGAGGAAAATATTGGTTTTATCCAGTACCTTAAGCAAAATATTACGCATCCTTTGATTGAATTTCATTGTTTAATACACCGGCAAGTTCTATGTACAAAGCAAGGCTTAAATACATTTTACAATGTAATGCCAGTTGCAATAAAATTCATCTACTTTATAAGCGCAAGAGGTCTTAACAAACGAAAATTTTCCCAGTTCTTAGAGGAAGTTCAGGGCCAGTATTCAGAGATTTTGACATACAACAATGTTCGATGGCTCAGCGTCGGTCAAGTTCTTAATCGGTTTGTCATTTTATTCGAAAAATATTAAGCTCTTTTTGAATAAAAACTATAATTTTGACGAATTTTCAAATATAGATTAGTTAAGGAGGTCCGGGACACAAAAATCGTCAAGATTTCGAATTTTTTTTATTATTTAAAAAAAATTATCTGTGTTTTTCTGCTTAAAATGACGTTTAAATCATATTTCTATCTTAATTAGAACTAGATATACAATAATTTTTGTGGAGCGTTGTTTTGAAAATCTAACACTCTTGACAGTTGTCAAGGCAACAACATCTGTCCTTAAAACTTTAAATGCGTTTTTCTCCATGATACATTTTTTCAAGATTTCCTGTATTCAAATTGCTATAAGTCGAAAACCAATAAAGTTTAAGGGTTGAAATTTAGAATATATCTTTTTCAAACATTATACTTTAATTTTGATTCAGCAAATTCGAAACAATGATTTACTTTTAAAAACATGACTTTTTAAAAAAAATACCTTAAAATTTTCAAAATTTTTCATTCAAATATTTTTATTTTTTATTAAATTAATATTTTTTAAATTGCTGAATCAAAATTAAAGTTAACAAATTTGTGAATAATTTAGTGCAAGAATTTTGAAAATTGATCAAGAATATTTTAAGCTTTAGCAATTTAAAAAGACCTCTCTTTTTTTCAAAAAATTTTAATTTAAAATTTTTAAAGAACTTTTGGAAAAATTTTGTGTTGTGATTTCGCTTATTAGTTAGATGGGTTATCAGTACAACAAAATTCAAATTTCTAAATTAATTATAAAATTGTTTTTTCAATGCGTCCCGGACCCCCTTAAATGACTTTATGTTTTTATGCGAGATCACTCAGCATTTTGATGAACTGAGAGGAAACAAAAAAATTGTTTTCATGATGTTTGAGACTATTAGGATATTTATGACGAAACTTGATGTCTTTACTAGGGATTTGGAAATGAAAATCATGAAATGTTTTCCTTAGTTACAAAAATATTTTCAAAACCAGATAACAATAAAAATAAGCTTGACGTTCAAGAAAATACAATAAAAAAATATTTAAGAATTATATAGAAAATAAAACAAGCCTTTGAGGAGAGATTTATCAATTTAAAAGTAAACAAAAGACATTTCAATTTGTTTTACATCCATACAAAACGAAATTCGAAACAATGGAGTTAAGCGAATTTAAGTGGCTAGGTATCCATGATTTAGAAATGGAATTAGTTGAATTTCAAAGCAGCATAGTCTGGAAAAATAAATTTGATAACTTGATTTCCGAAGTAGAAGGGAAAATGTCTGAAATTAGTGAAAATTAGTGAATTAGTGAACTAAAAATTGAAAATATTGTACTAAACGTATGGATTCTTTACCAAATAATTTTATATCAATGAAGAAACTTGATAATTTTCTTTTAACGATTTTTGGATCCACATATTCGGGTGAAAAATTGTTATCTTCGATGAATTGTGTAGTCTACCAATAGAAATAAACTCGGCAATAAATTGACTGTAAAATGCGTCAAACTAATAAATACTGAATATGACCCAAAAATTAAAAAATTATCTGACAAAAACAACAATGGATTTTTCATTAAATTTACTTTAACTTTATTGTACATACACATACTTGTAACTATATTATTCATTAAAATATAATATTTCATATTTCTACTATTATAAAAGAAAGTGTTTGTCTGTTTGGGGCCGCAAAATCATGACGATTCTATGGAACTTACAGCAATGAGATTTGGCACACAGGTAGTCCGAATTATTTGCAATTTTCGGGTCGCGGCGAATTTTAAAATTCAATCTAGAAGATTTTAAAATGAATTTCATAGTTTTAGTCTCCATCGGTTTTTCAAACGCGGAGAACTTTTTCTATACATGCGACCTTGCAGTCAGGGTTTTTAAGCATGCCAAGTTTTTTTCATCCCTAGAACGCGGAGAAAATCATTTTTTTCGTTTCCGCATTGATTTTGCGCGATTGATTTCCCAGCCAGACGATAAATCTGTTAACTGAAGTCAACGTTATTTTTTCTATCTCCTAGACCGTTAAAGATAAAGTAAAAATTTCAACGGATTTGAAATGAGCGGAAAATTTCAGTTTAGATTGATACCTAAAAATTTGATTTTCTTTAAATAAATAATTTCTTAATTGAATATATCTTCAACGGATTTGAAATATGCGGCAAATTTTACACCAGCTTAATACCTTACATCACGGCGTTGCCTGTGGTGTTGGTTTGCACCTGAATCGAACACGACGAGCACAGGCAACGCCACGTAGTGGCTAGTATTCTACTATATGTTGTATTTTTTCCCTTGTTCATTAAATAGTCAGTGCAGGGGGGCTGAGCATGATTTCTACCCTTCTATATCGATTTTTGCCACTTGCAAATGTATAAGTTGTAAAGCAAAAAGGAATTGTTAACTTTTAAAAGGATTAAAAAAGTGAGAACCAAAAAAAGTAGTTTTTTACCATGCTCCCTTCCTCCTTTCCAAGTGACTCAAGAGCTAATACTAAAAAAATAATGAACAAAATTTGATTTCCCTGATCTAGAGGCTAACACCTTAACCACCAGACCGGTTGGTCTACGAAGTTGACTCTGAATAATTGTAATAATGAAACTTCCAGATCCTAGTAAAAAAACAGTTATTTTGCATTCTGTCCTTACGCCTAATGCTAAAGTAAAGTAAATAGCTTTTATGAATTTTGAAAAAATACTGAAAATCAATTGCAATGATCTCCCGACAGATGATTATGAACAGAGATAAGTTATACGTAGGGTAACTTTTTGCAACAAATGCAACTTTTTTTCACGCGTTCTACACTGCATTTAAAGTACTAAAATCAAAATTCCTCCTTTATGGGGTGTATTGTAAGCGAGTTATAACCGCAACATAAATGCAACTTTCTGCATAAATGCAACTTTTTGCATAAATGCAACCCATCTGCAACTTTTTAAAATTTAGCTTAAAATAAATTAATATGAAATCACTCTTTCAATTTTTGCCCTCTGAACCAACCCTTTGATCACGTTTGTCTGATCTTGCGAATGCCGAAGTATGACGGATCAAACAAGAAATTCACGGAAAGAAGGTGTTCGTCCTAACAGACGAAAGTGAAATAGATGTCAAGAGGTTTTTTCAACACATTGGATGGCACTCTTGATAATCCAGAGGAAACTTATGTAATTGACTGCAGAGTTTGCGAGGTGAGTGTCGATCATCAATATGTTGTTCGCCTGGTAGATGACATTTTAAAATCTCTGAATGTGGAGCAAAAGGATTTTGCACAATCCGATACAGCACATATGACTGCGGCTGGGGCAGTTTTTGAATGTTATAGAAATTACTAGCCAAGGATCGGCCATTCAATGTTTTTCTGTATTTCAGTATGTATTATAACACTGTTGTACACGACTAAAATTGTCAATATATTTTGAATTTTTTCTTTTTTTTATGAATAATTTATTTTAATCAAAAATAAATGCAACTTCATTTCTATAGATGCAACTTCATTTCCAAAAATGCAACTTTAGGGAATGATAAATGCAACTTTTCCCATTTTTACTGCAGGAAAAAAGTTGCCCTAGTTATAAGTAAAGTTGTTCTGGTATTCTGGTTGCTACTGTTCTAGTAGATAAACATCGATGTATGACAATGCCTGTGTTCTGATACGATCAAGAATACGAAATGTTGGGGGCTGTTCTGAAAAAGAATACGAATAAGGCAAGACTCGTGGTACACTTCAGAGGAGTGAGACGTGTTTTTGCACACGACGTGTATATTTGAAACTTTATATTATGTTGTAAATAAATCTGCAAGTCTAATTTAGGCGTACAGTGTCCCTTATTCTTGGCCACTACTATATGACATACTATCTACATACACTGACTATCAAATTTGACATCGTTCGATCACTTTTGGCACCAATTGTTCAGCAAGATCCAACATTATAATTTTACATGATATTAATCGGGACATTACTTTGTATTAAACCATTTTCGGAAACAAAAACAAGCTGATAATTACATTGATTTACATTGTCAATAACAATAAATTGAATAGGAAGATCAAGTACTTTTCAGTATTTTCAGTAAATAAGTAACACATGGAAAAATACACTGAATTCCCGATGAATACAAAATGGATTTTGTCTGGCAATAAAATTAACCAATATAAAGTTTTTTACGTTATATAAGCATACGACAATGCTCACAGTGTAATGATTCATGACCAAGGACCATCGAGATTAATTATCTTTTCCAGTTGGTGGTAGGTAGGTAATGGACGTCTCACTGGAGCAACGCAACGGAGTAATGGCGACAGTCCCAAAGGGAAAAATTTGAGAACACGTAATTTTGTATCAGTGTCAGGAAACAATTTTAACGCCTGAGCTGGCATCCCACTCTTCTACACCAAGCCACCGCCAACATGAGGACATTGTAGGTCCTGACAGATTTAACATACACAAGCCCCCACCACCACGCACACGGTAGCTTTTGCATGGTCGAATCTCGGACTGACAATATTCCGCTTGCTAATATGTGACTATCAACCCGACTCGAGCTGTATACAAAGCTCAAAAAGAATAGATAGATCAATTTCGAATTTGAAAACACAAAGAGCGGTTATTGGAACTAGGATAATCCAGGTTCTGGATTTCATTATTGTTATTACAACAATGTACTTATTGGTTATGTTATTACAAGAAGTTATTACAACTTTTTGTTATGTTAGTACAAGAAGTTATTACAACTTTTTGTTATGTTATTACAAGAAGTTATTACAACTTTTTGTTATGTTATTACAAAAAGAAGTACTGACAATATTCCGCTTGCTAATATGTGACTATCAACCCGGCTCGAGCTGTATACAAAGCTCAAAAAGAATAGATAGATCAATTTCGAATTTGAAAACACAAAGAGCGGTTATTGGAACTAGGATAATCCAGGTTCTGGATTTCATTATTGTTATTACAACAATGTACTTATTGGTTATGTTATTACAAGAAGTTATTACAACTTTTTGTTATGTTAGTACAAGAAGTTATTACAACTTTTTGTTATGTTATTACAAGAAGTTATTACAACTTTTTGTTATGTTATTACAAAAAGAAGTACTGACAATATTCCGCTTGCTAATATGTGACTATCAACCCGACTCGAGCTGTATACAAAGCTCAAAAAGAATAGATAGATCAATTTCGAATTTGAAAACACAAAGAGCGGTTATTGGAACTAGGATAATCCAGGTTCTGGATTTCATTATTGTTATTACAACAATGTACTTATTGGTTATGTTATTACAAGAAGTTATTACAACTTTTTGTTATGTTAGTACAAGAAGTTATTACAACTTTTTGTTATGTTATTACAAGAAGTTATTACAACTTTTTGTTATGTTATTACAAAAAGAAGTACTGACAATATTCCGCTTGCTAATATGTGACTATCAACCCGGCTCGAGCTGTATACAAAGCTCAAAAAGAATAGATAGATCAATTTCGAATTTGAAAACACAAAGAGCGGTTATTGGAACTAGGATAATCCAGGTTCTGGATTTCATTATTGTTATTACAACAATGTACTTATTGGTTATGTTATTACAAGAAGTTATTACAACTTTTTGTTATGTTAGTACAAGAAGTTATTACAACTTTTTGTTATGTTATTACAAGAAGTTATTACAACTTTTTGTTATGTTATTACAAAAAGAAGTACTGACAATATTCCGCTTGCTAATATGTGACTATCAACCCGACTCGAGCTGTATACAAAGCTCAAAAAGAATAGATAGATCAATTTCGAATTTGAAAACACAAAGAGCGGTTATTGGAACTAGGATAATCCAGGTTCTGGATTTCATTATTGTTATTACAACAATGTACTTATTGGTTATGTTATTACAAGAAGTTATTACAACTTTTTGTTATGTTAGTACAAGAAGTTATTACAACTTTTTGTTATGTTATTACAAGAAGTTATTACAACTTTTTGTTATGTTATTACAAAAAGAAGTACTGACAATATTCCGCTTGCTAATATGTGACTATCAACCCGGCTCGAGCTGTATACAAAGCTCAAAAAGAATAGATAGATCAATTTCGAATTTGAAAACACAAAGAGCGGTTATTGGAACTAGGATAATCCAGGTTCTGGATTTCATTATTGTTATTACAACAATGTACTTATTGGTTATGTTATTACAAGAAGTTATTACAACTTTTTGTTATGTTAGTACAAGAAGTTATTACAACTTTTTGTTATGTTATTACAAGAAGTTATTACAACTTTTTGTTATGTTATTACAAAAAGAAGTACTGACAATATTCCGCTTGCTAATATGTGACTATCAACCCGGCTCGAGCTGTATACAAAGCTCAAAAAGAATAGATAGATCAATTTCGAATTTGAAAACACAAAGAGCGGTTATTGGAACTAGGATAATCCAGGTTCTGGATTTCATTATTGTTATTACAACAATGTACTTATTGGTTATGTTATTACAAGAAGTTATTACAACTTTTTGTTATGTTAGTACAAGAAGTTATTACAACTTTTTGTTATGTTATTACAAGAAGTTATTACAACTTTTTGTTATGTTATTACAAAAAGAAGTACTGACAATATTCCGCTTGCTAATATGTGACTATCAACCCGACTCGAGCTGTATACAAAGCTCAAAAAGAATAGATAGATCAATTTCGAATTTGAAAACACAAAGAGCGGTTATTGGAACTAGGATAATCCAGGTTCTGGATTTCATTATTGTTATTACAACAATGTACTTATTGGTTATGTTATTACAAGAAGTTATTACAACTTTTTGTTATGTTAGAGTACAAGAAGTTATTACAACTTTTTGTTATGTTATTACAAGAAGTTATTACAACTTTTTGTTATGTTATTACAAAAAGAAGTACTGACAATATTCCGCTTGCTAATATGTGACTATCAACCCGGCTCGAGCTGTATACAAAGCTCAGAAAGAATAGATATATCAATTTTGAATTTGATAACACATATAGCGGTTATTGAAACTAGGATAATCCAGGTTCTGGATTTCATTATTGTTGCTACAACAATCATTTTACTTATTCAAATGTGAATATCGTAAATGAAATACAGTAAAACCCCGATTATTCGAGCCCCGATTATCCGAGTTTTAAAATTCAAATCTTTCAAGCTATCAAATATTTCAAGGATTTTTTTTGGACCTACATTTTCCACTTTTAAAACTACCGAAACCTATTCTGAACATTATCTCATAAACACTCAGGAAAACGAACAACAACACTACCCCCTTTACTTTTCATTGTATCATGCACTAAAAGCTATCGAAAGTGGTATTGAATACATAAAACAACAAGAAGAAACGACACCAGTAATCTTGTTAACCTTAAAAAAAATGTCAAAACATTTTTTTTCCTGCAAAAAAAAAAAAAAAACGCAAATTAACGTAAAACAAAAAACAATTAAGGATCTTTAATTATCGTAACAATATAAATGCATGTGGTGTATCTGTATAACTTTTGTATTTGTTAAAATATACATTTAAACCTACACGATTAATTTATTTACAATTTACGCTTTAACTGAGTTTTTTGGTTATCCGAATTAGTCTTGGTCCACATTAACTCGGATAATCAGTACTCTACTGTACTGTTTAAAAAAAATCGGTATTTCAAATTCAGCTCTGGTGACACAAACAGCGGTTATTGCAACTCGGATAAACCAGGTTCTGAATTTCATTATTGTTATTACAACAATCATTTTACGTATTCATATGTACGTATCGTAAATCAAATACAATAATATCCTTAGGGAGTATCAGAGACGATGCTTAGTAGTACAAGAATTTGCGATTGTTCAAGCTTAGTGTAATTCATTCTTTTGTAAAAACTTTCCTGACCTGTGGTCAATTGCGTTTTGTTGGATTCATAAAGCCTTTCCCATCTGGAAGAGTCAGATTTCTATGGGTAATACAGACATCAAAGCAAAGCACTCGCAATGGGCTCTTAACCGGGAAAACTTTCAAAACATTTCCAACACAATTGTCGTCTATCTCCTAAGAAACTGCGTACGATAAGTATTAGATGCTAATTGTGTGTAGGAAACTTATTCTGTGTTCTCTCTGTGTGTGAAAGCTATGTTTGGGATATGTAGTATGTGTTCGCGTGGCGCTTGCTTGCTAACTTTCCTTTGTGAATAGGTTTAGTTGTGTGATCCTTATTTATTGAAGTTTGTGCAGGAAGTTTCGAAACACTTTGTATAGAAGTCTAAAGATCTCGAGTTGTGTAAATCTACGGTCAGGTTAAGCCTCGAATATCCGAGAACGTTTCTCACAAATTACATGATCCACTGAGATGAGCGATCTATTTGTGATTGGATATTGCACTCTCGATTACATGCTGTTTACATTTCTTATAACGATAGAATCTAAGACGGAACGCATATAATCCATAACTTCTAAAAGAATTTACTCTAAATTTTGATTTAAAGAAAATGCTTTTGGTCCGATGTTGATTCTATTGAAGGAACTCGAGTGTCCTACAAATCTCTCACGGTATCTGCATACCTTCGGAGCACTTTAAAAAAAATGCTATTCAGAAGTAATTTAATGTTCTTGTGGTCAACATTAATTTTACACTATCAATAATTAAAATTTAAAAAAAATTTAACAAAAAGTGCAAGGTTGTGTGTAAATTTGAAGTCTGTTTTCGAAATTTAAAAAAATGATACATACCATGATCAGGTTGGTTGATTGGTTGGTTGATTGGGGTTTTATGGCACAAGGGCCATATTTGGCCATGCTGCGCCAAACAGGTTTATTTAGTGTACGTTGTCAGTGTTGCGATATTTGAAGTTAGAGCTCAAGTCTAAAAAAACAAAACAAGCAAATTTCAAATCAAAACTGAAAAAGGTCAAATTATGAAATCTAGATGTAGTTCATAAAGCCAATGTCGGTAACGAATAAAAACAAGTTTGTGTGCGATGGATCCAGCAATAAATCCCTTAGGTTAGGGTTAGAAGCTCCGAAACGGTTTAGTCTATGATTATTAAATTTTGGGCATTCTGTTAGAATATGTTTTACGGAAAAGATAGTGTTACAGAATAAGCACAATGGGGCTGGTTCTCCGTGAAGTAAATGTCTATGAGTAAAATACGTATGTCCAATTCGAAGTCTAGTCAGTTTAACAGAAAGATCTCTTTTTAAAATATTTGGATTGAATCCCTTTACGGATGATTGAATGACGTGAAGTTTGTTTTGAGTTTCCATGTCCCACATATATTGCCACGATGTATTAACAGCATATTTTAAAACGGGGTCGATGTCATCTATGGGTATTTTCAAGTTAAGTTGCATAGTTGCTCCTTTGGCTGCCAAGTCTGCTCTCTCGTTTCTCGGGATGCCCACATGTCCAGGGATCCAACAAAGTAAAATTTCAAAGTTATCTTCTTTTAAAAGAAAAAGTCGTTTTATTGCATTTAATATAAGTGGGTGGCTATTCGTATTAAATTTTCCAAGAGCATCTATGCAGCTTTTAGAATCCGAGTATATTATCCATTTTTTGACATTAGATGTGGATATCTGCGTTAAGGCTAAGATTATTGCGTATATTTCAGATGTAAAAACTGAACAACAACCATTTAGTTTCCTGGCAATGGTAACCGTTTCTAGTACGGCCGCAGCACCAACATGATCTCCACTTTTAGATCCGTCTGTATAAGCTGTATTGTATGATAAAAAATTTTGTCTGTGGCAATAAAAGGATTGTTGATATATGAAGTCTGGTGTATAAGATTTTGTCAGTTGGGTAAAATCATGAATAATAAATACATTTCTGTCATTCCAAGGTGGAGGTGCGTTCTCTCTGTGAAATATTTCAAGGTCGTCTATATTTAAGGATATTAAAATATCACGTACTCTAAAACCAAATGAAGGAATGAACGAAGGTTTTAATGAATAGTGGCTTCCCAATTTGGGATTAGTTATATTATAAAAAAGTGGATGCGAAGGAATGGTTTTAATTTAAAAAAAGTATTTAAGGCAGAGTTTCTGACGTCTAAGCTTTAAATTGGGCTCTCCGGACATAATGTACAAACTCTGGACAGGTGATGTGCGAAATGCTCCAGTTGACAATCTGAGCCCTTGATGATGAATCGTGTCCAGAGCCTGGAGAACAGACCTGGCAGCAGATCCATAGACAATGCATCCATAATCTAGCTTCGACCGGACAAGTGCTTTGTAGATTTTTAAGAGTGAATACGAGTCAGCTCCCCAAGTAGTATTCGATAAAACTTTTAAAATATTTAGTGACTGGTTGCATTTTTGTTTAAGTAAATGAATGTGAGGACGAAAGGTTAGCCTAGAGTCAAAAGTGATTCCTAAAAATTTAGTGTGGGATTCTACGGGAATGATTGATCCGTTTAGTGAAATTTCGGGGGTGAGGAATAAGCCCCGTCGTCTTGTGAAATGGACACATACTGTTTTTTGCGTGGAAAAGACGAAACCGTTTTGATTTGCCCACTCACTTATAATTCTGATAGCCGTTTGAAGCTGTCGCTCTATAAAAGGTAGGTTTATTCCAGAGCAAAAAATCTGGAAATCGTCTACGAATAGTGTTCCGTGTACATATGAAGGAAGTTGTCGAATAATGCCATTAATTTTAACAATAAAAAGAATAACGCTCAAAACACTCCCCTGAGGGACTCCTTCCTCTTGCGGAAAGTCATTGGATAAAATATCATTAATGCGTACCTGAAAGGTCCTTGTCTGTAAAAAATTTTGAATAAAAATTGGGAGATGACCCCGTAAGTCCATTTCATATAAATCTCGCATAATTCCATAACGCCATGTTCTGTCATAGGCTTTCTCCATATCGAAAAATATCGATACTAAATGTTTTTTCGTCACGAAAGCATCTCTAATTGAGGATTCGAGCAATAAAGTGTTATCTGTGGTGCTGCGACCAAAACGAAATCCGCTTTGAAAGTTAGAAAGCCGCTTTTCTGACTCTAAGATGTATATTAACCTGGAGTTGACCATCCTTTCCATTAGCTTGCAAATGCAACTTGTCAAAGCTATTGGCCTGTAGTTATTGGGATTCTTAGGGTCTTTGCAGGGTTTCGGAATTGGTATGATTATGGCCCTTCGCCAGGCCGTCGGAAAGACCTGCTCCTTCCAAATTCTATTAAAAATGAATAAAATGTGATTTAATGAGTTTTCGTTAAGATGTATTAACATGTCATAATGAATTCCGTCAGGGCCAGGTGAAGTAGGATGAGATTTTTTTAGTGCAGCTTTGAGTTCAGATATGGTAAAATCTTGATTATAAACCTTTGGTGTAGATGGCCGAAAGTCTAGTGTCCTGAGTTCTTCACGTCTTTTGTAGTTTATAAAATCAGGAGGGTAGGAACTTTCATGCGATACTCTAGAAAATGCATCTCCTAGAGTATTAGCAATCGTCTTTATGTCTGAGATGACTTGTCCATTTGATGATAAGCATGAAATTTGTGAATGTTGAAAGTTGCCAGATATTTTTCGAACTTTGTCCCAAATGTGTTTGGATGAAATACGACTATGAATAGAGGTGATATATTTTTGCCACGAAATCCTCTGACTCTGTCTCCTAATCTTGCGTGCCTCCGCTTTCGTACGTTTAAATTCTAGCAAGTTTGCTGTCGTCGGATATCTGCGGAATTTATTCCAAGCTTTCTTTTGTAATTTGATCGCTTGGGAGCATGACTCATTCCACCATGGCTTCCAAAGCTTCGGCATCTTTCCCGATGTTTTGGGAATAGATACATTAGCCGCTTCCATGATGGTGTTAGTGATAGCCAGTATGGCATCGTCAATATTTAGGGTTTCGACCACATCGTAAGAAATATCAGCTTTCGATTGGAATAGTGTCCAATCGGCTTTGTCTAAAATAAATCGCTGAGGTCGTCTAGGAAGTGATACATCATTAAAATTATAAGTTAAAATCACCGGGAAATGATCGCTGTTATGGAGGTCGTCATCTACTTTAAAATTCCACATGGGAGCTAAAACAGGTGAACATAATGAAAGATCAAGTGTATGATAAGAACGAGTCGGTTGATGAAAATATGTGCGACTTGAGTCGTTCAAGAGACAGAGACAGTGGTCGTCAATTAATTTTTCTATTTGTTGCCCTTTATGATTAATATCGCTACTTCCCCAGAGAGGGTTATGTCCATTAAAATCACCAATGATAAAATAGGGTTGTGGGAGCTGAATAAGTAGGTCATTTAGATCTTGCTGACTGATGCAATCGTTTGGTGGAAGATAAATACAACATATAGTGATTTAAAGCTTGATTTGAATCTGGATTGCAATTGCTTGGATCCTGGTCTGTAATGGGATGATTGTAGATGGATAACTATTCATAGTCATAAGAGCAGTGCCACCAGAGGCACGAGCGCCACTGATGTAGTCGTTTCGAATTACATTATAGTTTTTTATTTTAAAAGAATTGCCAGGGATTAAGTAAGTTTCCTGTAAGGCGAGACACATAGGGCTGTATGTGTTGATTAGGTCCTTTAAATCGTTAATATGTGCTCGAGCACCGTGACAATTCCAAGTTATGAGGTTTATGGTCATTTTTTAGGTTTTTGGTGGAGTCGAGTGCCCTTTTTAAAAAACGCTGCACTGGAATCTACTGCTTCATCCTCCGCATCGAACTCCATGTCCGATTCGGAAGGATGGAGATCCAATAGGCTGTCTGTTTTTGGTTTATTAACAGTTTTCCGCGATTTGGCTGGTCTATTATTTTCTTTTTCTTTATTTTGTTTTACTGAATGTAAATTTGTTCGAGAAATTGAGGGCGCTGTTTTAAGACTTTGTGGCAGTTTGTTGGTAGATCTATCATTTGTTTTGTTCTTACTTGATTCTGGATTTGTGCTGCGAGTTTGAGGTTGTATATTCACTGAATGAAATCGATCTAGATTTGAATTAATTTGCGTTTCGGTATCTACTTTGTTTGAAAAACTTGGGGAGTCATCTGTTTGGGTGGCTATTGTGTGGGTGGTTTTAGTTACAGAAGCATATGACGTGTTAATTCGTGGCGAACGAAGTTCAACTATTTTGCGGGCTTCGGGAAATGAAAGGTTTCGTGTTACTTTTATTGTTTGTATTTCTTTTTCTTTTATCCATCTTGGGCACATCCTTGAGTACGCGGCATGGTTTCCCTGGCAATTAAAACAATGTTCAGACTCGGTGCAGTCTGAACTGTCATGCCCGGGATTTGCGCAGCGTGCGCAGATAGGGACAGATGCACGGCACGAGGTTTTTGCGTGCCCAAACCGCTGGCATTTAAAACACCGAACGGGATTCGGGACAAAAGCACGAACCTCGCAGCACAAGTACCCAGCTTTTACTTTTGTTGGCATAACGGGTGAGTCGAAAGTTAAAATTACATTTTTGGATGGTATATAACTGTCATTGTTTCTGAGCATTATTCTTTTAGCGGCTATTACTTTTTGGTCTTTCAATTCAAAAACGAACTCTTCTTCAGAAACCATTAACAGTTCATCAGAAGATATAACGCCTTTTGAATAGTTTAATGTTCTGTGTGGGAAAACTGTTACGTCTACTTCACCAAAATTTTTTATGTTTAATAGATTTGCAGACTGTTTAAAGGAATTGGATTCAATCAAAAGGTCTCCGGATTTTAATTTTCTTACATTTTTAACTTCACCAGCAGAGTGTTTAATATATTTTTCAATTAAAAAGGGGGACATCTTTGCTAATTTGTTAGAATCGTTATGGATTATAAGAAATTTGGGAATTGATTTTTCAGAATTATTATCTTGCAAAATGCTTTCGATGTTTTCATTTTCATTTGATTTTTCATTCAAATCATGATTGTCAATTTCGTCGCACTTAGAGGTTGACGGGTTAAGGCCTCCGTCTGGCCATAAATTAGAGGATGCCATGAGGATAGATATTAGTTCGTTCTGGTGCGCCCCCGCCCGCCATGGAGCCCAACCAGGGGAGGCAGCATCCGGCAGTTGTCCAGCAACAGATCTCGGAGCTGCCTCAGAGGTCGCACCAGAATATAGTGTTACAGTGTCGAGATGGGAATCCACCGGTTCAACCAGGGCATCTCTAACTGCAACACTAACCCAAAAATTGCTTAACACAATGAAGTCCAGCACGACAGGGGGATCAATCGCCCTGACGTGGTGAACCCCAGAGATGTTAAGTGAGCCGATTGACTAGAGCGGGCTCACTCCAGCCACCCGTCTACGCAGAAGCATGGACCAAAGGGCACGCATCAGGTACCCCAGGACTCCACTTTCCCCCGATACGGGACGCCGCACACGGCAAACATGCGGGTCAGAAAAAACGTACTGACGTCTTTTTAAAAGCAACAAAATAAGAAAACAAATAAATGATAATTTTAAATAAATAAAAGTTAACGCAACTAAAAAATGCATTTTATAAAACAAACCACATGTAACTAACATAGATTTTAATAACTAAAGAATGAATATAAGGTGATTTTTCAATGTAAAGATATTTAAATATAATTTCCGATTCGCAAGACGTGAAAAGTGAAAGAAAAGAGGGGGTGGGGAATAGAGTAGTGGGATGAAAATAGAGAACGATCGCTTGGGTGTCCCGGGAGCGCGACCCCCATGTTTACCAAAGAAAGTAAACCCCAGGGAAAGAAAAAGATCACTCAGGTACCCCGGGGTTGTGAAGCCCGTACAAACCTAAAGAAGGAATGCCCCTGGGGGCCATACCATGATCAGAGTAAACTTCTTGATGTTACCTAGTGGTTCTACTAGAAGTAGAAAGATGTTCAAAAATAAAAGCCTTATGACTCATTGAAAAATCGTTGAAGGATTTTTGACCATTTTCAAGCATTGATATTGAAATGCAAGTTCAAAATAAGGAAAAAAAATTAAGATATAAATTTGATTCTATTGCATGCACTAACAAACAAAATTTTATATTTATAAAATTTTTTATAAATATACACCAATAACTTTTTTAGTTATCCTTTCTGGAATTCAATGTTTATGCCTAAAATGTAATTCTGAGAAAAATTTTTGTAAACAAAATCCAAGAGAATAAAGATAATAGAAAATTCTTCTAACAAATAAGTGATTTTAATTAAAAAATTGTAGTGGACAATTTATCAAAACATAATTATTATTTATTAACTTACTTAACAATTAAAAGGTAGAAATGATGGTAAAAATAGAATATTCTTATTATTAGTTCCGGTTTCGTTATACTACTTCCGGTATTATTAACGATTTCATTCAAATTTTAAATTGACCTAATTTTTTTTCTATTAGTCGCACATTGAAAGTATAAACTGTTTTATAAGCAGAAAAATACAGGGAATTTGTTAGCAGAATAAAAAAAAAATGCACATTTTCGTAAAAATTGGCTTTTTTACCGTATGCAGATACCTTAAGTGTATTGTATTGCGAAATAGTGCATGTAAACGCCTACACTGGAATTAAAACTACATTTAGAAACAGGACAATTTTACAACGACAAATTTACAGGACACCAACCGTTGAAATGACGAATTCTGTTCTGAAAACTTTATCCTCCAAATCAAAATTATAATTCCGGTAAAAGATAAAAATAAAATTTGCACGAGAATGTTGAACGAGCTGTAAATATTAAAATGAAAGCAAATTGGTGAACATCAGTCGCAAACTCGAATTTGACCTCTCCAACATGACGCCCAAAGTTAAATTAACGTCATTCAATAAAGCATACCGTAGATCGAAAATTCAAATGCCTATTACAAACAAAACGTCATGCAAAATGCTTAAATTACTAACAAAGCTATTAGATAATGAAATAATAAATACAATAAAATATACAACATAAAAATTTTAAAGTACACGAAACGTATCAATTGTTTGAATTACTTTTACGCTAATCAGTTTTATTGTGTTGATGCAAAGTGAAGAAACATACAATGTATTTTTTATTTCATCTATATACATATTTCACTAACATACGTGGCATAGAAACCGACGGTATTTATTTAATGTTGAATGGCAACGACAGATATAAGCAATATAAAATCGGTTGTTATGGAATGCATTCGCCTATTTTACCCTTTAACTTAAATACATTATTTTATTTGAGCAAAGGAGCTTCATAGTATTCCTAAAACTGCAGGCCGAAACGTGCAACTGTCATGATATTCTTCCGCAGTTTGATTAGAGAAAGTAACGAAGAATTTGCAAGATAAAAATAAGCGCAGAAAAGAAAATCTGAGCGAAAATAGACTAAGAAACAATGGATGTAGAAAGATTTTGAAATGACGAGTCACCTTCAAAAAACAGAATGGTATGAAATTGATTGGATTTTGAACTTCATGACGCAAGTTCTTAGCTGCTTCAGGAGTTGAAATTAAAGTGGGCGTTCAGAACCAAATTATGGTAACTCAACTGAGATGTCTTTTTCCCCATACATTTGATTAGAAATAAAAATATATTAACCCTTAATTATTTATTGAAACTAATAAATTCATTGCACTTGATCAGCAGATAAAAACACATTAGGAACCTCCAAGGACTGTCCTTCACTCAAAAGGAGGAATTAGCGTTTATATTATTCAAACCTATCATCTCTTATATTTATCCTCATCCAAACTCTGTCATCAATATAATATCAAGTCTTCTCATCAAGTTCAGATTCACTGACAGTAGTTTTTCTCTGTCGAACGTTTACATTTGAAGTGAACAGCTGTCAAAAAAACCCAACTCACCCGATTGCAACTGCACATTTTAAATCACGAACAAAACGGAATGTAGCAATTGTTTCTACATATTGTTTTCTAATATAATTGTTTTCTACTAATATCAATATTTAAAATTTGTCCAAGGGGCCGTTTTCATATTAAATTGTGTGCTTGCTCCGATAATTTCAATACGAACTCTTTTATCATAAATTTGGATTCCTCACAATGTCAGGCGGATTTGAAAAAATAATGAAAAGCGGCTTTAAAATGACTGTGAAAATCCATAAAAACCATTGAGAGAGCGTGTAAGAATTCAACAACACAGTAGAAAGGGCGGATTCTTGGAGTATGTGTCGCTTTCAACGACTGTTTGAGGAAAGTTTGTTAGAGTGTGATACCTAGATAGTGTAGTTGTGTCCATTACGTGGATTGTTACAATATTAACCTACAGTAGTATAAGTACGTTGTTAATTATGTTTCATAAATATCTGAATTATGAAAATAAATTATGCCTAGCAAAGAGTGATAAAATACCCTTCACACAAAAGCTTTAAAATAAATCATTTAATAATGTTATACAATAACATTATAAATATTAATATCAGGTGTAGGGGCCGTCGTAGTCAATGACCTGTTGTAGGCGACGTGGCATGGAGTCCATTAAGCTGGTAACAAAGTCAGAATCCATTCTGATTGCATCCCAGAACCTGTTGGCAGAAATTTCTGTTTTCACTATGTGAACAATCTACAATAACGATAATAATCATCAAATTTGCAAACAGTCTCACTGCGTTACTAATTATGCACGTATTGAGCTGAAAAATTTAGAATTCAGATGTTTCAGTAACAGTTGAATCGCATGGTCAAAATTTACCGATGTTTCTATTAATAATTTTTATGAATATTAAATTCATAATTAATAAAAAATAGTAACATTTGGTTTGATAAATAAAACGTTTAGAGATTGTGTTTACGCTTTGGGGTAGTAAGGGATGGAAAAACAATTTTCAAGGAAAAATAATGTTTTTAACAAATATAACAAAAAACGTGAAACACCAATTTAACTTTAGGAGATCCAATTTTCAAACACTTACAAATCGGTGAAAAATGCAATAAAATTGATGAACTTTTTTTTTTATTTCTGTCTGAAATTGTGTGTAGAATCCAAATTTATGATAAAAGATGGGGTTTCGTATTGAAATTTTCGGAGCAAGTACCTAGTGTAATATTAATAGACAAATTTTAAATATTTAATTAAATTTTAAGCATCCACCACTATCGTATGCTACCTTTCGTTCTGTTCTGCTATGTAAATTGTACAATTGCGCTCGGATGAGTAGTTTTATTTTTTGACGGCTGAACACCTTTTTACTTACTCAATTGTTTTGATTAAAATGAGTAAGCTCTGTTTCTGTAATGAATTTACTTCCCATGAGTTCCATTTTTCTTTAAAAGTTATGTTTTAGGGAATACCACAGAAAAGTAGTATACAGAGGGTTCACTGAAGCCATGACGTATAGCGCTCCAGTGGGGAAGCCAGTCCCTAATTGTGGGCGGAGTTTGAAATGCTTCAATCAGAGCCAGAGCGGAAGCCATTTTTTATTTTCTAATCGACAGATTTCTTGAAGTGTCATATAGCTGAATATTCTTTGCATCATTTTAATAATTATTTAAAAACTGTACTATCCATCAACAGAAAAGGTTGATCCCCAACCGTCATATATATCTAGTTGTGTTGCTCCAATGCGCAGAGTGAGTGCGATGTTAATTAAAATACTATACCATCATCAATAGAAAAGCCGTTGTTTACCGCCTGTAAAAACCGTTGAAAGGTAAATTGCTTTTGTCTTTCATAAAATATCATAACTTGGAAACTACTAATGTGAATTATGTGCAATTTTTTAAATCGTTTTACAATCAAGTAAAATTAATAACACTTATTTTAAAACCCAATTGAAGGAAGAAAAATTGAAATCGTTTATTTCATTTTAAGACTATTCTCCCAAGGTAACTAATTTTTAAAAATCTTTCAGTGTTAGTTTGTGCATTTTTTATTTAATCGAAATCAATCGTTCTTAAATTTAAGAAACATGTGATATTCAGAATTCTATACAATTGTGCTCTATTCAATATGCATTTTGTGTATTTGTTGATTTCTTTTATTTACATTCTGTTTTTGTACAATTAAAATTTACCTGTTTCTGAATTATAACCGGTTTTATGTCAACATTAAGATATTTTTGAAAAATTGGAATGCTTTTGTGTGATACTCACTGTGAACTTAATACAGAAAAGAAAATTAAATTTAAAAGTTTGATTTTAATAATGATATTTTTTATGCAAAAATAACTTGATTTAAATCAACATATCCTGAAACTAGACTTTCCCTGTGAAGATTTTAGAGATACAAGAATTGTCTCATCCTGTTGTGTATTTTATTGTTTATTTGCTACACTAAATGGTGAAAAATTGTGTGATTTAGCTCTAATAATGAATAAAATAAGTAATATTATCCATTCATTTGCTACTCTAAAAGGTGAATTACGTTGAGTTAGCTTGTTTATGAATGCTAAACAATGAATTTTACTCTTTGGAAGGCAAATGAAAATTCTTGTTAAGTTGCTTATTTTACCAAAGTACTTCATTCCTTTATATCCTGTTGTGTATTTTACTGTTCGTTTCCTATGCTAAAATTGTTCTAGATGGATCACACAGAAATATGTATAAGCGAGTAACAGTAGCTGAACTATGTTCTTTTTTTTACATTCAGAACAAGGTCAGGTAATATCTTAGTTTTTTAGGCGCCAACTTCTTTCTTTTTGTATTCGTATTCTGAGTGTGTGGGGAGACAGCAGCGTGAGAGATTTTACCTTGGGATTTAATACCCTTCTTCTGTGTTATTTTCTTCACAGGGAAGAATTGTGTATTGGTGACTGAATTCATGATTCAACAATAAAATTCATCCAGTCTACTATCACTTGGTCGTGTGTGTGATTGACTTACTACTAAATGAGCTTCGACGAGACTTCTTCATAAACAGTACTTCTTTTTTATTTCTTTTTCAAATTGTATAATTTGTTCAAAAATGAATAATGTACCTGATTAAGTTAATAAAAAAAATTTATTATGTACTTTTTGTTCAAATAATATTTCCCACTATCAACAGAGATCAACAATTTTCCAAATCAAACATGTTTTGGAACATATTTTTAAAGAAGCATTCAAATAAAAGAATAAATAAAAATGAAAGAAAAAAGTTCATACATTGGTAAGATTTTATAAATAAAGGGCTTTTTTTTAAAGTTCATAAGACCTTAAAAAAGTGCTATTTTGAAGTATTTATGTTAAAAATTATTTAAAGAATATTTAGCTTTTAATCAAAAATGCAAATTGGGTTTCGAAAAAATAAAATAGACTGAGATAGCTGTTGTGGAAACCTAGCTTGGTTGTTATGGAAACGAGGTCTAGATCCGATGCTATAGTAGGGTCCGGCTCCCCCGCTGGGGGCGCCAGCGTCTATGCGATTTCCCATGTTATTTATGTCCATTGCTTGCTATGGCAGTGAACTCTCTGTATACTACTTCTCTATGGGGAATACTATCGTAGACACATCATTGACTATTTAATATGATCAGATTGTAAAATGCGACGTGCCTCTTTCCATGAAATTTGAACAAATTGATTCCGATTAAATAAATATTTGTGTACTTTTGAGAGTCATAATGTTTACACATTTCTATTTATGTTAGGCTCTGTTCTGTGTCCAAGCATTAATGATATTGTTAAAAAACAGTTAAGTATGTGACAATCATTTAGGTGAGTCCAAAAAGTCAACTCTTTGAATAACTTAAAAAGACAATAATAAGGTTGTTTATTTATTTGCTTTTAACTGTATCTGTGAGCATAAAATCTGATTGCATAGATTATAATTGTATTTTTTTAAAGTAGCTTTTGATGCTATTTCTTCTGTAGTAACTCTAATTTAATTGTAACTCAAATAATCATATTTATTACGTAACGTTTTGTTGAGTTACTAAAATTGGTTTGAAATCCTTTGCAAGGTACAGTATTAGCTCACTATTATTTATACAGAAGTTTTCGTAATACTAAAATTAAACTCCATAACAAAAAAATCAGCCCTCCAAGAAGGAGTTGTACCGGGCTCAATGAACTTGGAACGGCGCTGACTTGGGACATATAGTTTTTAGTGACGAGTCCATTTACCAACTGTGTCCTGACGACAACCACAGACGTTTCAGGAAACGTCCAGGACAGTGTTGATATCCTGCCCTTTCTATATCACGCCACACATGCCCACAACAGGGCGTTATGGTGTGGGATGTCATCTCCTTTGATAGCCGGACCCTTTTGGTAATTATTTCTGGCACACTTACAGCACAGTGGTACGTACACAACATTCTATGACCGGTTGTGTTCCTTTTGTGACACCCCGAGCTTACTTTTCAACAAGATAATGCCCGGTCACACTCGGCACGTGTTGCTAAGAATTGTCTTCAAGCTTTCCCAACACTTCCTTGGCCAGCTAGGTCTCCTGATCTCTCTCGCATAAAGCACATTTGAAACGTTATGGGAAGGTGATTGCAACCATCTCGGAATGTTGACCATTCAGGCAGACGAAGACAATTTGGCAAGAAATTCCGCAGGACATAAAACCGGAACGTTTTCAGTCTATACCACGCTGGGTGACAGCTTGCATCCAGTCCAGAGGTGGACCAACGGTTTATTGACTTCCTTCCCTTGTAACGGTCAAACTCTGAAATAAATCATTCAAGTGTTCTGAAATTTTAATCGGTTGTTTTTCTATGTTTGTTCATCACATCCTATAATTTTCATTACAATAGGACAACTCTTTCTTTTAGCGTCGATTTTTTGTTATATTGTGTATGTTATGCCAATATTTCTATTGTGTGAGTTATAAAATACATTTTTTTCGTACTATTATATACCTTTAGGATGTAGAAATGATACTTTTAACTTAATTACAGTTATGACCTGAAGAAGTTTCACCAATTGAGAAATGTTGTCAATTTTTATGCGGTGTTCATTGTTAATCAGTGCTTCAAAATCCAAAATTTTCTGTCATTAGAGAGAAATAAAATTATTTACCACTGTTATAACTATTTTGTCTGCATAAATGGTATCAACGTAATAAAAAATTAGCAATTAAATTAATTAAAATAAGGTAATTTATCGAAGCAATACAGTCAAATTCTGTGTTCAGATGGCAAAAGGTTATAAGTCGCTTTTCCCAAAAAATTGATTAAGTCCCATCCTGGAGTCTGGTTTGTTGATGTATGGAAAGTGGCAAGATGTCGTAAGTCTTTTTCTTTCAGTTTCTGAGAAAACAAAGATGAAAAATTGTAATAAGTCAAAAACGACAGAACCGCATGTTGAATCTTGAAACTTAAAATTGCTGTCACAACAAAAAAAATTACATATAACATTAACTATTTGAGCACAGAATTTACTTTTATATTTGTGCTTGAACGCCATATAAATTTGCGATATTCCCGCCATGTTAACGAAATAATTGCCCCAAAAATTTCCTATGCAGAGAGAAACTGAAAAATAATTAAATGTTTTGTCAAAAGGAAAATTTCTTTAATCCAACACATTTTTTCATTTTTATATTACATATAAAGTTTTACATATAGACGATGGACTGGTGATATAGCAATCGACGAAATAAGCGAGTTCGAAATAATAGCGGAATTCGAACGAACAAAGAAAGGGAAGGCTCTCGGAGAGGATGGCATACAAACAGAATTAATCAAGGAATTTTTCTATACGACAGAAAACTTTTCGTGAAAACACTGAATTTCATCTTAAGAAAAGGACATTTTCCAATTCCATGGAAGAAAGCCAGAGTCACTTTAATACCCAAAGAGGGTAAGGACTTAAAAGAAGCAAACGCTTACCGCCCAATTTGCCTTTTGTATTGCTGGGTTAAAATTCTTACTAAAATCATCACAGGAAGATTGATCCATCATTTAGAAACAGAGGAAATCGTTAGCAATAAACAATTCGGATTTAGGAGAAATAGATCTACTGTAGATGCAATCAGAAGCATAATCTATATAAATAAGAATGGAGTGTTTGTTTGTACATTCAATATTTTCGACCCATTTCAAGTTTTCTATCCGTTTTGGACCCTTCTGATGCCGAATCCGCCTTTTTCTCGTTTGGTGTCTGTCTGTCTGTCTGTCCGTCTGTCTGTCCGTCTGTCTGTCTGTCTGTCTGTCTGTCTGTATGTTGTGCCCTATACACGTCCACGCGGTTTAAGATATTTTCATGGAAATTTGCATACAGTGAGTACTTATCTTCATTTAGTGAGTGGCATTGGTTGCGAAAGTCTGTCTGTCCGTCTTTCTGTTCTATGCTCGATTTTGTGTTTGTGTGTTTGTGTAGACATCACATAAATTATATTCCAGATATTTGATTATTATGTGTTTTATTTAATGCATTATGTATTAGTTTAGTGAATGCAATATTAAACAATTTTTTATTGTTATATTTAGAAGAGTTTCATGCTAAAACACCTGAGTAAGTATACTTAAATCATCTACAATTTGATAGTTTTCGAAAAATTGGAATGTAGTTTGAGTATTACGATTACTTTTATTTGCTTTACCAGTAATGCTGAAAACCAATTATTTTTCAAAAAAAAAAAAAATTTATGGTGAAATTTTAGCTTTGATACTTCATTTATTTCGAGTCTTATTTTTATTCTTTGCGCAATGAAAACGATTTCCGAATATTTGGGACAGACGATATTTTTCAACGAAACGAGAATGAACTAGATCGCGCGAGCAAAGATATTTTTTCTGATTCTTTCGCTCTGAATTAATTTCACATTTCTAAATTTTGTACACTTTTAGTTGTAAGTTGTGGCAACTGTGCGAGATCAAGAGATAAAATTGAATCACAAATTAATATCTTTAGAACAATTTTTTTGCGACATCTTTTATTTTGTTTTATTTCGCTGTTTCCTGTTTTAAATATTTATTATTTTAATACATGTGTTTTCCTTCTCATCACACGCAACAGCACCACACAGTATTAGACTTAAAAATGTTAGGTAAGTCAGTATAAATTTTCAGTAAATTTTAAGTGTAGTTATGCCATTATTGAAAGAATAATGCCGTTATTTGAAGAATAAGTAAGAAAATATTGTTTTGTTGACTATGAGTGCGAGAGCACTCGCCGTAAATCGTAATTTTAATTAATTGAGTTGAACATGAAAAGAACTTAAGAAAGTGAATTCCAAATCTCCCTCAAAATCGTCTTTTATAGTAGTAACCTTAGTATCACCTTTCGTCATTTTGTAGCTTTGTCATACAGCAATTGTGCGATGTATGTGAAATGTATAACATGAATGGATATGCATGTGTAGGATTTGTGTCCAAAGTAAGTTGTAGAATGTAGAAAATATAAAGATGGCGAAAGGTGTTAAAATAAATTTTTATTCTACAAAAAACGTAAGTAATTATATATTTTGATTATCTCTTCAATCTAGAGTAAACCAATTCAAACCGAGTAAGATCGGGTATTTTGCTAGTGGAAGATAATAATGCCGCCTGCCATGAAATTGCAAATCACATGTATAATTTCATTAGACCTTAAAAATGCCTTCAACTGTGTTAATTGGCCCCTCATGAAAAAGAAAAATTGATAGCCTCAATATCTCGATTTATCTTAAACAGATAAAAAATAGTTTTCTGGAAAATAGGTCTTTAATCCTAGGTAGCTATCAAAGAAATATAATCAGGGAATCCCTCAAGGGTCCAGTTTAGGTCCAATACTCGGGAACATATTTATCAATTAATTTACGTTTATTTTAAAGAATTTTATGGATGAATATATAAGATTAATTCAATCCTCTTCTTTATTTTATGGTACATGGACTATTTTATGGTACATGGACTATTTTATGGTACATGGAGGTAAGATATTTTAAATTATACTAAAATAGCCAATGTGTGTTTGTCGTGTTTAGCGTATTGTCGTGTATTTAGGGAATGTTATTAAAATACTTGTATTGTACTATATTCCGAAGTCTTAAAAAGGTTTTTAATTGGAAATTTACCACATTTCGTTGGGTTACAATGTTCTACGAATTGAACAATTTCCGATGGTAGCAGGCAGGTAGGTGGAAATTTTATTAACGTCACAATGTAGCAACACAACGGTCTATTGACGACGGTATTGGATCAATCCCGATGGGACACATATAGATATGTTTTCAGGGATGAATAATGTTTGTCTGTAGAAAGAAGTAGAATGTTTGATCGAAGCAACTGTGTAAGGAAATTATAATGAATTACAAAAAAGTAAATAACTTTGAAATAGGTGTTATTTAAAAGAGTTCTGAAGGAAAATATCATTACTTAGTTCCCAGAATCATAATTTGACGAACTCCTTGACTTCTTAAGGGTGCATTGATTTAAGAAAAATATAAAGCGGTAACTCTATGCACATAGGGCATAGCTCTATGCATAGGTCTGTGCTCGGCCACGACCTTGGTAGTGGACTGGAAATACAGGCATTTGCGGATGACTTAATCATCATTAGCAGGGAATTCCTTCAGGAATTAACAAGAAATTAATTCCAATTGGCTACGAATTTCCATTTGGTTTGCGAGGCAATTAGACTACGAATTCGTTGCAATCATTGGGGGTTAGCGAGCAATGGTCACACCTGAACCTACGAAAATAACTGTAACGGGCAACGCAGTGCTGGTCACGCAGTGGCTAGTGAATATATATGAAGACGAATCTGTATGCAAAAAAGATGCATATTTATTTATAATATGTATTATTCCAAGTTGATTTGACTACGATTCCAGAAGCTCGAAAACCGAATACGTTTTTGACAGAGTGTTTCGTTATTGTAGTCACTAAAGATCCTGGTGCATTCTCTGGTAAATCATTGAGCAAGTGGGGTAGGGGCAAGAAAGATTGTAACACTTTATATAATGTTTTAGTCAGATAACCTTCCACAATGCTCTTAATTATTTTAAAATATAAGGATTAACCCTGGGAGTTAACAAATAAAACGTCTGCGTGCAAGAAATTCCAAGAACTTTCGTACTTTCCGTTCAGATTACTAATAGTGAAAATACCAGAAGCTTACAGAAATGTAGAGTTTGCGTGAACATGTATACTATATTCTTTCCCTATGATTATTTCCAAGCCGAACTAATGTCTCAATAAAAGCTTCAAGTCATTGTCTTGAGGCACTAAAGAAAAAAAAAGGGGCCAAAACAGATAAAACATTGCTTGCAGCTGGTGAACTTGCCATCGGATTGTTCAACTAAATCTTTATTTATCGAATACAACCGACAGGGAGTACTTACTTCAATTGACATTTAAACTGAAAAAAGAGCATGGTACTCAAACCTTTCAATTGCTCAAAAAGAAAAAAAAGAATGATCCAGATTCAATTGTTTATTTCAGTCGATGGATAAACTGACGGCTGTGTCCATTTTGGTAATTTTGATACTATCTCTACTATTATAAAATTAAGTTCGTGTGTTTCTCAGTACGGCGTGTCCTGACGACTCTATGGCACTTAAAATAATGAAATGTGGCACACAGGTAGTCCAAATATTTTGAAACTTTGTAGGATAGCCCAAATTTTAAAATTTAATC
Organism: Metellina segmentata; assembly: GCA_947359465.1. Taxonomy (NCBI): domain Eukaryota; kingdom Metazoa; phylum Arthropoda; class Arachnida; order Araneae; family Tetragnathidae; genus Metellina; species Metellina segmentata. The sequence goes on along the minus strand of OX375880.1, from coordinate 80,239,409 downwards.
TAGAACATTTTAAAATAAATTTAATGAGGTATTTAATTATTATTATTTTCCTCCGAATGGCCACAGTCTGCGATCTGTCTTAACTCTGACTTGAATATACTGAGTCGGTAGTTACTGTGGTTCCAGCCTCTGGATATCTATATAAATAAGAATGGAGTGTTTGTTTGTACATTCAATATTTTCGACCCATTTCAAGTTTTCTATCCGTTTTGGACCCTTCTGTTGCCAAATCCGCCTTTTTCTCGTTTGGTGTCTGTCTGTCTGTCTGTCCGTCTGTCGGTCTGTCTGTATGTTGTGCCCTATACACGTCCACGCGGTTTAAGATATTTTCATGGAAATTTGCATACAGTGAGTACTTATCTTCATTTAGTGAGTGGCATTGGTTGCGAAAGTCTGTCTGTCCGTCTTTCTGTTCTATGCTCGATTTTGTGTTTGTGTGTTTGTATAAGCATCACATAAATTATATTCCTGATATTTGATTGCTGTGTATTTTATTTTATACACTAGCAAAATACCCGACCTTACTCGGTTTGAATTGGTTTACTCTAGATTGAAGAGATAATCAAACTATATAATGACTTACGTTTTTCGTAGAATAAAAATTTATTTTAACATCTTTCGCCATCTTTATATTTTCTACAACTTACTTTGGACACAAATCCTACACATGCATATCCATTCATGTAATACATTTCACATACATCGCACAATTGCTGTATGACAAAGCTACAAAATGACGAAAGGTGATACTAAGGTTACTACTATAAAAGACGATTTATAGGAAGATTTGGAATTCCCTTTCTTAAGTTCTTTTCATGTTCAACTCAATTAATTAAAATTACGATTTACGGCGAGTGCTCTCGCACTCATAGTCAACAAAACAATATTTTTTTACTTGTGGCACTCTTGTCTCCGGTATGCGACATTGTGAAATTTTGCAATCTTCTAATGTCATTATTACAACGAATTTTTTAATGTTTGAAAAAGTTCCAGTTTGGATTAATAAACATTATTATTCTTTCAATAAAGGCATTATTCTTTAAATAACGGCATTATTCTTTAAATAACGGCATTATTCTATAAATAACGGCATTATTCTTTCAATAACGGCATTATTCTTTAAATAACGGCATTATTCTTTCAATAATGGTATTACACTTAAAATTTACTGAAAATTTATACTGACTTACCTAACATTTTCAAGTCTAATACTTTGTGGTGAAACAGCGAAGTAAAACAAAATCAAAGATGTCGCAAAAAATTGTTCTAAAGATATTAATTTGTGATTCAATTTTATCTCTTGATCTCGCACAGTTGCCACAACTTACAACTAAAAGTATACAAAATTTAGAAATGTGAAATTAATTCAGAGCGAAAGAACCAGAAAAAATATCACTGCTCGCGCGATCTTGTTCATTCTCGTTTCATTGAAAAATATCGTCTGTCCCAAATATTCTTAAATCGTTTTCATTGCGCAAAGAATAAAAATAAGACTCGAAATAAATGAAGTATCAAAGATGAAATACCATAAAAAAAAAAAAAAATTTGAAAAAGAATTACTTTTTCAGCAGTACTGGTAAAGCAATCGAAGTAATCGTAATATTCAATAAACATTCCAATTTTTCCCAAACTACCAAATTATGGTTGATTTAAGTATACTTACTCAGGTGTTTTAGCATGAAACTCAACTAAATATAACAATAAAGAAATGTTTAATATTGCGTTCACTAAACTAATAGATAATGTATAAAATAAAATACACTGCAATCCAATATCTGGAATACAATTCATGTGATGCCTACACAAACACACAAACACAAAATCGAGCATAGAACAGAAAGACGGACAGACAGACTTTCGCAACCAATTCCACTCACTAAATGAAGATAAGTACTCACTGTATGCAAATTTTCATGAAAATATCTCAAACCGCGTGGACGTGTATAGGGCACAACATACAGACAGACAGACAGACAGACAGACAGACAGACACCAAACGAGAAAAAGACGGATTCGGCATCAGAAGGGTCCAAAACGGATAGAAAACTTGAAATGGGTCGAAAATATTGAATGTACAAACAAACACTCCATTCTTATTTATATAGACTAGCAAAATACCCGACCTTACTCGGTTTGAATTGGTTTACTCTAGATTGAAGAGATAATCAAAATATATAATGACTTACGTTTTTTGTAGAATAAAAATTTATTTTAACACCTTTCGCCATCTTTATATTTTCTACAACTTACTTTGGACACAAATCCTACAAACGCATATCCATTCATGTTATACATTTCACATACATCGCACAATTGCTGTATGACAAAGCTACAAAATGACGAAAGGTGATACTAAGGCTACTATTACTATAAAAGACGATTTTGAGGGAGATTTGGAATTCCCTTTCTTAAGTTCTTTTCATGTGCAACTCAATTAATTAAAATTACGATTTACGGCGAGTGCTCTCGCACTCATAGTCAACAAAACAATATTTTTTTACTTGTGACACTCTTGCCTCCGGTATGCGACATTGTGAAATTTTGTAATCTTCTCCTGTCATTATTACAACGAATTTTTTAATGTTGGAAAAAGTTCTAGTTTGGATTTTTAAACATTATTATTCTTTCAATAACGGCATTATTATTTCAATAACGGCATTATTCTTTAAATAACGGCATTATTCTTCAAATAACGGCATTATTCTTTCAATAATGGCATAACTACACTTAAAATTTACTGAAAATTTATACTGACTTACCTAACATTTTTAAGTCTAATACTTTGTGGTGCTGTTGCGTGGGATGAGAAGAAAAACACATGTATTAAAATAATAAATATTTAAAACAGGAAACAGCGAAATAAAACAAAATAAAAGATGTCGCAAAAAATTGTTCTAAATATATTAATTTGTGATTCAATTTTATCTCTTGATCTCGCACAGTTGCCACAACTTACAACTAAAAGTGTACAAAATTTAGAAATGTGAAATTAATTCAGAGCGAAAGAATCAGAAAAAATATCTCTGCTCGCGCGATCTTGTTCATTCTCGTTTCGTTGAAAAATATCGTCTATCCCAAATATTCGGAAATCGTTTTCATTGCGCAAAGAATAAAAATAAGACTCGAAATAAATAAAGTATCAGAGCTAAAATTTCACCATAAAATTTTTTTTTGAAAAATGATTGGTTTTCAGCATTACTGGTAAAGCAAATGAAAGTAATGGTAATACTCAAACTATACATTCCAATTTTTCGAAAACTATCAAATTGTGGCTGATTTAAGTATACTTACTCAGGTGTTTTAGCATGAAACTCTTCTAAATATAACAATAAAAAAATGTTTAATATTGCATTCACTAAACTAATAAATAATGTATAAAATAAAACATATTGTAATCAAATATCTGGAATACAATTCATGTGATGCCTTCACAAACACACAAACACAAAATCGAGCATAGAACAGAAAGACGGACAGACAGACTTTCACAACCAATCCCACTCACTAAATGAATATAAATACTCACTGTATGCAAATTTTCATGAAAATATCTTAAACCGCGTGGACGTGTATAGGGCACAACATACAGACAGACAGACAGACGGACAGACAGACAGACAGACACCAAACGAGAAAAAGGCGGATTCGGCATCAGAATGGTCCAAAACGGATAGAAAACTTGAAATGAGTCGAAAATATTGAATGTACAAACAAACACTCCATTCTTATTTATATAGATTATCTATCAGTTTAGTGAATGCACAATATTAAACATTTCTTTATTGTTATATTTAGTTGAGTTTCATGCTAAAACACCTGAGTAAGTATACTTAAATCAACCATAATTTGGTAGTTTTGGAAAAATTGGAATGTCTATTGAATATTACGATTACTTCGATTGCTTTACCAGTACTGCTGAAAAAATAATTATTCTTCAAAAAATTTATATATATATTTTTTTTATGGAATTTCATCTCTGATACTTCATTTATTTCGAGTCTTATTTTTATTCTTTGCGCAATGAAAACGATTTCCGAACATTTGGGACAGACGATATTTTTCAACGAAACGAGAATGAACAAGATCGCTCAAGCAGTGATATTTTTTCTGGTTCTTTCGCTCTGATTTAATTTCACATTTCTAAATTTTGTACACTTTTAGTTGTACGTTGTGGCAACTGTGCGAGATCAAGAGATAAAATTGAATCACAAATTAATATCTTTAGAACAATTTTTTGCGACATCTTTTATTTTGTTTTATTTCGCTGTTTCCTGTTTTAAATATTTATTATTTTAATAAATGTGTTTTACTTCTCATCACACGCAACAGCACCACAAAGTATTCGACTTAAAAATGTAGGTAAGTCAGTATAAATTTTCAGTAAATTTTAAGTGTAGTTATGCCATTTTTGAAAGAATAATGCCGTTATTTAAAGAATAATGCCGTTATTTTAAAGAATAATGCCGTTATTGAAAGAATAATAATGTTTAAAAATCCAAACTAAAACTTTTTCCAACGTTAAAAAATTCGTTGTAGTAATGACAGGAGAAGATTGCAAAATTTTACAATGTCACATACCGGAGGCAAGAGTGCCACAAGTAAAAAAATATTGTTTTGTTGACTATGAGTGCGAGAGCACTCGCCATAAATCGTAATTTTAATTAATTGAGTTGAACATGAAAATAACTTAAGATAGGGAATTCCAAATCTCCCTCAAAATCGTCTTTTATAGAAGTAACCTTAGTAACACCTTTCGTCATTTTGTAGCTTTGTCATACAGCAACTGTCGATGTATGTGAAATGCATTACATGAATGGATATGCATGTGTAGGATTTGTGTCCAAAGTAAGTTGTAGAAAATATAAAGTTGGCGAAAGGTGTTAAAATAAATTTTTATTCTACAAAAAACGTAAGTCATAATATATTTTGATTATCTCTTCAATCTAGAGTAAACCAATTCAAACCGAGTAAGGTCGGGTATTTTGCTAGTCCTTTATAAAAATGTATTGCTTTTTTAAAAGCATATTAACTTTTAGTTAGTGTTAACTTTTAGTTTGGATTATCATAATCTATAATATAAGTATCTGTTAATTTAATGAGCCTACTCCATTTTTGGAACTGGATCTCGGTTGTGCAATTCGTTGTTTGTTATTGTTTCTTTTTTAGATTACGATGGTTTGGATTTTGATTTTTTTTAAACATATTTACTTTTAGTTTGGATTATTTGTATATCTTTTTAAGGATTTTTAATTTTGATCATTTATGCAATTTTTGTTTCTTTCTGTGTACTTCGGTTTTTGTAGAGTTAATGTTTATCATTTTGGTTTGGATGTCTTTTGGAAAGTATAGCGATATTTAATCCCAATTTTAAATTTAATGTAGAACATTTAAAAATTAATTTATTATTATATTTTTGTATTATTTGGTTTCTTAAAAATGTCAACAGTCTTCAAGTGCTCTTCACTGCACTCCCGCCAATCTTGGATTTGGATCAATTATGCAAACTAAGAACATTTCTTCTATGTAGTTCTATGCTTACAGAATGATGATGCGCTCTTAGAATTTCGACGTTTTACTGAGAAGCAAAGATCTGTTCTATAAATTTATAGTATTGCCATGTATTCCAAGATTGAATCGGAAAGGGTATTGTACATAAGACTGACTCAGATGAATAGTGGAATATTATGCACATTTGAGAGATGCGTTGATGAATGTTTGAAATGTTATACGAAAACTGAAGTACACAGAAATCGCTAAACTTTTACAAAGCTATCCAAACCAAAGGTTAAAGTTATGCTTTTGTAAATTTATACGTTGCATAAATTATCAAATTTAAATATTGCTATACTTTCCAAAAGACACCCATACACAGAAACAAGCAAAAAATTGCATAAAAGATCAACAAAACCAATAATAACGAGATGTTCTGCATGTGGGGTTTTCTGTTCCATGAATTTATCGTCGACATGTATTCCAAGATTGAATCGGAAAGGGTGTTGTCCATACGACTGAATCAGAGGCATATTTGAGGAATGCGTTGATAAACGATGGAAATGTTGCTATATAGAAAACTAAAATACACAGGAATTTCTAAACTTTCAAAAAGATATCCAAACCAAAAGTAAAAGATTATGTTTCTATATACAGGGTGGTCCCGAATTCATGGTACAAACTTTAATGGTAGGTACAGGACATTGTAACAATGATTTATTGTATAGGAATGTATAGTCGCAAGTGACGCGGTGAGGCGTAAACAGGGGAAATAAAAGGAAAGAGAAATGGAGTGATCGGTTGGTATCATTGCCGGTAGAGGGCAGTAGATGTCTAGCCGCTGTTGAACATGATGCATCGCAGTAGGGAAAAGCGCCATTCACAATTGTGCTGCCGTAGACGATGGGTGACTTTACGTATGCAGAAAAAGCAGACATGCATTACATGTACGGCCGTGCAAATGGTAACGGCAGAGCTGCGTTACGAATGTATCGCGCGGAGTATCCTGATCGACGAATGCCGGATCATAGAATTTTTCAACGGTTACATCGTCAACTTTGTGAAACAGGTGCGTTCGACGTCAACAGACATGGCGCTGGTCGAGTAAGAGCTGTACGCACTCCAAGGCTGGAAGAAAGCATCTTGAACATTGTGGCTGATAGACCCGAGTCAAGCACAAGAACTGTTGCGCGTGACCTAGGTGTGAGTCATCAGACTGTATGCAGACTGTTAAACGAAAATCGCTTACACCCCTTCCATTTTCAGAAAGTACAAGCATTGAATCCGGCAGATTATCCTCGCCGCGTGAACTTCTGCCTGTGGGTGATGCAGCAATGTGCGTTGCAGCCGGATTTCGTAGATTATGTGCTATTTACAGATGAAGCGACATTTTCACGCGAGGGTGTCTTTAATGCGCACAATTCCCATGTGTGGGCAACCGATAATCCACATGCAACGCGTCGACATGCGTTTCAACAACGTTTCAGTATTAATGTGTGGGCTGGTATTGTGAACGACTTTTTGATTGGCCCATACTTACTACCCACGCGGCTCACTGGCGGAAGCTATCTTATTTTTCTGAAAGAAGTGTTACCACAACTGCTGCATGATGTTCCGATCGCCATTCGTAACCGCATGTGGTTTCAGCACGATGGGACGCCAGCACACTTCAGCATTGATGTACGGAATTACCTGAATGCCACGTTTGGTACTCGATGGATTGGGCGTGGTGGACCAGTCCCTTGGCCACCCCGATCTCCCGATTTATCGAGCCTCGATTACTTTTTATGGGGACATCTAAAGCATCTTGTTTATGAGACTCCAGTTGACTCAGATGAGGATCTCGTCGCTCGCTTATCTGTAGCTGCTGCAGGTGTGCGTGAAATACCAGGCATCTTTGAACGTGTACGCCAATCGCTCCATCGACGCTGTCAAGCATGTATCGATACTGGTGGACGCAATTTTGAACAATTACTGTAAACATGACACTTGTCAACAACGCTTTCAATAAAATCTTTGTTTTTCCTTTCGGCCGTTATTTCCCCTGTTTTCGCCTCACCGCGTCACTTGCGACTATACATTCCTATACAATAAATCATTGTTACAATGTCCTGTACCTACCATTAAAGTTTGTACCATGAATTCGGGACCACCCTGTATATCCAAAGTTAATGTTTATGCTTTTGTAAGTTTATACGTTGCATAAATTAACAAAATTAAATATCGCTATTGCACCCAACCCTCGCTATACTGCCGCTCTTTATACGGCATTTCGGTGTAATGGCCTTTTTTAATTTGCGGCACAAAATGATTCGTTATACGGCCAAAACAAATGCTGTTTTATGCTTCTGTTTAGTTTTAGTTTTTCCCTTTAGGCGGCACTGCAACATTTTGCCGCATGAAAATACTGTCATCATTTTACTGCATTGTCGCTTTAGTGTAGTTAGACCAAAACCCACTTTATATAAAGCCCACGTCACAACTCAAAGTCCTATAGCAAGGCTATTTTTACGCTCTACGATACTTATTCGATATATTTAAACGTAAATAACTTTTTCATATTTGTCATAACATACTCACTGCCAAAATATAAGCAATTCCTTGGACAATGCGTGCCACGTGTGGTCGCGCACTATCCTGTTGAAATATGGCTGTTGGCAAGCCCTGAAGTTAAGGAAGGACAACTGACTCCAACACCTCGGAGATGTACCGCTGGCTGTTTAAAGTAATGGGTACTAGAGGAGTGCGAGAGTGATATCCAATACCGTCCCATACCATAATATCCGGTGCAGGACCAGTGTGGCGGTGCATACCGCAGTTGTTCAGCATCCTCTCTCCACGGTGTCTCCAGGCTCGAATCCGATCATCGTGGTGTTGCAGACAGAAGTGTGATTCGTCAGTAAAGACAATTTCATTCCATTCTGCCGTCCACATCCTTCTTTCATCGCACTATTGGCGTCGGAGACGTCTGTGGTTCTGCGTCAAGGGTGGACGAAGCAATGGACGTCTTGCGGACAGACCGCTCTGCTGTAAACGGCGTCGAATGGTACGCGCAGACACTGGATGATGCGTTACAGACTGAATGTGCTGTGCTATGGTTCGTGATGTGGCTGAGCGATCCGTCACTGCCATACACACAATATACCTGTCATCACGTGAAGTGGTGCACTTGGGTGGATGCGATCGAACACGTCGGTCCGTCGTACCCTCCTGAATCCAACGATCACATATCCGCATTACAGTTGTCTGGTTTCGTCCAACACGACTACCGATTTTTCTGAAACATAATCCACAATCTCGGTAGGCCACTATCCTTCCTTTGTCGAACTCGGATACTTGATCAAAAGATGATCGCTGCTTTCTATAAGACATAATTAATCGTTTTTTTTTAAACCACAAGAAAAACACAATTGCCGTACTTGAAATCGTCGAAATCTCCAAGCCTTAAATAGCGCTTTGAAGTGGCGCCACAGGGGCGCGTGATGTGCGTCTGCGCTGAAATTCTAATCATTTGCGTATCTCACCTCCGCTAATGCATGTTGTAAATTTCATATTATTTGCATGCTTCCTTCAGGGTGTTTCATTTACGGTGGCCAGCAGTGTATAGCAATCATAACAAATTTATCATTGAGTTTGCTGATGAATTTTGTAAAAAAGTAATTGTTACTAGGGAGCAGGTCTCCTGCTCGCTATCGCTGGCAAACCCCTGGAGGATTACTTTGCAATCCTCATTGGTTTGCAGCACGAACCGTGCTTACTTTGCTCGCATCAATGAAGACATTGTTTACAAAATATGATATTCCGAAAAAATATTTTAGAAATATAAATTTGTTGTACTACAGAAAACTTGTACAGTACCTCTCGAATCATAACTCGGACAATTTGGAATTCAAATGAAAACTTTGAGCAAATTTTGACTCAAAATGTGAGCGCTGCTTTTGAAATCGAATACCCAGCATGTCGTTTGTAAGCTGCAACAGCTCGACTAAAATTTTTTTTCCAGTAAAATTTCATCTGATACCGCTATAAGTTAAATTGAGGAGTGATGTTTCGTGGTAAGCAAACAATGGTACAGTATTGCCAAAACGCGATAACAAATAACGTCTTTTTTGCGTACCACGTAAGAGAATTATATATATATAGATAATCAGCTAGTTTTTTCTGAATTAAATGATTTAGTGCAGATACTATAATTAATTAAATAGTTACCACCGTCCTACTTAAGCCATTCAATGTGGACCTGGGTTGCTAAACAACCCAAATTCTTGAAATAGAATTTGGAATAGTACTCACTATTCATTCGTGTCCATTTGCTCAATTCTGAGCGCTCCCGTATATTTCTTATAATATCTTTCAGTCCGTCACTGGATCTTTTTTTGTCTATGCTAAAGTATCCCTTAGGAAACTTTGCGGCCCTAATAGTTTGAATGTATTTACAAAGGTAAACCACGTGGTCTACATTTTCGATGTCTTCCTGGCAGTCACATACGTCGCTTTTGACGAAGAAACGTTTTTGGTATGTGCCAAAAACTCCATGCCCCGTTATGATCTGATTAAGCTCGAAGGATCCCATCAGTTGCTTTGGTGAGACCTTTTTATAACCTTAAAGACTATTCTTCCTTTGCTCGTCTGCAACCATCTGTCTTGCCAGTCTGTTACTTGTTCTTTCCGGATTAATTTCTTAATGTGTTCTTTAGTTTTATTTTACTTTTTTATCAATTTGCTCGTTATTAGTGGCTTCTTTGGCTATTGCATCCCCTCTTTCATTTCCCCCGTATCCCACGTGTGCTTTGATCTTTTGGAATATTATTTTCCCTCTATGATTTCCTGTGTAATGTTTTAAATTAGCAATGTTGTTGTTTCTAATGCCTACACTGGCAGACCAGAGGAGTGCCAGGCCCGTAGAAGACGGCAAGAGGCGAGGGGGTGCGCCTTCCATGTTATTGAGCCCCATTGGGAGGAAGTCCGACTTTGCTCGGCATACATGACACATCCGTTTTACAGGAAGGTCCCTTTCATACATCCATTCACTCACACATATCGTAATTTAGATACCAATCAGAGGCCGATAACCCTCTGATCAGATACCCCCAGAGGTATTGATTTGGTATGGGAACATGGGGGACTTTGTGACCACGACCTATTTAACGTGCCCCAGTCACCATTAGTGAACACGACGGTCTTTAGCCAAGTCGAAGCGCCGATCTCACAATCATCAGAATTGCAGGCTCCGCCGAGGACAGAACCCACAACCCTTCTGATGCGAGCCCGACGCTCTACTGACTGAGCTACCGCGGCTCAAATTAGCAATTTTACAGTCTGTTGGAGCAGTTATTTAGAGCCATCAAAACAGATCGGGAGTCTTATAACACGCACACTACTTAGTCTATTTGTTCTAATCAGATCTACTGATATTTCCGAGGCTTTGAATTCCGCAGTATAGACCGTTGAGTGGTTGCTTAGTCTAATTGCTTCTTGGTATATTTCTTCTTCTCATTTGTACACGATCAGTCCACATCCCACTCTATCCTCCATCTTTGACCCGCCCGTATGTAATGCTTATACTATTTGCACTTTGCTCCTTATAATTCTGCTACTCCACATTGGAGGTTTTCCATGATGGTTCCAAGTCGTTTTGAGGGTCTTCAATATCTTCTCTTTTTATTTCCTCCCCATTAATTTTCACTGTTTCATTTCATTCGAATATTCTATACATGTTTACTATTAATTTTAATTTTAAATATAATGGGATGTATCAAGCCAAGATCTGCAAGGCCTCTGATAAGACTGTGCTATAGCATTTAGTTAGTGGTTTTAATCCGTTCCGCTGTATCTGTAAGATCTTTTGTCTTTGTCTACTATTTTCTTTGTACCAGAATTCTGTGCCATATAGCAAATTACCTTCTCTACAAATTTTAAATATATTTCTTATTTGACTAATGGGTCTATTCCTCAGGTCTCTATGGAAACTCGATTTAGAGCTGTCCTGTAATTTTGTCACTTTTTCTAGGAGATAATTTAGGTGGGGAATAAAGCTCAGTTTTTTATCAATAATATTTCCAAGGTACTCTTTATTTCTTTCCTATATTTTAAACTAGCCACTGCGTGACTAGTACGGCGTTGCCCGTGACAGTTGGTTTTGTGGGGTTAGGTGTGACCATTGTCAACGCTCGCCAATCACCATTGCTTGCTACGCATTCCCATTTGGTTTGCTTCGCAAACCATCACCACGGACAACTCCGTGATGTTCTCGTCATTGTGAAATGCGGCAAAATTCGAATTGCGAAGAGATCCAATCGTTGTGACGTCACAATCTCTTGGAGAGTGGGGTGCCATCTCAGGTGTTATCTCGTCATTTGACCGAGGTTCAAAATTGCGCAGTTTTGTCCTTGAATTTTTCCCTTAGGGGATTGATCCCGGACCGTCGTGTATTGTCTTCGGATCTTACCCTTAAAGGATCGATCTTGAACCGTCGTCAATAGCCCATTGTGTTGCTCTAGGACACGTTAACTAAAAATTACCAACTACCCGAACCGTCATGAATTGCTTTTTGTGCATTGATCCCGGACCGTAGTCAATAGGCCTTTGTGTTGCTCGAGTATGTTAAAGGGTTAGGTACCTTTTAAATTTTCAAAAAAAAAATCAAAAAATATTATGATATAATTTTAATGCTCTGTTTCTTAGCAACGTTTTAAAACAAACCTGGTGTAAGATTTCACTCTAGAACGGAAGTTATGGTTAAAAGAGTGAAGCCCTTAATCAAACATTTAGAGCCAAATGGTTCGTTTACATTTTGTACTTTGTCGATATCAGTGATCACAAAAATGTAATTTGACTACGCTCTATATTGCTAAAGCCATCTCCATGTACATTGTTTTATTAATTATATTTTTTATCTGGGAACAATGTATTTGACTTCTACTTTTAGTTTCCTTTGTTTCCTTCCTTTAATACGAAAGAATTTCACAAGCGAATTGTTTTTAACGACGATATCTCAAAACTGTGATTTTACCACTTGCGCGCAAGATTTCTCTGGAATGGTTGGTTAGAATTACATGAAATTTTAATTGATTATGTAAACTATATATATGTCTAAAATGACCAACTTTTTTGTCTATCTTGTTGAAAGTTTTAGAAAAAATGTTAATTTTTGTGTTGAAAAAAAAAATCACTTTTTTTTTATTAAAATTTTTTTTGTAAGAAATTTAAAAAAATAAATACAAGAGTTCGTCATTGTAATTATATTATATATTTTTAAGTACATAAAAAAATTCAGCTCAAAATAATTATTATTTTGCCCAGAATACTACGCGCAATGCTACCATATAATATTCTAACAACAAAAACAATGCATTTCATTTTGGTCCAATTTACAATATATTTAAGGGGAAGAAATTAAAAAAAAGTAGTTTACAAAAGATAAAGGTAGTTAAAATCTGCATACAAAATTTCATTTATGTAAATTATTTATTCATGGAGATATTAAGATTCGAAATGTAGTGATTTTTTTTGCATATTTTGACATTTAAAAGGTACCTAACCCCTTAATTAAAAATTACCCAATTACCTCGGATATTTTCCTTAGGGGATCGATCCCCGACGGTCGTCAATAGCACGTTATGTTGCTCTAGTACGACGTTAATTAAAAATTACCTAGGATCTTTCCCTTAGGGAATTGATAACGGACCATAGCCCATTGTGTTGCTCTAGTATGACTTTAATTAAAAATTACGATTTTAAATTTTGCGCATATGTCAAATTCGTTGAAATTTTTACTACGTATTCCGATTTGACAAAACACGCTAGAATCGATTATCAGTGAAAATCTAAAAATGTACTTGCCTTTTTCTGAGGTCAATCGATACGAAAGTTACGACCAAGTTGCGGGTGACTTAACATTCCGCAGCGAAAGACGACGGCTGTGTCAGAGGGCGGAAAAAAAGAGAATAAAAAATGGTAGATTTTCTGTTGATTCTATTATTTTTTCCAAAAATCCATCTTATACACATTTTACTGCAATTACAACAATTCTTAATTTTCTAAAATTATAAAAAGTAGAGTTTAAGTTTTTAAAGAAGACAGGTGCGAAAATTGAATAATGAAAGAGGAGTAAGAAAACATGCTTTTTTACTTAAAAATAGAAAAAATTAGTCTCATATTTTAAAATTTTAAAACTTAAATGTGTATCTTGTTTTTAACACAACAAACAGTAAAATATGTTGGTTTGGTCAACGAGGTATCATTTAACCCCAAATTACTCCATTGATACGCAAATTAAGCCATTGATAAGTGATTGACCCAGATTACATCCCCAGCTGCCACACCAGATCAACTTTGGCAACGTGTGGAAGCTGCTTGGTCTGCTGTACCCCAAGAACACATCCCAAGTCTCTTTGAATCAATGCCGAGGCGTGTGGCAGCGGTGATCTCCAACAATGGCGGCTACTCTGGCTACTGATTTTGGCAGGAACCACACTTCACAGAAGTCTATAAATTTAATCATTTGATACTTGGTCAACATGTTATCTACAGAGTAAATTTTGTTGTGATACCTCTTGTCTTTCTTGTTGTTGCAATTTGGGTGGCCAGCAGTGTAGTTCTCTACACATGCATCGTACGTATGTTGTAAATTGTGAGATTTTAAATAAAACTGTATGCACAACTCTGTTTCTACCATTATCAGTATTAAAATAGTAAAATAATTATATCTCACCACCTACAATATTCTGTTGCACTAAAGTTCAGACTGAATTCAATTTCGTTTCTTACTACATAAATACAATAGCACGTTGTGTTGCTGGAAAGCGATGATAATTGAACCACCTGCCTAAATAAATGATGTTCTATAAAATATATTTATGATTGAACTTTAAAACATGTTCCGAACTCTTATAATGATAAAGGTTTGTTTCGGATCTTTCATCAAATCAATACATAAAGTATTTACAAAATATCTCAGAGAGCTCAAAGCCTAATATTGCAAATTTTAGAAGCATCTGAAGATATCAAATCCACTCCTGTGAATATAGTAACTCATTGGTATTTTTACTTTGGATGGCAGAGATCACAATGGACGCTTAATGGTCTTACCTTTACTTTGAGGTTTGTATCAGATTTTTGTAGAATTAGAGGACAAGCCAATTTAACGTTATACCGGTATAAGCGTTTTGTTTCAGTTTATTTCTGATTTCTATCAGTTACTATACTGACGAGATATCTCGTCTATCAAGATTTGTCAAGTTTACGAGATATCTCATTGAGATGACCACCAGAACAGTTAAACTGCAATTTTTTTTATACAAGAAGCTTAATGAAATTTTACTTATGTAAAAGGTAGGTACTATTGCACAATTTGAATCAGTTTTCACAACCACAACACCAAAATGACCCGCGTGAGAAGTTAAACCTACTGCTCTTATACAGTTGAAAACAAAACATGCTTCAATTTGGTTTTAAAAGCCATACTACTAACTACATGTGTTGTCAAATAAAATTTTATAAATAGCGAATTTTGTTGATTTTGCTTTGAAAAATCCTCAAATTGGTAATATTAAGAAAATTTAAAAAGTATTTTGATGTTTTAGTGGAATGGTTGATATGGAAATTTTATTAAAAAACAAACAACATGTAAATTTTATAGAAATCGGATAACAACTGAGAAAATTTATTTTAAAAATACACTGTCCCCATATAAAAAATAAGGAAACTAAAAATTTTGGTTGTTTTATTTTTTTGTTTACTGTTTACCAGCTGTATGTATCAGATTTAAGTTTCTAATTCTGAGTTCAAAAGACAAAAAAACATTTTCTAAAGTGTAATGCTAGAGATATATTTTGGCGAGTTCGTCATTTTTATATCGGAGGTTCCAAGAAAATTGTTTGTGAGCAAAGACAAGTTGATATAAAAACATATAAAAACAGTTTTTTGTATAGGAATCTGCTTTTCTAATTAATAAAACCATCTTTCTTCAGTATTCGTGGTAAATTAGATAGCTTTTTTACGGGAAGGGTTACAAAATGACTAAATTAAATTCATTTTATTTTCTTTACCCGTAAAAGAGTATTAACTATTGACAAAAAACTGAATCATTCCTTTTTTATATTGGGTCTATTAGTGTCTTCAAGAGTGGAGTTTTTCAAACGAGCAAATATTTCAGAATTATTTTACATGCTATCTTGACCAGCGAACGTTTTAAAAACTTTTAAATTATCACATTTATTTTCCTTGCCAATGCATATTTCATTTGAAGCAAAAAAAACCCAGATGCAAATACTTATTCGATTAATTAACTTTTCAATTCTCGAACTGTATATCATTACCGGCATTAATGAAATCATTAAAAAAAATTAATAAAGATACTGAATTTTAATTTCAAATATTAGGAGGTTAAAAAAGTAGATTCTATGAAGGAAAACGTGTAAAGAGTGGGGTAAGTGGCATAATTCGAAGGAAGTGCGAAGTGGGTTCATAATATTGGAACAGAACAATTCATTGAGTGGCCGTTTAGAGGATTCTACACTATACAATCTGTATCTTCATACTTTTGCCACAAGAATGTTCTACTTACAGGGAAGGTTCCAAAGCACACCCGTTAATTCTATTTGGTGAATCAAGTTGAAAGTGATCTTTGAAATTCAAGAACATTCATCAATATTATCCACATTTTTTGGACTTTATCATGTGAGTAACAGTTTCCTATCTTTTCCGCTTAAGAATAACACCAATTATTTGTCTTTATTTAAAACAAAAGTTAGGCCATAGTCTGCACTAGGGATGCGACATCTATGTCGATGTTTTAAAAACATCGATGTTTTATATAAACATCGATGTTTTATATAAACATCGATGTTTTATATAAACATTGTTGTATTTACCATCGATTTATTAGAGATAATGTTTTTTTAACATAGATGTTTTAACATTGTCGATGTTTTTACGGTGTCGATGTTTTATTTTTGAACGAAAATAGTACCATAGTACAAATTAAGAAAATATAACTAGTGCAAATAAATATTTGTCAGTGATGGTAACATCTGTCCCATCAGAAAGTTTTTTCCCTAACTGGTGAAAAAAAAAGTCGGATTAATGTGCAGAAAGTGAACAAACTTCTGTTTTCACAAACTGTAAATAACAAATATTGGGGCCTATAATTATTATAGGTCCCAATAATTTTTATTCACAGTAAATAAAAAATAAGCTTGTGTTCACCCCCATAAGGTTGATAAATAATTAATAATAACTAGCAATAGTAATTGTTATGTACCTATTAATTATACTTATAGTTGGTAGTACCTATGTCAAATTGTTGTAAAGATTATTTTCTTTTATATCATTCAATTCGAAAATAAAAGATTTGTTAATTCTTTTTATTGATTTTTTTGACTTTGTATTGATAGTTAAAAAAAGTCATATTTATTAATTAATAAACACGGCAAATGGCAAATTAAATCTGCTGCCGGCGAGCATTAATGTTTGAGGTTACTAAACCAGTTTTAAGAAATGGGAAAAAAAGTTTAAATACACTGATGTTTAAAAACATCGATGGTTTTTGGGAGATGTTCGATGTTTAATCGATGTTTTAATCAATATCGATGTTTTAATTTCGAACATCGATGTTTTGCCGTCGATGTCCAATGTCGCATTCCTTGTGGCAACCCTCAAAAATTCACTCGAAGGGTTTGTGCGGACGTTTACACTAGGGAAATGAGGCTGCACTTGTTCCTCTATTTCTTTTGTTAAGGCAATAGTTGCAGGAGAAGATGATAAAATTTAAAACAAACAACAGACGAGTTAGCAATTGGTGATCGGGCCATAGTTAAGTTCTTGAGGAAAACCAGCGTTAAGCCTCATGTTGGGGAAATATTATATTTTGAAAATGTGTACCGAGAAAAATCGAGAATCGTTGTTTGAAATGGTATTATCGTCGAAGATTGGCTCAACTACTTTCAAACACCCGTACAAAGAAGATATCAGTTCTGTAGTGAAAAATGATATAATTTCATATGCTTCCTCCTCCTTCCGTTGTGGGAAGAAGAGAAGTAGTTTTTCTCAAATTACAATGTACAATAATTTGTTTTAATTGTCAGCAATCACTTAATTCTTGATTAAGGCTCATATTATTTTTGAAAGTCTATAAGTTTATTTATTTCTGGTGTTAACAATTTTTTTAAAGCCAATCAAGTTGCACTACAAGAATATTTTACTGGTTTTTTTAAATTTATTTACTTAAACTTATGATTGTTACAAGTAATAATTATTTTTTTAATAACAAATTGTTTTATACATTTTAATTTTAAGTACAATGACTGCTATTATCTTTGATTCCAATCACCTTAGTTTTTGCGAATCTGATATTATACTTATATTCTTATTCTCCAGGTTAATTGATTAACAGTATGAAAATTACCTTTTCCAAGCTTTAAAAATGACGAAAAATAATGTTTTTACTAAACATAATTTGTAATATATCTATATTGATTAAATAAAAACTTGTCTGCTATTTCATATTATTAGTGCTTTTTCTTCCCCTTCATGTCTTTTTGTCCCAAACAACAAAACATTTTATGACTCCGTGATTTTTTTTTTACAATTTTAGAATTTCAACCAGCAAAATGATCTTCCAGAACTAAGCTATTTGTACTTGCACCTATATTATTCTCCATTCAAATGGGCAATCTTTAGAGGCGAGTTTTGCATTTATCCCGCTACAGTGGAGCAGATGAGTACCTTCGATAAAATTTAGAATTTTTAAAATTTGAGCCTTTTTGAATATGTATGTTGAATAAGAAGAATATGATCTCTAATCGGTTGCAAAAAATTTTAGTTCAGTGGTACGAATAAATTTAATAAATTTGTAGAGCTTTTAAATCAAATTCGGTAACGTTTGGTATGAACTTGCCTCACTTTACCCCATAGTATACAAGCAATTAAGTTAATGATGAAAGGAAAAGTTCAAGGTACACATTAGTATGTCATTTTTAAATGCTTTATTATAATTCCTCGTATAACAATGTAATGTTTTAATGTTTAATTATTTTCAAAACTGAGGATAATTGAAAGGTAAAATATTTTATCTAGTATCAAGACAGCTTTGAATCTGGTATGTTTGATACAATTGCATAATTGTGACAATTGTTTTAGATTATGAAAATTAAGGGGAAAATACTTGGAATGATCTGAAACTCTCAGCAATTAAGAAATCTCCCTAAACTATAACTCATTTGTTATAGTTTATATTATTTTGGGATTTTTAAAAATTTATACACATTATATTTAGAGATTTTATTTCAAAAGGAATATGGACATATAACTAAGCCCTAAACCGTTGTGTAAACGATAAAAAAATAGTGTCTCAAATTAGTTTGATGAAATAGTTCTGATTGAATATGTTTAAGTATAACGTTGAACAATCGAATTATTCTTTGGTTTCCGTCTCGTAATGAGAATAAAAATGAGGGAGGAATAATTGAAGCGATTAAATTTGTCTAGAATAGTTAAAAAATATACATTACAATTAGTGGATTTCACTAGATCTGTTGGAATATTTAAATTGAAAAACCACTGCCTGAAACAACTTTTATATCTTCAATCTTCTTCGTTTCTGATAAATATTTTAACTCTCCTTGTCTCCTCGACAAGACCCTGATCTCGTCATCATCAAATAAAATTAGTACTATCCTAATGACGAGATATCTTTTCATTAGCATAATTAGTCTGACCTTAGTTTAGATCTTCTCATTAGCATAGTTGATCAGACCTTGACATCTTAACATTAGAATAATTGGTCAGACAATTGAATTCTCATTAGCATAATTGATCAGACAATTGAATTCTCATTAGCATAATTGATCAGACAATTGAATTCTCATTAGCAGAGAATTGGTCATACAATTAAATTATCATTAGCATAATTGGTCAGACCTTGACATCTTCTCATTAGCATAATTGGCCAGACCTTGGCATCTTCTGATTAGCATAATTGGCTAGACCTTGACATATTATCATTAGCATAATTGGTCAGACCTTGAGATCTCATTAGCATAATTGTGAGACTATAATTGACGATATATCTTGTCGAAATCACTTGGATGGTTAATCTAAACTAATTTGAGTAATATAGTCGAACAACGAAAGCACTGCATTGTTACGGAAAACCGTAATATTGGTTCGATGGAAGCGTATAAATATAAGACTTAACATTTTCCGAAAACATGCAACTCAGATCGAGTGCTTTCAGAAATACGAAACCTACGACTATTTTTCCAACCTAGATTTGTGTACCTTATTAGCACCAAAATGTATGATGCCTATCAATCACCTTAAATTTTTCAGGAAAGCTTTCAATCAGTGACATTAGTTTCAGAACCCAAACACAGCTGAAAAAATAATCTTAAGAGTAAATCTTAGCAATTTATATTATTATGACTGGTGTCCTTTTAAAACTAAATATAATTCTGGGGAACACTGTGGTTGTAGGATCAGTCGAATATCCACGGGCTTCATGATGTCCATTGCTCCAGGGGGTGGTGAGGACATAATTGAAAAGAATGACACCTCAATCATTATCCACATCAGTTGTAAGTATGGTGATTTTAGTTTCAGAACAAACACAGCTTTATTAAAGAATCTGGACAACAAATTATTTGGGATTTTTATGATTATGTTTCATATTCCGGAAACATTTTTAGTATTTTCCCTTGGAACACAGTTTTGTATCACAATATATGATAGATAGCTCACCTCATCGAACGCTACGATTGCAGTGGGTTCTTGGGCCATATTGGGGCCATATTCGGCCATGCTGCCACAAGACATGCCATATCAAGTAATAGACACACATGCAGGCACATCCACATACAGACTCCAGTGAGGTCCACGACACATAGTTTTAAAGTGTACCGCACCCGTCATCCATCTCAATTGGAGAGATGATGAACTCAATGACATGAATGAAACAAATACCTTGCATTGACTTAACGCCATTCCCCATCTCTCATTTTCCAATAATTCTGTACTCGGTTACTAAAGTTATCAAGCGCAGTGCAGTTGCTTATGTATTGAGTAGTCATAGGTAGTATACAATTACATAAATATAATTAGGAGGTTCGACAATATCACGATAAAATGAATGTGCACGCAGAGAAGTCAGGAAACAAAACGACAAAACGTAACAACTCCGCAGCAGCATTTCCAAGATTTATCCTTGCCAGCATTGACAAGTCTTTCTTTTAGTCGATGTTCGAAAAAAACTGTAATCCAAAGTTTCGAAATGAGGAAAGACAAATAATTTAGCGTCTTTAATTTCAGTATCAAACACAGATTCATAGAGTAATCTTTACAGAAATATATCGATATATTTGTAATTTTTATAATAGTGATTCCAATCCAGAAACTTAACATTCTCTGTTGAGTGTTTATCAGTGTCAAACATTCAGAGTTCTTCGGATGGAATGTTACGGCTCCAGTGGGAACCGCAAGTCATAGTTTGAAAGGATGTAACTACAATAATCTCGTATGGACAGATGGTAATCTCTACTAAAGATACTAGTTTTTAGTTAGTAGTTTCATCAGAGCTTTGTAAAACAATCACAGCAGTAAAGTATTCGTGATTTTTATAATTAATAATTAATGTATAAAAAATTGGAAATTTTTATAGAAATTTAACATATAATGAGTAAAATATTTTTTTTTTATGAAACCTCGTAAATAAATTTTAGAAAATCTCTCCTATGTCTTTTGCATATACAATAACGATATTGAAGAAATTTATTTTACATAAAAATATTGAAAGTTCACAGAGGAGTAGGGTTTATAAAAAGTGTGTATATCGGCTTAAAAAAACAAATTTAAAAAATCGTTTTATAAAATATATTTGCAAATAAAAATAAAAAATTTTATTGATTATTGCTTAAAAATATGTGCAAAAAATGAATAATAAGAATTTTGGGTTCTTTCTTACGGGTCTTCTTTAATATTATCTTAGTGATTATCCATTAAATATGCATGGAACTCGTGAAACAAAGGTATGGCTCCCATTATCTCAGTTGAATAGGTGAAGATATCAACCCAAGACACTAGTTTTAAAACCAAACATAGCTTTAAAAAACAATCTTAATAGAAAATAACTTGACATTTTCAAGTAATGGTTCATATCTCTAAACACCCAACATCCTTAAAACTCAGAAGTCAAACATACACATCTCTCAAGGGAAAGTTCAAGGCTCTCATGAAGCCCGAAGCATATTTTGAAAACAGCTTTAGTCCTTTAGTTTCGGAAATACTGGCGTTCCAAGAGTTTACATTTTTGAAATACTATAATATCAGCCAAGTAGATGTTATTCACTTCAAAATGAAATTATATGCGTATAAACTTTTCCTGAATCGAAAAGGGTTTCCGAAAATTGATTTCAAAAGCTAAATTTGAAAGTATAAGATTGGAAACTTAAAATTTTCGATTGTATCTTCTAAGTTTCTTAAACTGCGACGTCTGATTATGACCCGGAGCACACATCCGATTTCTTAACGTGCGGCGCCGCTGCGGCATCGAAGCCCAGGTATGCACACATAATCGTGAAATGATGCAAGTACTCATTTCGCGCCTTGTGCGATGAATATTCTGTCGAAGAAAACGTGTTTATTTCGCTTACTTGGTGAAAAAAAAAAGAGAATATTTTGAAACAAAATAGACGTTACTGGATGCAACCATTTATTAATTATTATTTAAATTCCATTTATTTATGAAAACAAGGTACTTCAGAACAAAGACGTGATTGCGGCGAGCTGCGGCGTCTTGATGAACTGCGGTACATATTGCACACAAGTTGGACGTGCGTCGCCGGAGACATGTGTACACTACTCCATTGGATCTAATGTATCTCAAACCGCACTTGCGTTCCCGCAGCGGCGCCACACGTTAAAAAAAACTGGATGTGTGCACCGGGTCTATTCGTTCGAGATAACCATGGCATGATAGTATACTGCCTTTGAACATAGTTACATATGGACTCTCGAATTTAAGTTAAAAAATAATATCGTTTTGGGATGTATACTATCCATTAGGAATCATATTTTATAGACTAAATTTATTTATTTGTGGGAAGGTAGATATTTGAGATAAATATTTGCATCCAATTTCACAAAAACAAATGTCCTTCCATAAATCTTTGTGGAAGAATAGAAGAATAGACTAGAAATAAAACCAACAAAAGAAGGCAATACAACGTGACACTTCAATTAGGATAGTAATATGAATCTGAAAAAATAAACGTGGAAAAATATTGTTGCTTGCAAACACAAACAAGAGAAAAATACCCCGTTTTAGACACGCGTATTGTTAATTATGCATTGTATTTCACAGATTGCCTAGATTCATTTGTGGAAAATCAGACAATTCGGATATATGCACCCATAAATCACAGAAGTAAGGAAAAACTGAAAGTCGCTTCCAGAAATTGGTATGAAAGAAATAGAAACGAAACAAAACATGAAACCAAATTGATTTTTCGATTAGAATCGCATCTTCACCTTGAAAAGTGTAATAATACTGAAATGGAGAGAAATGGAATATGTTTGAAATTTGAACACTCTTGTTAGTAAAGAAAATTACTATGGCCATACTTTGTCGAAAGGAAGAGAAGCTGCATTATTTTGGTGCTTGAGTTTAAGATTTAAAGCGAAAAGGCTTTAACTGTTGCATATTCATCGTCGAAGAATTTTAAAATGCCAAACTTTGAACAAAACTTTTCGTTGACGAAGCCAAGAATTATGATTTATGTACGTAGTAGTATCAGCCCTCGAGATTGCGTATTTTACTTCTCCGACTTTTTAACATTAGCTGTAGTGAATAAGAATTTAGTACAATCTTTCTTTTCAAGGAAACTAAAACGTAGACGAAACATTTTCCCAAAACCATTCTAATCATATTTCCGAAGTGGACTACGAATAGATATGCAGAAATATGTGAAGATATGGACGAAAATTTGGAATGGATTTACTCCAAGGAACTCTCAAAATACCTTGGTTGTGTGCTAGTTTTTCAGTGCAAATGAGACAAAAACGGACGTGAATTACTATTCAAAATTTTAGCAGGTAATGTAACATCAAACGCAAAATAATGTCGTGACTGAAATAAGAGCCGAAAACATACCGAATGAAATAAACTGAAAAGGATCCAACGTAGAAGATGAAAGTGAAAGTATTTTTATGCTAAGCTTTCTGAAATCATAAATAGTAACAATCTTCATATCAAGAAGGTTTTACTTTTCATGAATTATTCTAAAGCATATTGTTATATTCTATGGACAAATCTAAAATATGTGAAACATAAGTTTTCTTACAGTAAAATAATTTTTCTATACTTATAGTATTATAGTATACTAGTAGCACGTATAGTACATTTATTTCTGGATACTTCTACTTCCTTTAGAGGTAGGAAATTCGTTTATGTGAATATGAATGCTATATTGGTAATAAAAAGATTGAAATAAGGTTTATATATATATATATATATATATATATATATATACAGTCAAGTTACATTACTGTGGCCACCTTGTCAAAAGCAAGGAAGACCACATTTGGCAGAGCGGACCGCTGCGAGACGTGCAGGAAGAGAGTCAATTCGGTTTCTGAAGGTGTTCACTGGGATGTTGAGCCATACCGACTCCAGTGCCGTGGCAAGATGGGCTACATTACGCGGCGGTTGACGATCCATGGCGCGAACAACCCGATCAAGGTGGTCCCACAGATTCTCGATTGGGTTTTAAATCCAGTGAGTTTGCTGGCCAGGAAAGTACGGTAAACTCATCCTGATGCTCTTTGAACCACGCACATACACTGCGAGATGTATGACACCTCGCACTGTCCTGCTGGTAGATGTCATAATTCTGAGGAAAAATAAATCGCATGTAGGGGTGAACATGGTCCGCAAGGACAGATGCGTACTTATGCTGATCCATCGTGCCTTCCACAATGATGAGTGCACCCAGGGAATGCCCGGTAAACATTCCCCAAACCATAATGCTCCCTCCTCCAGCCTGGATCCTTCCGGCAATTGTTGCAGGGTGTTTGCTTTCAGAAGTTTAACGCCGTATATGTCAACGTTCATCTGTCCGATGGAGCATAAAACGTGATTCATCGGAAAAAGCCACCTGTCGCCACTCTGTGGACGTCCAGTTGCGGTACTTGCGTGCAAATTCCAGCCTTCGTCGCCAATGAACAGCAGTCAGCATAGGTGCATTAACCAGGCGTCTGTGAATGTTATGAACGTTCGCTGAACCGTTGTTGAGGACACACTCTTGGTAGCCCCTTGGTTCAACTGGGCGGTCAGTTGCACAACAGTTTCACGTCTACTCTTTCGAACTCACCTCCGTAGTCTTCGTTCGCCTCTATCATCTACAGCCCGTGGTGCACCACATGTGCCACGCCGCTGATTTTGGATGGTGCCATTTTGCCATGCACGGTATACTTTTACCACGGCGGCACGCGAACAGTTTACAAAATTAGCCGTTTCCGAAATGCTTCCACCCTTGGTCCGAAAGTCAATAATTATACCCTTTTGGACATCGGAGAAATCGCTACGTTTCTGCATTACGCCAACGAATTAAATGCTTTCAGATGCCCTAGGAGATCCTTTATATACACTCTACTGCAATGTGCTGCCACCTGCCACTTGTGATTGACGTCGAAAGCAGGTGGTGGTCATATATATATATGCACGTCAAACTGCTGCTGTTTGTAAAAAATGCAACTCCATGAAATAGTCATCAGAATTAAATGAAATTTAATACACAAACAGCTTGTATTAGTACAAATAAATGAATACATTTTGAAAGCAAAAAAAAAATATTAAGTGTCCGAAATCAGTATTTGATGTTGCCACCACGCGCTGCAATAAGTGCTGTTATATGACGTGGCATGGAGTGAAACAGATGTTAAATGCCTGCTTGTGGAAGAGAATTTCATATTGTTTGTATGTGCATCCAAAGTTCGTCCTTTGAAGCTGTAGGACGCGTATCACGAGCAGGACACCGACCAACCAAATCGTACACGTGCTCAATAGACGACATATCCGGCGAATAAGCAGGCTAAGGAAGAAGTTGCATGTGTTGGGCTGAAAAGAAGTCACGAACGTTCCTTGCAACATGTGGGCGTGAATTATCCTGTTGAAAGGTAGCTCCAGGGTTGCCTTGAAGGAAGGGAACGACTTTGGGCTCTAGCACTTCACGGACGTACTTGTTGCTATTCAGATTACCCTCAATTCGTAGCAGCTGAGATCGTCCATGATACGAAATCGCACCCCAGCCCATAACTCCGGGTGTTCGCCCACTATAACGTTCGATAACGCACTCTGGAAAGCAGCGTTCACCAGCAAAGCGTCTAACACGATTGCGGCCATCATGGTTCCACAAATTAAATCGGGATTCTTCAGAAAAGACAACTTGTTGCCAACCAGCCCACCAGGCTTTGTGCTCATGAGCCCATTGCAGACGCAGCCGTCGATGGTTTGGCGTGAGGGGGATCCTGTATAAATTAATCTTTACACGCAGTGCACGGTGCAGCAGACGTCAGCGAATTGACGAAGCCGAAATTAGTACACCTGTAGCTGTAGATCAAAGTGCTGCCAACTGCCTGGAGGAAGCTGTACGGTCATTCACCGCCATGTGAACCTGGTGTCTATCATTGCGCGCTGACGTCACCTTCCGTCGTCCACTCCCAGTTTTTCGAGTTGTCCGGTGCTCGTCGGTCCACTGCTTCCAAACTCGCATCACTGCGGAACTGTTCCGCTGCACACGAGCTGCTATTCCGCGATAGGAAAATCCTCCTTCACGAAGGCCAATGATACTCCCCCCGTTCAAACTCCGTGGTTTGTTGAAATTTCACACTATTTCGTCGTGGAGGCATACTTAGGTCTCACTAAACGTTCGCCACTAAAAAATAACCATGCACTATTTTCAACGTCCCGCTACATCCATCTACTTATAAGTTTTTAGCATCAGTTCAGAGGGCGCTGCTCACACCACGCATGCGTACTGGCTCTGAAATTTTACTACTTTGCATAACATCCTATAATTGACATTTGCTGCAAATTTCATTTCATTCGGATGATTATTTTCATGGCGTATTATTGTTTTTGTGAAGAAATTGGCAAATTTTCGAAATTTCGAAGTGATTTTGGCATTTGAAGATATTAATTGATTTATCTCATATTTTGTATTATTAATAAGCATGGTAGTCCCCAACTATTCCCACCACAGGCGTTTTCAATTTCCGAAATTCGTGTTTTTCGCTCCACCCTAATCAGCATCCTTTCCCATCGCTTGCAAAAGTAAGTGCAAGAATGATTCCTCTCCAGCAGCAGTTAAATACCATCCTCAATTAATCACGTGCCCTCCACGTCATCCAGACGAGTTCATTGAAAAATGTGGGGATGGTCATATTGTTTTGGCACGTCAGTGTGTATATATATATATATATATATATATATATATATATATATATATATATACACCATCACCATTGGGGAATAAATTTTGCACCATGGGACGGACTTGATTGGCCAAATTGTTCACATAATCCTTTTCCTTAATCTACCCTTGCAGAGTAAGTATGGGGTCCACAGAATACCACGATATGGCTGAACAAACCATCACAGAACCCCCGCCATGTTTCACTCTTGGGAACAAACAGTCTGTATTATAAGCTTATGATGGCGTTCGACAGAAGTAAACTCGAAAAGAAGTGGGAAACAGTGGTAAGCAAGACTCATCCGACCAAATTACTGTTTTCCGTTGCTCAATAGGTCAAGCTTTATGGCTTAAACGTTTCCTGTTACGGTAATTAACATAACTGATGAATGGTTATGAATGGCAGCTCGGCCAGAAATACCCTGCTTATGCAGCTCCCATCTTATTGTTTTGGTATTCGCAGGTTTTGTGAGCACGACATTCATTACAGCAGTAACTTTTGCAGTTCTAGTCTTATTTTAAGTCACAATCCTCCTTAATGATCGTCTGTCACGATCACTCAACACACACTTTCGTCCGCACTATGATTCAGCGGATAATGTTTCTCCGCTTTTCAAATATGCCGAAAAAAAAATCTTAGATGCAGTACCTATTAAAACACTAATCACTTCGTCAACCTTGCTTACGTAAGCACCTACAGACGAGTTCCAACAATTTGCCCACGTACGAAGTCTGTTGGATCTGACAAGATGCAATAACACCGAACAGTGTATCGACAACGACTGACCTGCTCAGCGTTGTATAGGTGCAGTCAGTAGTCCAAAAAAACCAGCGCCACGAACACATTTCACAAGATTAAAAATTTCTTTTTAAGCATACATTTCACTAGGTGTTTCCATATTTTTGTCCATCCTTTGAATATATATATAATTTCGAGAACAATGGAAAAATTCAAAATAATTACAATTATTAAGTGGTAAAAAGATGAAGAAATGTTGATGGAACAGGGCGTCATCAGGGAGGAGCCTGACCCAGACAACATAAGATGGTGTTTTTTACATATGAGCAGCATTAAGCTGTATATATATATATATATATATATATATATATAAATTTCTGCTGTATTGCGATTTAGGATACCTTTCAACGACTGAAAAAATGCCTCACCGCAGGATTCGAGCTCATTATGAGCAACTTTCAGAGTTTGAAAGAGGTCGTATCATTGGATTGAAAGAGGCACGTTGGGAAAATCGGAGAATCGCTCGTTTAATTTTAGTCCAGTACCAAACTGAGTTCGTTGTATGGTCACTAACTCGCCAAGTTTGTTGAGGTGTGCCACTTTTATTTTTCTTTCTAGCTTCCTCTCTCCGTTTTGATCCTCCATTATTGCTTTCATGGATTCCTCCTCTAATATTTCGTTTAAATTTAGATCAACTTTGTCTTTTAATTTTACTCCCATTAAATTCTCAAAAGGAATAAATTTTGTTCT
The DNA here is from genome assembly GCA_947359465.1 of Metellina segmentata. NCBI lineage: Eukaryota > Metazoa > Arthropoda > Arachnida > Araneae > Tetragnathidae > Metellina > Metellina segmentata. The sequence goes on along the minus strand of OX375880.1, from coordinate 80,210,966 downwards.
TCTTTTGTTAAAGCTTCTACGATTCTCCTTTTGCATTTTCAATATGTTTTCTCTAGCTTCCTCTATCTGTTTTGATCCTCCATTATTGCTTTAATGGATTCCTCCTCTAATATTTCGTTTAATTTTAGAACAACTTTGTCTTTTAATTTTACTCCCATTGAATGCTCAAAGGAGTAAATTTTGTTCTTCTTTTGTTGAAGCTTCAGCGATTCTCCTTTTGCATTTTCAATATGTTCTCTCTAGCTTCCTCTCTCCGTTTTGATCCTCCATTATTGCTTTCGTGGATTCCTCCTCTAATATTTCGTTTAATTTTAGATCAACTTTGTCTCTTAATTTTACTCCCATCGAATGCTCAAAGGAGTAAATTTTGTTCTTCTTTTGTTGAAGCTTCTACGATTCTCCTTTTCCATTTCCAATATGTTCCCTCTAGCTTCATCTCTCCGTTTTGATCCTCCATAATTGATTTCATTAATTCCTCCTCTAATATTTCGTTTAAAATTAGATCAACTTTGTCTTTTAATTTTACTCCCATTAAAAGCTCAAAAGGAATAAATTTTGTTCTTCTTTTGTTGAAGCTTCAGCGATTCTCCTTTTGCATTTTAAATATGTTCCCTCTAGCTTCCTCTCTCCGTTTTGATCCTCCATTATTGCTTTCGTGGATTCCTCCTCTAATATTTCGTTTAATTTTAGATCAACTTTGTCTCTTAATTATACTCCTATCGAATGCTCAAAGGAGTACATTTTGTTCTTCTTTTGTTAAAGCTTCTACGATTCTCCTTTTCCATTTTCAATACGTTTTCTCTAGCTTCCTCTATCCGTTTTGATCCTCCATTATTGCTTTAATGGATTCCTCCTCTAATATTTCGTTTAATTTTAGATCAACTTTGTCTTTTAATTTTACTCCCATTGAATGCTCAAAGGAGTAAATTTTGTTCTTCTTTTGTTGAAGCTTCTACGATTCTCCTTTTGCATTTTCAATATGTTCCCTCTAGCTTCATCTCTCCGTTCCGTTTTGATCCTCCATTATTGATTTCATTAATTCCTCCTCTGATATTTCGTTTAAAATTAGATCAACTTTGTCTTAATTTTACTCTCATTAAAAGCTCAAAAGGAGTACATTTTGTTCTTCTTTTGTTGAAGCTTCTACGGTTCTCCTTTTCCATTTTCAATATGTTCCCTCTAGCTTCATTTCTCCGTTTTGATCCTCCATTATGGATTTCATTAATTCCTCCTCTAATATTTCGTTTAAAATTAGATCAACTTTGTCTTTTAATTTTACTCCCATTAAAAGCTCAAAAGGAGTAAATTTTGTTCTTCTTTTGTTAAAGCTTCTACGAATCTCCTTTTGCATTTTCAATATGTTTTCTCTAGCTTCCTCTATCCGTTTTGATCCTCCATTATTGCTTTAATGGATTCCTCCTCTAATATTTCGTTTAATTTTAGAACAACTTTGTCTTTTAATTTTACTCCCATTGAATGCTCAAAGGAGTAAATTTTGTTCTTCTTTTGTTGAAGCTTCAGCGATTCTCCTTTTGCATTTTCAATATGTTCCCTCTAGCTTCCTCTCTCCGTTTTGATCCTCCATTAATGCTTTCGTGGATTCCTCCTCTAATATTTCGTTTAATTTTAGATCAACTTTGTCTCTTAATTTTACTCCCATCGAATGCTCAAAGGAGTAAATTTTGTTCTTCTTTTGTTGAAGCTTCTACGATTCTCCTTTTCCATTTCCAATATGTTCCCTCTAGCTTCATCTCTCCGTTTTGATCCTCCATAATTGATTTCATTAATTCCTCCTCTAATATTTCGTTTAAAATTAGAACAACTTTGTCTTTTAATTTTACTCCCATTAAAAGCTCAAAAGGAATAAATTTTGTTCTTCTTTTGTTGAAGCTTCAGCGATTCTCCTTTTGCATTTTCAATATGCTCCCTCTACCTTCCTCTCTCCGTTTTGATCCTCCATTATTGCTTTCGTGGATTCCTCCTCTAATATTTCGTTTAATTTTAGATCAACTTTGTCTCTTAATTTTAGTCCTATCGAATGCTCAAAGGAGTACATTTTGTTCTTCTTTTGTTAAAGCTTCTACGATTCTCCTTTTCCATTTTCAATATGTTTTCTCTAGCTTCCTCTATCCGTTTTGATCCTCCATTATTGCTTTAATGGATTCCTCCTCTAATATTTCGTTTAATTTTCGATCAACTTTGTCTTGAAATTTTACTCCTAGTGAATGCTCAAAGGAGTAAATTTTGTTCTTCTTTTGTTGAAGCTTCTACGATTCTCCTTTTGCATTTTCAATATGTTCCCTCTAGCTTCATCTCTCCGTTCCGTTTTGATCCTCCATTATTGATTTCATTAATTCCTCCTCTGATATTTCGTTTAAAATTAGATCAACTTTGTCTTAATTTTACTCTCATTAAAAGCTCAAAAGGAGTACATTTTGTTCTTCTTTTGTTGAAGCTTCTACGATTCTCCTTTTCCATTTTCAATATGTTTTCTCTAGCTTCCTCTATCCGTTTTGATCCTCCATTATTGCTTTAATGGATTCCTCCTCTAATATTTCGTTTAATTTTAGATCAACTTTGTCTTTTAATTTTACTCCCATTGAATGCTCAAAGGAGTAAATTTTGTTCTTCTTTTGTTGAAGCTTCTACGATTCTCCTTTTGCATTTTCAATATGTTCCCTCTAGCTTCATCTCTCCGTTCCGTTTTGATCCTCCATTATTGATTTCATTAATTCCTCCTCTGATATTTCGTTTAAAATTAGATCAACTTTGTCTTAATTTTACTCTCATTAAAAGCTCAAAAGGAGTACATTTTGTTCTTCTTTTGTTGAAGCTTCTACGGTTCTCCTTTTCCATTTTCAATATGTTCCCTCTAGCTTCATTTCTCCGTTTTGATCCTCCATTATGGATTTCATTAATTCCTCCTCTAATATTTCGTTTAAAATTAGATCAACTTTGTCTTTTAATTTTACTCCCATTAAAAGCTCAAAAGGAGTAAATTTTGTTCTTCTTTTGTTAAAGCTTCTACGAATCTCCTTTTGCATTTTCAATATGTTTTCTCTAGCTTCCTCTATCCGTTTTGATCCTCCATTATTGCTTTAATGGATTCCTCCTCTAATATTTCGTTTAATTTTAGAACAACTTTGTCTTTTAATTTTACTCCCATTGAATGCTCAAAGGAGTAAATTTTGTTCTTCTTTTGTTGAAGCTTCAGCGATTCTCCTTTTGCATTTTCAATATGTTCCCTCTAGCTTCCTCTCTCCGTTTTGATCCTCCATTAATGCTTTCGTGGATTCCTCCTCTAATATTTCGTTTAATTTTAGATCAACTTTGTCTCTTAATTTTACTCCCATCGAATGCTCAAAGGAGTAAATTTTGTTCTTCTTTTGTTGAAGCTTCTACGATTCTCCTTTTCCATTTCCAATATGTTCCCTCTAGCTTCATCTCTCCGTTTTGATCCTCCATAATTGATTTCATTAATTCCTCCTCTAATATTTCGTTTAAAATTAGAACAACTTTGTCTTTTAATTTTACTCCCATTAAAAGCTCAAAAGGAATAAATTTTGTTCTTCTTTTGTTGAAGCTTCAGCGATTCTCCTTTTGCATTTTCAATATGCTCCCTCTACCTTCCTCTCTCCGTTTTGATCCTCCATTATTGCTTTCGTGGATTCCTCCTCTAATATTTCGTTTAATTTTAGATCAACTTTGTCTCTTAATTTTAGTCCTATCGAATGCTCAAAGGAGTACATTTTGTTCTTCTTTTGTTAAAGCTTCTACGATTCTCCTTTTCCATTTTCAATATGTTTTCTCTAGCTTCCTCTATCCGTTTTGATCCTCCATTATTGCTTTAATGGATTCCTCCTCTAATATTTCGTTTAATTTTCGATCAACTTTGTCTTGAAATTTTACTCCTAGTGAATGCTCAAAGGAGTAAATTTTGTTCTTCTTTTGTTGAAGCTTCTACGATTCTCCTTTTGCATTTTCAATATGTTCCCTCTAGCTTCATCTCTCCGTTCCGTTTTGATCCTCCATTATTGATTTCATTAATTCCTCCTCTAATATTTCGTTTAAAATTAGATCAACTTTGTCTTAATTTTACTCCCATTAAAAGCTCAAAAGGAGTAAATTTTGTTCTTCTTTTGTTGAAGCTTCTACGATTCTCCTTTTCCATTTTCAATATGTTCCCTCTAGCTTCATTTCTCCGTTTTGATCCTCCATTATGGATTTCATTAATTCCTCCTCTAATATTTCGTTTAAAATTAGATCAACTTTGTCTTTTAATTTTACTCCCATTAAAAGCTCAAAAGGAGTAAATTTTGTTCTTTTTCTGTTGAAGCTTCAGCGATTCTCCTTTTGCATTTTCAATATGTTCCCTCTAGCTTCCTCTCTCCGTTTTGATCCTCCATTATTGCTTTCATGGATTCCTCCTCTAATATTTCGTTTAAAATTAGATCATCTTTGTCTTTTAATTTCCCTCTCATTAAAATCTCAAAAGGAGTAAATTTTGTTCTTCTTTTGTTGAAGCTTCAACGATTATCGTTTAGCATTTTCAATACGTACTGTCATGCTTCCTCTCTCCGTTTTGATCCTCCATTATTGCTTTCATAGATTCCTCCTCTAATATTTCGTTTAATAATTTTCCTCCCATTAAAATCTCAAAAGGAGTAAATTTTGTTCTTCTTTTGTTGAAGCTTCAGCGATTCTCCTTTTCCATTTTCAATATGTTCCCTCTAGCTTCATCTCTCCGTTTTGATCCTCCATTATTGATTTCATTAATTCCTCCTCTTATATTTCGTTTAAAATTAGATCAACTTTGTCTTTTAATTTTACTCCCATTAAAAGCTCAAAAGGAGTAAATTTTGTTCTTCTTTTGTTGAAGCTTCTACGATTCTCCTTTTCCATTTTCAATATGTTCTCTCTAGCTTCCTCTCTCCGTTTTGATCCACCATTATTGATTTCATTAATTCCTCCTCTAATATTTCGTTTAAAATTAGATCAACTTTGTCTTTTAATTTTATTCCCATTAAAAGCTCAAAAGGAGTAAATTTTGTTCTTTTTTTGTTGAAGCTTCTACGATTCTCCTTTTCCATTTTCAATATGTTCTCTCTAGCTTCCTCTCTCCGTTTTGATCCTCCTTTATTGCTTTCATGGATTCCTCCTCTAATATTTCGTTTAAAATTAGATCAACTTTGTATTTTAATTTTACTCCCATTAAAAGCTCAAAAGGAGTAAATTTTGTTCTTCTTTTGTTGAAGCTTCTACGATTCTCCTTTTCCATTTTCAATATGTTCCCTCTAGCTTCATCTCTCCGTTTTGATCCTCCATTATTGCTTTCATGGATTCCTCCTCTAATATTTCGTTTAAAATTAGATCATCTTTGTCTTTTAATTTTCCTCTCATTAAAATCTCAAAAGGAGTAAATTTTGTTCTTCTTTTGTTGAAGCTTCAACGATTATCGTTTAGCATTTTCAATACGTACTGTCATGCTTCCTCTCTCCGTTTTGATCCTCCATTATTGCTTTCATAGATTCCTCCTCTAATATTTCGTTTAATAATTTTCCTCCCATTAAAATCTCAAAAGGAGTAAATTTTGTTCTTCTTTTGTTGAAGCTTCTACGATTCTCCTTTTGCGTTTTCAATATGTTCTCTCCAGCTTCCTCTCTCCGTTTTGATCCTCCATTATTGCTTTCATTAATTCCTCCTCTAATATTTCGTTTAAAATTAGATCAACTTTGTATTTTAATTTTACTCCCATTAAAAGCTCAAAAGGAGTAAATTTTGTACTCCTTTATACAGTACTATTGATTATTTTTTGCACCGATGCGACATGTTTAAACTATTTAGTTCAACCGTCCTTAATCGAGTGTTTTGATTAAACGGGTATTAAAATTTTATGCATATCTTCAATTTGTCCATTTTCGCGAGGAATCCGGGTAGTTATTTTGCTAAGCTCAATATTCTCATTTTGACAGTAATTTTGAAACTCTTTTGAGGTAAACGCTGAACCTCTGTATGTAATCTGGATGGATTTCCAAACGTAACTTGTCGGAATCTAAGTTTAATTATTGTGTCTTGAGTAGATGTCGATTATACCGGATAAATCCAGAAGAAATTGGTAAAAACGTCAACTACTGTAAGAATGTGTTGATAGTTCCTATTGTTAGAGGGCTTCGGCCCTGTAAAATCTGTGTGATATGTACTTAAAGGTACATTTCTTTTGGAATGGGGTTAAGGAAACCTACACGTTTCCCGCGTTTCCTATTACAAAGAATACACTCAACACCATTGGCAAATCACATTTTTTATTTTTGACCTCATCTTTAGTATGTAAAACTCTTGTTGCCTTTTCCCCAAAGCGCTGACACCTCACGGTCGACAGAGTAGGGTACCATACAAAAGGAGGGACCCTTTAGAAGGTCATTCGCTGACAGCTCGTAAATGGTGGTCGATTGGAACGGTCACTAAAAAAGGAGGATACCATCCAACTTACACAGATCTATACCATGCCGCTGGTATAAACTAAATTTTAGTGGTAACAATTCTCTTTTTACCTTAGCGTAAAGAATAAGATTGCAAACAACAATCTCTCTGGTACAATTAATATCAAACTGCACTTAAATCGTTCAAACTGTAAATTAGTTGTTGAATATTCACAATAAATATTCGTTTACTTTTCCTTTGTCATTATGGAACGAATAATCGATCTAATAGATTCCGTAATAATTATAATTTCTTTCATTCAGTTCATAATTGAAGATCAGGTCAGAGTATTCCTGTTAAAACTATTATTTGCTTCCTCGACATAGCAGAATTTTTTCGATGCAGATACTCGGGTAATGAAGGTATTTAAATAAAACATCGGGATATATTTTGAGCATATTTAACTCGTTCTTCTAAGTAAGATTGTATTTAGAACATGAGACAATACGCGTATAATAATGCTTCTTCATATCTTTGAAAAAACAATGGTGTAATTTAATTACAAGATTTTAATAACACACAATGCTTAATGTAGTGTAGCGTTATTTACGTAAATAACAACTTACCGTTTCTGATTTTGCACTATTCTACTATTTTAAGTATCTACATTTATATGGAAATTATGCTGTCTCGTAATAACCATAATAACGTAGTTTATATTTACTATTTCTACATGAATAGTTAGTACAAAGTGAATATTTGTAATGTTAAAGCGTTTACAGTAATGAATGATTTAAAAAAATGCACATAAGCATGTTTTTATCAATCAACGCGGATATTCGCTAAAAGCTTTAGGTATTTCATCATGTATTTAACGTTGTTCACTGCTGTAGTTTTAAGTATATGGACACGTATATGTATTTTATCTTTCCAAAATGGAGATTGTCACGCAATCCGATTTTTAAGATTGTGTGATGATTCTAATTACAGAGACAACTTCTTTTTTCAAAGAAAATATATTGATAACATTGTTGGGTTCAATATATTAAAAAAAAAACATCCATCCAGCCATGTTCTTGTAGAAATAAACATGTGTGCTTTTGCCCCGGGTCGCTTCACTGGAGATCCCACCTTAGTTTTCTGCTATCAATGTGTGCACTATCCCTCACTTTTCTGATATCACTTTGTGGACGATCCCCAGGTTTTTAGAAATTTGAACGCCCGGCCAATCACAGCACGCTAGCGAGATGACGAGGCATTTTCGAAGTGGCTTGGATGTAGCGTTCCTTTCATTTTCAAGCCAATAAAGTTAGGAGTACGATTTTTCAGCCAAGGAAAGGTAGAAGGCCTCTAACAACTCAACCTCCGAAATTGGCGTCTATAAGAGTGGCCGGAAGAACGAAGACGTTTTTTCCCAAAGTACGACCTCGTGTCTGGGGTCTTCCTTCGTGGTGACACCAGTCGCCTTTTTGGAATCAGTGTCACCGTTGGAAGTTAGCGTATGGATTAAGCATTTTTTGGCTGTTCGGAGACGCTATTTTCGTGATGCGAACATTTTCACTGGTTGCTTGGATTGCAGAATAAGAGATGACCGACTCATGGATCCTAGATGCCAACGCCTCTGGATACATAGCCCAGAAAACAACGATGGGCGAATATAGTTTTCGTTTTTCTTTCTTATTTATTAATTAAGTTTCTTGCTCCTGAAATAAGTTTTTATATATTTTTATATTTTCTCTTTTGACCTGTGAAGCGTCCTCCGGGTAAAACCTTTTTTAACTAACTCAATGTATTTGATTCGACTAGAGTTAATGAAAAAGGAATTTGAATAGAGTAACCTTTTAAACGAGTTGAATGAAATATGTTAAAGGACACGATTTTTTTACCAAAGGGGCATGTTGTTCTAGAAGTGTTTGTTTTATTTCTTTGTGTTTTAGTTTTAATAAATGTCTTTAAAGATTTGTGTTATTTTCCCTTTAATGGGTAAACATAATTTCACTGTTTTACATTACACAACTCCATCAACAATTACAGTCAGTAATAGCCTTTCACTCAGGGTTTTGCTCTCAACGCAATGTAGTTTACAGACTTATTGGGTCCAAGAGATCAGGATCATAAGTTAAAATAGAAGTCACAATAACATAAATTATTTTTGATTTATACCTAATTATTCATGCTTTCGATTATATGTGAAATATATATATATATATATATATATATATATACCCTGAAACTTTTCAATTACACTAAGTACAGTGGGCATGTTGAAAAAGAAAAAGATTTATAAAAGAAAAAATGCAAGAAATAATACAACCTGATAACGTCAGAACTCTTAATGTAAAAAAAAATAATCAAAACGAAAATGGCAAAAGAATAAAACTCTTAATCCTTTTGTGAAAACTAATATAGTAAAATAAAAATTCCACAACTGTCAAAGTACAAATAAATGGACTAATGGTATCACAGAACACGATTTAAAAGGACCAATGCAATCAAAGAATATTTTAAAATCAAAATAACCAATGGGAGCAAAGAAAAAATTTCAAACGAACCAATGAAATCAAACGACCTTAACGGATTTTGGAAGAACTTTATGGAGTATTCAAAATGAAAATTGAAAGTTTTCGTTTGCCGAGGTTGCCATAAAAACCACAACAACCCTAACGATAGATGATTTGCCTTAATTTAGCGTAACTCGCTACTAGAAGTGCGCCAAAAAAATAGCCAAGCCGTTGCCATTACTCATAAATTTAGAGTGTAGTTGTACCCATTTAAGTGCACCGAAAATAAGGTTAGTGATTCCTTTTCACTGTTTTTCAAATTTCTACAATTTGCTTAAAACGCAAAAACGTATCGCAAATCATCTGCAACACCGTTATTTCGAAAAATTTATTTCCTTTTTCTTATGTTGAAAGACTATATTATTGCTTTTGCTTGCTGCAGAACTTCCACAGCTGACTCTTGACTAGAATTTACAGTTGGTTCAGATTTACAGCATGTAAAACCATGTATTTGCAGTCTTTCTACATTTGAAACTCAAAATCCAAAGTGAGTTCAGTTGTTGATGTATTTCGACCGGAGTACTATATATCTGCGTCATCCATCCATGTAATCCATTGCAAGCACGGATTTTCCTCAATATGTTCTAAGCGATCGTATAAAAAATTAGTTCCTTACCATAATGTTATCACATGTTGAACTGTGCAGGTGGCAAATAACTGAAAAAAAAAACACCATTTGACTTTGAAGGCAAACGTATTTTCCCGTAACTAGTTTTATCCATAGAAGTGAAATGTTAGTAGACTGAACAGTGCTATTGAGATTAGCTTCAAAGATATTGGCGAAAAAGTCGACTAGTAATAACGTGAATGCTCTGTCAAAAATTGACTTGGTTGCCAGATTTGGCATCTTATCGCCTAGTTTGGCAACGTAACATGTTATGCCAGGGTAGGTGTATGAATCTACATTTCTATGGAGTGTCGACAATAGCGGCGGAGTTAGTCAACTATAAGATGGTCAAACAATGGAGCAACCAGTTGATAGTTCTATTGATGGATGTTTTCCCCCGTCACGTGGCCCTATCAGAGATTGAATATTAGATTCCACCCCGAAGACGAAAACATTCTAGGAAATTACTACTAGTTTTGGGTCCCATGATTCTGGACACATAAAAGGACACCCTGCTTACTATATCTTTATATTTTAAAAATGACTTTTTCATTAAAATTAACATAGAAGTATCTAGATTTATGAATCACTAGCAAAATACCCGACCTTACTCGGTTTGAATTGGTTTACTCTAGATTGAAGAGGTAATCAAAATATATAATGACTTACGTTTTTTGTAGAATAAAAATTTATTTTAACATCTTTCGCCATCTTTATATTTTCTACAACTTACTTTGGACACAAATCCTACACATGCATATCCATTCATGTAATTCATTTCACATACATCGCACAATTGCTGTATGACAAAGCTACAAAATGACGAAAGGTGATACTAAGGTTACTACTATAAAAGACGATTTATAGGAAGATTTGGAATTCCCTTTCTTAAGTTCTTTTCATGTTCAACTCAATTAATTAAAATTACGATTTACGGCGAGTGCTCTCGCACTCATAGTCAACAAAACAATATTTTTTTACTTGTGGCACTCTTGCCTCCGGTATGCGACATTGTGAAATTTTGCAATCTTCTCCTGTCATTATTACAACGAATTTTTTAATGTTGGAAAAAGTTCCAGTTTGGATAAATAAACATTATTATTCTTTCAATAACGGCATTATTCTTTAAATAACGGCATTATTCTTTCAATAATGGCATAACTACACTTAAAAATTACTGAAAATTTATACTGACTTACCTAACATTTTTAAGTCTAATACTTTGTGGTGCTGTTGCGTGTGATGAGAAGGAAAACACATTTATTAAAATAATAAATATTTAAAACAGGAAACAGCGAAGTAAAACAAAATAAAAGATGTCGCAAAAAATTGTTCTAACGATATTAATTTGTGATTATTCAATTTTATCTCTTGATCTCGCACAGTTGCCACAACTTACAACTAAAAGTGTACAAAATTTAGAAATGTGAAATTAATTCAGAGCGAAAGAACCAGAAAAAATATCACTGCTCGCGCGATCTTGTTCATTCTCGTTTCATTGAAAAATATCGTCTGTCCCAAATATTCGGAAATTGTTTTCATTGCGCAAAGAATAAAAATAAGATTCGAAATAAATGAAGTATCAGAGATGAAATTCCATAAAAAAAAATTTTTTTTGAAGAATAATTACTTTTTTAGCAGTACTGGTAAAGCAATCGAAATATTCAATAGACATTCCCATTTTTCCAAAACTACCAAATTATGGTTGATTTATATATTCTTACTTAGGCGTTTTAGCATGAAACTCAACTAAATATAACAATAAAGAAATGTTTAATATTGCATTCACTAAAGTAATAGATGATGTATAAAATAAAATACACTGCAATCAAATATCTGGAATACAATTCATGTGATGTCTATACAAACACACAAACACAAAATCGAACATAGAACAGAAAGACGGACAGACAGACTTTCGCAACCAATGCCACTCACTAAATGAAGATAAGAACTCACTGTATGCAAATTTTCATGAGAATATCTTAAACCGCGTGGACGTGTATATGGCACAACATACAGACAGACAGACGGACAGACAGACACCAAACGAGAAAAAGGCGGATTCGGCATCAGAAGGGTCCAAAACGGATAGAAAACATGAAATGGGTCGAAAATATTGAATGTACAAACACTCCATTCTTATTTATATCGATACACACACACTGACGCGCCAAAACAATATGACCATCCCCACATTTTTCACTGAACTCGTCTGGATGACGTGGAGGGCACGTGATTAAGTGATAATGGTATTTAACTGTTGCTGGAGACGAATCATTCTTGCACTTACTTTTGCAAGCGATGGGAAAGGCTGCTGATCTAAGAAAATTTGATAGGGGGAGATCGTAATGGCCCGAAGACTCGAAACGAGTATCAACGAAACTGCACTACTGGTAGGTTGTTCACGATCTGTCGTTGTTAGTATTCATGCAAAGTGGATAAAGGACGGTGTCACCAGTAGTAGACGCCAAAGTGTTGGTCGTCTACGTGTCATCAAAGAAAAAGGACGTCGGAGACTGTCCCGCTTGGGAAATGAAAATCGGCGCGAGACAGTGGCTCAGCTGACAGCCCAATACATAGTTGGTCCAAGCGCAAGGGTTTCGGAACACACAGTTCAGCGGACACTGTTAGATATGGGACTGTGCAGCAGACGTCCCACTCGTGTGCCTTCGTTGGCCAAGCGTCATCGTCAACTACGCCTACAGTGGGCCCGGGAACATCGAGACTGGATCATGGAAGAGTGGAAGAGAGTTGCCTGGTCAGATGATTCCTGATTGCTCATTCATCACATCGATGGTCGTGTCAGGGTACGTCGTCTGCCAGGCTCACAAGTTAATAATTACAAGTTTGATAATCACCTGAGTGTCACTGACACTTATCACTGACGAATCATTTACAGGAATCAGATTGGGCACACATGTAGTCCAAAGTTTTTGCGATTTTTGTGGGCGAAACCCGAATTTTTAAATTCAATATAGAACATTTTAAAATGAATTTAATGGCATTTAATATTAATATAGTTTCTTTAGAATGGCAACAGCATAAAGAGTTGATAGATTCTAAATTTATTTCTTAAGTTTCCGTTTGATTTTGCGGAGGAACAATTTCAGCCGACGAAAAAAAAGAAATAAAGTTTTAACTGGAGTTATGTGTAGTTCTCTTTCTATCTCCTAGATCGTGAAAAATAGAGTAAAAATTTCAACGGATTTGAATATGCGGAACCTTTTACACCAGATAGATACCTTATACGTTTAATTTTCTTTTAGTAAATAATTTTTCAAATAAATATTTTTATTTTCGCAAGTGGTTGTGACGTCACATCGATTGGATCTCTTCGCAATTTGAATTTGGCAGCATTTAACAATGAGAGGCCATCACGGTGTTGCCCAATAGGCTACGAATTACTGGTTACGAATAACTGGTTACAAATTATTTGGTATACGAAGAAAACCAACACCACGGGCAACGTCGTGATGGCTGTTATGAAATAGGTCACAAATTCCTACTTAGGAATTCGTAGCAAAGACCGGGGATTAGGCGAGCAGTGGCCACACCTGACTCTCACGAAAAGAACTGTATATATATATATATATATATATATATATATATATATATATATATATATATATATATATATATATATATATATATATATATATATATATATATATATATATATATACATGTTTAAAAGTAAATAAAAATTAAGGAAACACAAATATTTGCATTTAACGACTAGATACATTATTATTAAAATGGAGGAATCATTGCCATTTTACTTATTATCCTACACGTATAAAAATAAATAAAAATTTAGGAAACAAAAATATTTACATTTAACGAGTAGAAACACTTTTATTAAAATGGAGGAATCATTTCCAGCATGCTTCTTCATTGATAATTCTGTTCAAACATCTCACAAAGTTAAAAAATCCAAATGCACACATGAGAATACTAAATTTTTAATTTAATTTATTTGCTCAAATATTCCAATATACAAAGATGTTGCATTTTATATCGTCTTATGGATCTTTAAATAATCAAATATGCGTTTAAACACAAAGTAAACAGAAATAATTTGGATAAAATATTAGAATATGCTACGAAATAGGTCAAAATTAGTTTTATGAATTTTGGAATGGACGCGTTTGATAGTTATTAAATGGTTATAGCATATATTAATTTATAAGCTCAAGTACATTTGTTTAAGCTCGCGGTATTTGTTAAATATATGTACCGTTATTTTTGAAAGTGGTATTAGCCCACTTTGAAAAAAAAGAGTATATTTTCTTTAACAAATTTAATAATTATTATTACATAGTAAAATTTAACGGGTTTATAGTATTAAAAACATCATCCGAATTGAGTAACATTTGCCAATATGTTTAAATGGATTTAAACGCAAACCCTAAAATATCTCGATGTATGAAAAAATGGACTTATACCACTTTCAAAAATAACGGCTCATATATCTGTAATATATGTTCCTTTTTGAAAAAGATAATTTTAATTTAACTAATTATTCGTGCAGTAGAAAAAAAAAACTATCCTTACTCAAATAAACCACTTAAATTGTGCGAAATTTGAGAATAAATCACATGTGGGTCATTCCACGCAAAATGAGCAAATAGGCTGTGGCTGACACATCACCGATTTTAATGAAAATTAGTTTCTAAATAGATCGCATATAGTAAGGAGGAACTGCCAAATATTAAATGTCAGAAATGGATATTTTATTTTTTATTGAATTTTAAATTTCAAGGTCACACAAATGTAGATTTTTGTAACACTAATAGTAGCATGTTTGAGACCCAATATTTCAAAAAGTTATTGACACAAATTATAAATTTTTATATTGTTACATTCTTCAGTAAAAGTTCTTTCAGGAAATGTCAGAATTTTGTTTAATATCCGGCACTTCTCGTTCTGAAGGATCGGCGAAAATAGAGATTTGTCCAATATGATACCAATTTCAAATTGCTCTAGTACCTCTAAAAATGGAAAGACAATATCAAAAATAATTCTTAACAAAGCCCTTCTTCTATATAAAAGGTTGGTATAATTTAGTGATTGTAATCCTATTCCTTATTAAAGAAAAAAAATAATAATAAAGGAAAATAATTAAAAACGGCGATTTTTCTGTATTTTTAAATACAAATTTTATTGTGAAGGACAGCTCCGAGAAACTCACAAATTTTCAGTATTATGTGTCCAGATGTATATTATCTGTCCTGAAATTTTCATAATTGTAATTTGCTTATTTTTGTCCCAGGAGCATTTTTAACTAGATGAAAACTATAGTTTTATTTTATCGCATGATGAAACAAAACAGGCGAAAACACGCCATTAAGCCATCCATTTCCTCATTGAAAGAGATGCTATTACATTCAATGACAGATAATAGAATAAATAAACACTACTAAATGAATTATGGTTATAAATGTGCTTGGGTTGCTATAAACTGATAATTTTTTGCTGAACCGAAAGCTTTCGAACACATGCGAATGTTCAAGTGGCAATCCATAAGTGTTCTATCCATTGAAATGATCATTAGTCGGTTAGAGAAGTCTTTTGGATTTTCTTGTAGTTTTTAGGAAATATTATTACTATGTTTGTGATTTTGATAGCAAAAGAGATTTTAAAATTCCTGAACTTTCGAACTGTGACGTGGGAGAAATGGTGTAAGAAAACTGCCATAAAATCCATTATGTAAAAGAAACCGGATTAAAAGAACTTTCCGAACTTACAGATAAAGCCAGAGAATTGTTGTGTTTGAAATTAGGTAGGAAGTTTGAAAACATTTGTCTTCACCATGAGAAAGTGTATTTACTGAAGTATACTTACTTATTCCGACGAACTTGTTATAATCCTTTTAAACGTCACTAACGTGCCGTGAAAAAGTCCCTGCGAATAATAACACTAGATATTGCCAAGAAATCAGCTGGATTGCTCTCGCCAGGTAAAAAGATCTGTCTCACATGTGAAATTGGTGTTAAAAATTTTATTACAGAAGAGGATGCAACAGATTTTTATTTTGAAACGGAAGCTTTAGAGAAACAGTACGAGAAACTCAATAACAGCGTAAAGAACATGGGAAATTCGCCTGTTAAAAAGGTTCGTAAACTCAGCATGACTTAAAGAAAACATTATGGCAGAAGAAAATTACAGAAATTTGTTTCAACTGCTAAAATAAATTTGGGAACTGTTTTGAAAGTAAACCTTAATAAAATTAATAGTACACATGCGACTGAAAGTAAGGAAGATTTTTTATTGTTTAATAGAACAGCTGAAAGCAAAGTTTGCTGAAACAACATCCCCAGCAGAAAAAATTCAAATTCTAACTCTTGTTCCAAAGAGCTGGAGTCTGGAAAAAATAAGGACAGAATTTTCTACCACATTGTATTTAGCAAGGAAAACCTGCTAAGAGACAAGGCAAAAAAATTAATGACAATATTATTGCAATAGTTATAAACTTTTAATAGTCTGATGACATAAGTTGGCTATGTCCAGGAAAAAAAGACTATGTTAATGTAAACACAGATGAAGGTAAAGTCCCAAAACAAAAAAGGTTGATTCTTGGTAACTTAAAAGAAGGATACCAGCAGTTTAAGAAACAGCATGGGAGTGCAAAGATTGGTTTCAGTAAATTCGCTGAATTAAGACCGAAACATTGTGTACTAGCTGGAAGTAATGGTACACATTCCGTGTGTGTGTGCACCATACATCAAAATATGAAACTGATGTTACACGCTATTAAACCTCATTATTCTTTGCTAGAGCTAATGAAATTATATGTTTGTAACATTGAAAAGGAAAAATGTATGTTCGGAGAATGTGATAAGTGTCCAAAATATCAATTTCGTGCTCAAATAGAAAAATTTGAGGTTTTCCAAGATTTAGAAGAAAGTATTAACAAGCGTTGGATTTCGACCGACAGATCTACTCTAATCACACAAGTCCAGTCAACAGAAGAATTTCTTGACTCACTTGTTGAGAGTATGTCTGGATTGACAAAACATCATTTCATTGCTAAATCGCAGTCCAAATTTTTGGAGGAAAAGAAATTGACTGTTTCCCAGGAGGAGTGCATTGTACTCCTCGATTTTTCAGAAAATTATTCATTTATTGTTCAGGATGCAATTTAAGGATTCTATTGGGAAACTACTCAAGCTACACTGCACCCATTTGTACTTTATGGGAAGGATAACGAAACCAGGTTTCAAATCCTTTCAATGTGTGTTATTAGTGACCATACTAGACATGATACATTGAGTGTATTTGCATTTCAGACTGCCGTAATCCCTTTTATAAAAGAAAGGTTTCTTTCTGTGAAGAAACTTATCTATTTCAGCGATAGGTGTTCAGCACAGTATGAAAACCGGAAAAACTTTTCCAACATTTGCCATCATGAATCCGATTTTGAATTGAAGGCAGAATGACACTTTTTCGCTACAAGTCATGGCAAAAGCCCATGCGATGGAATCAGTGGAACTATCAAACGGTTAGCCGCAAGAACAAGTTTACAAAGACCATACAACAATCAGATTTTAAATGCAAAACAACTATTTTCCTTCTGTACTTCAACCATTTCAAACATCAAATTCTTTTATGTGCCTTCAACTGATGTTATTCAAATTGAGTCTTATCTTCAACAAAGGTTTAATGAAATGACCGCAACCATTACAGGAACTCGTAACTGTCATTGCTACATTCCTATTCCAAATTGTACGACACTAATTCGAGTGTCATATTTATCGCAATCGCCAGGAAAAGAAGTAAAAAGTTTTAAAAGAATTCAGCAGCACAAAAAAAAGTCACGTTTCAATAATAGAAAAAGCAAAGTTTAACTTGTGAGCTTTACCAGATTGTGAATTTGAAAAGGTAATTAGTTAAAATTCATAATTTCTATGATACTACGTTGAAATTTTTAAGCTTGTTTTGACACTCATTTTTTCTGCTTTTATAATTCACCCTTAAAGTTAAACATGATTTGGTATTTCTTTGTTGAATTAGGGTTTCATTATCTATATTTTATTTCACTGTTATCATTGAAGTTCTCATAACATGCATAGAGTGGGAAGCAAATGTTGTGATTTTGTTTTGATTATTGTTGCTTTAGGACTCAGATTACAATCCTGATTTTTTTTTACAAGTAATATACATATGAAACTGTATTCCTGTGGAATGTCGGTTTTGTAAAAGCTGTCCTTCATTTGATTTCTTATGCCTATTTAGAGTAGAAAATTACCATTTTGTACTTTTCGTTAGCTATTTTGAAGATGAAAGAATTAAAATACGACTTCCAAACTCTATCAGTAATATTATCATATCTAGCATTGTAACTGGCATGAATTTAAAGTATGTCGTAAAATTTCTTTAGCCCATAGAAATGTTTTTAATTCCGTCAAAAATGACAATTTTCCATTTTTTGCAACTAAATTTTGGATTAAATATGATGCTTAAAAAGGTTGTTGCCACAGTGAAAAAAATAACATTTTGTACAGATTATAAAAATGTAAAACATGTTTGTCTACGTTAAGTATTTTTTGAGAAACAGAACTTCAAACATGCAACATTAAGCGATCTCGCAACTGTTCTTCAAAGTTGGAAGTCCTAAAAATGCCTCCAATTTCGAAAATATTTAATTGTGAACCTAATTCTTTTGGATATCGTTATTTATGCATAAACTAAACCCCTGTACCAAATTTCATGAAAATCCATTACCATACGGCCACATTTTTTTCTGATTTTTGCTCATTTCACGTGGAATGACCCATGTGTGTTCTCATACATAGATTACTCAAATATGCTCACACATAAGCCAGCTAATACCATATGCTTAATACCATATGCTTAACAAGTATGACATAAAGTTATTTTTATGAATTGACTTCCCATTTCTTTTAAAACTCCAAGTTAGTTGTGAAAGTATCCTTAAAATAGTAGAGATTATTTTATTCCTTGCAACGGACTCGTTACGGAACCTTGTAATTATTTCTTAGAATGCGTAGGATGAACGCATTTTCAATTAATTTAAAGTTAATACAAGAATGTCGATTATTTATTTATAAAATATACTTAAAAAATAAATATTTTTTCCTTTTTTTACAAAATTTTTGATTTATTAAAGTTGAGATGTATGTACGAATACACTTAAAATCACGAATTTGACCAAAATATAAATATTTTTTCTCAAGATCTTGCAAATATTCGAAATAGTTTTCTAGTTATAAGCGTTTTCGTTAGGTACAGTCACTATGAACAGACATATTTCCTAAACTTAAAACTCGATTTCTTAAGAACTGTGTTTTTGCAATAGGCATAATAATTCCACCCTGAATTAACCTAGTATAATTATTTTTGCATCATTATGATCTATATAATACAAGTAATGTTTTGATTCTAAATCAGAATATTTACCCAAAAAATGGATGTTTAATTGATTTTTAAACTTTGAAATTCTTGAAATATGTTGAATTGTTTACCCTTTCTTGATTATAAAATTGTAAAAAAAAACCTGGTTCTTCTAGGAATTTGATGAAGGTTCCAAACATGAAAAATATTAGGAATAATTTCCAATAGGATTCGTCTTTCTGAAGAAATTAGAATTTGAAATATCACGTTTCCAAACACATGCTAACTAGCTAATTATATCTTAATTAGATAATTATTTATTTACACAGTATGACTTCTTCCTGAAAATATTTAAAGGATACACCAATTACCTAAGGTAAAAAAATGGATTTTAAAAATTAACGTTAACAAAAAAATCTTCTCGTGGATTCGTAAGCCATAAAAAAAAATAGGTGTCTTAAAGGAAGTTGAAACATTTAGCTAACATGTTTTTATACATTGTTAAACATTTTAAAACAAGCTGTAAACTTTGCAAATATTACGCTTCCTAACAAAATTTAACGTTTTGATTCACTAAACTTAAGGAAATGATGAGTTTTGAAGTTATTAGAAGCATTTAACATATGTTTTTATACGTAGTTAAAAGTTTAAAACCAATCTGTAACTTGCAATGTTCTAAACTGTGAATGACACAGACTATTTCGAAAAATTTAAAAATAAAAATATTTTTTACACAGTTAAT
Organism: Metellina segmentata; assembly: GCA_947359465.1. Taxonomy (NCBI): domain Eukaryota; kingdom Metazoa; phylum Arthropoda; class Arachnida; order Araneae; family Tetragnathidae; genus Metellina; species Metellina segmentata. The sequence goes on along the minus strand of OX375880.1, from coordinate 80,191,279 downwards.
ACCATTGATTCATTTAAATTAAAATAAATCAACTTAGATATTTCAAGAAAGAGTCGAAATATTTAGATAATATTTTTATACATAGTTAAAACATTTAAAAAATCTATAATTTACAATGTTCTAAACTATATTAATTATATGCTTACTCTGTCATATAAGTCAATGACACCCTTGATATTTATTTACAACTATTTCTATTCTTTGAATTTAAATAAATAATAAATTTATTTACTACTATTTATTTTCTTCGAATTTTAACAAATAAGAAACTTTAAAAGGGCTTATTGGCAAGGTTTTTTTTCATAAATGATAACATTTTTTAAAAGAATGCTGTTTGTAACGCTTTAAACTAAATAAATGTTACCTTCCACTATATAGGCAATACAAATATTCGTTCAACCCGTGATTTACATGTTATTTCAAAATATTTTTTACTAAAAAATTTTTTAATGCTTTGACGTTCTGGTTTTCTGAAAGCATATTAAAAGAATTTTTTAGAAGATCAAACTAGGGATGCGACATCGACAGCAAAATATCGATGTTTCGAAACATCGATGTTCAAAATTAAAACATCGATGTTTATAATACATCTCCCCCAAACTATCGATGTTTTTAAAATTCTGTGTATTTAAAGTTTTTTCCCCATTTCTTAAAACTGATTTAGCAACTATTGATGCGACATCGACAGCAAAACATCAATGTTCAAAACTAAAACATCGATGTTGATAATGTATTGCCCCCAAACTATCGATGTTTTTAAAATTCACTGTACTTAAACTTTTTCCCCATTTCTTAAAACTCGTTTAGCAACTAGTGATGCGACATCGGCTCCAATACATCGATGTATTTTATAAAACATCAATGTTTTGAAAACATCGACATTGATGTCGCATCTCTACTTTTAAGACCCTTCACCCTTGGTCACTTTGGTCTAAAAGTATGTTCAATTTGCTGATTATAAAAATTATTCTACTTGGTCATTTTTAAAATTTTTATAACGGTACTTTTTTTATTTCAAAATAAAACATCGACAGCGTAAAAACATCGACAAGTATAAACATCGATGTTACAAAAAAATCGACCCCAATATATCGATGTTAAATACATCGACGTTTTGAAAACATCGACATCGATGTCTCATCCCAAGATCAAACACAATTATCCATTAGCAATGAATGAACCATTGCGAATTTTCGGAACTGCAGCTTACAAATGTGCTTTCCAGGATTTACGCACCATCAATCTCATGTCTGTCAATAACACACAGATTTTTTTTAAAATCCAGCATAATATCCTACTTCTGAACATACTAGAAAAGGACGCATGAGAATAGGACATTTAAATGTTCTTAAAAATGAGACTGCAACCGACCATCCGTGAGATCTCTCAACAGCAGTTTTGAAAAGCCTTGGGCATTCCAAGCTATTTATAGCATTGCAGAGTGGAAATTCATTGCACCTAGACGGAATAAATAACAGAAAATAAGGTTCTCCAATACGAGTGGAAGAAAAATATAACTTTCGCAACTGCAGAAAGAGAAGAATATGTGAAGAAACGAATTCGAATGAACGTTTCCGATCAACAAAAGAGCGGCCTTCAAGAAGAAAAATTCTCCACCCAATCACAAACCCGTTGTGTAAAGTTGAATCATTTACAATTCACTCGTCCGTTCTGTTTGTAACAGGTTGAGGCAACACTTTCCTTGAAACACCCAGATGGAGCCCCGGCATTATACGGGCTGTGAGCTCAAATTGAATGTGGAAACGCGAGGCACTAAATTCAAACCTATGCGAATAAGTGGAAAAAGGAAAATGGTTTTTACCTCATGGGTCTTTCTATGTCAAACTGCTGAAAGAAGAGGCTTTTTAAGCACAACGCTTTTCGAATGTTTTTGAACTAGTCTAATTTTGCTGCCCAGTCACAGAGCGATTAGAACTTCTGGGAAACTTTAACTTACTACTTGCAATAATTTTATATTTATATAAATTTTAACTTGAGTAATTTTGCATCATTTGCTAACTAGAAATACTAACTTGCCCGTATCTTTTGATTTTATTATTCCAACAAACTAAACTAGGGTTTATTACCTCGAACGTTCTCTTGAGAAATTTCAGACAGTCATCGACAGCCCGTCGTGTTACTCCAGTGCCCCGTTAATTAACTATCTACCTTTATAAAAATAGTATGATAAGAGAAATCTTTTGTTTCATATTCAAGTTATTTCTACATGAACTTTTTATTTCACAATACATAAGCCTTGAGAGAACTTTTCGTTGCCCTTTCAATGGAAATTCATTATATAACTAGTTGATTGAGTTACCAGGTTTCTATAACACTAATTTGAATTAAAATGGTATACTTCGCGAACTCTTGTTGCTTTATTTGAGCAATTCAAAACACAAAAGTGAGCCTTTGGAATGAACAGAATAAATAATTAAATTTCTTTAGTAAAAAATTAGTACTTTGCGGGTGAAAATTCATGATGCCAAGTAAAGTCATTTTAATTACGATAGCAAGGTTGAAGAACGTTCGAGAAATACATGTTTGATTGAAATTCCCGTATATCATACATCTATCCATGTAGCGATGCAAAATATCGTTACACGATTGCCTTTAGATTTTTCTATACATAATTCAAATACTCAGACGGTATGGAATCAATACGCAATCAAGATTTAAAAAACTTAGGATTTGCGTAATTTGTCCACTTTTACCAAATCTTTAAAGATCTGGTTCTGCATAAAGTAACAAAAGAAACGAAATTACTGGTTTGCTTTGATTTTCGTAAAATTCACTGATTGGTGCTTATGAAAATGTGAATGGCGATGCATGCTTATCAACCAATTTTCTCTTAAAAGTTTTCTGGTTAAAGGTGTTTGTTTGTTGATAACTATAATTATATTCTATAGTTATTAGTTGGTCGCTACTTGAATTTATGGAGGAACATAACGGTATATTGGCGGCTGTAATTTTATGAAACAAGACTAGTGGAAATTTATTTTCTAAGCAATTTGATTTTAACAAAGTTAAATTTGAAAATACAAGCGAGGAGAAGAAATACAAGAGTTCTAAAACTGTGATGGAAAATGGAGAGAAATTGGAATTGAGTTCAGTTTTTCTCTCCTGCTTAGATGGGAGTTCAGTTATTGTTTTCGGTTTCAGTTTGTCCAAAGTAGAGCACCAGTTAAGCGGTTAGTTTTCGCTTTTCAAACGAACCGAGTCGTTTTTATTTATTCCACTAAGGGTTGGATATTAGGGATATTATTTAGATTTCTCGAAATAGCAACACCAATATACACAGTCCAGTCACATTAATGTGACCACCACCTACTTTCGACGTCAACGTGAAATAACCAATCACAAAAGGCAGGTGGCAGCATATTACAGTGGAATGTATATAAAGGATTTCCTAGGGCATCGGAAAGCATTTCAACCTTTGGCGTAATGTAGAAACGTAGCGATTTATCCGACGTCCAAAAGGGCACGATTATTGGCTTTCGGGCCAAGGGTGGAAGCATTTCGGAAACGGCTAATTTAGTGAACTGTTCGTTCGCCGACGTGGTAAAAGTATACCGTGCATGTCAGAATGGCACTATACAAAATCCATCCGTGGCACATGTGGTGCACCACGGGCTATAGATGACAGAGACAAACGAAGGCTACGGAGATGCGTTCGGTCGAATAGACGTGCAACTGTTGAGCAACTGACCGACTAGATGAACCAAGGGGCTAAAAAGAGGGTTCCTCAACAACGGTTCAGCGAACGTTACTGCGCATGAGCCTCCGCAGCAGACGCCTGGTTAATGCACCTATGATGACTGCTGTTCATCGGCGACGAAGGCTGGAATTTGCACGCCAGTATCGCAACTGGACGTCCACAGAGTGACGACAGGTGGCTTTTTCCGATGAATCACGTTTTATGCTCCATTAGACGTTGGCGTATACGGCGTGAAACGTCTAAAAGCAAACACCCTGCAACAATTGCCGGAAAGATCCGGGATGAAGCAGGGAGCATTATGGTTTGGGGAATGTTTTCCTGGCATTCACTGTGTGCACTCATCATTGTTTAAGGCAAGATGGATCAGCACAAGTACGCATCTGTCCTTGCGGACCACCAGATTTATACCCAATCACCGGATTTATACCCAATCGAGAATCTGTTGGACCACCTCGATCGGGTTGTTCGGGCTATGGGTCCTCAACCGCGTAATCTAGCGCATCTGGCCACGGCACTGGAGTCGGCATGGCTCAACATCCCAGTGAACACCTTCAGAAACCTAATTGACTCTCTTCCTGCACGTCTCGCAGCGGTCAGCTCTTCCAAAGGTGGTTATTCTGGCTTTTGACAGGTGGTCACATTAATGTGACTGGACTGTGTATATTCAAATGTGTTAAAATACGAAAGTCACTGTGGATGAAAATTACGTCATCACCTCGATGCTGCTAGGATCGAGTAGAGTTAAAATTGGTCCACTGAAACTGTTATCTTATGTACATCGAATCTATGTTATGGAGAAGTCGAGTAGTTCGATTTCATATTCAAGATGATTAAGTATCAACACTAGGTTAGAGAAGAAAAATCTCTTGCTATATCTGGGAATGCCCTTGAAGAAAATTACTTTAGTTTCGCAGAATAACACCACATTTTTCAACGTGAGTGAAAATACATGTTTGTGATGGATATCCATTTCTGAGTAATGATGTCAAAAACAAATTTTAAATGACCGATGAGAGACAGTTCCGAAGAAAACAAATTTATTCAAACGCAGACACGTTAACAACTTTTCCACATAAGTTTTCGAGTAATATATTTTTCAGTAAGACAAGTTTTCAAATTGAACATCTCCATATAGCACAGATGTTGCTGCCCATCACATCTGAATTTTCGAGTATCTTTTGATGTTGGCATTTGTGTTGGTTGGTTTTATTTATAACACAAAAGTCAGATCTCTCGCTTGTCTGTTCTAAGACGATATATGCAATCGTAATTCCATCACCATCACAAAATGTTAAGTAGCCTTTGCCGTGTATCATTGCTAGACCAAATATGAATGCGGTGACTTTTCTATCGATAGGATCCTTTGTATGAAGTTTTTCATAGGACTTGATCACATCAGACACATTTTGTGATGCTTGAAACTGATATGTACTGATTAATTTTCATTGGATTATTCAAAAACAATTGAGTTCTTACCAATAAACCCAATTAAAAATTCGTTTTGGGACTGTCACATGAGCAATCTCTATCGTTGTGTTTGTAAGAGAAAGTCCAAGTTATTACTGCCCAAGTAAATAGATTGCTAAATTTGCGTCTTACAACAGAAACACGACGGGCTCTTGTCGACTGTCCGGGATCAATCCCAAATAGTAAGAATTTAGGACAACACCTCGTATTTATGAACCACGGTCCAATCATGTCAACACATGAGTTGGCATCCCACTCTCCATACTTCATCACCATGTCACAACGCTACTGCGTATTTAAAGAATACTACCCCTCACGTACACGTCGGTGTTTGATTGGTTTGAGTTTCGAAGGTTGTTACTAAACAACTCTACCAACAGGGCTACCTCGATTCCCAGTGCTGTGCAGAAATTTATTTTTCTTCAAAGGAAAAAAATGAAGCTTCTTCGAGTGCAATTTTCAGCTGCCTTCGTCCAAGGGGGTTCCCATATCATACTAAACGTTAGATCAACAATACTGAAACTCTCCACCATATTGTCGTTATGCATGAATAATCCGCTAGGCGTCCACGAAACTATCTCTCTATTATTTTCCCAAAAAATAATGTTTCCATTTAAGCCAATTCATTAGTACGGAACTCAGTACCAGCTTCTCTATTGTCTGCTTCTTTCTCATTAGGGATGTCTGCTTCCATTGCTTGATTAGCTATTTGTTGAAAACAAATTGTTGCAGTCCGCCAGGGAAAACCCTGAGCCTCTCTTTGTGAGGATTTACCGGGGTAGAGGTCTCTCTTGGGAGTTGATAAGTTTAGTACACCCACAGAATAAATGCTGGATTTACTTGTTGAACATATGTTTAGTTGATAAATCTGTTTATGCTGTTACTATGAAGATTTGTACCGAGGCCAGGGTATCAATAAATTTGCGTACATTCTCTCAATTTTGTGGTAGGTTCAACCAACCTGAGGTAGGTCTTGTCAGTGCTCACAGGCAGATATGGTGAACTTGCGAGATACTAGTCTAAGGCATAATACACTCCATTACAAAAACATCGACGCACCAAGAAGGAGCTGTCCGATTGCGATAAAAATTGGTGGATGTGAAGAACATACATAGCAAATACAAACGATTAAAATTTCAGAATAATTGAATGATTTATTTCAGAGTTTGACCGTTACGAAGGAAGTAAGTCAAAAAGGGGTTGGTCCACCTCTGGTCTGGATGCAAGCTGTCACCCGGCGTGGCATAGACTGAAAAAGTTCCCGGTTGGTGCCCTGCGGAATATCTAGCCAAATTGTCTTCAGCTGTCGGGCCAATTGGTCAACATTCCGGGATGATTGCAATCGCCTCCCAATAACGTCTTAAATGTGCTCTATAGGAGAGAAATCGAGAGACCTATCTGACAAAAGAAGTGTTGGGAAAGCTCGAAGACAGCTCATAGCAACACGTACCGCGTGCGGCCGGGTATTATCTTGTTGAAAAATAAGTTTGGGGTGGTGCAAAAGGAACAGTAACAAAACCGGTTGTATAATGTCGTCAACATACCGCTGTGCAGTAAGTGTGCCAGAAATGACTACCAAAAGGATTCGACTATCAAAGGAGATGTCACCCCAGACTATAACGCCCTGTTGTGGACATGCGATAGTAAGGGCATGATCCCCACGCTGATCTGTACGTCTCCTAACACGTATGTGGTTGTCGTCAGCACACAGTTGGAAACGGGACTCGTAACTAAAGCAGGGCTCGAAATACCCCAGTGCACAGGTGCACTGTGCACATTAAATAAAATTGTGTACCTAAATTTTTCCCGCTAGGTGCACGCAGTGCCCCTAAAGTTTAAAAAAAGGGTAGACATGTTTTATGTTAGTTTGATGTTTGAGCAAAACATTAGTATCAATCTCTCTCTCTCTCTAAAGAAACGTAATTAAGATTCCTAAATACACTCTATGCGAAAACAAAATCAATGGGGCGTAACGGATTTATACAGGAGGAAGGTTTACTTGTTCCACTGCCACCTGAACTTTCCGATGATCGAATCATTTTCCAAATGTCTCTGTTGAAGCGACTGTCGCGACAGCCGTGCGCCGGAGAAGGACAATTTAGATGTTTAAATATTTTTATTTACCTCTTCTACTACTAACCTATATAAAAAAAACCAACTAATAAAGTAGTTTACATTATATTAATACTATCATATTACGTTTTTTATTAAATGTGCACCTAAAATATAATCTGTGCACCTAATTTAATAACTTAGGTGCACCATGTGCACCTGTATTAAAAAATCTATTTCGAGGCCTGAACTAGAGACGATATGTTCTCAGTCAGCGCTGATCCAGGTTGATTGAGCCCTGCACAACTCCTTCTTGGTGCGTTGATTTTTTTTTTGTTATAGAGTATGCGTTGGTGTTCACTGCAACTCACAGCAGCATTGATTGGTTTGAGATAATCATAGTTAGTGCAGATTTCTGGAGAATGGATTATTACCCGCTACATTTTTGTACAAACAATCTATCTTTAACTTGTGTTTACAAGGTTCTATATCGAACTTTGGTTACCGATGAAACGCTTGTGTATAGATTTTACGTAGAGCAACCTATCTTACATCGTTACCCGCTACAGTTAAAAATTGAGATATGGTTGAAGTCAGTGCCTCATATGTCCTACTCCAGTCAGTTTCTAGAGCAACGTATTGCTCTTAAAGGAAGTTCTGAATGTTCTCCACGAAGCCTCTAGAAACAACTGCTACAGATTCTGGATTTAACCAGTTCACTTTAACTATCTTTTTGTAATGCTACTTGATACTACAACGTAATTTTTCTATTGTTCATTTTATTAATCGCTGATCGTCACGAGATTTTCGAGTAGGATAACCTACTAGTAATGGTCAGCTAACCAGTAATGATCAGGTTTACATTGAATTCACATTATTAAGATTAAAAGAAAACATTCTAGGTACATAATTAGTGGCTTCTAAAAATTAATTAATTCAATATCCTTCCAAGAACATCCAAATCTCTATCTTTTCTAAACTGCGTTTTTTGTTTACAGTGTGATTTATGATTTCACTATACACTTGTCTCAAATAGGTATATGATTTTTTGTATGTGAATTTTTTTGAAGTGCTTGTTTTAAGAAGCAGACATTGCTGCTTTTCATCAGAACTCTGATTTATTAGTATGCACTGATTCGTTACCCTTTTTATCTATAATACAGGTCAATTTTTTATTAGATGTAAATTTTTTTATTTATTTTAAGCCATTCTGTCCATAGCTAGTTAATGAAAAATAAATATTTTTATAGTAGACACATATGACCATTATTAATGATTATTTGTCAATTGAAGGAGACTGTTTCAAGTGTCTCATTTCGGCATTTCCTAGCCTGTCATTTGAAAAGATAAAGTCGTCAGGTGTGTTTGATGGTCCACAAATTCGGCAGTTCGTTAATGATGATTATTTCATAGGAACAATGACAGAACTTCAAAAGAATGCTTGGTTGACAATCAAAAACATGGGCCAAGACATGCTTAGAAATACACGAGCAAATAATAACACCGAAATTGCCCATAACTAGTTAATGAAAAATAAATATTTTTATACTGGGCACATACACTGACGAGCCAAAACATTATGACCATCCCCACATTTTTAAATGAACTCATCTGGATGACGTGGATGGCACGTGATTAAGTGAGAATGGTATTTAACTGCTGCTGGGAGAAGGTAAGTAATCATTCTCGCACTTAATTTTTGCGAGTGATGGGAAAGTCTGCTGATCTAAGCGAATTTTATAGAGGGCAGATCGTTATGGCCAGAAGACTCAGAACGAGTATCACCGAAACTGCACGACTGGTAGGTTGTTTACGATCTGCCGTTGTTAGTATTCATGCAAAGTGGATAAATGACGGTGACACCTGCAGTAGACGCCAAAGTGTTGGTCGTCCACGCGTCATAAAAAAAAAGGACGTCGGAGACTGTCCCGCTTGGTAAAGCAAAATCTACGCGAGACAGTGGCTCAGCTGACAGCCCAATACAATGCAGGTCCAAGCGCAAGTGTTTCGGAACACAAAGTTCAGCGGACACTGTTAGATATGGGACTGTGTAGCAGACGTCCCACTCGTGTGCCTCTGATGACATATTGTCATCGTCAACTACGCCTACAATGGGCCTGGTAACATCGAGACTGGACCATGGATGAGTGGAAGAGAGTTGCCTGGTCAGATGATTCCCGATTTCTCATTTACCAAGTCGGTGGTCGTGTCAGGGCATGCCATCTGCCAGGTGAACAGTTGCTCCCCTCTTGTACTGCAGGTCATACACAGGCTGGTGAGGGCGGTAATATGCTTTGGTGGACGTTCTCATGTGCGACTCTGGGACCCGTAGTTGTGGTAGAACAGACCATGAACGCTGCGAACTATCTGAACACCATTGCGGATCATTTGCACCCTTACATGGCGTATGTCTTCCCAACCGGAAATGGAATCTTCCAGCAAGACAAAGCCCCATGTCACAAGGCTCAGATTGTGTTGGAGTGGTTCGAGGAGCATAATGATCAATTCCACTTAATGTCCTGGCCACCTAACTTGCCGGATCTTAATCCGATAGAGAATATTTGGGGTGTCATGGAGCGGCAGCTCAGAGCGCAAACACCACGATAACAGAATATCTCGACTTTGGGTGGCCGCTGCTTAGACATTTGGTACAACCTGTCTCCAGTCATGCTCCAAGAACTTGTGGCATCTATGTCCATGCGAGTTGAAACTGTTTTGCAGTCGAAAAGAGGCGCAACGCGTTATTGAGTAGGTGTTCACAATGTTTTGGTTCTTCAGTGTATTTTAGAATATAGTAAGTTAATTTTTGTATTGGTGGTTGAATTCACCACAATTGTGCGCATTCATAATCACGTCCGGTTTACCAATTTAGCAAGACGTGTAAATGACATCAACTTCGTCTACCAAAAAATACTTATTGTACAGCAGGTCATATACAGGCTGGTGGTGGCGGTATTATGCTTTGGAGAACGTTCTCATGGGCGACTCTGCGACCCGCAGCTGTAGTAGAACAGACCATGAGCACTAGAACGAGTTTCAGATGTCTCGCAGGCCAAATTATGCGCAACGCGTTATGGAGTAGGTGGTCATATTGTTTTGGCTCTTCAGTGTATAACCATTATTAATTTTTAGGTGGTTTGTAGTATTGTTTGAATATAAATGCAGCTTATGCAATAAAATTTGTCATCACATATGTCTGTCTTAAATCTTAAGATAATTTACCAGACAGTGATAATGAAAGAGATATATTTGCTTGTCCCTTACATTTTCAATATGCTGAAACAGATGATAACATTGAAATTTATTTTTTGTAACCACAGTGTTGATTAATTATATTTTACAATAATAAACTGAGAACTGTGTAGTAAGCACTAATACAGATTAATATTATTGAATAATTTGGCGTATTTTAAGAAAATTGTAAGATTTACCTGGAAGACCATTAATAGTTTTTAGTAGGACCATAACTGGTAAAACAGCTACATGTGAATTTTTTTTGAATTATAAAACGTTATGGGAAAGTAATGAAATTTACACCGTTAAATAAAATGTAGTGCATTAGTTCTAACCTTATATTTTTTTATGAATTAAAACAGCTACATTTCTGCTCAAATTAAAAAAAAAATCGTTAGACATGCCCATAACTGGTCATTTACCCTAGTGTAGTAATACTTAAATCCACAAAAAAATAATGGTTACTATAAATAAGTAAAAAGAGTAAATCCGAAGACGGAATTCTTTTCTCTCATAGAATAGATTTAGTGTGACGGGCATCATCCTATAAATTCCTATGATGTGAAACACTTTGTTTGTAATTTTGTCATTCGTTAATAATTACGGAATTCAGAAATTTAATCATTACATATGAAAAACAATTTACTAAATTCTAAATATCGCTTAAAGTTTTCAAGTAACTCTTCATCAAACGTGATATTTAACATATTATAGCCAACGCTTGATTTATTTCATAAGAACAGACTATCTTATAAAGGTTTGGGTGAAGAATGCCTGTGGGGTTATTTATCAACTTTCTCAGGAAATGGTACTTGCCTGACATTGTAGGTACACCAATCAAGAAAAATGATGCTTTAAACCGGTTGTAGAGCAAATAATTCTTTTTGTTCATCTGTGATAGGAATATATCATTTAAAAATGTTCAAACAAAATTCGAACATGGCATGTATACTGGATTCCAGAAAATTTTTATAAAGCTTTTTGGTCTTTTGTACAATCTAATGTTCAAGTTCATAGTTTCGAAATTTGTTCAAAAACGAAAATTGAGACCAAGTAGACTATTTATGTATTTTTATTGCAATAAAGGTAAATGTACATTTCAACATTTTCGTAAATGAATACATTCGTTTATCATTCTTATGGGATGTATGTCAAATAATTAAACTGTAAGTACCCCATAATTCTATACTTACAAAAACTATTCAGATAATTGTCCAAGCACACCAGTTTTAACACTTTGGGAAGATGTGCATTGCTGTAGACGCAGTTTGCAAAATAAACGCAGTAGAGAAGCTCTTCAAATTTTCAGGAATCGGATGACTGGTAAAATTTTGAAAAGGTACAGCGAGTGTATACTTTGCTTTATAAAATGTTATTGTGTGAATTGCACTCAATTCCCATAGAAAAATCACACAAAATATATCTAGACTGTCATTTCGATCACGTTTTAAATATCTGCATTTTTCCTTCACTGAGACGGATTTGGTAAATCTTCTGCCAGCTTTAATTTAAAAAAACTAGATTAATTAAATTAAAATAGCTACAATCGCCAAAGAAAGGTGTTTAGTCAAAAGCGGGTAAAGTATGCATCTTCGGAAAACGTATCTTTTCAATATAGATCACGCACACTATTGGTTATTGTCCGGGAACAATCCCGAATTGAGAGATCCAATGATAGTACCTTGTAATTTTGAATTATGATGAGATTAATAAATCGACACTTCAGGTGGCATCCCATTCTCCAAACGTCCACACCACATGTACATCATGACACCTGTTGTAATTTTTACGTGCACCAGCCCTCAAGTACATGCCGGTCTTTGTTGAGGTCGAGCTTTGAAGTGCTCCCCTCCATTTGCTAAACTTTCAAATGGACGCCCGCGGCTCTTTCGTTTAACACAATCCATGAAACACGTCAAAACGCAGTCTGGAATGAAGGACACCACCTGATATAACTACTGAAAAGAATAAACCAAGCTTCGAAATACCCAGGTGCACATGAAAATAAAATTGTGCACTTAATTATTTCCAACGCAGTGCACCTAACGTTAAAAAAAGGGGTAGGAAACGTGTTTTATGTTATTTTGATGTTTGAACAAACTATTAGTATCGACCTCTCTCGCTCTAAAGGAACGTAATTAAAATTCCTAAATACACACTATGCGAAAACAAAATTGCTGGGCCGTAACGGGTTTATACAGGAGAAAGGCTTATTTGTGTCACTGCCACCAGAACTTTCGTATGATCGAAACATTTTCCAGATCGCTCTGTTGAAGCGACTGTCGCGACAGCAGTGAGCCGGAGAAAGGAGAATTAAGATGTTTAAATATTTTTATTAACTATCTACTACTAAACTGTATAAACATACACAACTAATAAAATAGTTTACATTACATTAATGCTCTTTTATTACGTTTTTTTAAATGTGCACCTAAAATATAACCTCTGCACCTAATTTAAAAACTTAGGTGCACAAAGTACACCTGTATTAAAAAAATCTATTTCAAGGCCTGGAATAAACTAACATTTTTCACGCCTAAGTTTGAAACACATCTGGGTCAATTACATTTGAAATTTATAAACATTTCAATTCGCACTTAAAGATAAAGATTAACTGCTTCATAATAATTTGAAATTGCGTTGAAATTATAAAGCACATTCACTCACCTGAAGATTCTGAGGGTAATCCGAAGATCCAATATGCACCAAGATTCGGAATAATTCCGAATGAAATGAAAGTCGTCCATTTGGCACCACTCAAAAGCAAAACAATTCCGTAGCAGTTTGCCCATTCTTCGACCTTGCGTCATGATTGGATTTATGCGCTTTAGCATGAATCCAATCCTATCCACTCATTTTTTAAGGGTAATTCCTGAGACATGTTTCGACCATCAAGAATATTGGCTTCCAGAAGGATTAGGTTGCTCGGTGTCTTCGTTTCGTCGTAACGAGCTTATGTGACGTAGGACTACGTTTAACTCACCGAATAGTATAGATCGACTTTAGTAGACAACCTTAAGTAGTATGGGGGTTCCTTGACCGCCTTTTCAAGATGGCCGCCGTTTGTTTATATTTAGGAGGAGGAATCAGATAACGTTGTTGGAGGGAGATAAGAATTTGAGGTGGTGACTGATAAGAGGTGAAGCTGACAACTGATAAGAGTATTTTCATTTTCGGTGGACGAGATGACGTCATGTTGTTGATGGTGAGTTTCCATGGTGATGAAGGACTGGTAGAGCCATCTGGTGGTGGGATAAATAACCCTATTATTGGAATTTAAAAAGGATTTTCTCGGATTCGAACCGGGGACCATAGGTTCCGTAGGAGAGTGCGCTATCCGTTGAGCTATCGAGCACTTGTGAGGAAGGGGGTGTTTAAATGTAGTGTTTGCCTTTTCTCTGTTTGGGACTTGTGTATATTTTAGAGTGGTTGGGATTTTTATTTTGAACAATAATTTTCTTTTGGGTTGAGGCCCTAAACGACTGTTAGCGCCATCTAGGGATATTTTAAGTAACTTATTAAATATAAGTTTGATATTCTTGTATATAATTGCTAATGGTGTGAAAATGACAGGTACCGCCATCTAGGGGTGGACAGAGTAACGATTTAAAAGGATTTATTTCCCAGCTATATTTTAGAATTAAATGGAGAATTATTTGAAAGAAAAATGATAGTACATGGATTTGAACCCAGCAAAAGGTAATCACGGCCAACCGATTTTACACAAGCACTTTATCCGTTCGACCATGATCACCTATATGATCGTGTTGTATTTAAAAGAGACTTTCATTTTGTGAATGCGTATAGTACCAAAGATTGAAAAGTATAGAAGCTTCTAGAACTTGTGACTCAGTTTTGTTTAGCCTGTATAAGGTGAATTAAGATAGCAGAAGAACCGGAGTTATACCCGGAGACACTGATAGGATACAATATTAATTAAACAACTGGGGACAAAGTGACTTTTGCAGTATGTGTGTTTTACATGAATCATCTATAGTATAGATATAATAATATCCTGTGTGAATAATAATATGTGGATTTGAACCCAGCAAAAGGTGCTCGCGGTCTACAGATTTTACACAAGCACTTCATCCGTTTGATTACGACTACATAAATGATTGTGTTATATTTAAAATAGTCTATCATTCTGTTAATGCGTATAGTACATACTACCAAATGTTGAAAAGTCTAGAAGCCTCTGGAACGTGTGAGAATTACACATGACTAAGGATAATGTTTTTGCACGTGTAGGTTAAAGAGAAGGAACGGACTTATACAAGGAGTCATCGATAAAAGTGACTCAAAAGAAAATTAAAGATTAGCTTAAACTACTGAAGTACACGTGTTGTGGTATCTGAAAATGTTAGGGACCAAACAAAAGAAAGTGATTATACTGTTTGATAACTAAGAGACTTTTAAAAGCATAGTTGAATTTGTTTCTAGGGTCTTTGAATAATTTTGCTTCTCTGGATTTTTGCCCTTCTACTGTTTTTAGATACTTCATGGATTCTAGTTATATTAGACCTGCAAAGAAAATGCGTACAGACAAAGAACAGTGTTTTCAGAAATACTGTAAAGATTCTTTATGCTATGAATATGGTAAATTGTTTACAGATTGTGATGGTTGGTCATATTTCCGTCGATTGGAAAACGAATTAACGTATTTAAAGAAAGAGGAAACTACTATAGAAATTTACGGTAAGAAACATACTGTGCCTCGACAACTTGTAGCATACGGAGACGAAGGTATAAGCTATATCTTTAGTGGATCTTGTATTGCAGCCAAGCCCTGGTCTCCTTTACTGTTGGAAATAAAGGGTGAAGTGGAACGAATAATTGATGCAAGATTTAATTTTGTGTTGGTGAACCGTTATAAAGCACATAAAGACAACGAGAAGGACTTGCATCATAATGCACCCATAGCGTCTGTTTCATTTGGACAAAAAAGACAGTTTGTGTTTTCTAGAAAGAACTACAACTCTTTAAAAATTGTTCTGGAAAATGAAAGTTTACTTTTAATGATTTATCCAACCAACAAATTTTGGTTACACAGCTTGTCCCCGTGGAAATGCATTATGCCCTAGAATTAACTTAACGTTTCGAAAAATTATTGTATAAATTAGTGATAATACCCATATGAGCCCCTGAACTGGAACACAGTGTAAATAGGAATGTACACTAAACGATATTTGGAAAACGTTACAATTAATATTTATGCCTTTGTGAATATTATTTTTTATACTTACATCTTATTGTTATTTTAAAGAAACTTTTATGCGTGTCTTACGACATACACAGTATTCTGGATTTAAAAAAAATTAAATACTAATTTTATAAATTGTGTCTTTTTTAATGCAAGATCTGAAATAAAATTTTATTTGCTATAAATATTTATGTGTTTTTTTAAATTTAGATGCTTTCACTTAAACACTAATTATACATTAGATTCTACAGCACATATTTTATTGCAGAATTTATTTTTAAATACTGTACACTTAAGTAAAAAAATATATATATTTTATTTTATTTGAAAACTTTGCAAAACCATACTATGCATATGTTTCCTTGTAAATTTTTTTTAAAATTGAACTAAAGAAAACTCACCCATATACCACAGAAGTACAACATGGTACTTACAGAAGTAAGTTGATTAAACAAAGAAACAGTAGAACAAAGTTAATTAAACTTACAAGATTTGATGACCTTAACAAATGAGTAGAAACGCAGATGACTCCTTGTACATTTGAAGAAGTTATAATCGATTGAAATCTAAACCATATGTTATTTTTAATTATTATTTCCTAGTCATATAATTTTTTTTTAAATTAATCTGGTTAAAATTTAATGATTCAATTTTTTAGATTTACAAACTTTTTGAAATGAAATTTTCTTTGATTTATTGTAAAATATTAAGATGCTTTTACACAAAAATTAGATACTATTACACATATTTTAATAATGATTTTAAAAACATACGATTGAAACATATAAATTCGGTATTATTAAAAAATTTTAAATGCAGTTTACAAAAAATAATTATTTTCAATTTACAACTAAGACATTTAGCATTTTGATTTCTTAAAGCATGTTTTTATGTAAGAAAAAAATTAAGAAGATACCTGTAAAAGTAAAATATTTTTTACCTTTAGTTGAAACATTGCAAGACCCATACTATGAAGGTGTTTAATTGTACATTTGAAGTAGTGAAAATGAATATTAATAAACTTTTAGTGCTTGAAGTTCTAAATTAAATGTCTTTATTCTAATGCTCTTGCAAACCATACATTTTACTAAACATATGAACTTCTTTTTATTTACTTGAAAACCTTGTGTATATTATGCAGTTTAAAATTGCAGAGTCAAATGCCAATTTTGTACAAGTATTTTACAAGATATTTTGTATAGGTCTTTTATAATTTTAGATGTACTACATTGCTACGTTAAATGGATAGTAAGTGGGTTTTTTGTGATTTTTGAAAATAATGTGTACATTTTAAGGCTGCTAAACAAAATAAATTATTGCCCTTTCTTGATAGTTAATGCATAATCTAAAGATTTACTCACACCACTGATAGTTTTACACATGAGTAAAATTTAAAAAACAACGGAAAATTTTAAATACTAATTAATTTTTAAATGAACAAATATCATTGAAATAATGTTTAAGTATGAATTTTATGTATTCTTCAAACAATCTCTGCAAAAAACAAATTGTTCTAAAACATATTGAAAAATAATTCTAAAACATATTGAAAAATAATTCTAAAACATATTGAAAAATAATTCTAAAACATTTTGAAAGAAGTCATACTGAAACAAAGTAAACTATATAACACTTTTTAATTGAAAAAAAAAAAACAGGATTCATATATTTTACACAAAGTAATGCACTATAGTAAAAACAAAAGAACGTATTTTTTACATGCCTGCATTTTTTAAGAGACAAATATTTCCTATGAGCCAGTTATTAAAAGCCGTCACCTCAGCTTTTGGGCAATGCAAATGATTTTTGTGATGACCACATGATAGTTTTTCGATCTCTTTGTTGGTGCTTAGAGCACATAGTACATCGAATTTTGGACACCCAAAGTGTTCCAAGTTGATGTTTGGAATATTCAAGGCATCTAAGCGTTGTTTCTCAACACAACCACCTTTGTAAGCAACTAGGTACTGAGAGACACTCTTTGTATGCTTGTACAATTCCAAAAGTTTAGAGTCTAGACTTTCTAAGGGATACACGTTTTCCCATGCTATGGGACAGAAAGGAAGTCCACACACGTAATTTTCAACATATCGCACAGTTTTACGATCTTTGACACTAAGTTTATACTTATAAGGCGATAGGTTAAAACGAATACTCGCAGCTACTTGCGATTTTATAGCGATGTAACCGTATTCACGTACTAAGAAACCTTCGTTAGTTTGAAATCCATCAAAATCCACAACTGCGCAAATGTTAAACATTGCTATTCAAAAGCGTTATATGCTCGTGGAAAAATAGTTGTAAACTGGAGACACAAAGAACTGTATATAGCACCATACACTTACTAATCAGTAAAGTTAATCTTATTTTAGTCTTTTATCTTTTGTGAGTAACAATAAACTCGTAAGTGAAGAATGTACTCAGAAAACACGTGCTTGTGATAATGTGACAAGTAAAGCTTTATGTTGTAATACAGGATTTTAACAAAAGGGGGTATGCTTAAATGTGCATGTAATTTGTTCTTTTTTTTTGCTCTATCACGTAGATGAGTTGAATTCAGTTCAATTCGGTGACTAAACTTGAGCAAGAAAAAAAAATATGTAAACAAATATAATTTATACTCGAGGAACTTGTTTTTTTACTTTCTTTAAAGTATACCGATTTCTCTTGATTATGTTGTTTTATTTTTCTAAATTTACATCAGTAAATTGAATTACTTATTTATGGGCTCAAATCTTTGCCTTTTGTTGAACAGAAATTAGTATCTTTGACTAGTATACGATTTTTTAAAATTGACGAAGATAACCTTTATGAGGGGATTTAACTCAATAGGCCCTATAATTTTACACTTAAGAGTAACAGAGCAGTATAGTTTTTAGGAAAATGAATAACCATTATGTAAATTTGAAGCCAAAATTTCCAAGCATGTCTATGCTTAATAAACGCCTATCTACGTTTAGAGATTGGCCACGCACAAACTTTGACATTTGGGACCTGGCCGAAAACGGATTGTTTTATACGGGTGTATCGGACAGAGTCAGGTGTTATTGGTGTGGCGAAGGGCTTGAAAATTGGCAAGAAGAGGATGTAGTGAGACACGAACACGTAAAGTTTTATCCAAAATGTTTGGTAGCACAGCAACAGCAAATGATTGCTGACCCTAGATCAAAAAGAACACCAACAGATGAAATTAATTGTACAGGTGGATGAAATCAAGAATAATACCAATGGTTTAATAAAACCCTATGTAAAAAATTACCCCTCAAACAACGACAAGGACGTACGACTTTGTAAAATTTGTTTAGAATCCGAAATGCATGCTACTTTACAGCCTTGCGGGCATCTGGTGACATGCATGAGATGTACGAAAGGTCTCTTAACGTGTCCTATGTGCCGAACCAATATTTTACATAAAATTAATACGTACATTTGTTACTAAACATTATCTATCATTTATCAATTCAAGTAGTAGATGCAATTTTTAGTGACTAACTGAACATGACGTGAAATAATTCCATAAGAGTGGTATTTTGAGTTTAATGTTATTAAAGTAATACATGTGCGGCAGCAAAAAGACTAGTAAGGAGGTTCGATACTTCTAAAATAATTATAAGACTTTCTATCAAGGACTTGTGGTAAAATCGTGTAGGAAAGACTTATACCTCTTCTAAATATATTAAATATAATAACTATTTTACTTATCTGTTGTTTGTTCATTACATGCTAAACCTATTTTGGATAGAGGAATTTTAAAGTGCCTTAAAAAGGAGTTACAAATTGCTTTAAGAAAGATGTGTGTAAAAGTACTCTGTTAATGTAAGAATGTTAAAGCTGGAAATAAATATTGATATTTTGAAATTTTTTCCTTTTTTATTTTCTAATTGATTTTTTACTGCATAACTTTTTCTTTTTTATTGTTTTTAATAAACTTTATTTTGCTTTTTCCTTTTTAAAAAAAAAAGAACACCGTAACTTATATTTTTTGTTACTGCTTAACTTTTTTTTTCTTTTACTGTAAAAAATTTGTTTTACTGTTAATTTTTTTTTTACTGTTTAATTTTTTTAATTGTTTAACTTCTTTTTTAACATTATCAAAAAAAAATACTATAATTGTTGTATAGAATATTTTTTTTTTTGACAACACTGGATTGAAGATAAAATATTTATTGAAAAACATAAGAATCGGTAAAACAGTTAATATAATTGTTATAACATACATATCTTACAAGTCTTGTACATACATTTCTCTAACAGTATTGAAAATATCTGTTCTATTCAAATTCTCAAAAAAAGTTGCCCTCTAATATTATGTCATAAAGTTTAATATTTTATTGCTCTCTCTTACAAAATTAATAGCAAACTCTTTCCAGTTAACAGCACATAAAGCAAGGGTGAAATATTCGCAAAAGCGTTCGTCAACACTCATCTTCATGCAAGCATGTACAGATTGATTGACAATTTCATTCTTACAACCTAAGCAATCATAAAGAATAGTAATATTTTTTACCACAATTTCCTTTAGGCACCTGCAGAGAGAAGCTATAACTTCTCTCCAACAATCAGATTTATCAGTATTACTGCAGTAAAGTTTGTAGCTTTCACCAGGAAAACCATTTTTGATTTCCAGTTTCACATAGTATGGCAGCAAATACGTCAAAAGCGATATTTTCAATACATATGACACACAAGCGTAAAATTCACACAATTTAAAGTACTGATCAAAATTCATAAACACACAATGGGGCGAGAACTGTAAACAATTTTCTTATTTCTGAAATACACGTTGTAAAACCAAGTTCATTTTTTCAGCATCAGACGCTTTAGAAAGGAAGACTTCCTTCTCTATAACTTTAACGTCGGAGGCAGTTGCAAACGCGAAAAACTTGCTCACCTTCTCCATAAGAATATACCATGTTTTCGGATGCATAGAAACACATTCCTTCGTTGGTTGCAAGACACTGTGTTTACCTAACGTAAATTTACGTATGTGGACACAGTGTCTTGCAACCAACGAAGGTATGTGTTTCTATGCATCCGAAAACATGGTATATTCTTATGGAGAAGGTGAGCAAGTTTTTCGCGTTTGCAACTGCCTCCGACGTTAAAGTTATAGAGAAGGAAGTCTTCCTTTCTAAAGCGTCTGATGCTGAAAAAATGAACTTGGTTTTACAACGTGTATTTCAGAAATAAGAAAATTGTTTACAGTTCTCGCCCCATTGTGTGTTTATGAATTTTGATCAGTACTTTAAATTGTGTGAATTTTACGCTTGTGTGTCATATGTATTGAAAATATCGCTTTTGACGTATTTGCTGCCATACTATGTGAAACTGGAAATCAAAAATGGTTTTCCTGGTGAAAGCTACAAACTTTACTGCAGTAATACTGATAAATCTGATTGTTGGAGAGAAGTTATAGCTTCTCTCTGCAGGTGCCTAAAGGAAATTGTGGTAAAAAATATTACTATTCTTTATGATTGCTTAGGTTGTAAGAATGAAATTGTCAATCAATCTGTACATGCTTGCATGAAGATGAGTGTTGACGAACGCTTTTGCGAATATTTCACCCTTGCTTTATGTGCTGTTAACTGGAAAGAGTTTGCTATTAATTTTGTAAGAGAGAGCAATAAAATATTAAACTTTATGACATAATATTAGAGGGCAACTTTTTTTGAGAATTTGAATAGAACAGATATTTTCAATACTGTTAGAGAAATGTATGTACAAGACTTGTAAGATATGTATGTTATAACAATTATATTAACTGTTTTACCGATTCTTATGTTTTTCAATAAATATTTTATCTTCAATCCAGTGTTGTCAAAAAAAAAATATTCTATACAACAATTATAGTATTTTTTTTTGATAATGTTAAAAAAGAAGTTAAACAATTAAAAAAATTAAACAGTAAAAAAAAAATTAACAGTAAAACAAATTTTTTACAGTAAAAGAAAAAAAAAGTTAAGCAGTAACAAAAAATATAAGTTACGGTGTTCTTTTTTTTTTTAAAAAGGAAAAAGCAAAATAAAGTTTATTAAAAACAATAAAAAAGAAAAAGTTATGCAGTAAAAAATCAATTAGAAAATAAAAAAGGAAAAAATTTCAAAATATCAATATTTATTTCCAGCTTTAACATTCTTACATTAACAGAGTACTTTTACACACATCTTTCTTAAAGCAATTTGTAACTCCTTTTTAAGGCACTTTAAAATTCCTCTATCCAAAATAGGTTTAGCATGTAATGAACAAACAACAGATAAGTAAAATAGTTATTATATTTAATATATTTAGAAGAGGTATAAGTCTTTCCTACACGATTTTACCACAAGTCCTTGATAGAAAGTCTTATAATTATTTTAGAAGTATCGAACCTCCTTACTAGTCTTTTTGCTGCCGCACATGTATTACTTTAATAACATTAAACTCAAAATACCACTCTTATGGAATTATTTCACGTCATGTTCAGTTAGTCACTAAAAATTGCATCTACTACTTGAATTGATAAATGATAGATAATGTTTAGTAACAAATGTACGTATTAATTTTATGTAAAATATTGGTTCGGCACATAGGACACGTTAAGAGACCTTTCGTACATCTCATGCATGTCACCAGATGCCCGCAAGGCTGTAAAGTAGCATGCATTTCGGATTCTAAACAAATTTTACAAAGTCGTACGTCCTTGTCGTTGTTTGAGGGGTAATTTTTTACATAGGGTTTTATTAAACCATTGGTATTATTCTTGATTTCATCCACCTGTACAATTAATTTCATCTGTTGGTGTTCTTTTTGATCTAGGGTCAGCAATCATTTGCTGTTGCTGTGCTACCAAACATTTTGGATAAAACTTTACGTGTTCGTGTCTCACTACATCCTCTTCTTGCCAATTTTCAAGCCCTTCGCCACACCAATAACACCTGACTCTGTCCGATACACCCGTATAAAACAATCCGTTTTCGGCCAGGTCCCAAATGTCAAAGTTTGTGCGTGGCCAATCTCTAAACGTAGATAGGCGTTTATTAAGCATAGACATGCTTGGAAATTTTGGCTTCAAATTTACATAATGGTTATTCATTTTCCTAAAAACTATACTGCTCTGTTACTCTTAAGTGTAAAATTATAGGGCCTATTGAGTTAAATCCCCTCATAAAGGTTATCTTCGTCAATTTTAAAAAATCGTATACTAGTCAAAGATACTAATTTCTGTTCAACAAAAGGCAAAGATTTGAGCCCATAAATAAGTAATTCAATTTACTGATGTAAATTTAGAAAAATAAAACAACATAATCAAGAGAAATCGGTATACTTTAAAGAAAGTAAAAAAAACAAGTTCCTCGAGTATAAATTATATTTGTTTACATATTTTTTTTTTCTTGCTCAAGTTTAGTCACCGAATTGAACTGAATTCAACTCATCTACGTGATAGAGCAAAAAAAAAGAACAAATTACATGCACATTTAAGCATACCCCCTTTTGTTAAAATCCTGTATTACAACATAAAGCTTTACTTGTCACATTATCACAAGCACGTGTTTTCTGAGTACATTCTTCACTTACGAGTTTATTGTTACTCACAAAAGATAAAAGACTAAAATAAGATTAACTTTACTGATTAGTAAGTGTATGGTGCTATATACAGTTCTTTGTGTCTCCAGTTTACAACTATTTTTCCACGAGCATATAACGCTTTTGAATAGCAATGTTTAACATTTGCGCAATTGTGGATTTTGATGGATTTCAAACTAACGAAGGTTTCTTAGTACGTGAATACGGTTACATCGCTATAAAATCGCAAGTAGCTGCGAGTATTCGTTTTAACCTATCGCCTTATAAGTATAAACTTAGTGTCAAAGATCGTAAAACTGTGCGATATGTTGAAAATTACGTGTGTGGACTTCCTTTCTGTCCCATAGCATGGGAAAACGTGTATCCCTTAGAAAGTCTAGACTCTAAACTTTTGGAATTGTACAAGCATACAAAGAGTGTCTCTCAGTACCTAGTTGCTTACAAAGGTGGTTGTGTTGAGAAACAACGCTTAGATGCCTTGAATATTCCAAACATCAACTTGGAACACTTTGGGTGTCCAAAATTCGATGTACTATGTGCTCTAAGCACCAACAAAGAGATCGAAAAACTATCATGTGGTCATCACAAAAATCATTTGCATTGCCCAAAAGCTGAGGTGACGGCTTTTAATAACTGGCTCATAGGAAATATTTGTCTCTTAAAAAATGCAGGCATGTAAAAAATACGTTCTTTTGTTTTTACTATAGTGCATTACTTTGTGTAAAATATATGAATCCTGTTTTTTTTTTCAATTAAAAAGTGTTATATAGTTTACTTTGTTTCAGTATGACTTCTTTCAAAATGTTTTAGAATTATTTTTCAATATGTTTTAGAATTATTTTTCAATATGTTTTAGAATTATTTTTCAATATGTTTTAGAACAATTTGTTTTTTGCAGAGATTGTTTGAAGAATACATAAAATTCATACTTAAACATTATTTCAATGATATTTGTTCATTTAAAAATTAATTAGTATTTAAAATTTTCCGTTGTTTTTTAAATTTTACTCATGTGTAAAACTATCAGTGGTGTGAGTAAATCTTTAGATTATGCATTAACTATCAAGAAAGGGCAATAATTTATTTTGTTTAGCAGCCTTAAAATGTACACATTATTTTCAAAAATCACAAAAAACCCACTTACTATCCATTTAACGTAGCAATGTAGTACATCTAAAATTATAAAAGACCTATACAAAATATCTTGTAAAATACTTGTACAAAATTGGCATTTGACTCTGCAATTTTAAACTGCATAATATACACAAGGTTTTCAAGTAAATAAAAAGAAGTTCATATGTTTAGTAAAATGTATGGTTTGCAAGAGCATTAGAATAAAGACATTTAATTTAGAACTTCAAGCACTAAAAGTTTATTAATATTCATTTTCACTACTTCAAATGTACAATTAAACACCTTCATAGTATGGGTCTTGCAATGTTTCAACTAAAGGTAAAAAATATTTTACTTTTACAGGTATCTTCTTAATTTTTTTCTTACATAAAAACATGCTTTAAGAAATCAAAATGCTAAATGTCTTAGTTGTAAATTGAAAATAATTATTTTTTGTAAACTGCATTTAAAATTTTTTAATAATACCGAATTTATATGTTTCAATCGTATGTTTTTAAAATCATTATTAAAATATGTGTAATAGTATCTAATTTTTGTGTAAAAGCATCTTAATATTTTACAATAAATCAAAGAAAATTTCATTTCAAAAAGTTTGTAAATCTAAAAAATTGAATCATTAAATTTTAACCAGATTAATTTAAAAAAAAATTATATGACTAGGAAATAATAATTAAAAATAACATATGGTTTAGATTTCAATCGATTATAACTTCTTCAAATGTACAAGGAGTCATCTGCGTTTCTACTCATTTGTTAAGGTCATCAAATCTTGTAAGTTTAATTAACTTTGTTCTACTGTTTCTTTGTTTAATCAACTTACTTCTGTAAGTACCATGTTGTACTTCTGTGGTATATGGGTGAGTTTTCTTTAGTTCAATTTAAAAAAAAATTTACAAGGAAACATATGCATAGTATGGTTTTGCAAAGTTTTCAAATAAAATAAAATATATATATATTTTTACTTAAGTGTACAGTATTTAAAAATAAATTCTGCAATAAAATATGTGCTGTAGAATCTAATGTATAATTAGTGTTTAAGTGAAAGCATCTAAATTTAAAAAAACACATAAATATTTATAGCAAATAAAATTTTATTTCAGATCTTGCATTAAAAAAGACACAATTTATAAAATTAGTATTTAATTTTTTTTAAATCCAGAATACTGTGTATGTCGTAAGACACGCATAAAAGTTTCTTTAAAATAACAATAAGATGTAAGTATAAAAAATAATATTCACAAAGGCATAAATATTAATTGTAACGTTTTCCAAATATCGTTTAGTGTACATTCCTATTTACACTGTGTTCCAGTTCAGGGGCTCATATGGGTATTATCACTAATTTATACAATAATTTTTCGAAACGTTAAGTTAATTCTAGGGCATAATGCATTTCCACGGGGACAAGCTGTGTAACCAAAATTTGTTGGTTGGATAAATCATTAAAAGTAAACTTTCATTTTCCAGAACAATTTTTAAAGAGTTGTAGTTCTTTCTAGAAAACACAAACTGTCTTTTTTGTCCAAATGAAACAGACGCTATGGGTGCATTATGATGCAAGTCCTTCTCGTTGTCTTTATGTGCTTTATAACGGTTCACCAACACAAAATTAAATCTTGCATCAATTATTCGTTCCACTTCACCCTTTATTTCCAACAGTAAAGGAGACCAGGGCTTGGCTGCAATACAAGATCCACTAAAGATATAGCTTATACCTTCGTCTCCGTATGCTACAAGTTGTCGAGGCACAGTATGTTTCTTACCGTAAATTTCTATAGTAGTTTCCTCTTTCTTTAAATACGTTAATTCGTTTTCCAATCGACGGAAATATGACCAACCATCACAATCTGTAAACAATTTACCATATTCATAGCATAAAGAATCTTTACAGTATTTCTGAAAACACTGTTCTTTGTCTGTACGCATTTTCTTTGCAGGTCTAATATAACTAGAATCCATGAAGTATCTAAAAACAGTAGAAGGGCAAAAATCCAGAGAAGCAAAATTATTCAAAGACCCTAGAAACAAATTCAACTATGCTTTTAAAAGTCTCTTAGTTATCAAACAGTATAATCACTTTCTTTTGTTTGGTCCCTAACATTTTCAGATACCACAACACGTGTACTTCAGTAGTTTAAGCTAATCTTTAATTTTCTTTTGAGTCACTTTTATCGATGACTCCTTGTATAAGTCCGTTCCTTCTCTTTAACCTACACGTGCAAAAACATTATCCTTAGTCATGTGTAATTCTCACACGTTCCAGAGGCTTCTAGACTTTTCAACATTTGGTAGTATGTACTATACGCATTAACAGAATGATAGACTATTTTAAATATAACACAATCATTTATGTAGTCGTAATCAAACGGATGAAGTGCTTGTGTAAAATCTGTTGACCGCGAGCACCTTTTGCTGGGTTCAAATCCACATATTATTATTCACACAGGATATTATTATATCTATACTATAGATGATTCATGTAAAACACACATACTGCAAAAGTCACTTTGTCCCCAGTTGTTTAATTAATATTGTATCCTATCAGTGTCTCCGGGTATAACTCCGGTTCTTCTGCTATCTTAATTCACCTTATACAGGCTAAACAAAACTGAGTCACAAGTTCTAGAAGCTTCTATACTTTTCAATCTTTGGTACTATACGCATTCACAAAATGAAAGTCTCTTTTAAATACAACACGATCATATAGGTGATCATGGTCGAACGGATAAAGTGCTTGTGTAAAATCGGTTGGCCGTGATTACCTTTTGCTGGGTTCAAATCCATGTACTATCATTTTTCTTTCAAATAATTCTCCATTTAATTCTAAAATATAGCTGGGAAATAAATCCTTTTAAATCGTTACTCTGTCCACCCCTAGATGGCGGTACCTGTCATTTTCACACCATTAGCAATTATATACAAGAATATCAAACTTATATTTAATAAGTTACTTAAAATATCCCTAGATGGCGCTAACAGTCGTTTAGGGCCTCAACCCAAAAGAAAATTATTGTTCAAAATAAAAATCCCAACCACTCTAAAATATACACAAGTCCCAAACAGAGAAAAAGCAAACACTACATTTAAACACCCCCTTCCTCACAAGTGCTCGATAGCTCAACGGATAGCGCACTCTCCTACGGAACCTATGGTCCCCGGTTTGAATCCGAGAAAATCCTTTTTAAATTCCAATAATAGGGTTATTTATCCCACCACCAGATGGCTCTACCAGTCCTTCATCACCATGGAAACTCACCATCAACAACATGACGTCATCTCGTCCACCGAAAATGAAAATACTCTTATCAGTTGTCAGCTTCACCTCTTATCAGTCACCACCTCAAATTCTTATCTCCCTCCAACAACGTTATCTGATTCCTCCTCCTAAATATAAACAAACGGCGGCCATCTTGAAAAGGCGGTCAAGGAACCCCCATACTACTACCTTACACAAAATATAGGTTTCGATTAAAATCAACACAACGTGAAAAATAAAATTACATTATAATTGTTATAGAGACTGTAACGTTGTGGGCAGAGTGGTGTGGCAATTAACGCAGCCGAAATAACAATCGCACTATTTATTCGCGTTAAACATATACACAGTCCAGTCACATTAATGTGACCACCACCTTCTTTCGACGTCAACGTGAAATAACCAATCACAAAAGGCAAGTGGCAGCACCTTGCAGTGGAGTGTATATAAAGGATGTCCTAGGGCATCGCAAAGCATTTTAATCGTTGGCGTAATGCAGAAACGCAGCGATTTATCCGACGTCCAAAAGGGCATGATTATTGGCTTTCGGGCCAAGGGTGGAAGCATTTCGGAAACGGCTAATTTTGTGAACTGTTCGTGTGCCGCCGTGGTAAAAATATACCGTGTATGGCAAAATGGCACTATCCAAAATCAGCGGCGTGGCACATGTGCTGCATCATGGGCTATAGATGACAGAGGCGAACGAAGGCACCGGAGATGCGTTCACGCGAATAGACGTGCAACTGTTGAGCAACTGACCGCCCAGATGAACCAAGGGGCTATCGAGAGTGTATCTTCAACAACGGTTCAGCGAACGTTGCTGCGCATGGGCATCCGCAACACACGCCTGGTTAATGCTGACTGCTGTTCATCGGCGACGAAGGCTGGAATTTGCACGCCAGTACCGCAACTGGACGCCCACAGAGTGGCGACAGGTGGTTTTTTCCGATGAATCACGTTTTATGCTCCATCGGACAGATGGGCGTTGGCGTATACGGCGTGAAACGTCTGAAAGCAAACACCCTGCAACAGTTGCTGGAAGGATCCAGGCTGGAGGAGGGAGGTAATCTTGCTCCGCTGGCCACGGAACGGGAGTCGGCATGGCTCAACATCCCAGCGAACACCTTCAGAAAC
This sequence comes from Metellina segmentata, assembly GCA_947359465.1. Taxonomy (NCBI): domain Eukaryota; kingdom Metazoa; phylum Arthropoda; class Arachnida; order Araneae; family Tetragnathidae; genus Metellina; species Metellina segmentata. The sequence goes on along the minus strand of OX375880.1, from coordinate 80,162,518 downwards.
CTAATTGACTCTCTTCCTGCACGTCTCGCAGCGGTCCGCTCTGCCAAAGGTGGTTATTCTGGCTTTTGACAGGTGGTCACATTAATGTGACTGGACTGTGTAGTATCTTCACTATACACTAGGGATTTGTGTTCTTTGATCGTGGGCACGGAAGCTGTGGTGTAAGATTAAGGTTATAGAAATGAAATCCGCACTAAATATGTATGTGGTGATAATTAGGGGTAAGAAAAAAGGTGACTTGAGTTAAAAGAAAAGGTTCGTGTTATCAAATTCCTATATAGGTTATCTAGATATAATAAATTGGACGTAATTGATTAACAAAAAGGGCTCGTGAAGGGTAAAGGGAATGTCGGACAAAAGTCTGACGTCAGAAAGAAGAGTTTATGAAGGTGGACTCACCAAATGATGTTTTTCGCTATCCAGAAGTTGACGCAGTGGGATGTCCTGGACATTGTGGAATCAACTACGAAGGAAATTCACAACGCAATATTGGAGAGTCAACATATCCTTTTATTTTTTTTCGAAGGCAACGCTGGTCACTGTGGTCGAGTTCGATACTGGAGTTATGGAAATTGAGACGCACCCTCAGAGAGTGTCCATGGCTCCTCATCAGGGCATAGGGTCGTTTAAGAGAACGACTTTGAGGAATTGGTCGAGTTCGTTGATCGGTCAAAGTGGAATGATTTCATAAGTAAAAAATGAAATCTAACAGGGGAAGATTTGAACCGATGGCATTTCTTTCCAGACGTCGGGATGCAGATCAAGATTTCCGTGGCTCGCAGAACAGCAAAGTTGTACTAGCGATGGAAGCGATAAAAAGGTACCGTCAATTATCGACACCCTTAAAGTGCGAAGTAAAATCGAAGGTCGTAACATTTTTACACCCTCATCTTGATTACAGACGAGGATGCGTTCATTTTACGGTGAACGACTAAGAAATCGTAGTTTTGGGGAGATGTTATAGCAGCAAAGCGAAGCAGTATAATCTCTCTAACTAAAACGGGACGAGTGGATCATAATTTTTGGGGTGAAAAAACCGCCGCGACCCCAAGGAGTAGCATCTCTTTCTCTAACTGAAACAAGGGGGTCTCCTTAGCAGAGAAAACCAGTCCCTTCGTCCTCTTTCCTGGAATCGCCAAAAACGAAGGTCACCCCAATGCGAGGGGAAAATTAACGCCAATAAATTACATATAGCACGCGGGAGAAAGACAACCGAGGTTATTCCTTTATCCCAACGGAATGTTCAAAAACCTCAGGAAGAAGAGAGCCAAATCACGCCAACATCTTCCATCCTTAAGAAGTGTAACAGTTGAATGTTATAGCGGGGTGGGTTTGACCTTGGAAGGTCACCAATTGTCCAATCATTGTGGGCAAAGTAGAGATGAGACCGTGTGAAGCAAGAGGGATCGCTGTCCCCAAAACAAGATAACACTCAAACCCCCCCCCCAGAATTACAAGAAGGGAAAAAGCCTGAGAAAACCAATCTCTACTTACAAGATTTTCGTAGTTAGGAAGCTGAGAATGGGATTGAAAAAAAAACTATGCAGGGAATCTAATTATTGCTCTCATTCCTTTTCCAAAAATCCAGGGTGGAATGGAAAATAGTTGTAACATGTGGGGAAGGGTAATTCTTCACCACAGAAGCAGAAAGTGCTTAAAACTGCGACGGACGTCGAAGAACAAAGTCTTTACAGAACAATTTTTCCTTAATTTCATCAAAATTTTGACCTTTTCTTTTTTTAAACATAAGTTACGATGTTCTGCAGTGTAAAGCGCGATTCTCGACACACCTTTTTTCTTCTCGAGCTACGGAACAACCTCCCTACACCGCCCTATAAATTACCGCTATAACATATCTTCTATGTCAATGACACAATATTTAACTTCAAAAGTTATCGACAAAATTACAAATTCTGAAAGTATGCCTTGGTTTTAAGTTACGTAAGCTAACTAATTTTGGATGTTTTATTATTAATATGTAATACATATTTAGCAGATAAAAATGTGTTCTACGTCTGTTTCTGATTTTCCTGCAGTTTTCAAATTTCATACAGAATGCCTACAGAACAATTCCAATTGGGTTGCAGAACACTGAATATAATTCTGAACCTGGGTGGTGGGTGCTGCAAACAGGATAACTGGGATATATTCAACGAGCACCATAAAAAACACCGAAGTTCAGTTCGAGTACTGCAACTCTTCATGTTGCCAGATTTCCTGGGAGACAGTTCAATCAGAGGGGGGCGTCGTGCACCCCTAAAAACCATCTGAACGACAATTAGACCTTTAAAGACAACCTCAATAGACGTTTCAGGATTTTCAGCCGGAAATCAGTGGTGTTGACCACTGATCCCGAGCTGTTGTTAGGATGTTACAATACATTATTTTGGCTATTATACTTTTATATACGCCATGATTTTATGTGATGCGCCTTCGAAAGATTCACAGATGCGCACTTTTATAGTCAGTTTCAGTCTGCATGTATCACATAAAGAATGTAAAAAGAAAGATTTAATTTCTCAGACAATACCCATTTATTATCTTGAGTCGGCATTTATTTTTTACATGATGCTCTAAGTTTAGAGTTCATTGTGAACTTGTAAAAGACAGTTTAAAGAAATTTCACTTAAACTTCAGGAAAGTAGCTAGGTAATTAATTAATGTCACGTTGGAGCAACACAATGGGCTATCGGTGTTAGTTCAGGAACAAGCCCGAATGGAAAGATTCGCGAAGAACACCTCGTATTATTGAACCACGCTCAGATGATGTCAATACCACAGATGGCAAATCACTCTCCACCCTGACACACCAAGTCATCGAGAGGAGATCCAAGACTACCACAGATTTAATTGTACACCAGCTCCACGTACTCACCCGTCTTCGGTTTGATCTATTTTTTGTACTCACAACCCTCGGTTTATTAATCCGTTACACTTCCAACTTGGATATCATGACACACCACGCCATCGTGAGGAGATCTAAGACAACCACAGATTTAATTGTACACCAGCTCCACGTACTCACCCTTCTTCGGTTTGACCTATTTTTTGTTCTCACAACCCTCGGTTTGTTAATAAGTTACACTTCCAACTTATATACCATGACACACCACGCCATCATGAGGAGATTCAAGAAATTCCACAGATTTATTTGTGTTCACCAGCTCCACGTACTCACCCGTCTTCGGTCTGACCTATTTTTTGTACTGACAACCCTCGGTTTGTTAATCCGTTACACTTCCAACTTGGATACCATGACACACCACGCCATCGTGAGGAGATTCAAGACTACCACATATTTAATTGTACACCAGCTCCACGTACTCGACCTTCTTCAGAGTGACCTATTTTTATACTCGCAACCCTCCGGTTGTTAATCCGGTACCTTTCCAACTTCGAAACCATGGCCTTCACTTCATGTCAATCACTTAAAGAAATGCAAACATCGTCGAGAAGAGGACTTGTACCACTTACCCTTTCTTACTGGCTTGAAACTAATCTGGAAAAATAAATGATGGTGAAATAGTGCTGTTTATCACTGCTCTTTATGAAAAGCTAATCCAAGCGGCGTTCTTTTAATGTTGAAGTTGTTATCAATGAAAAAAGTACAAGTTTATCCATCTGTATTAAAATAAACATTGATTTATACGGTTGTTACATTTTACAAAAGTTTTGACTACCTTGGGTTTTGTGGGAAAATTAATTCCCACGAAATTTAATTCTTACGTATAGTGTTCGTAATTGAATAACCCTGAGGGATTTTGATTTGTGCGAAACAAAACAGATGCAACGGACCAGCAAAAGTATTAATTATCAGAATTTTTGAAATTAATAACAGTTTTCCTTGTTTTGATGACATCAGGTAGCTTACCTCTGAGGAAAATATTTATTGATTTTGACTTCTAAGTCTTTCTTTTTGTGATCAGTTTGAGTCCTTAGCTTGAAATTCCTCACCTTCTTTCAAAATTGTATGCACAACATTCTCATTCACGCTACGCTGATTCCGTTTACAGTCAAACAATCGCATTTTTGTTCCGAAAAGCCATTTTTAAAGAATTAATTCTTCGGTATGGCTTTCACATACGCAAATTTACCTTCAATGCGTGTCTTTCCGTTATTTTTCGTGCATTATTTAATTTTTTTTTCGTGATTTCCATGATGTCAATGTTCCCTTCTGGATTGCTAAGAGAAGAGTGTTTTGGAATGCATTTCGTTTTTATTTCCTGTGTTCAATATTTCTCAATATGGGAACATGTGTTGTTGCTTTCCGAATTATTACGTGTTTTGTAGATGTTGGTGGTGTCGATTCCGCTGTTACCACCTTGTAGGGTTTCACCATTTGCTTCTATCTGGATTAGTTTCCGACGATTTTCTTTTCTAAAACTATTGATGATATCCTTTTATTGTTTTATTTTAAGTGTATTGAGTCAATAAATGCTTAACAAGACTTGTCAAATGCAGTGCAGCTTCGACTACCAAATCTTCTTCTGGGTGGGATTGCATACAGTGTAATGTGTTCCGTGTCAGGGTAGAAAGGTTGTCAAAATGCTTTTCAGAATCTGTTTGAATCTGCTGAAGTTGAATATTTCACTCTTTCTCGCAAATATTCAAGAAGGAAAAAAAGCTTTCCATAATACAAATAATTGCAATTCAAATTCGTAGATTTATTTGGTTTCCATTTTAAGCATATTAGTAACACATTATTAGCACACTACACTTTATTTTCAGGATTTTGTAGTGGCTTAATCCAATAGATGCAATCAATAGCCAATTGCTTGACTACCAATTGCTTGACCCTCGTTGGCACTAAACTTCCTTTTCAGGAATTTGTTGTGGCTGAATCCAATTGATGTTATCAATAGCTGACAGCCGATTGCTTGACCCTCGTTGGCTTGGTGTGGAAATTTGGAGGGGGTAGAATAGGCGTTGATCTCGTCATCTGACAATAAAAATTACGAATCGTTGACCTTGTATAGTACCCATCGTGATCGCTTCCAGACTGTCGACAATAATCCGGTGTTTTGCTTCAGTGCGATGTTAATTCAACTACCTACCAATTACATAATACAGTGAGAGCTGTATTATCACCAGATCGTACTTCCGTATACGTGGTCTTGAAATAGATTGCGACTGTGGACTTGCGTGGATTGAAGGCGGAGTGACAATGAAGAGTGACAGAAATTGAAGCAGTGTATGTTATCACAAGACTTTAGACAGCTGCTGGAAGTTATTGGTAATACAACTGCAATCGCTAACCCATTATGGTAAGAGCCGCTTGTTGCGAGCGCTATCTTCTATTTGTTAGAAGCTCAATCAGAAGTACTTATGAGATCTTATGAACACAAGGACAGTCATTTGAACTTACGACAGCTTTAAGTAAGACAGTAACTATTGTTTTGTAATTCATCCTGTATGTAGCAAAATAAAGAGGTTTAATTGGCTGATATAAGGTACAAGAAAAATGATACCTAATCCTGTATTTTCACATTTTTGTTTCATTATCAAGCAATTATTTACTCTTTATGGATGCTGACCGAATACTTTTGTGTACTTGATTTCGTAGGTCGAGTTACATAAAAAATTTAGCTAAATCTCTTACAATTATTCGATTATTGTGATGGGAGGTTAAAATTCAAACACAGATAATTTATTTGATAGTATTTTAAATCATAAATTTAACAACATCCTTATAAAATACATCAAATTAGAAATATTTTTGTGACTCCTTGTATGGGTCCAAATTAATTCCGATTATCGACGTTCTACTGTATACACGATTTCATAAAATTATATACTTCATTTGTATGCAGTACTAGAGGACTCATATGCACAGACATAGATACACGGAAACCAAAAATTTCCTTTCAAAATGACCCTAAGTGGATAAATAAGTTGGAATTGAGATGAAAATATTCAATGCACAAACATGCAAGTTTTATTCATATAAATCAGTTTTAGATGCTTCCTATCTCTTTATTAGTTTCATTTACACATTTTCATTCACTCTTGATTTGAAATAATATTTCATAAATCACATTTTATCATTTCCAGATTTCGTTTTCTTTAGGTTTATATGCCAGTCTCTACTATAATAAAAGGAAGTGTTTGTGTGTATGCGTGTACTCATTGTTCTCACGAATCTATGGCAGTAATACAGTATACAGTAATCAAATTTGGAACTCCGGTAGTCTGAATTTTTTGCAAATTTGTGCGAATAATTTATTTTAAAATTCAATCTAGAACATTTTAAAATTAATTTAATGGCATTTAAAATTATTATTGTTTTATTTAGAATGACAACATCAAAAAGAAATGACAAATTCCAAATTTATTTTTTACGTTTCCGTTTTCCGGGAGGAACAATTTCAGCCGACGAAAAAAAGAAATACGGTTTTAATTGGAGTTCTGTAGTTCTTTTTTCTATCTACTAGATCGTTAAAAATAGAGTAAAAATTTCAACGGGATTTGAAATCTGCGGAAAATTTCACAGTAGATCGATATCTAAAAATATGATTTTCTTTGAATAAATAATTTTTAAATTGTAACTTTATATTTTTTCCCCATACGAATTTGACCTACGCTGACGAGAAATCAACAGATTCCGTTTTCTGCGCTCAAACAATTCCACCAAAGGAAAGCAAATCAAATAAAAAAATTTCGACTAGTATTATTTAGTTATTTTTTGCAAAACCAAAATCGTTAAAGATGGATTGAAAATTTCAACGGATTTGAAATTTGCGGAAAATTTGACACGAGATAGATACCATAAAAGCTTGATTTTCTTTTAATAAATAATTCTTCAATTAAATATTTATATTTTCGCAAGAGATTGTGACGTCACACCGATAGGATCTCTTTGCAATTGGAATTAGGCCGCATTTGACAATGACGAGGCCAACACGGGCAACGCCGTCATGGCTGTTATCTAATAAGCTACGAATTCCCATTCGGTTTGCGAAACAAATCAAATGGGAATTCGTAGCAATCACCGGGGTTTAGCGAGCATTGGCCACACCTGACACTCCTTAAGAGAACTGTCACGGGCGATGCCGTGCTGGCCACGCAGTGGCTAGTTAAAAATATTTTTCTGTCAACCCCTACTAAAATTTTATTGCGCGCGATGACTTAAAGGCAAATAGTTGATGATATTCATGTTACATGATTTATATTTATTGGGAACATATTTGTTACCAATATTTTCTGTGTGTTGCAAGGCTTTATTTTATCAGTAAAAAACTTGAAGGATATACAATTGCATCATCGCAAAAGTTTCGCATGGAAAGAACGACGACTTTATGTGTGTTAAGATTAGTACTTGAATACTAATACTCCTATTTAATTTATATATTCTCCATGAAAATTGATAAACATAAAGAAAAGCACTTTACTTGAATTTACAATGAATGTTTTCTCCAAGGCGTAATCTCATTGACTAGTCTATTCTATCTTGTCTCACATTGTTAAGAAAGAAGTGCGCAGTATCACTTAGAATCATAAAGTGTTTTAAATATTTGAACACAAAGCAAATTATGATAACTATTTTTATAGAAGAATAAATTCAATTTTGATTCAAATTTAGTTCATGATTGTAAAACGTTATTAAAAATACGTTGGAATATATACACACAAAGTCGAATCACATTATTATAACCATCACTTTCTTTTGACATCAGCAGCACGTAGTAAATGATTTAAGGCACGTGTATGGATTGGGTATGATGGGTATATAAAGTGGGATGTATGTATTCTGCGAACGTATAAACGTTTCTGGTGTCATTAACGTGGGGACGGAATTAACAAAACTAATAAAATTTATAATAGTGATTCCACCTTTACTCTCTTAAAAACACCTAACTCCAAGACACGTTGGAATAGCCCGTTGTGTTACTCATGTGTGACGTTAGTTAACTGTAGATTTACCAAGACACGTTTGCGACATGTGTCAGAACAAGTGTTGACCTCGTCATCTCACCATTGCTCAAAATTACGAGGAGTTGTCCTAGAATACGTCCCTTAGGTATAGATGGACTGTGGTCAAGAGTTCGTCAGGTTGCTAAAGAGTCAGGTAAATTCAGCTACCTACAATCGAATCCACAAGATTGTTAGACAATAGAATGGATCAAAAACTATAAACGGAAACTTTTTATTGTTATTCTTCAAACGTGTGTGTCTGTGGAAAAGTTGCTATATGAAACCATAAAGATCATGTAAAATATTCATGTCATCTAAGGAAGCAAAAGGAATAACAATCTTCTAATGCAGCATAAGGAATAACAATCTTCTAATGTAGCATAAGGAATAACATTCTTCTAATGTAGCGTAAGGAATAACAATTTTCTAAAGCAGCATAAGGAATAACAATCTTCTAATGTAGCATACGGAATAACAATCTTCTAATGCAGGGCTCGAAATACCCGGGTGCACAGGTGCACTGTGCACATAAAAATAAAATTGTGCACCTAATTTTTTCCAGCTAGGTCCATACCGTGCACCTAACTTTAAAAAGGGGAGGGAACGTTTTATGTTATTTTGATGCTTTAACAAACTATTAGTATCAACCTCTCTCGCTCCAAAGGAACGTAATTAAAATTTCTAAATACACAATATGCGAAAACAAAATCACTGGGCCGTAACGGGTTTATACAGGAGGAATGTTTACATGTGCCATGCCACCAGAACTTTCCGATGATCGAAACATTTTCCAGATGGCTTGTTGAAGGGACTGCCGCGACAGCCATGCGCCGTAGAATTTAGCTGTTTAAATATTTTTATTTACTGTCTACTTCTAACCTATCTAAACATACCTAACTAATAAAGTAGTTTACATTATATCAATGCTCTTATATTACGTTTTTTTAATGTGCACCTAATTTAAAAACTTAGGTGCACCTTGTGCACCTGTATTAAAAAATCTATTTCGAGGCTTGTTCTAATGTAGCATAAGGAATAACAATCTTCTAATGTAGCATAAGGAATCATAATCTGCATGTTAGCGTGTTTATACTCACTTGTATATTTGAAACTTTATCAGATGATTTGAAGTTAAGAGTTGATATGACATTCTTTTTTTTAAATATATTTCAGAGAAGTTTTGACAATTTTTTTTTCAAGTTTGTCAATTAACTAAATAAAATGTATTAAAACACCAGAAAAATAAGTTATTATTGTACTCATTTTAAGGTTACTTTATTACTGTACGTATTAATTTACACGCTTCCCGTTCTTTTTCGTAGCAGTTATTCTTGAGGTTCAGATTGAGATTTTTTTTGAGGGTTATATACATGGCAGCAATTCGAATGTATTTTAAAATTATAAATTTAAAATGCTCAGCCTATACTTTTTAGAAGGCAGTGCAACTTTGTGTTCCAAAAATTAGTTATGGTGGTGTTGGTTTGCATCGTTATTTGTAGCATTGTATTGTAAGTAGGTCTTATAGTGGTGGCTACGTTCACCACAGTACAAAAATGATAAGCATTGAGGTATGTCACTGGTATAACACTAGCTTAATCTACACAATTTGAAGCACACCATGAGTGAACAACTCATTAAATTATTGTATATCGTCTAATCTGTGCATATACAAACAATCGTTGTAATGAGACAGATAATCAATGCCCATGCAAGTGGCAGAAAAGACGGTAAGTATAATCGCTGCAGAGAACAGTGTCATCACAATAATTAGGCTATAGCACTCAGGGCATGGTGTTTCGACACGCATTGGGGGTTATGAGGGTTCTAACAATAACTTGTTTCTCGTTACGACTATATATTCGACTAATTGTCTATGCATAGTTGAATTCTGGGTCAGTTGGATAATCTGTTGGTATGCCAGTCATTTAATACATGCACATATTAGTTAAAGTATAACATAATATGTTATAATTGAGAACATTTAAACATTAATAGTATTTTTTTTAAATGTATATTTTAGATTATACATCTTCATAGTTCTTTTCTATCAAACATTTCACAAATTTATTTCGAACAAATCCCCAGCTAATGTCAAAAACAATTATGATAAAACGAAGAGAAAAAAAATTATAAAGCAATGTAAAAATCGCAATTTTATGTATTGCAGTTTGTATTTTACCAATTTATAAGGAATAATAATTTGATTATAGTACTTACCCGAATAGTAGTTTCATGATTATGTACTGCCAAAAAACCTTATTAATATAGTTTTAACACAAATTACATAAAGTTAGCTAATCTTCAAATGTATTTTCTAAGTTCTCATGTTAGAAATCTACATACTAAGAAAATAACAACACTGTGGACTTCACCAATACAAAATTACCTCATTCGAGTCTGGGAAATCTAAATGACATTTACCTTGAAAATTTTGTTACAATAATTTTTTACTTGCAAACCAACGAAATGGTTTTAATTGACTTATTTTATCGTCGAATTATTTATTCATTAATATTTTTTAACCGGTGGGAATTGCAGCACTTGCACCGAGCTTAAAAATTCGCCTATTTCTGCAAAACAAAGAAAAACATAAATACGTTTATCTACATTTTGAGTATTGAAGTAAATATAACTTAAGGTGTAATATTAACAATTTGAGAACTAAGTGTTGTTCTCGGCGGTCAGGCTTTACAAACCCGACCACAGAAACAGTGTATGTGAGATAAATGATCGTACGCGTAAGAGGATGTCTATACGCGTGAGATAAATGAGTATAACAAATTCTTTATTTCAATCCAAAAGAGAATTTCCATATATGGCCCTGGAGGATGAACCTGCGTCGGTGTTCAATTTACCATGAAAAACATACAAAGGTCCCAGGCAAAACCACGAAATCTCAGTCGAAAATACAGTTGGAATTTATGCAAATCTGCTGGCGTCCGGTCCATTATTGTTGGATAGGGTAGTTAAAGTCGAATATAGTTTTTCATTCAATAATTTTAGCTAATAATAGTCGGTCAATTCTCGTAATGGATGCGGCCATAGGTTAAATTCCTTTTAACGATTTTCTTACTTTCCTATTGATAGAAAATTGTTTGAACACAGAAAATATGCACCATATACACTCATTGCCATAAAAATTGCGCACCAAGAAATAATTGTGGGATCGTAACGATACTTGACATGAAGGTACATGTTGGTCAGATATGCAAATGATTAGAAATTCAGCGTGATTGCGCATTGCGTAATGCCACTAGAGGGCATTGAACTTCGTTCTCCTTGGAGTATGTTGTTGTTTCTAATGCCTACACTGGCAGACCAGAGGAGTGCCAGGCCCGTAGAAGACGGCAAGAGGCGAGGTGGTGCGCCTTCCATGTTATTGAGCCCCATTGGGAGGAAGTCCGACTTTGCTCGGCATACATGACACATCCGTTTTACAGGAAGGTCCCTTTCATACATCCATTCACTCACACATATCGTAATTTAGATACCAATCAGAGGCCGATAACCCTCTGATCAGATACCCCCAGAGGTATTGATTTGGTATGGGAACATGGGGGACTTTGTGACCACGACCTATTTAACGTGCCCCAGTCACCATTAGTGAACACGACGGTCTTTAGCCAGGTCGAAGCGCCGATCTCACAATCATCAGAATTGCAGGCTCCGCCGAGGACAGAACCTACAACCCTTCTGATGCGAGCCCGACGCTCTACTGACTGAGCTACCGCGGCTCCCTTGGAGTATAAAACAGGTAAGCAAAGCATGTTTGAGTGTACTTAATATTTTGCAAAGGAAACGCTTAGGTAGACATGCCGTTACGCCGCCATCGAAGACAATATGAGCAGCTGTCAGAGTTAGATAGGGGAAGAATCATCGGGATGATGGAAGCTGGGTGGTCAGCTCGGCAAGTAGCTCGTCAAGTAGGCCGTTCTGATTTTACTGTGAGGAGGTGTTGGGACCAGTGGACAGAAAATACGTTATTTACACGGCGACCAGGCTCAGGACGCTCTCGACAGACCAGTCGTCAAGAAGACCATCACATCATACGAAACGCACGCGTAGAGCAATCTGCCCCATTGGCCGCTATCCAGACACAGACAACACCTTCACTACGGGACACTGTGTCTTCCCGAACCCTCGCAAGGCGCCTGGCTGAAGGACATCTTATATCGCGGCGCCCATTACGTGTGCTGCCAATGACACTCACCCACCGACGCCTCCGTTTGGAGTGGTATCGCGCACGACGGGATTGGACTGCAACGGAATGGAACTAGGTCGTCTTCAGCGGCGAATCTAGATTCAATTTGAGCAGTGATGGCAATCGTATTCGTGTGTGGAGGCCCCGTGGTGAACGCCTCAATCTTGCCTTTGCTTTACAGCGACACACCGCTCTCACAGCCACAGCTGGTGTGATGGTATGGGTGCCATTGCTTACAACCCAAGGTCAACCCTAATATTGATGCATGGCACAATGACAGCTCAGCGGTACGTCCATGACATCCTTCAGCCACATGTGATGCCACTCATGGCAGGGCTCCCAGGAGCCATTTTTCAACAAGACAATGCTCGGCCACACACAGCAAGGTTGTCACAAGAGTGCCTCCGAAACATTACCACCCTTCCCTGGCTTGCTCGATCCCCAGATTTGTCACCAATCGAGCAGAGAGATCACTTGGGACGGTAAGTTGGACACCCTACGAGTTTGGTCGAACTAGAGGCGCGTTTACAGCAAGTGTGGTACGAGATGTCTCAGGACGTCATACGGAACTTGTATGCCTCAATGCCCGCTCGTATCGCATCGTGCGTTCGCGTTAGAGAGGGTCCAACAGAGTACTAAAACTTTCGTTCATTTATACTTTTTTTCTGTAATAAATGATCCTTTTTCTTTGATTTTCTAATCACTAGCTTATATCAAAGTAGTACTTACATGTGTAAAATTTCGTTTTATTTTGATGATTTTTTCTTGGTGCGCAAATTTTTATGGCAATGAGTGTACTTTAAAAATTATACATTTTTCAATTCCCCTTACAAAAAAAAAAAAAAACATTATATCAAAAAAGAAACGGAAAACTGACCCTCGTTAAAAAGAACTAAGAAATCAAATAAACGGAAAGATTAAACATTTAAGAGAATTATTACTTCAAATTAAAATAATCCGACAGATTTACGTAATGCGCCCCTTCGAAAAGGTTTAACCACTCTGCAATCCAGGTATGGTTATCAGAAAAATTATTCTCGATCCGTTGGAAGTAACCAAGTCTTTCTTGTTACCTCGTAGCGTCAAATACATTTTTCAATGGTAGAATGACCACAAAATCTATACAGTAGAGAAGATCAAAGCATTTGTGGAATAATAGCGTTAGTAGCATACAATATGTCAAGTAGTTGCACTAAAGTATCTTGAACCCTATTATAGTAACAATTTCTGTTGCTCATATTGAAAATGAGTCGGTAAACAACAAATTGAGTTATTTATGAAACAGACATTAAAGATCTTGCAAAGAAATTTTAATTAAAAAAAAAAAAAACTAAATACTTTCTTAAGTTTTTCTAGTCAATGTAGCAACCATAGATTCCGATGTTTTGCTTTAGATGTTGTCACTAATTGGCGACAAAATTTCGAAATCAGCTTCCTTTAGAAAATTTTCTCTTCCAAGAAAAATCCCGAAAATATTTCTTCCGTCCACTATGAGTCAAAAGGTTGCCTAAATTTTCATTGACCTCTGAAAAATTAAAACAAATATCACCAACATTTTCAAAAAGAAGTCGAAATTTTGAAATGTAATGCTTTTGAGACGATTTTGATTATAAAGGCACTACTCCTAATCGTCAAGTTTGAAAAATAGTTGCATAAAGTCGCCTTTTACGCATAGAAACAGGATGATATGGTCTGATGAGTAAAGTTCCATTATGTTTTCCACTTCACACACCAGACGTCTGGAAATTAATCCGTGAAGCCTACAACGTTTGACTGCCTTAAATCCACTATTAAGCATATCATAGATGTCTATAAAGTTTAGGGGTGCGTTATCATGAAACCAATAGTCGTTATCGAATGTAGAGTGACATGCCAGAAGTATCTGAAGATTCAAAATGACCAATTCTCATCTCAAAATCAATACTTTGTTTCCATAAGGGAATGCCATTTTCTAGAACGGCGACAGTGCCTTAATCCACAATGCTGTTTGGAGTGTCCAATCTTGGTTCGAGGAGCATGAACGTGAAGGAAAGAATTTATGCTTCCACTAGTCTACAGTCTTGAATATTAGAGTGAGTATATGTCAATTATTCTTGTGACCAGTTTAGGAGAAGATTCTCAATGCGTGTTTCCATCAAGGAATTAGCCTCAATATTAATAGGGTGGTACAAAATTGATATTAATGTTGTTCTTGATTTATATTTGGATACTCCCTCGACGTATTTCAGCTATAGTATATGAAAAGGGGAATCCAGCCCCTTATTAAAAATCTAACCGTTATATTTGCTGGGAATCAAACTATTTTGTCTAACCAAAATTTTATTAAAATTTGACACTGAAATATACAAACTTTATTGAGAGAAATTAAAAAAAAGTGGTATCATTCAGAATGGCGTAAGACAGTTGTTATGACTTGCTAATGAATCATAAAGGCTGTTTATGAAAACCTGCGACAGTACAACCCATACTTCTTGAATCCAGTCACGTAGTTACAGCAGATTACGAAGTGGGGACATCTCGTCCAATGGCATCCCATACATTCCCTATCGGGGACAGGTCCGGTGAGTAGGCCGATCATGGTACGATATCGATGTGTCGTATTGAAGCTCTAGAGACCGCAGCAATATGGTGTCGAGAATCATTTTGTTGAAAAAGTGGGTGAACATGGCACCTCAGAAATGTGAGCATGACTGGCTGTAAAAATTTTTGTAAGCAACGCTGGCCTGTCAAAGACCCCGTAACGAATTCCAAAGGTGATTTGGAATCATATGCAATTGCACCCCACACCAGGTGTTTTGCTTGTGTGAGGCTGCAGAACAAATTGTAAATATTGTTTTCTTACCACGTTGCATCCACATACGGATTTGATTGTCGTCTCCACCCAGACAGAAGCGTCGTCAGTGAAGACCACTCGATGCCATTCAATGCCCCATGTCTATCTGGCACGACACCATTCCAGTCTGTGACGGCGATGCAATGCTGTTAAAGGCAGTCGTCGTTACGGTCTAAATGAGTTTAATCCCACGTCGTGAAGTCGTCGACAAATGGTGATAGCCTATCACTTAATGGATCGAGAGACGTTCCCACAGCCCGTTGGATGTCTGCAACAGCGACTGATGAGAAGGGCAACTTTTTCGTTGCAGTAAAAATGGAAAAAGTTGCATTTATCATTCCCTAAAGTTGCATTTATGGAAATAAAGTTGCATTTATTTTTGATACACTAAATTCTAAAATAAATTATTCGTAAAAAATGAAAAAAAATCAAAATATACTGACAATTTTAGTCGTGTGCAACAGTATTATAATACACACTGAAATACACAAGAACGTTAAATGGCCGATCCTTGTCCAGTAATTTGTTTAACATTGAAAACCTGCACCAGCCGCAGTTATATAATGTGCTGTATCGGTAGTAGAAGCGCAAAATCCTTTCGTTCAACATTCAAAGACTTTAAAACGTCATCTACAAGGCGAACAACATATTGATTATTGATGATCGACACTCACCTGACAAACTTTGCAGTCGATTACGCAAGTTTCCTCTGGATTATCAAGAGTGCCAACCAATATTGTTAAATTACTTCTTGACATTTATTTCACTTTTGTCTTAGGACGAACACCTTCTTACCATAAACATGTTTGATCCGCAATACTTCGGCGTTCGCAAGATCAGAAACACGTGATCGATCACACATTCGAAGACCAAACAATGAAATAGTAATTTGATATTAATTCATTTTAAGCTATATTTTTAAAAGTTGCATTTGTGCAGAAAATTGCCATGTATGTTGCGGTTATAACTCACTTGCAATACACCCCATGTAGGAGGAATTTTGGTTTTAGTACTTTACATGCATCGTATAACACGTGAAAAAAAGTTGCATTTGTTGCAAAAAGTTGCACTACTGATGAGTAAGCGCGTGTCTTTGTACTAGGCCTTCCTGAGCCAGGTTGACGCTGGCATATTCCTTGTTATATCCACAGCTGCCAACAGCATGCAGCAGTAACATCACTACAACCAATATATTGCGTTATCCGTCGGTTAGACCATCTTCTCGGAGGCCAAATGCTCGGCCATAAAAAATGTATCATTTTTACAGATTCATTAAGCGTTTTACAGTCATTGAAACATCCTGATCATGACAGTCATCCCATTGTTTTAGAATCACTGAAAAGAATTTATCATCTTTCATCCAGGAATTTTAACTTACTATTTTGTTGGATCCCATCCCATGTTGGGATTGCAGGAAATGAAATTGTTGACCAAGCCGCCAAATCGGCAGTAAATCATATTAATCATACCATTCCTTATCGCGACTTAAAATCATTAATTAAAAAATTTTTGGAGGAAAAATGGCAGAACCAATGGAATGATCAAACCGAAAACAAACTCCGCCTTTTAAAACCAAGTATAACTCAATGGCAGTCACCACCTTTAAGAAGACAGCAGGTAGTACTAACACGTCTCCGTATTGGACATACGCGGATAACACACAGACACCTCCTCCTCGGAGAAGACCATCCCATTTGTAATTACTGCATTTGCCCACTAACTGTACAACACATTTTAATGGAGTATTCTCATTTTAATTATCAACGTCTTAAATATTTTAATTCTTATAACTTGACTTTAGAAGACATGGTTGGGGAGAATCCTCATCCAAATATTTTTAGCTTTTTACATGACATTGGTTTTATCCATCACATATAATTTCATATAGTATTTACTCATTATGTTTTGACTCATCTCATTTCATTATTATGTTATGTATCTGATTTTTATCTTGAGTTTGGCATAATATGTCCCAAGAGGACCCAATGCCACAAAATCATATCCAATCCAATCCAAATGCTCGGCCTCTGTCAAACTCTCCCAGTTGCTTAAGGTGTATGTGTACACACTAAAAATCCTGAAAATTCAACAGAAGGTCTAACTTTTTTTTTATTGCTTCAAAATATTCTTCAATTCCTTAGCTTTCAAACGATGCCAAGATCTTGAAAATATTCGAAATAGTTTTCTAGTTACAAGGGTTTTCGTTAGGTACTGTCACCATAAACAGACGTGTTTCCAAAACTTTAAACTCAATTTCTGAAGAAACAAGTTTTTGCAATAGGATGCTTTGTTCAAACGGTGATAACTCAACAATAAATTAATCTATTATAATTATTTTTGTATCATTATAATCTACATAATACAGCGGATGTTTTGACCCTCAATCAGAGTTATTAGTTAAGAAATACATTTTTAATGGATTTTTAAATCCTCAATTTCCAGAAAAAATCGTGATTTTTTATGCATTCTTGGCGAAAAAAGTTGTAACAGAAAACCTTTTCTCTCAATAAACTTAATGGAGGGTCAAAACATGAAGAATAATATTGGAAATGATTTCCAACTAGAATTGTCTTTCTAGGCAAATTAGAATTTGAGATATCACTGTTCAAAAAACATACTAATTAGCTCATTACATCTTAATTAGTCAATTAATAATTAGTTTAATATGATTTTTTTTCACTGAAATAGTTTTAAACATAAACCAATGACCTACTGTGAAAAAACTGGATGTAACTAACACAACAGCATGAGTCGAATCGAATTTGCTGCCTTACTGGATGTCCTTTTATGCCCCGGTATGTAGCGTGTTTAAGAGCTGTCTACGCGCATTTGTATCTCCAACGCAAATGTAAATTTCATTATTCCGGTCTACTTCTTCCAGTTGCAACTTTGTTTCGTATAAGAATGTAGTTTGTTCATAATGACTTTACTCATGATACGCAACGCCTTAGTTTCCGACAAAAAATACAAAATCTTCAGGTTGCTTTGTGATTACCGTGTCATCTTTGGTCGTGAAGACTGGCGTTTCCAAATGCGATGATTTTATGTCTGTTTATTTGTAAACAATATCTACAGATCCATTATAATTTGAATGCTCTGAAAGAACTACAATTGTTTTTTGAATAGTTATTATTGCACGAAGCAAGTAACGCAAAATATTAAAAAAGAAAGTTTGGAAAATTCATCCAAAAATGCAACATTGGAAATTAATGAATATATTACTTAAGATTTAATTCTGTCAACAATTACAGTAATACAGTTGTCAAGAAGCAGAAAAATTGAAAGCATCGTCCTTACACATCTAATGCAGTTTTTGTCTAAACTAGCCCGTGTTGAATCCCGAGTTTGTCTTAATTTTGACAAAAAATATAATTACCAAACATGGATAAATATCTTGTGCGAAATTTATGAATATAGTATTTCACAGAGGAATCCGACACCCTTCATACAAGGCGACAAGCCCGATCCGTATGTTCCATGTTGTTAATGATATTGTCAACACTGCGATTAGTATATACCATTGTTCGTTTGTTGTTCATATGAGTATCTTCTTACTGAATGTGAGTCTAGGTTCTTACTCGTAAAAATTCGTAAACTTGTCCATAACTATGCTTTGAAAAAGTATTGAATAGAATACTTTAGAGTGGAGCACTGCAGCCCTACGAAGTTAGCGATGTTAAATAAAATTATCTATTACCTTACCCGAAATGAAGAGCAATACACTCCATTGTTTTAATCCTCATGGTGATTGACTTGTTGATGATGTTCCTAGTCATTAGCAAAACTGACCAAATCGTGATCAACTCCTCATCAAACCAATGGCTACATCTTGATAACGAGATATTTCATCATTACAGAAAAACTGGTTAGGTTTGATGAATTATCTATTTGAAGCCACCTGGAAGGATCTTTGTGTCTTAACTTCATCATCAGCACATCGATTAATTTGTGTAAGATTGATTAGTTTCGTGTTTAGGGTGCAAGGGAAATAGCTAGAGCAGTGGGCAATGCCAATGAGCCACGGATAATTTGTGCATATATAATCTGTCACAATGCAATGGGCAATGAAATTATTGAACTCAAAAGTCACTTAAAGATGAATATTTAGAAACATATTTTTTAATTCGCAATCACCAAAGCAATCTGTTGACATCAAAAACAGAAATTCATTTCTAATAAATAAAACTATGTGTAATATGGTCGCGAGTAACTCCGTTTCATAGTGTACCGTCATGTAAGAATTTGACGGACAGCTGGTTTAAAATTAAACTATTTATTTACTTAAATTAAATATTTACAAGAAAATTTAAAAATATAATTAAGGGCACAGTCATCGACAACCGAATCCTGCCTGAAGCCAAAGTAATAAATGGCAAAACAGAGACGTCTGTCTCTCGTCGATTCTCGAGTCCGAATCCCAAAATCCACCTTCGCTCCACAGAACCGCCGCTGACAACGAGAGGGGGGTGAATTCCGAGCCCTCTAGAGATGTTTATGTCCTCTCCAGAACAGAAACAGCCCCACACAGATGCGAAAACCGTCTGTCATGCCGACTTGAGTCCCCCACAGCAAAACGTGATCCCAGACATGGGATTAGGGAACCGACGGAAACTCCAGCTGTGTATGGATCAAATGGAACGCCGGGCCGCCGATGAGCCGCACGTGCAAAGTCTGAAGTTGTTTTTGCATTTCGAAACATTCCAGCGTCCACGTGTTAGGGAAAAGGGTCGGCTAGTACCATATGGTACAATAGAATATCTACCCAATTTAATCCTTATATAAACTTAATTACCTAGATTAAAATAGTTTCCCCAACTGTATTACCATGACTACCCACAGTAATCTGAAATATCTTCCTGGATACTAATTCTGCAAAATACGATGCACTATAATTTCGCATTGGGAAAAGAGTATATTGTCTTCTAAATGTAAATGAACCGGGGGCAGTAATTTCCCCTTTCGTATCGAATAAAAGCCATCTTTAAACACCGCTTTATCCCTCCTAGAGTAAATGGAAATAGTTTAGACTTTGTGTTGGTATGCATCCGTTTCCTCCTAACTCAGATGTTTGGGGTTTTCAAAAGTTTGAACTAGCATTCAAATTAACTAACGGCAATTCATTAGGGTTGACTATTTTGGTAAGGCAAGCTTTAAACGAAACGCTGGGATAGGGAATAAGATTTACCGATGACCAGTTAATGCTATTTTAAAAATGATATATTTTACTAAAATACTACAAATGTATCATGAAAAGCTAACACCCTACAGGAAAAGGACAAAATCATAAAAATAATTTCACCATATTAAATCATATTTATTTATTATTAAAAATACTTTATAAGTTGGTTAGTTGTCGTATTTTCCAGGTATTATTGCTGATTGGAAAAATTGTCTTTGGAATTTTAGTTTTTTAATGTCTGCAATACATTTTACGCCTCTTCTAATTTACAATATTATGGTTCACAGGAGTGTTATAATAATGATGAACATTGCAATTCTATTTTGTTGATAATGTAGTGTCTCGGAGCAAAACTAAAATAAGCACATTTGTGAAATTAACACCGGTAGAAAGGAAAACCAACATCACAATATTAAGACTGAGTAGAGGACATTTTCAAGGCATGAAAATGAACTGTGATGGAATCAGAACATATACAGGGTGGAGCACGGCAATTTATAAATGGAATGAAATAACAAAAATAATGAACACTTAGAAATTTACATTGTTATTTTTCTCATATTGGACAATACTGGAAGTTTCTAAATACATGGTTTTAAACAGTGTACCTGGCAAATGTCTACCTTCACAATCCACACGCTGTGCAGTCGTTTTCTGAAATTCTCATGCACTCTTTCAAGCATGTCTTCTGGTATTCTTGCAATTTCAGCCTCAATATTGTTCTGTAGGTCTTCCAGGATGTTGGGACGGTTGCAATACACCTTCGACTTCAGGTAACCCCAAAGAAAAAAATCGCATGGGGCTATGTCCGGTGGGCGTGCGGGCCAGTTGAGATCCCCCATCCGTGTGATAAGCCTTTCAGGAAACGTTTGCCTCAAAAATTCATGGTAATGTCCGCTGTGTGTGCAGGGGCACCGTCTTGTTGAAACCCGGTATCCTGTAATTGCATTGCCTCGAAAGCTGGCTGGAAAAGCTCTTGCTGCATAGTTAAGTAACGTATTCAGGTAAATTGAGTCGCCGTAACCCATACAAAAGTATTTTTAGCTAAATCTTTCAATGTGTAAATAATTAATCCATTGAACTATTGAAAAAATAAAACCGATGAATAAAATCGTTGCTCATGTTTTCTGAGGTGATGAATTGTATTTTCTAGTATAAAGTGAGTATAAAGTAAGTATACAACTGGAATCTACTAGTTTTGTATATATTTAAATTGCTCAGAACTGCAAGAAAAGACATGTGCTTGTAAACACACGAGAGTGTTAAGTAGGTATATAAACTACAATCTACTAGTTTTTTTACATAAACAAATAAATCGTACAGAGCTTTGAATAAAAAAGAGGCATGTATGATACTTTAAATACTCGTTGATATTCCCACCCAGAAGACTAAGTCCAACAGCTGTTTTCTACCGAATTGAAAATGCTAAAAATAAAGTATACCTTATAACACTTTTATTAAATAACAATGAAGTACTTACCTTTTACATCTATCATCTACCTCACACTTTAAGTACCTCTAAAATAGCCACATATGACGTAGGTTTAGAAACTTGGAAACTTAGAAGAGTAAAACGTGGAAATATATCCTCAGTGATATTAACGCATAATTTTACTACTAGGTTTAAGATTTCAAGCTACTTCAGCGATCCATCAAAATAAAGGAACTCCCAAGTAAGGCATGGGAACAAGTATGATGGTGTTGAATATTACAAAGTGTCAAGAATCCTAATTTATTGATGGAAATAAGCAATAACGCTAACCGTCCTTGTTTGAGGTGCTGGTGTTAGATAAAGAAAATTATCATTGTTGTCAGGTTCAAAAATGATAAATTATGGAAAAGTTTACAACTAAACGAATATTCTATGGAAAACAACGGTTAATTCGTCTAAACTTACACTTTTATCATATTACCATGCAATTGGCGCGAATAACTTCTGTTGACGTCCGACTTAAGAGAAAATCAAAACATCAAATTTTATTAAAATGTGTATGAAATTCGTGTCCATCAACACACACACAAATTTATACCTCTTAAGTATACTTTGTCAAAGTATCTCTTCTATTATAAAAGGAAGTATTTCTCTGTGTCGTGTCTGTATGTAAGCAGTGTCCTGACGAATCTATGACACTTACAATAGTGAAATTTTGCACACAGATAGTCCTAATGTGTTGTAAATTTTGTATCCAACCCGAAATTTAAAGCTTAATCTAGAATATTTTGTAATTAATTAATTTTTTTCAACCTCTTTTCTTCTTTTGAGGAATGTGACGTCGTAATTTCTTCAATTGAAGAAAGGAAATGATTTTGCGATTTTCGACCTTGGAACTGCGCCAAGTTTTGACGGAGCTGATGTCACATTCAAGTAAGGACAGATTCTACATTTTTCGTCCTAAGGCCTTTGAGACCATACCAAGTTTTGCAATTCTAGTGTGTTTTGATTAACGTTGTTGATTAGTATATCTTTCTTGCTACCGATTTCAACTTTGTCACGCTTCAAAGACTGAGGTTTTCTATCTGCACAATCATAAAAGTTAAAGGAAAAATTTCAACGAATTTGAGATCTGCGAAAAATTTTGCACCAGATCGAAACCTTAAATGTGATTTTCTTTAGATGAATAATTTTTCAATTGTAACCCGTGTCATGTCGGCGGATTCATTCTTAAAGTTATAGTTATTTCTTTTAAATGTTTTCAGCATCAGTAAGATTTTATGCGTCTAGCCCGGTTTTTAAATTATATTCTAAAATATTTTTTAATTAATTTATTAGCATTTATTTATTGCTATCCACTTCGAGGCCACCACCATTTTTCTCATACACCTTAGAGTTTTCTAGAATGTTTCGAGACTCAGCTACACTACCCTACAATAATGGGCAGGACGCCAAGGGATTTGCATAAAATCCGACTGTTTGTTTGGGGGTGTTTTTCGTGCTTTGGCATGGGAACTTTGCATGTTCTTCCTGGTTAATTGAACGCCGCCCTCTACACGAACATTTTGAACAGTCAGGTTCTTCCTACGCTCTGGCAATTTTATGGAATGGACGAATGTTACTTTCATAACGACAATGCTCCAAGTCATGTTGCAGCCTCTGTCAATCAGTGGTATCAATATATGGATGTAAAACGTCTTCCCTGGTCAGTCCCTACCTAAACCACATAGTACATTTGTGGTACGCATTAAAGCGAAGCTTATGGACCAGTGAACCATGTCCGAAATCTACAGCTGACCTGGAGACATTCTTGCAGCAGGACTGGACACAAATACTCATAGCTGTGTATCAAATTCTTGTTGAAAGTATACATAGAACGGTTTGTAGTGTAATTGCAGCAGGGGGGACCATCCTCCTATTGAAGCATGTTCATTCTTTCCCTTATACCATCACATCTTGCTGTCCGGTCCATTATTGTAGGTTAGTGTATATCCCTATGTGCTACATCTTAGTGTACTCATCCAGGGAGCGCTTATGGACATGTATCGTTTTGTAAATACTGTTTCTTTGCCTTAATAGTGTACTCTCTACCACATCCTGGTAGCAGTTATGGACATGCATCCCCATCTGAAAGCTATTTTTGCGCCTTAGTGTAGTCTCTAGCAAACACATCTGGATAGAGCTTGTGGATATACATCCCTCTGTTGATACTCTTTCTGTACCTTGGTGATACTCTTTCTGGCCTCTCTAGCACATCCGAGTATGCTTGAAGATGCATCCGTATGTGTATACTCGTTCAAGGTCTCAGTGAACTAATCCAGGAGAGCAGGTAGACACACATCACTATGTGAGTGTGTTTTTATTTAGCGTTCTTCTACCTCCCTTAAAGTTTGTACAGGAAGATTTTAAACATCTTGTAGAATAATTTTTTTAACCTCAAATATACTAAGTATATTTTGTGTGTACCGAATTGTCCTATGGATTCTTAGAGGACGAAATTATCATTATTTTTTCGTCTTCTAACTTCATTGCATTAAGAAATCGCATTTCTGACGAAATGAATTACTATAGGGAAAGTGTAGCATTTCATACTTTATATTATATTGAATATACAGTTGTCTGCAGTAGACTTCCGAATCTTGTGTATAGTAACAATTTCTTTATTCCAAGAAACAGTTTCACATTCGCCTTTGTTCCACTAACTATTATTACGTTGCTATCTGATATTATGATGTTAGAAGCTTCCGAGAACCACAAAATATTGTTTGATTAGCTGTTACAAACAGAAATAAAATACCCGAAAAATGATAGAATTACTCGGATTAGATCAGTTATTTTCAAGTTACGACATTAGTGTTCATATTTTCTAAGACATGAACATAAGAAGTTTCAAGTAAATTAAATAAAATTCTTAAACACGATTGCCTATTTATAATACAAATTTTTAAATGATGTACCAAATTTGTTTCAAATCGGTATAACGGTATACATTTACTTTATGTATATTATCAACATAAATTATACGGAATCGGATCAAATTTGGTACACTTACTTTATAGAATCCCGTGGAACATATCAGCTACCTATTTGCCTCACACCGTTTCATCTATTTGGACCAAATATTTGCTACACGTTCATTTTAAACCATTGTAAAAAATATTATCTACCGATTAACCTCAAAATCGTTAGGGCAATTTGAACCAAATTTGATACACTTACACTTTGGAACATGGTGGGAAACATTAGTTATCGAAGGGAAAGATACTAGGACAGCACCGCGTAATTTTGAGTCACGGCCAGATGACGAGGTCAACACCTGAGCTGACATCCCACTCTCCAAACTTCCACACCAGGCCAATGTAAAGACATTTGAGGCCATCACGCAATTGACGTGCTCCAGCTTCCATATACATGATGGTCTTTCGTTGGACCGAGTCATTTGGTAAGGAAGTTAGTATATTAATATGAAAACCCACTGATAGTAAAACTATTATTTTGCTATTTGGATCTTGCAACGCCAGAAGAAGTATTTCATATTCCTATTCGATTTAGAATTCTGAATTTATGTTGACGTAAAAAATATTCTGGTTGTATTTGAATATTTATAAGAATTGTGACTTCTTTTTGTAAATAAATCGTTATTGTCTGAGAATATTTGAAGTCGAAGTTTATCATGTTTGATCACATCTTTCATTTTTCAGACTTGTACATTTTTTCAATGATCGGAATTTAAGTTATGTTTGCTAATCTGCTACAGCTGTATTTATGTGCTCCATTGTCTTAAGCGTCGAAAATTATAATTATTTAGAAGTTAGGTTTTAACGCTTTATTTGTTTTGTGCAAAATATCTCGAAAGGCAGAGTTCCCCGTTCTTTGTTCAACAAAGTTTCCTTAAAAGTACTTTGTTCAAGACATAATGATTGGAAGAATTCCGTTTCATAAAGTACACAAAGTAAAACTTTTTTTAACTAAGACAACCAGCGACTTAGTTTACAAGGAGGATAACGTTAAATAAAGACATTTTAAAATAACACACGAAACGTTAAAATAAATTTCTACTTTTAAATAAGATCTGTAAAATTCATAAATGTCGGTTAACCATAAGTTATAGTTCAAAATTTCTAAATATTTGATGTGTAGATTTCCATTACAAGACGATAGAAATGAAATCAGTAAAACTTGTTTTTCAAATGCGTACGTAGTTTCCAGTACGTAATGAGAGGAATACTAACTACGCTGAACGTTCGCACTTTCTGCAGGAAATGGACTCAAAGTACATTCATAGTCATTCCAAAACTCATTATTGACTTCTGTAATCGTCTTCTCACTATCGCATTTGGCAGAATTGTCTTACTCTATAAAGGGAAGTATGTGAAATGGTTTGTATTGGTGGATATGCAAGCATATGTATGTCGTACAAAGTTACTAGTAGAACTAGTAGAAGATGTAAAAAAGTGAAAATGGTGTTTAAAGATGCTTTCCGTTTTCACTTAAATGATATTTGTATTTCTATATAAAAGAGAAAAAATGATTATTTTGATCACTTTTAATCAACATTTAACCATGGAAAACCGAGAAACGCTGGCGAATTCTGCTAGTATTTATATAAAAGAAAGAATAAACTCCTTTGTATCATCAAATGTTACAAAATATCAGTTTTTATTGCGATAATGTAAAAATTTTGAGGGTTCATTTATAAGTTTGTATTTAGAAAAATGTTGAAAACCTATAATCGGTAATACCTATAATAGGGTAAGATCCGAGGATAACACCACGTGACTTCGAACCAAAGTCAGAAGACGAGTAAATTCACAACGAGAGGACAGTTCATGTTATCCAGTTTAGTTTATAAATAATTTAATTTACATAAATACGGAAGCAAAGTTTAATAACAGAAGAGTAACAAGTTGACATTTTGAAATAATTGTCTTTACTTCTAGGTAAACTTCATTAGTTACTATATGTCATAACAGGAATTTTTGTTGGCTGTTTCGAAACCATATGTTGAACCTTTCCAAAGGAAAGGCCTTTTTAAAAACATATAATAAAACTTAATGATCTGATATTCCAAAGCAATACTTCTGAATAGCGTGTCATTGCCAGATTCGCAAACATGAATTCTTCAAAAGGGCGTTTTTAATGAACACTGAATCCATTATTTAGTAAAAAATCAATTCTCTTAAGGATCCAATTTTTAAATGTTTTTATAAAGTAGTATGTCCTCAGACTAACTTGTACCTTTTAGAAACCAATCCCAGTTCTGTTCACATTGCATTGATATATTTATTGCTTCAAAAATACCTTGTAGTAGTTACGCGAAATTACTAATGATTCCGATTGGTTATGTCTGTAAAGAAAAGTTGGGTTCTTTGAAGGAAAAAAAAAGTTTAAATTTGAGGTTTTCCTATTAAGACAAAACAGTATACCACATCTAAGAAAATTATGCATTTACTTTAAGTGTTAGCTTATAAACATTTGAATATCATGTTTTTGAGTCTTAGTAAAAAAATGGCACAAAAGTGATAAATTATAGAAATGAAACGGGTATTTGGATACTTTAAATGTATATTTTCTCTCATTCAAATAAAAACGAACAGCTAATCAAAAAATTGAGTCAAACGTCATATCGCGCTCCGTGGTTCATGGTACGGATGTTTAAATTTTGAAGATTGGTAGGTAGTTGAATTAGCCTCTTACCAATTCAACACAACGGGCTATTGGCTAGGGTGCGGGATTGATCTCGAAGGGAAATATCCGAAAACAACACTTCATAATTTTGAATCATGGTCAGATGTCGAAATGCCCAGCCAGATCTAAATTTTGGAGTGAAGAGCTGTGGTGAACTTAGCCAAAAACTACTAAACTTAACTTACACAATATCATATACAGCAGTGTAACCAGACTTTATCATGAAGTACCTTTTCGTAGACGACCTTTCACAGATCTTGCTAATATTCATAAAATAATATCATAGAAGAAGTTTGTAAAATATTTTTCAATTTCAAATATAGAGTATGGTGTGACCAAAGTAATACAACAAATTTATTAGTTCAGTCAATTTAGAATTCACAAACCTTTCCTCTTGATTCATATTGCAAAACCCATGACAATATATTTCCAAATAATAGTGGTTTCAGACAGAAAATAATACAAAAGCGACTACGAAAAAAAGCTTAGAGACGTTTTAAGTTCAAAGTCAAATACTGCTGAGTACTTGACTTTAAGCTTAAGGCACTATCAGACATCTAGTTGTCTGGTTTATATCCCTATATATATGTACAAAAGAAAATGTAAATCCCATGAAATGAAATTGAACCACCTGGAAACTCCACATAAAAGAGCAATTAAAAACATAAGATCCATTCAAAATCATGTTTTCTAGAGATGAGTATAAATAATTATATTACAGCCTCGAGATTATTGTTAATTTGTGGCAAATATTATTATTAACTGCTAATGCTAATAATTCACTTATAGTTAGGCAACTAAGTTATTAATACAACAGTTAAGGTGGTAGGCTCACGCTTTTCGACCACAAAAACCCATTTTTCAATTTTTGCATTTTTAGAAACTATGAACTTTTGTGCTTCTAATGGTGTTAAAATAATTTCTCTCACTATGACAGAAGTATTTTTAAATATTTTTAAAAATTGTTTACGATCCGGCAAAGGCTGAGTGCCACGCTCATTCCTACCAAAACAAACATCTTGTTGCTTTCTAAGCCTCGCTATCTCTTTTTTAAACATTTAAATTGTATGAGTGACGTCTAGAAGAAGAAATGAAGTGAATTAACTCTCGTGTTTTTATTTTAAAGCATGCTGTTTTCATGCTAATTTCAAGGATTTGCTTCTAACTTCGATGTTATTTCGGCGACTATTGATTGAATATCCTTTTAGTTTAGGTTATTGTGTTATATTGTGTTTAATGCATAGTATTTTAAGTAAATAAACAATGTATGAGATAGGGATTCTGGTTCTTGAGCCTACCCCCTTAAAAAGAAATATTACAGTTAGGAACAGACACGAATAGGTGAATACATGTAAGTAATCTGCTAGAAATAAACCTTAACAGTTAAGGCGAGGGCTGTTCAATAAAGAACGATCATAATTTTTTTAAAGGTGATTAAAAGGGCTTAAATTTCAATAGGGATAGCAGAACAAGGGGCCATGGGTATAAATTGAATAAGACACATTTTAATCGGGATTTAAGGAAAAACTACTACTTTAATAGGGTAATAGACAGTTGGAACGCGTTGCCAGAAAATATAGTTAATTCCAAGGGAGTGTACGAATTTAAGATACAATTGGATAGTCAGTGGGAATTGGGGAATTCATAAACAAAGGACCAGCCTTGTTGGGCTCGAGCCTGTAGCTGGTCGTCAATATTTGTATTTGTGTATTTGTATTTGTATAAAAAATCCAGAAAAATAAAATTAATATTGAATGTAGCGGGATAAGTGGAGAATAGATAGCGGAAATTTCACGGTCATGACGTCATTACTGAGGCCTTTTCAGTCGGCAAAGAACGCCTAGTTTTTCTTTCGCCTACGGCAAATATGGATGTGACACGCAACGAACAATACGCTGTATTGAAATTTTGTTTTTGCCTTAAAAAATCGTCGACGGAAGTCCATGTGGTGCTACAGGAAGATTATGGGAGAATGTCCTTCCCTATAGCACAGCTAGAAGATAGTTTAAAATCGTTTAAGAGGGGAAACAATAGATTGTCCAAGCTAGAGAGCTCTGAGTGGAAGTCTCTTTAATCACCAACACAGAAGAAGACGAGAATGGATGCTTCTGCTGGGAAAGTTATGATCGTATCATTTTTCAATATTCGAGTAATGGTGGATCAGCATGATCTACCACCACATACAACTCTGTAACTGTAGAATACTATAGAGATCTACTGAAAATCCTCCAAGGCCACATCCATCGCAAAAGACTTCATTTTTTGAAAGCACCAGGATAGATGCTACACCATGATAACGCAAAGCCGCATATTGCCAATGTTGTTGTTGAGTATCTTTCAAAAACCAATGTCATATGTGTTCCATACCCTCCATATTGTCTTGATTTAGCACCATGTGATCTTTTCTTTTCCCGAATTTAAAGAAACACCTCCGGGTAAAGCGGTTTTCATCATCACAGGCAGTGGTCAAAGTTGCGGAGGCGATTTTGGAGGACCTGTCTAAAATTGGCTTCCCGCATGTGTTTGAAGACTGGAAAAGAGGTGGGATAAAAGCATTGCAGGTACTGCGGACTATTTTGAGAAAGACCATCAAAATTTGGAGGATTAGTACAGACAATTATTTTTTATAAATTTATGATCATTCTTTATTGAACAGCCCTCGTACAAACAATAAGAAAAGTATCTAAGTAACTTAATTAATGTTACTGTTTATACTAACAATAATCCTATACTATAATTTAAGCTTATTACTGTACTTATTCAACTATTATTAAAACCAATATATATGTAGAATCGGAAATCGCTTCTCGCGAGGAATCTTGTCCATGACCTCAATACACAGCAAGTGCTTGCACGTGTGAGCTCCAGAAGCTAATGAAAATGAGCGGTTTTACGAAACCTATAAATATATGTGATCCCTGAATGCGGGACGATTCTTATTCTGGAAGCTGAGTGCTTCAGTCGAGCAGATTCGCTCGTTATTGTCCGCGGGTGGCGTTCCCGTGATGACATTGTAATCCAGAAATTATGTTTGATATATTTCATTGTATATAATTCACAATCATTTAGAAGTAAAATTTAACAAAGTTTAATCGTGTTGTTCCGACTATTTAATCATACCCCACCGAGCCAATACTACAAATGGGGTGTCCGCCCGGGATGTGGCCTCAAGAGAGAAAATTTTCTGAGGAGTAAGTGCGTTACTGGAGTTTCGCTTGGAGAAAATTTACCGTGGAGCAAAGTACGTTTTCGGACATTTGCTTGGAGCCTGTGCTGACGGTTGTCGTTTTGCTGGCATCGCTGAAGAAAGGGTTCTTTGTCCAGTGTACGCGGTGGTTCATCATTCAAGCGGGTATATTCTTCGTTCAAGTTTGTGGTGCGCGTGTGTTCGTTCAAGTTTGTGCGCGTGTGTTCGTTCAAGTTTGTGGTGCGCGTGTGTTCGCTCAAGTTTCTGCGCGTTTCTTCGTTCCAGTCTGTGCGCGTTTCGTCGTGTTCAAGTGTGCGTTGGCGTACGGATTTTAGAAAAAGTATTCAGTGTTTTTTGAATGGGAAGAGTGATTTTTCCCCCAGTGATTATTCGTAGCTCTGTTGTGTTGATTTGTGATTGTGGTTAAGGTTTGTTTTTTAAAGACTCAGAAATCTAGTTCAAAGAATTCAATGAAAGATGTATTAAATAATAATTCCAGATGAGTGGAAAAAATATATTAAGAGTCTTTTTAAAAGAGTAAGTGCCTTCTTAATTTTCTTACATGTGTAAAAATTAGTACAAAAACCATGGCCTTTTTGGCAAGATCTCGCAAATGTGATCTAATTGTACTTGTAGAGGAATTAAATTTATCTCTCCCAGTAAATGGCGAAAGTAGTCCAGTTAACCGATTTAATAGTAAAGGATACTAATTACAATGAGGAACTGGTTAAGTGTCTGCTCGCGAGAATTACCAGTGAACGAGAAGAACGTGAGGAATCGACTGAAAGGAAATTAGAGGAAAAAGAGAAAAGGGATTTTGAAATTAAGAAAATGGAGCTTGAATTAGCTTTGGCCAAAAGCAAAGATTCACCGATAATAACAAACACTACTAAAGATCCAAATTTACTAAAATTAATGAACAGATATGAAATGCAAAATGATATTAGTGTTTACTTAGGTCTTTTCGAGAGACAAATTAAGCGAATGTCAATCGCTAAAGAGAATTGTGTAACGTATTTATTAGGGTTATTGCCTCTGGAAATTGTTAATGTCGTATCTCGAGAACCGGAGATTCACTCCAACGACTATGATTATATCAAAAAAGTATTGTTGAATCGTTTCCGTTTAACTCCCGAACAGTTTCGTCAAAAAATTTTCGGCCATCGGAAAGAAAATTCGGTTTCTTGGCGCGACTTCGCGTTTGAAATAAATAGTTTTTTGGAAGAGTGGATCACCGGGTTAGAAATCTCAACTTTCGATAACTTAAAAGAGATTCTTGTAGTTGACCAAATTCGACGAAAACTTCCAACTGATATCAGAGAACACTTTGTAGATGACTTGCCCAAACTAGTAAAAATAGACGATTTAATAAACAAGTTAGATGACTATGAGTCTGCGCGAAATAACCTAAAGAGTGCGTTTAGTCCTAAATATTCTAGTCCCGATACAAGAAAGTCTTTTGACCAGGGCAATGAGAGTAACAGATATAACAGCCGTAATACTAATAATAGAGTTCCAAATAATTTTTCACAGAATCGAACACAAGAGAGGAAAAATTTCTATAACGCGTTGAAACCTCAAGATCAAATACAGGGTAACTACAAAAATTTGAAGTGTTATACATGTGGTGAATTTTCACATAAATCTGTGCATTGTCCCCGTAAGAAAGACGGTCCCGTGTGTTTTCGGTGTGCCGCCCCAGGTCACAAATCTGACGTTTGCCCAATGAAAGATGCTAAAACAGCTTGTAGTAATAGCTCCAGTTCTCTAATAAAATAATGAAAAGTATAAAAATTAAGGGTGAAACTGCGGATGCATTGATTGATTCCGGAAGTGAAGTGTGCATGGCCAGTTATAATTTTTATGTTGCCCTAGGATGTCCAGAACTGTCAAAAAATTCTATAACGTTGTCTGGCATTAGTGGGAGTACAGTTTCCCCACTAGGCTTTTTCAATGCTAATATTATGGTTGATGATTTTGTGGTAAAAATGGACTTTTATGTGTTGAAAGATTTAAACAATGCTATAATTCTAGGCCATAATTTTTTGAATAAGTTAAATTTTGTGATAAATGAACATGGTTTTTCAGTTACGGGAATTAGACAAAATTGTGTTAGTGAAAATAATATTGTTGTTAATTATGTGTATGTTAATCAGGTTAGTCAACAAACCGCAACGAAAAACAATTTCTCACCTATTGCAATGAGTAATGTGATCGCCCCCATACAGGAAAAATACGATAGTCACAACAAAGTGAGACTCTCTATCTCCGATAGTCTAAACATTTCACCGGCTGCAGACAGTTATTGTAAAAATACCAGAGACTGTAAAATAAAAGCAACTGTCGAGAATGGAGGAAAATTGGTATACTTAGCAGAGATGGGTAATTGCGTCACTTTAAATGAGCTTGATGTTAGTCATGTGTTGGACAATAACAATAGAAAAACGTATAATAAACAACGAAAGAAAGTCAACACCTATAAACCAGGAGACTTGGTTGCTATACAAAAAACTCAATTCGGAACTGGAATGAAATTACGTCCTAAATTTCTTGGCCCTTATCAGGTGACCAAAGTAAAGAACAACGATAGGTACGATGTTCAAAAAGTTGGGTGCCATGAAGGCCCAACCCAAACTTCAAGTGCAGCTGACTTTATGAAACTGTGGACTGTCACATAAATTTCATTTATTAAATTTAATTGAATATTTTCATTTGATATCATTTTAATATTTTAAAAAAAGTATTGTGTTTCATTTAGTAACATTGTGTTTAAAAAGTATTGTTTCATCAATTTATGTTTATAGTATAGTAGAAAATATTTGTTTTTGTGTATTTTAGTATTTTTCATGTAATTCAGGTCTGCTGGTTCTTGATGTGGTCATGAGGCTTGGTGAAGTCTGTGA
Source organism: Metellina segmentata (assembly GCA_947359465.1). Classification (NCBI taxonomy): domain Eukaryota; kingdom Metazoa; phylum Arthropoda; class Arachnida; order Araneae; family Tetragnathidae; genus Metellina; species Metellina segmentata. Next base: position 80,129,184 of record OX375880.1, on the reverse strand, counting down.
GGACACAGGACTAGCAGGAGGGCCGAGTGTAGAATCGGAAATCTCTTCTCGCGAGGAATCTTGTCCATGACCTCAATACACAGCAAGTGCTTGCACGTGTGAGCTCCAGAAGCTAATGAAAATGAGCGGTTTTACGAAACCTATAAATATATGTGATCCCTGAATGCGGGACGATTCTTATTCTGGAAGCTGAGTGCTTCAGTCGAGCAGATTCGCTCGTTATTGTCCGCGGGTGGCGTTCCCGTGATGACATTGTAATCCAGAAATTATGTTTGATATATTTCATTGTATATAATTCACAATCATTTAGAAGTAAAATTTAACAAAGTTTAATCGTGTTCCGACTATTTAATCATACCCCACCGAGCCAATACTACATATATATATATATATATATATATATGTCCGATGGAGACAAAAATTGGTGGATAGGAAAATTATGTACAGAATAGTAAATGATTAAAATTTCAGAACAATTGAATGATTTCTTTCAGAGTTACAGCAGTGTTGACCCGCCTCTAACCTGGATGGAAGCTGCCACACGGCTTGGCATAGACCGATAAAGCTCCCGGATGGTATCCTGCGGTATTTCTTGACAAATTTGCACCAATTGTCGGACTACGTCATCAACATTCCCTATCCGATGCAATCGCTTTCCCTTCATATCCCAGACATGCTCGATGGGAGAGAGATCTGGTGATCTGGCTGACCAAGGAAGTGTTTGACAAGCTTGAAGACAGTTCATAGCAACACGTGCCGTATGTGGTCTGGCATTGTCTTGCTGAAAAATAAGCCCAAGGTAGTGCGAAAGAAACGGTAGCAAAACAGGTCTCAGAATGTCATCAACGTACCGCTGTACAGTAAGTGTACCTCTAATGACGACCAAAGTGGTCCGGCTATCAAGGGAAATGGCACCCCCAGACCATACCTTCTTCTTGAGGGCCCGTGTGGCGTGCAATAGTGAAAGCAGGATCGGCACGCTGCCCTGGGCGTCTCCAGACACGTCTTCGATGATCGGCAGGACACAGTTGGAAGCGGGATTCGTCGCTAAAGACTATACGTCCCCAGTCAGCATCATTCCAGCCTGATCGAGCCAAGCACCACTGTAGTCTGGCTCGACAGTGTGCAGGCGTGAGTGGCAGGTGGCGTAACGGTCGGTACGTGCGTAGATTTCGCTCTCTCAGCCGTCTGTGAATGGTCATGGTGGACACTCTTGTGTGGTTCGCACGACTAATGGTTGGTAGCGATGAATAAGGCGCTGTGACAGCTGATCTGACATTCACTCTGTCCTCGTGATCTTGTTGTGGCCCTACGTCGTCCGCTACCATCATGACGTTAAAATCTGTCATTGTCCACTCACTCTTGCCAGCATCTTCTAATCGCCACATCGCTTCGACTCACATGACGAGCGATTCTCCGATTTGCCCAACCTGCCTCTTTCAATCCAATGATACAACCTCTTTCAAACTCTGAAAGTTGGTTGTAATGAGCTCAAATCCTGCGGCGAGGCATTTTTTCAGTCGTTGAAAGGTATCCTAAATCGCAATGCAGCAGAAATTTTTAACAACAGTTCAAGAACAACTCCTTATATACATCTGCTGGATGCGCAGTTCCGATGCGCTGGAGAACGCGCCATTCATTCACATTGGACACCAAATTTTAATCATTCTCATTTTTGGTCAAAACATTTTTGCATATGAAATTTCAAAGCAATCGGATGATTCCTTCTTGGTGCGTTTTTTTAATAGAGTGTATATATATATATATATATTTATTCCGCCATATTTTGTATGAGAAAAAGGGACTGGAAGTTGAACAAATTTTGAAAATTCAATTAGAGATGGATGAATATTAGTTGAAAAGATCAGATGTTATAAATTGATAACTCCCATGTTATATTTGTTCTCAAGATAACGTGTGAAAAACATAGGTATGAATCGTCTTGTTGGTTGTATCGATGAGGTATCTCCTTATTGGCATAACTAACCACTATCAACTTGCCCTCTGATTGAATTAGTAAGTCATTCAAAACCACATGACTCAATTAGCAGTTTGTTAAAGTTAGACTCCAATAACTTGCATCCAATTTAATCATAATAAAAACTGATGTACTTTATAAAACGAAATAGAAATAAAGTAAACTCAAACAAAGCAAGCAAGTGTGATGCATTTTACCTAAATTAGACATCAGAGTAACTGACGTCCAATTAAATATAACACGATTTTCTATGACGGTGAATATAAAAAACTCCTTTTGTTTTATCAGTTGTAAGTTTCTCAAAGCTTTAAAAAATAGTTTTATTTCATTCTGTAAAAAAAAGCACATTTGGCAATTCTTTGTTGAAAAGGAAAATAAATGACAGAGGATAAAAACGAAATTTAAATGTCTCAATAAAACTCTGTTTCTCAGGTTCTTTAGTATTGGGAATATTATACTGTTTTGCTTAATTAGAAGTGTAGTTTCTGTGTTTCCAAGGGGATATGAAATATCAGTGGGCCCACAAACAGCACTAGCAACCTGTAAGTTATTGACGACGCTGTATTTTTTAAGCCCAACTTCAAAATTTGTGAATACTTGAAATCCAATTTCGCATTTAAAGTATCGAAGAAAATATAATTTAATAGATACGTCCATAAACTTCACCCTATTCATTGATAGTTTTTCCAGACAGCCCAATACTTTCTTCAGTAGTTTTACAGTGAACGTTAAGAGCGTAAAATATCTTATTTATTTAATAGGACCACTTTGGCTTAGTCGGTATGCGAGTTTTAGGTTGTGAAGTTTCGATCTGCCTGGGTGTTTTCCTTCTGTTCTGTAGTCAGTAAAGCTTAACTTGTGTATGCTTGCCAATTTACTTGATGTTTTTGGTACTGCTTCTTGCGACATAAAACCCAACCAAAGGGATTATCAAACCCAACAAAGGGATAATCGAACCTAACCAAAGGGATAGTTTGTAAAACAAAAGGATAGTCTAGGATTCTTAAAGGTAAGCGGTAAACGTATGTATGTATTTGAGTGAGAAATCGCATTGGTGAAACACAGCAGTCAATCAAAAAATATAGTTTAATAGATACGTCCATAAACTTCACCCTATTGATTGGTTGTTCTTCCAGAAGTCCGCAATACTTTCTTCACTAGTTTTACAGTGAATGTTAAGAGCGTAAAATATTTTATTTATTTAATGGGATCACCATAACTTAGTGGTTATACGAGTTTTAGGTGGTGAAGCTTCGATCTGCTTGTGTGTATTCCTTCTGTTCTGTTGTCAGTAAGGCTTTACTTGTGTAAGTTTGCCCATTTACTTGATGTTGTTTTGGTACGGTTTCTTGCGACATAAAACCAACCAAAGGAATTGTCAAACCCAACCAAATTGTTTGTCAAACCCAACCAAAGGGATAGTCGAACCTAACCAAAGGGATAGTTTGTCAAACAAAAGTATAGTCTAGGACAGGGATGGGCAAACTTTTTCGGTCGCGGGCCAAAAATCGAAATAAAAAAATTTGGCGGGCCAAGATAAATTTTTCTAAAATTTTAAAAACGATATACAAGTATTACAATTTATATATGTTAATGAGATGAATGAAATTGCGATTTCATTTTTAAAACGTCCTTATATTGAGGTTGGAAGTGAGATGTACTGGTTCTTAGGAACGAGGCTAAATGTTCATCTGTCAGTCTACTTCTGAAATAATTATTTCTAAGGTTCATAGTTGAAAACACTTGTTCACATATATAAGGTGAAGCAAACATAGCACTGATTTTCTGGGCGTGAGATATTAAATTTGGGAAACTTACTTTCGATAATGATTTGTAAAACTCTTAACTTTGGCATGCATATTGGATTCCCATATGTCTGCTCCCCTAGAAAGAGATAACGCTTGTTGGTGCCAGTCTACAGCTATAACTATCAAAGAACTTCCGCTTTTAACACTTTACCTATCGAAAGCTGTCTGTGCCTGCTATTTCTGCCGATTTTTGTTTTGTAGAACAAAAATAGAGAAAGTAAAAAAATCATCAGTCCTTTGAAAAAAGGAAGAAAAAAAAATTAATTGAACAAAGTAGAAAAGGAGACGGATATATAATATATAAATCATATTTTCTTTTAATTTCCGTCGGACCGGCAAATTAAAATTCTATCCGCGGGCCGGATAAAACCTTCCGGCGGGCCGTAGTTTGCCCATCCCTGGTCTAGGATTATCATATGTAAGCGGTAAACGTATGTATGTGGTTGAGTTTAAGGAGTCGCATTGATGCAACACAGCGATGCCTATTAGCGACGGTCTATAATCTATCCAGAAGATTAGGATATGGGCCCTATAAATGCACTAAGGACAACACATCGTGATTTTGAACCTCTAAGGCGAAGAGGTCAACATATGAGCTGTCCCCCGATTGTCCGTGGAAGGTTAGATAGTGCCAACTCAATTGTCGATATCGTTATCTGACGGTTGTTTACGAGGTGATGTTCTCGGATCTCTCCCTTCAGGTTTGTTCCCAGACTGTCGACAATAGCCCGCTGAGTCACTACAGAGAGAGAGAGAGAGAGAGAGAGAGAGAGAGAGAGAGAGATAAAGCGACGTTAATATTAAAATTCTTACGTTGAACAATTTCGAAGCAAATTTCATATTCGATATAATATAACCAGATAACCACATGGGTTAATTCGCGTAAAAGTAGTTATAAATAGTTGGCGATAATTTAAGTTGGATGTTTTTTCGGGCATTAAAAATTGCGCGCTCAGCACTTTCTGTATAATTTTCACATTGGGTAATGTCATGTTCATATTCGTCATCCGTAAAAAGAACATGGATTTCATTTTCAACCGTTTTCATTTCATTTAAGGTGGTTGTTAAACGACTTACCGCATATTCCACACCTTCATTCGAAGTAACGTCTGTCATCTTATTAATCTCAGTTGAGAAACGAGTTAAGTTACTTCGAATATTATTCCGTTTCAATTGCAACACTTGTTCGTCTTTCGTCGCCATTTTTCTTCCGTGGAGATCAAAGTTCGCAATAGTAAAAGTTTCGTAAATAAATTGCCAGTATTTTTTGCCTAGTTCCAAGTCGCTGATTCGTATGAGTATTTCGGCAACAGATGTTAATTCGCTTAAACGTAATTTTAATCACAGCTTCAGTATATTTGAAAGAACAACATCTGCATTTACTTTCTAACGACTACTACACAAGAGTGTTGCCATGCAGAGACAGCTAAGTTATTTTATTTAATCTCGTACCGGCGAGCAACAACATGCGATGTCTCTGAGCCTATTAATTCAACCTGCACTGTTTCTTGCACAACTTCTAACCAATGTGGACGATGATAAATTCAATCTTTTGAAAAGATCCTATTCTAAGGAAAGTATCAATGGATTCTCTTTCCAAGGGAAACTATTCTACAGAATAGCCTCTAATACGAGTAGAATCATTTCAAAAGATTCCTTTCTAAAGAAACGATCAAAAAAATAATTCGTAAGGTTTGGAAGAATCCGGGGAATCTTTTAATCGATAGATGTGGTTAGTCATTAAGTATGTTGTGGGGTAAAGGCATTGCTATGCAACTTGGAAATCTCGCTATGCTCAGAGAGTTAATTATTGCAGATGTTACTAGAGGGAATCACTTACGGGCTGGGTAATGAAGCCGTGGCTGTGAGGGTAATGGCGTGCTCGGTGGCCTATCTAGAGACGTGCATCTCATATAAACACAACAAAGGCACCTCAATTGTTATCTGATTCTTAGTCAAAGGTTGTAATCTGTTAACGGATCAGTACTTCCATTAAGCGTATCCGTTAAGAATGGACACCACTTTTCCGTATTCACACCACTTGCCTTTTTAACGTTTAGCAGCAATTGTTGAAGTTGTTACATTATCTTATATATTGTACTTTTTGCTTGTAATAAACCCACCCTACTATTGCTAACAAATTTAAGTTGGATGAATTTATAAGTGTTGAGGGGGAACCACAGATAGTTCTTTAATCAGTAATAAAGTTCATATGCGTAAGTAAAGCACCGTATTCAAAACGTAAAGGGCCGTAATAACTGAGTTGTTACGAATAGGCTCATAACATAAATGAGTTGTTAAGAATAGGTTTACCTTGTGCCCGCAGACGGGATACGGCATGAAAAATATTATTGATTTGTGATATTGTTGAAGAAAATTAAAATTCAGCTTTTCGCAAGCTAATAAAGAGTGGTAAAATTGTTTTTCAACAACCTTCTCAAGGGTGCTTGTGAAGTAAAAATTTAAAGTATCGAAGAAAATATAATTTAATAGATACGTCCATAAACTTCACCATATTCATTGATCGTTTTTCCAGAAAGCCCAATACTTTCTTCAGTAGTTTTACAGTGAACGTTAAGAGCTTAAAATATCTTATTTATTTAATAGGACCACTTTGGCTTAGTCCATATGCGACTTTGGAACCATTTAATAGGTGCCCATAATTCAAAGTACAAATACAGTACAAAGTTCCAAATCCGGAAACTGGGAATTGTCCAAAATCCGGACATTTTACTAACCGGCGTTTTTTTTTATTTCTCACTTTCTTCCATTTTTACGACAATTTTTAAAGAATAAGAGGGTAAACCTGGACCTATTTGATAAAACAACGCAAAATAACGGATATGTTCAGAGTAAATACCACACAGAAAACATAGAAGATTTGCGAGTAAAATGTTTGGCATTTTGTATTAAATTTTGTTTTCCTTTTTTTTAAATTATCCCTATTTATATATCTGCTATTTTAATATTGGAAAGGCAAAATTTGCTCTGGGGTTGGTTAGATTAAGGTTTTTTAACAAAAATTGCTAATAATCCGAAATGCGATATGGCCGAAGTCCGGATTAATCCGGATTTTGGTCCTTGTACTGTATTTTTAAGCGATTTAATTGGAAGCGTTTCATGCGGATATTAGTGCACTCTCTCAATGAAGATGATTCGGATGGGAGAGTTAAGTTTTATGAGCGGTATTTACCAAATCTGAAGACATAGCTTTACGATACCAGTGCTGTATGGATCAGAATGGTCATCAATTTGAAAATATGAACTAAGAACCAAAAATACGTTAATGTAGTTCGTTATAAACATTAAAATCAGATTGTACGATATTCAACAAACACTTTATATGCAATCAAAGCGTGGTAGCAATTTTTAGCGACACCCTGTATTAAAAAAAGTAGCCAAAGCAACGAGTTGCGTTACCTCTCCAACAGCAAAAAGAAAGAAATTTGTAAAAGCAGATGCATCTATCTATATTCTTGCTTCGTATGCTGTTCCGATTGATAAACATGCAAATCTTGTATTAACATCTTTTTCAGAGTGGGCCACACAGTCGTGAATTTTGAATTTTGAGGTTCCAATGATCTCCTTTCAATTCATACCATCTTTGGGACATTCGATTGGTAAAGAAGTTGCGTTTATGGATTTCGTCGATCTCAATGTTAAACAGTCGTCTCTCTTTGAACTTTGTGAATATTATACAACTAATAATACAGTCCCAAATTTAACGTCCTGTGGATAGTCATTGTTTTAGAATAGACATTGACGTCCCACATAGGTTACATAAATCATTATAAATTGCATAGCCATTATTATCTGTTCATTCCAAGAAAATCAAAGTGAATGTTCTTATTCATATACACGTATATTCTAACTAATTTAGGGTCATATTGAAAAAATATTATCTAAGATCATAATTAGGAGATAATATATTTAACTACATACGTTAGATGCGTGTAAGCAATCTGGGAATTGATGTTTTGTTCCAGCACATGCGAAATCTGCGTTGCAAATGGCGGAGTTAAAAAAAAAAGAATTTTTAAACCCACCAAACAATGAGTTCTTAGCACCTACACGCATCAGGACTTTATTATTTGGCAAATGTTTTTATTTAATGTTCTTTTTTAACTTTCGCAGATAAATTTCGAATTACTCTGTATGCCGTGGAAGATGTAGGCAATGAAAACATGTCTCATATTTGAAATCTTTATTTGCAGGTTGTTAGATGTATGTCAGGCATCTCAGAATTTGCGTAATCCTATATAAAGTTCGAAACGTTGCAAATGGCAATGTTTTAAGAGTTGATTAACGCACTAACAATACAGACTCTTAGCACATACCTGCATAAAGACTAATATTCTTAGATTAAAAAGTTTAATTTAATACACACTTTAAAGTTTGGGCAAGGAACTTCGATTTACTTTGTGTACTGTAAAAGATGTAGGCAATGAAAACCCTGTCTTTTATGTGAATCTATATTTGTTGGCAAAAAAGGAAATATTTTTAAGAGTAATTGAATAGTTAGAAATTAATTTCTTCGAGGGTTGAATAAATAGAATAAATGCTCCCAAGTTGCACATTCCCACGTGAGTGTAGTTGATAAGACATTAGTTGGATATTATCCTTACAGTCTTGAATAGAACTATTAGAAAATAAATTCAGTTCACGTGCTTTGTTGCTGGTTATATCAGATGGCTCTACGTGATCCAACACAATACAGAATTTTTTTAATGTATTATACGAATGCTTGGGCAATTTGTTGTATTTATCCGAAATTCCTCCCTTTACGAACTATAGTTACTTATAATATTCCCACAAACATTTTTTTTATGTTAACAGGCGTAGGACCCTTCCAGCTCATAGATATACTGTAACATTATAATAAAAATCAGAGATCAGCCTCAAAACAAACTTTCAGCCTTTATAAAATCGATTATTTTGCCATAAGTAATATTTTCTTACATAGATTACATCTATGTGCATTTTCACAACTGCAAAATGGACGTAGTAAGCACACACAAGTGGAATAGTAACGTACTATCAAACTTATGGTTTTGTGTTCAATACTAAGTCCAGCTAAAGACAGTCGCGTACACGGGGGTTGGTGCACGTTAAATATGTCGTGGCCTGAAATGCTCTCACATTTCCATGGTATATAAGTTTGGAGAGTGAACTGCAATTGCAAGTGTCCTCTGATGGTGGTTCAAAATTACGAGATGTTCTTGGATGTTTCCCTTTGAGATTGATCAAAGACCTTCGCCAATAACCCGTTTTGTTGCTCCAGTCCAACGATTATTAACTATCTACCTACCTACTTGACTTCGATGACTGTCGATTATGAATATATTATTACATTTTTTAAACTTTCATGAGCTTATTTATGTTGTAAAAAATCTTTAGATAGCTTACTTGTATTGCCAGACTACAACCACCCGTATTCAGGAAGAATTAGATGTACTAGGGGGCTCCGCCCCCTGCTAGCTTACGCTCGCCAACCCCCGGGGATTGCTACGCAATCCCATTTGGTTTGCTTCGCAAACCAACACTCCTTTTACATTTGCCATTTGGTTTGCTTCACAAACCAACATTCCTTTCGCACAGTGAAACTATCTGAATAATTTGTATTATCCTAATTTCACTTTCCGGTCCATGACGTCACAGCGAGGGCTTCGCAACCTGCTCGCCGAAATAATGTTTTTTCTGTAGATATAAATGTTGTGACAAAAAGTATCGAAAATATCCAAAGATTCCGAATTTTGTATCACCAACTTTTGATCGCATCCAATTTAATTATTAACCGATTTCAAAAATAATAGCACCGTAAGAAAGAGTACATTCTGAGGTATACTGCGATATTTTAAAAATTAAAAACTAATAGTAATGAGATATAGATACGGCAGTTTAAAAAAAAAATAACAAAAATGTCCCGATTTTTCCCGAATTTCAAAAAAATATTATCAAGAACCAAATTGAAATTTAAAAAAGAACTCGACGAGCTGCAAAAATTTACGTTGAGAGGTACTCTTAAAAAAACTCACGACTGAAGACTGAAAATTTGAATGTGTTTTACTCACTCGCGGAAGAAATTTCACTTCTTCAACTTTAACACTCAATAAAACCTAAACTAATAGCCGCATCGGAAAAAAATCTTAATAATTATCCAGGGAATACGATGAAGAACAAAGCATGTTAATTTCATTTTTTTCCGATCAGTACTTTCTCGGGAAACCGTCTAAGAATCGAGCTTAACAACACATTTTTCAATCCTGCGGCGGCGACGGCGGTAACTTTTTTTTTTAATATAGAGAGATTTTTCATGTTAATCATATACTGAAAGTAATAAAGACGAAGTGCTTTATCGACGAATTATATATAATTATCAATTTCTTTTGTGTTCGAAAATAGTTGATCACATAGTTATGTTTCAATTAATATCATAGTAATAAAAGTTAACTTCTAAAATTTGTTAAAAATTCATAAAAGCTATTTGTTTGTTTTTGATACTCGGTATATGCACAGAAAACCAAAGTACTGCCAGTTCAGGAACTGGCCTCGTTATTTGAATGTGTTTGAAAATAATGAGTATTTTACTTCAGATATTTCCCTTTGGGCTTGATTCCGGACCGTCACCAATAGTCAGTGTGACGTAAATTATAGGTAGTTGTAAACTTTCTTGTTTTTTTAAACATGATATATCACATAGCAATGTTCCAATTATATATACTATTAATAAAAGTTAACTTCTAAATTTTTTTAAAAATTCATAAAAGCTATTTACTGGTATTTGATACTCGGTGTAAAAAAAGAAAACCAAATTATTGTCATCTCAGGTGTTGACTACGTCTTTTTACCGTGGTTCAAAATTACGAGGTTTTGTCTAAAGATCTTTCCTTTCGGGTTCGATTCTGAACAGTCACTAATAGCCTGTGTGACGTAAATTCAACAAACTATGGACTCTAAACTCTACACATATGAAATTGTTTCTTTTATTTTAAAAATGGAATTATATACAAATATGCAAATAAACGGAATAGAAATTAAACCAGGGATATCTTGTTGCGCGTAGTACCACCTTTCGCTTTGATGACGGTGGTGATTCGTATTGGCATGGACTCGATAAGACACTGGAAGCGTGGAAAGCCATACGTATCCACACTCGTGAACAATATTTCACAATCTTCCACAGTTCACACCACAGTTCAACTTCCATCTAATTCACTTAGATTAGATGGAAGGTGAATTGTGGAAGATCTAATTCCATCTAATTCACTTAGATTAGATGGAAGGTGACTTGTGGTGTGAACTGTGGAAGATATAATTCCATCTAATTCACTTAGATTAGATGGAAGCATGGACTGAAATGGGAACACCTGTACGCACGAAATCGTGTCTCCCACGTGAACGTTACCGGGATATCTCCTTGATGACAATATGCTCCCGTATGTACATCTGCTCCCGTAAGCTACTTGGACATCTCTCTCAATTGCATCACAGATATGCTAGATTGGATTGAGGTTAGGTGATATTGATGGCCAAGAAAGTACGTGCAGGTCTTTGGAATTTTCATCCAACCATTCGGATAAAATTCGGGAGCGATGGCACGGTGCATTTTCTTGCTGAAACTACAATCTCTGTAGTGGGCTATCAAAAAAGAACATGCGGGAGCAGATGGTCATCAAGGATATATCGGTAACGTTCACCTGTGAGACACGATGTCGTGCGTACCAGGGGCCCCATTTCAGTCCATGCCAGCAGTCCCTAGACGAGAATATCACCTCCACCAGCCTGCAGAGTCCCCAAGTGGCAGGAAAGATACATAGCTACATGGGGTTTATTCCATACACCTACTCTGCCATGTCTCTGTCTTGCTGAAAGACAATCTCTGCAGTGGGCTGTCACAAACGAACATACGAGAGTAGATGGTCGTCATAAATATCCCGATAACGTTCACCTGTGAGAGAAGATGTCACACGTACCAGGGGTTTAATTTCAGTCCATATGAGCAGTCCTCAGACGAGAATGACACCTTTACCAGCCTGAAGTGACCACTGTTGGCAGGAAGTATCGACTGCTTCATGTGGATTACGCCTTACACGTACTCTGCTATGTCTCTGTCTTGCTGAAAGACAATCTCTGTAGTGGGCCGTCACCGACGAACATACGGGAGTAGATGGTCGTCACGAATATCCCGGTAACGTTCACCTGTGAGAGAAGATGTCACACGTACCAGGGGTTTCATTTCAGTCCATATGAACAGTCCTCAGACGAGAATGCCACCTCCACCAGCCTGAAGTGACCACTGTTGGCAGGAAGTATCGACTGCTTCATGTGGATTACGCCTTACACGTACTCTGCTATGTCTCTGTCTTGCTGAAAGACAATCTCTGTAGTGGGCTGTCACAAACGAACATACGGGAGTAGATGGTGGTCATGAATATCCCGGTAATTTTAACCTGTGAGAGAAGATGTCATACGTACGAGGAATCCCATTTAAGTCCATGCCAGAATTCCTTAGACGAGAATATCACCTCCACCAGCATGAATAGTCCCCGGCTGGCAGGTACGATACATCGCTTTATGTGGTATTTTCCATACACGTACTCTGCATCAGCATGTTCCAAAGTAAATCTTGAGTCATCACTGTAGGCAACATTTTTCTACATCGTGACGGACCATTGACGATGTTTCCGTGCCAATGTTAGTCGTTGAGCTCCTTGAAACACAACCTTCCGGTTGCTAATATATGATTCTACCTACTGGGCTACTTTGGAGTCAGAAACCACAAGTTGTTTATTCTTAGTTGGGTAAATGATCGTTAGTATTTAGGTACTTTAACATAAACTTTTATTGAATAAGTCACAGATAAAATAATCATGGGGAATCAAAGCATTCCGCTCAGACACACCATGAGAAAATGCAAATTTGAGAAACACTGTATTAGAGTAACGTCTGTTTCATTCCAGATTTGGCATGCATAAGGAAATTAGTTTCCTTTCACTAAAGTCTAATTACCCGATCGTTTCTAATTAAGAATTAATCGCATGTATCCGCTGTTGTGGTTAATGAAACGTGTCCTACCGAAAAGGCAATAAGGTTCTCAAAACAACGCCGTTTTGAAACTGTGTTCTTTCTCTTTGCGTCGAGTTAATTAAATAAACTGATGTTTTGTTGATCTTTTGGAAACGGATATCATAACTCTCATCATACCTGTTATTAAATCTCTGGGTTGTGCAGTTTAATCTTCGGTAACTCCAAATTACTGATATAAATGCATAAGTAAAATAAAAGACGAAATTCTTGTTACTTTTTAAGGAAATCAATAAACTCTTACATAAGTGCAAGTAAATAATATGATAACTCAGGTTTACTTGTACATTGAATCCAAAAAGGCTCTATGGTTTTAGGAAAATAGAAGCCTTAATTTAAATGCAAAGTGCCTTACGCCTTCACAATCACATCAATATCACAGAAGATGCTGAAAATGTCTGCCTTTGGCATTCAGATAAACTCGTCGTGGGATACTGTCAAATAAACGCTTCAATACGATGGTATGTAGCCTTAATTTCCTGTGCGAGGTTGTTTTTCAGCTGTTGAATAGTTCTAGGTGTATTGCTGCATCCAATTCCTTTCAGATAAACGCGCAAGTAATTGGACGGAGTTAAAGTATAGATCCTTTTCTGGATAAAACCTCGAGGGATTCACTATGTGCCATGTCTGCAAACGTTTGTAAGGGTATATATTAGTACATTTGTTAGAGTCGCGGATTAGAAACCGCTGGGTTGAGAGCTTGAAATTCTATCCAATCAAAGACTATCGTGTACGTTTCTCTTTGTACACGTTCAACCTGTCGTCGTTTCATCTGTCCCCACGTAGACGCTGTGCGGAAATTTGGAGAGGGGGTTCCAGCTCATTGGTTTGTGACCGTGATTTAAAATCACTAATTGGCGTCCTCGCATCTCTCCGTCTGGATTGATCCCGGGTGATCTAATATAGCTCTTTGTGTTAATGTAGTGTGACGTAAACTCAGCTACCTACTTGCCAACTTATATCGGTTTATTGGATTTTTGGTAGAGACTTTCTATTGCGATTGGCAAAATTTCGTTGGAGTTTAAGGAAACAAAGTAACATTTACTTATGGTCATAAATAACATTTTTGAAAGAGGTATTGACCTTTTTGCTTTGCAATCTTCTTAGCCGACTTAATAATTACCTCCTTCCAAAACTTTATTTCAAAGCAAATAATTCTTCCTGATGCTTTTTGTAATTTTCCAAGGAATTGAAAGTTTTTCCCTTACAAAGTTTTTGTAAGGATTGAAGCAAATTGAAATCTGTGGGTGCAATGTCCGGTGAGTTCGATAGAAAAATTTTCCCATCTAATCTGGTGACTGGATCTTCAGTTATTATGATGGAATACAGTCTTTTCTTTTGCCAAATTCTGGACGTTTTTCGTCGAGTGATGTTTTCAATCTATGTAATTGGGATGGTTGGATTTTGGGGTTTAGTGGCATACGTGCCATATTTCGCTAAGATGCGCCAGACGTAAGCCAGATAACGTCAAGTAGAAACACATACACACACAGAGGTTTACTGGCAGAAAGAGATAAATACACTCTGGGAGGAAACGTACCAGACAGGAATTGTCTCCCGTAATGATTTAACTGGGAGCAGTAACTGTCGGAATTGATTGTTTGTTTTGTAGAAAAGGCTTGTAAATACGTCCATCTAATACCGCGATACATACATACCACCTTCTTTGGATGACGACTTTTGTGTGATCAATGGTGGTTGATTTTTCTTGCCACGCGATCTCTTGTTTCATATTATTGTAAGGTATCCACTTTCCATTGCTAATCACAATTTGTTTAAAAGTAGAGCACTTTCATTTCTCTGAATAACTAAATGGACTTTTTGGACCTGATCCAATACACACTTTATAGTAGTGAACTCAACAATTTTAACCCTCCAAGTGCTTTCAACGAAAAAGATGAGGTATCTGACCGAGGATCAACCAACTTTGATCAGGCACACCTGATCAAACCGACCAACTCTGCTGATGGAGGAGACATCTCGTCATATCAAGATATTGTGCAATTTGTTTCGACGATATAGACGAGGTATCTGACAGAAAACCAATCAACTTTGATCCGACCTTAACAACAGACCAACCAACTTTGATCCGACCTTAAAATCAGACCAACTTTGCTAATTGATAAGACATCTCGTCATATCAAGATATTGTGCAATTTGTTTCGATGATATAGTCGAGGTATCTGACAGAAGACTAACTAACTTTGATCAGACACACCTGATCAGACCAACCAACTTTGATCCTACCTTAAGATCCAACGAACTATGCTAATGGATGAGACATCTCGTCATATCAAGATATTGTGCAATTTGTTTCGATGATATAGACAAGGTATCTGACAGAAGACTAACTAACTTTAATCAGACCAACCAACTTTGATACGACCTTAAGATCCAACGAACTATGCTAATGGAGGAGACATCTCGTCATATCAAGATATTGTGCAATTTGTTTCGATGATATAGACAAGGTATCTGACAGAAGACTAACTAACTTTAATCAGACCAACCAACTTTGATACGACCTTAAGATCCAACGAACTATGCTAATGGAGGAGACATCTCGTCATATCAAGATATTGTGCAATTTGTTTCGATGATATAGACAAGGTATCTGACAGAAGACTAACTAACTTTAATCAGACCAACGAACTTTGATACGACCTTAAGATCCAACGAACTATGCTAATGGAGGAGACATCTCGTCATATCAAGATACTGTGCAATTTGTTTCGATTATATAGACAAGGTATCTGACAGAAGACTAACTAACTTTAATCAGACCAACCAACTTTGATACGACCTTAAGATCCAACGAACTATGCTAATGGAGGAGACATCTCGTCATATCAAGATATTGTGCAATTTGTTTCGATGATATAGACAAGGTATCTGACAGAAGACTAACTAACTTTAATCAGACCAACCAACTTTGATACGACCTTAAGATCCAACGAACTATGCTAATGGAGGAGACATCTCGTCATATCAAGATATTGTGCAATTTGTTTCGATGATATAGACAAGGTATCTGACAGAAGACTAACTAACTTTAATCAGACCAACGAACTTTGATACGACCTTAAGATCCAACGAACTATGCTAATGGAGGAGACATCTCGTCATATCAAGATACTGTGCAATTTGTTTCGATTATATAGACAAGGTATCTGACAGAAGACTAACTAACTTTAATCAGACCAACCAACTTTGATACGACCTTAAGATCCAACGAACTATGCTAATGGAGGAGACATCTCGTCATATCAAGATATTGTGCAATTTGTTTCGATGATATAGACAAGGTATCTGACAGAAGACTAACTAACTTTAATCAGACCAACCAACTTTGATACGACCTTAAGATCCAACGAACTATGCTAATGGAGGAGACATCTCGTCATATCAAGATATTGTGCAATTTGTTTCGATGATATAGACAAGGTATCTGACAGAAGACTAACTAACTTTAATCAGACCAACGAACTTTGATACGACCTTAAGATCCAACGAACTATGCTAATGGAGGAGACATCTCGTCATATCAAGATACTGTGCAATTTGTTTCGATTATATAGACAAGGTATCTGACAGAAGACTAACTAACTTTAATCAGACCAACCAACTTTGATACGACCTTAAGATCCAACGAACTATGCTAATGGAGGAGACATCTCGTCATATCAAGATATTGTGCAATTTGTTTCGATGATATAGTCGAGGTATCTGACAGAAGACTAACTAACTTTGATCAGACACACCTGATCAGACCAACCAACTTTGATCCTACCTTAAGATCCAACGAACTATGCTAATGGATGAGACATCTCGTCATATCAAGATATTGTGCAATTTGTTTCGATGATATAGACAAGGTATCTGACAGAAGACTAACTAACTTTAATCAGACCAACCAACTTTGATACGACCTTAAGATCCAACGAACTATGCTAATGGAGGAGACATCTCGTCATATCAAGATATTGTGCAATTTGTTTCGATGATATAGACAAGGTATCTGACAGAAGACTAACTAACTTTAATCAGACCAACCAACTTTGATACGACCTTAAGATCCAACGAACTATGCTAATGGAGGAGACATCTCGTCATATCAAGATATTGTGCAATTTGTTTCGATGATATAGACAAGGTATCTGACAGAAGACTAACTAACTTTAATCAGACCAACGAACTTTGATACGACCTTAAGATCCAACGAACTATGCTAATGGAGGAGACATCTCGTCATATCAAGATACTGTGCAATTTGTTTCGATTATATAGACAAGGTATCTGACAGAAGACTAACTAACTTTAATCAGACCAACCAACTTTGATACGACCTTAAGATCCAACGAACTATGCTAATGGAGGAGACATCTCGTCATATCAAGATATTGTGCAATTTGTTTCGATGATATAGACAAGGTATCTGACAGAAGACTAACTAACTTTAATCAGACCAACCAACTTTGATACGACCTTAAGATCCAACGAACTATGCTAATGGAGGAGACATCTCGTCATATCAAGATATTGTGCAATTTGTTTCGATGATATAGACAAGGTATCTGACAGAAGACTAACTAACTTTAATCAGACCAACCAACTTTGATACGACCTTAAGATCCAACGAACTATGCTAATGGAGGAGACATCTCGTCATATCAAGATATTGTGCAATTTGTTTCGATGATATAGACAAGGTATCTGACAGAAGACTAACTAACTTTAATCAGACCAACGAACTTTGATACGACCTTAAGATCCAACGAACTATGCTAATGGAGGAGACATCTCGTCATATCAAGATACTGTGCAATTTGTTTCGATTATATAGACAAGGTATCTGACAGAAGACTAACTAACTTTAATCAGACCAACCAACTTTGATACGACCTTAAGATCCAACGAACTATGCTAATGGAGGAGACATCTCGTCATATCAAGATATTGTGCAATTTGTTTCGATGATATAGTCGAGGTATCTGACAGAAGACTAACTAACTTTGATCAGACACACCTGATCAGACCAACCAACTTTGATCCTACCTTAAGATCCAACGAACTATGCTAATGGATGAGACATCTCGTCATATCAAGATATTGTGCAATTTGTTTCGATGATATAGACAAGGTATCTGACAGAAGACTAACTAACTTTAATCAGACCAACCAACTTTGATACGACCTTAAGATCCAACGAACTATGCTAATGGAGGAGACATCTCGTCATATCAAGATATTGTGCAATTTGTTTCGATGATATAGACAAGGTATCTGACAGAAGACTAACTAACTTTAATCAGACCAACCAACTTTGATACGACCTTAAGATCCAACGAACTATGCTAATGGAGGAGACATCTCGTCATATCAAGATATTGTGCAATTTGTTTCGATGATATAGACAAGGTATCTGACAGAAGACTAACTAACTTTAATCAGACCAACGAACTTTGATACGACCTTAAGATCCAACGAACTATGCTAATGGAGGAGACATCTCGTCATATCAAGATACTGTGCAATTTGTTTCGATTATATAGACAAGGTATCTGACAGAAGACTAACTAACTTTAATCAGACCAACCAACTTTGATACGACCTTAAGATCCAACGAACTATGCTAATGGAGGAGACATCTCGTCATATCAAGATATTGTGCAATTTGTTTCGATGATATAGACAAGGTATCTGACAGAAGACTAACTAACTTTAATCAGACCAACCAACTTTGATACGACCTTAAGATCCAACGAACTATGCTAATGGAGGAGACATCTCGTCATATCAAGATATTGTGCAATTTGTTTCGATGATATAGACAAGGTATCTGACAGAAGACTAACTAACTTTAATCAGACCAACCAACTTTGATACGACCTTAAGATCCAACGAACTATGCTAATGGAGGAGACATCTCGTCATATCAAGATATTGTGCAATTTGTTTCGATGATATAGACAAGGTATCTGACAGAAGACTAACTAACTTTAATCAGACCAACCAACTTTGATACGACCTTAAGATCCAACGAACTATGCTAATGGAGGAGACATCTCGTCATATCAAGATATTGTGCAATTTGTTTCGATGATATAGACAAGGTATCTGACAGAAGACTAACTAACTGTAATCAGACCAACCAACTTTGATACGACCTTAAGATCCAACGAACTATGCTAATGGAGGAGACATCTCGTCATATCAAGATATTGTGCAATTTGTTTCGATGATATAGACAAGGTATCTGACAGAAGACTAACTAACTTTAATCAGACCAACCAACTTTGATACGACCTTAAGATCCAACGAACTATGCTAATGGAGGAGACATCTCGTCATATCAAGATATTGTGCAATTTGTTTCGATGATATAGACAAGGTATCTGACAGAAGACTAACTAACTTTAATCAGACCAACCAACTTTGATACGACCTTAAGATCCAACGAACTATGCTAATGGAGGAGACATCTCGTCATATCAAGATATTGTGCAATTTGTTTCGATGATATAGACAAGGTATCTGACAGAAGACTAACTAACTTTAATCAGACCAACCAACTTTGATCCTACCTTAAGATCCAACGAACTATGCTAATGGAGGAGACATCTAGTCATATCAAGATATTGTGCAATTTTTTTATCAACGATATAGACGAGGTATCTGACAGAAGACCAACCAATTTAGATAAGACACACCTGATCAAACCAACCAACTTTGCTAATGGATGATACATCTCGTCATATCAGGATATTGTAATTTTTTTCATGATGATGAGATCAAGATCTGGTCAGTTTTGTCAGATGACAAGATATCTTCTAAAGACGAGATATGCCACCTGTGTTCCATTCTTTCGGCCACAGTTGGAAATTGGGATAGGCTAGGTCACAGTATCTCATAAGTCTATATTGGATATTGAATAAAATCCTTTTTCCTAATGAATTCTGTTTTCTATGGTAGCCCAGTTTTAAGAGCAACGGATTAGAAACTGAAGGGTTGCGAGTTTCGTACTTAGTCAAATCAAAGAACACCATGTACACGGGGGCAGGAGCAAGTGAAATCTGTCGTGACCTCAAATGTAGTCACGGTGGCGTGGTGAGGAAGTTTGGAGAGCAGGGTGCCATGCTTGGCGTTGTTCTCGTAATCTGACCGTAGTTCAAAATTACGAGGTGCTATCCGCTAATCTTTCCGGGATAGATCACAGATGATCGCCAATAGCCATTTGTTTCGCTCTAGAGCAAGGTTAATTAACTACCTACTGTGTGAATTTTTCATTCTTACTTTCAGAAATCGCTTTCAAGTCACAAACAGTGAAATAAAGATTTGTAGGAATTGAAACATGAAGCCCATACGACACAGGTCTAGTAACATGTCAATTAGAATAGAAAATGTTATTCTTACTGTTACTTATAAGCCGTCTATTTTGCATGAGGATAAATAAAATAATTAAACAGTCACTACTGTTGCATCTAAATCATTTGAATACCGATAGCATAGGTATTTTTTTTCTGCCCACTTCACCTCAGACGAGAGATTTTATATTTGTCTTGATCTTTCTAACGAAATCTAGTGCAATAAATATTTTTTCACAAACTCAGTTATGTTCGGTTTCTGTTGTATCAGAAAATAAATTTACATCGTTTAAAAAACATTTCGAAGCTAATTTTGCTGTGTACTACGTAGAAACACCACATAACACTCGATATTAAGTTCAGAATTTTTGAATAACTAACAAAAAAAAAATTCATTTTAAATGTTATTTACATAAATCAACTACTGGGGTGACACTGATAATGCATTCCTTACATACGCAGGCATTAAAACTGGTGAGGAATGTTCCTGTTCAGGCATGTCTGCTAACGTCCAACAGGTTAAACACTTGCTACTATGGCACTAAGATGTCCCTAGCTAATATGCGCACTAAATTGTATCATTTAATAGTATAAGCAAACATTGAAATATTATCTTCATAATCTATACTAAAGTATTACTCCACTCCGTAATTTAGCAGTAACTAAATCAGATAAAATTACGAATCAATTGTTACGAACACCACCTGGTATTTGTATCAACAGATCCATTAGACTTTTGGAAGTGTGCATTATAATAATCACGTCCGGGTCATCAATTTAACAGGAAAATCGAAAGTCAACGCAACTTTGTCTGCTAAAGAGTACTTTACTGTGGGGAGAGATTGCATTGCTATATATACCACTGTATTGTAAATTAACTTTTAGAATGGTGGTGGATAAGCTCCTCCATAATTTCAAACCTGAATCCCTGCCTCTCTACAGATATATGAGCACTTTGACCATTCTCCTATAATCAACTCATACTCAAGGACCACATTATCGGATTTAGGAATTGCGCCATTTTGTCAAGATGCGCCTTTTCTTCGACAAAATGGCGCATGTTGACGGGAAAGTAACGAACTTGGGGAATGTTGAACGGTTCGTCAGTTTTCTATTCGCATCCTCTGGAGCAAACGTCGTAAAAAGGATGTCGATGATGTGAAAAGTAAGTTATAAAAATTGTAAGTTATAATAAATTTAAGCTAAGTTATAAGCACAAGTTTTCAGTTGTAAGAAACAAAGCAGAACTGTATTTCATTTTGATTTTTAGACATTAGAAAGTGAACACTTCAGAGATTTATTTACAAGATTATTTTGTCAACGAAACACTTATCACACACATGCGAAACATTTATATATACAAAACATGTATGATTAAAAACGTATGCATCTAAATTCTAAGCACTAGTTCCAACTCTAATTATGTCTAGAATATAAAAACATTGCATTTTAACACAGCAGTTATTATGTTATTGTAAAAGTTAAACTTGGTTTCTCTTACTACAACTGAGATTTTTAAGGTTTGAAATAGGCTTGAAAGAGTGAAACTTCAGTACTCTTTCCTGTAACGTTGCTACACAGATATTATCTAAATGTCCTGGATCTGGACATTTCGACGCTTTCACGATTATTATTCTTAGAATATTTCCACTGTAAATATATATCCATAAAAATGCTTAGAAAACCAAAATGGTGGATTTCAGAAGAATCTTTCCAGGTATAATTGATGCCAGGGCCACGGCTCCGCTCTTGAGAAACAGTGCTCTACATCATTAAATCCAATATCTCCGTTTTTGAACTGTTGCAAAAATAACTCTAAATCTTCCCTTGAAAATATTTATTGTCTTCTTCTCTACAATGATTCCGTCTTATACCTCCAAGTAAGGCTTCAGGAGTTTCGTTTCCTGACTGGGCATGACTGTCTCTTCGTGCACATTTATTTTATAGTAATGATGTTGACTCTACTGATGGTTTTATGAAAAAGAAAGCAACCTTTAAAGGCTCAATATTAACCCGGGAACGGGGGCGCAGGGTGTGACACACCCGCGCCCATCTTTTGTTCTGTCTATTTCTCGACCCCTCATTTAAAAGTGGACGAATCTCAGTGTAGCTGAATGTAGGGTCATGACCTTGGACAGGACAGGTCAGCAGGTGAATTCTAAAAATAGAAATTCCGGTATTTTGTGTTTCGGGTATATTATACCCATCCTTGCCACACAAGATTTTTTCCGTCATGGCACCCACACACCTTGAATATATGGTACGTAATCTCATGTACGACGAAGAAATGAAGCATTTGAGAACTTTTATTGAAATAAAAACAGTTTAAACGGATGAAGAATTTTTATTTGCTGACGAAGAAGAGATTTGATGATGAAGAATAATATAATAGGAATTATGATTCATCAACAGACGTTGTACCAGATATTGAAGTAGATATAGATTCGTCAAATGAAAATCATTTCTATGTTAGACAAGATGAAATAACAACATGTAAACAAAAGAAATTTCGGACTAATGTGCGAGTTTTAGAAAAAAATAAAATAATGAAATTTCTTCGAAACACAGCTATTTCAAGAGATTTTAGCACACCGTTAGAATCTTGGAAACTTCTGATAAAATGTTGAAAGATTTAGTGAACTGCACTAACATTTACATTGCATCGATTTCAGATCGTTTTTCACGTGAACGAGATGCGAAATCTACAAGAGCTACTATAAGAGCTGAAATGAAAGCGTTTATAGGACTTTTATATAATTGTGTTCACAAATCCTTTCATGTGATCATTACTGATCTTTGGGCAACAAACGACATTAAAAATGTTATTAGATGTATTTTCTGCTTTAATTTAGTTACAAAAATTATTTTGCACAGTATTTATGATTGTAAGGAGTGATGAAAAAGTTCGGGTATGAGATACCCTGCGCGTCTACTCCCGTTGCTTTCTTTTGCGTGCCTGCTCCCGGGTTAAAACAGTCGACTGAACTTAATAATTTTAGTAAGAGTACAGAAGTATTGTAATGATAAAGATGCACCTATTCCTTGAAGTCAAGTGCCTGGCATTTTTTTTTTCATTTTATATTTACTGAAATCAAGCCCCTTAGTCTAAGAAAAAATATAGTAATGACACGTTTGGTATTTCTACAATCTGCGTTTATAGAGGTGACAACGGCCTTGGCGATTTTTTTTGGCGGACTTTTAGTAGTGAGTTACGGTAGATTAAGGCAACCCATCTAACTTTATGGTTATTGTGTTTTTCATGGCAACCTCGGCAAACGGAAATTTTAAATTTCATTTTGAATAATCTAGAAAGTTCTTCCAAATTCCGTTAAAGTCTTTTGAAATTTTTTCTTTGCTTCCATTAGTTATTTTACTTTAAAAAAATCCTTTGATTGCATTGGTTCTTAAATTTTTTTTTCTGTGAGAATTATTTGTATTTCTACAGTCATGGAATGTTATTTTATTAAATTATTTTTCACGCACCTTTCTGAGTTTTGTTTGTTGTTCATTTGTTGAATTTCCGTTTTCTTAAATTTTTTTAACATTTCTGACGTATCAGATTGTATTATTTCTTGCTTTTTTTTAAATCTTTCTCTTTTGTATAGACCTAATATTAGTGTAATTAATGTATTCAGTGTAATTTATAAGTTTCAGGGTATTCTTAGCCAACATTCGCAGCCTATTAATTCTGCTGGTTCACAAATGTGTTTTAAGCTTACTACTTTTGCGAAAGTTGTTTGAAAATATACTTTTCTAAACGTTCTCAAATGTGTTTCCAAGCTTTCATTTTTCGTTGTAAAAAGAAAAATATTTTTGAAAGAAAAAGTTTTAAAATATAATTCTTGCCTTGGCGACTTTGGAGGTGCGCCAAAACAAAATCGCCAAGTCCGTTGCCAGCTCTATAAACGTAGACTGTAGCAGTATCGCACGTTTTAATGGAAAAATAATAGTTTGAAAATATAACTGACATTTGAAAATAAACAATGTTTTGGGAATTATTTTTGAGAGCAAATATCATGCTTCAATAGAATGTAATATGGTATAGTACCATTAAAATGCGATGTTCAATAAAATTTGCAAAACAATCGTATCTGGAATCATGATTCTCATTACATGATCTTATTAAACCAAGGTCTTCAAATCAGTAAATTTAAATGAGGTGATTAAATTAAATTAAGACAAAATCTTTGATTAAGCAAATTATGTTTCTTCTTATTTAACTTTAAGATGCAAGGAAAAAATAAGATCGAGATTTAAAACTGCAATTTTTGAAATTTATTGCTTCACAATGTGCTATAAATTCTATGATAGACACTAAACAAATTATCCATCTAACGGCTACAAGTTAAAAAATAATATTATGAAAATGGAAAAGTCTTGATATTAAACCCTCTAGAGAACGTTTGGAACATACTATAAACGCGCATCTGACAGTAATCTCCTATGCCATACACTTTACTGGACCTTAAAATATGTGCATCCATTTCATGGTATTTGTCTGGTCTTAAAAGCACCTCTGTACCTTGTAGAATCTTATTACATAAAATGAAAGATTCTACTGTGTTTCCGAGGCTATTAAAGTTTTAAATTAGTTGTATGATGTCACGATCGAAACTAGACACGAAATAGCAAAAATCATTGCATTCGAAATCGCCATATAAATAAAATTGAGTATAAGACGATTGCCGTACGTAGATCATTGTTTTACTCGTGCTGATCAACAATCACGTTTTCAAATAATATTGTTTTACCATAATTGCTCAAAAAACACTAATGCGAAAGCAAGACAATTTGTCAGAGAGTGGTGGGAAAAGGCTTATACATAGCCAGTGATCAATACAAAATGACAGATAACGTTGAAAAAGGTTTATACACAGCCAGTGATAACTTAGCGTTAGGTTTAAAAAAATATGTATATGAAGTTTGACCAAAATAAATAAATCTTTTTATGCACTCGTTGTATGAAGGGCTATTTATCCTAGTCCATTTATATGCGCAAAAATTTTGCTGTTACTCTTGCAAAAGAAGGTCCAGTAAAAAATGTATCCAAAATTTTTAATTCATCCGCAAAGTGTGTGCGTTATACGCTCTTTCATAAATCCAATGATTAATAAGGAACTTTAAAAAAAAAAAAAAAAAAGCGCGGATTTGTTTGGACCGGGTTCTTGTCTAAAAAAATTTTTTTTCGTGGTCGTGGTTACACGTAAGTTGAGAATTGTTGGCCTTGACAAATTGTCAACTTAAATTTAAGTAGAGAAGAGCTGACAGCATTTTCTAGATTTAGAACAAATCACACTAAAGCAATGTACAGGGTGTCTAAAAAGTTCCCGTACTCCAACTTTAAAAAAAATTTATTGCCCGTGTTTTTTTTTTAATTATTGGATTTTATCGTCTGTTTATAGTTTTATCGACTCTAATTTTTATCGTTTGATTTTCTTCGCACTCACGTTGTGCGGTAATAAAGTTCCACGTAATTCTATTCTTCATTTTAAGATGAAATTTATCACGCATTCACTAAGAATTATGCTGTTTGAGGCTTAAATTGAATGTAAATCATATGAAAGATATACCGAATTTTATCGACATAAATATCGAAATGATGCAATAATGAGTAAAGATACGCCATAACAACTTATTCAACAATTTGTTGCATTATTCGTAGTGAATGAAGAAGACTCTTGGTTGAAGACTCAATGTCCGACAAGACATTGCAACCTGCCGTAGAAGTTATGAAACCATGGGCATACTTCAAGATTTTTTTGACGATCGACTCATCTCAACAAACCTTCGGCCACCTCGTTCCCTGATGTGCGCTTCCCTGACATTTTTTCTGTGGGGATATTTAAAGAACAAAGTTTATAAAGATAATCACCAAACAATAGGTGATCTGAAAATTGCCATTAACCATAATAAACAAGTATTCACTCCTAGCATCTTAAATCGCATTTCTAAAAATATGCGCAAACGACTTCTGCTTTGCCTCCAAGAAAATAACATTTATTATAAATGTATGTTCAAATTCTTTTCTACGTTAGTTTAAAAGTGCTTTTCAACATTGGCATAAAAAATAATTGTATAAAAGTTTGTTGTTTTTGTATAATAAATTCACGAATCGTCAGTACGTGAACTTTTAGGACACCCTGTACTACGTATAGCTGGAAAAGAAGCGATTTTTCAACTTTTTTCTTGATAAAAACATGATTTTATAGCATATTTCTAATCAATTTTAAATTTAAAGGTTATGGCTGTGAATAATAGGAATTAGATTAATTTAAATTTGTTCATCAAAGGCATTGAATTGAGTATATAATTTCAAATTATATTTTCTTATTATGAAAATTTTTAATGTGTGTGGGAAAATGGCTTACATTTTCGAAGACTACGTTCAAAAGTACATTAAACTCACCTACATAAACAATTTTTTCATGATATACCTGTGTAGTTGATGAACTTACAATACAACTTGTATAGCTATTGTTAAATCCCCTTTCCTTAAAACACATTTCTTTAGTAGGGAATTTCAGTACGAGTATAAAACTCATCTGTAATCGGATATCACGCTTTTTCGATCCAACAATTTAGTACTTATGGTTTTTAAAAACTTTTTTAGTACTAATGGTTTTTAAATACCTTCTTAGTACTAATGGTTTCTGTGTGGACATGGCTAGATAGCTATGTAATATTCATAGCTAGCTGGTTAATATTCTATGAATATAGAATGTTGGGACAAATTCAATTATGTTAGATAGATGTTTATGTGTGTGGATGTTTATGTTGTATAGCTCTTTATTTGTATTACGGAACTTTTTTATAAATAGGTCTCACAAATTGTTAACAGAATGCGATATATTTAAAAGAGTGAGAAAATTTTTTAAATATACAAATGCAACTAAAATGCATTTAAGTGAAAATTAATGTAAATGATTACACCAATTTCTACACGCAATTTCTTTTACTCCAATATAAATGTTTTTTACAGATTGATGGCAGTTATTTGTTTTTAAACTGAATCAATATACGTCCAATACTTTTCAAACCACTTGAATCATAGAAGGCGGATTTTCTTTTTCTTTCACTCGTTTTGAGTGGCCACTGAAAAGGCCGAATGGAAATGAAGTCTTATTGACTCATATACAATGGTGACACCTATCATTGCCGAGTGACAGCGAGTATTACATCATGAATTTCCCCTGAGTATATGACTGATTTTCTCAATATATGTCACTTTCCAGGCTCAATTTCAAATGGATTTTCGATTGAGGAATATATTTGATTTCTTTCTTTCTTTCTTTGAATTGGGGTGGTGACTGTTTACAAACGGGTATTAAGCCCTTTCCAATCTTTCTGATAGCAGAATCTTTAATACAGGACATTTTTAGTATGAAAACATTTACATTAAAAATAATTTAAATAATCGTTTCCTCTAATGATAATGGACTAAAATATTTAAAATAGTTTGAGTAAAACACTTTATTGCTTAAATTTTTACTATAATTATGACATATGTTTATCTTTTGGATAAATCTGGATTGATTAGGCCTAAAAAGAAAAGCAAGGTGGAAGCATCAATCAAACGCGTCCAACTCGCTTTTGATTGATGCTTTGTGTTTTCTTACGCCAACACTTGATCGGCGTGGGGTGTCACCCCTACAGGTGTGACTGGCTTACTGCATATACGACATGTTTTTACATTCTAAAATTGCGTTAGAGAATCTTGATTACATTGGAGTTCCAATGAACCGTGTGATAGTGTTATCCGAGTCGAATTTGACTTGAAGTTTTTCGGCTATGAATTGAATTGTCACAAATCCATTTTAGATTCATGGGGTTGCAACCACCGGACCTAACAACAAGCTCAGGATCACAGGGCAACACCACTGACCTCTGGTCAAATATCCCGAAATATCTATCCTAGTAATCTTCCATGGTGTTCTAATTGCCGGAAAATGGTTTTTAGGGGAGCACGATGCCCTCCCCCCTTGTGATTGAACTGTATCCCAGGGAAACTGACAATACAGGAGGAGAGCTGTTGCAGAGCTTGGGCTGAATATCGTTGTTTTTAGTGGTTCCGTTGTCGAGCCAGCCTTTGAGTAGATCTCATTTCCCGTGCTTGCAGAACCCACGACCAAAGGGTACAGATCCCTGATTATATATAGCAGGGGTGGGCACGCATGACGTTAATAAGAGCCGCATTCTAGTTTTTCATATAGCACCCCGGCAAGAAAAGTGACACAACTCAAAATTGCAGAATTTGAGAAACATCAACTTAAAGGATACTATAAAACATATTGAAATATAATAAGCTTCTTTTTAAAGGTCAGTATTT
Organism: Metellina segmentata; assembly: GCA_947359465.1. NCBI lineage: Eukaryota > Metazoa > Arthropoda > Arachnida > Araneae > Tetragnathidae > Metellina > Metellina segmentata. The sequence continues at coordinate 80,100,624 of OX375880.1, read as the reverse complement.
ATGGTGGTAACTTATATTATATTCTATAGAATATAATATAACATTATAGAATAGTAACATCTTGACGGGGTGCGTTATATTATAAAGAGTCACACCATAGTTACATATAGCATTGTAAATACAATTTTAATTTAATCTAATTAATACCGTTACTTATTTTACACAAGTCTTAGGCCCGATGCACACATCCGATTTTTTAACGTACGGCGCCGAAGAACAACTATGCACACATAACCGTGAAATGACGCAAGTACTCTTTTCGCGCCATTTGCGATAAATATTCTATCGAAGAAAACGTTTTTATTTCGCTTACAAGAAAGTATATTTTGAAACAAAATAGACGTCACTGGATACAACCTTTTATTAATTATTATTTATATTCTATTTATTTATGAAAGAAGTTACTTCAAACCGCAGAAGCGTGTGCGGCGAGCTACGGAGCTGTGGGGAACTGCTGTACAAATTGCACGCAAGTTGGACGTGCGTCAACGCAGCAGCGCCGGAGGCATGTGCGCACTACTCCATTGGATATAATGTGTCTCAGATCGCACTTGTGCTGCGGCAGCGTTGAAACGGATATGTGCACCGGGCATTAATTGGTATGTAAAGTACACATATAAGAAAGTGCAGTTAAGAGACGGAAAATACAAAACATAATTATTTAAATATTTTAATAATAAAAATAAAATGTATCAAAAAATTTATTAATAAAAAAAATATAACGTTTAATGAAGACCTATGTTCAAGTCTTCACTTTTGTAGTCAAGTTAACAAGCTTCGTGAAAAAAGTTATGAAATAATAAAAAATGGAATTAAATTTTCAAAGGGAGCCGTATCACTCAATAAAGCGTGGCTCTGACAGCCGAATTTGCCCACCCCTGGTATATAGTGCACATACTTTATGTTTTAGCGTAAATAATCATTGGTTATTTGTAACTTAAGCTGTGTCGTTGTGTGCATTGGTACACTATACGAGCCACTTACGTTAAAGCGCTGCCGAATTAGACAATAATAAGAGGTAACAGTATCAGGGATGCTTTGTTGGGTTTTTGTAGCAGAGGAACCACATGAAGCCATGCTGCGACAGACAAAAGTAATGAACATACACACAAGAAAGTTTTATTGACACAGCATTTAGGAACGAATCCGACCTACGCCGCCTACAACTCTCAGATTGCTAGCGCAATAGACATACCCACAGACCCATGACGGTCCCTACTTATGTCATATGCATTAGTTGAAAGTCTCTCATCCAACATGATAGCGTAATCTACATTTCACAGAGAGACATACCCACATAGCCATGACGGCCTCTTCTTATGTCAGATGCATTAGGTGAAAGTCTCTCATCCAACACGATAGCGTAATCTACATTTCACAGAGAGGCGTACCCACAGAGCCATGACGGCCCCTGCTTACGTCAGATGCTAGTTGAAAGTATCTCATCCAACATGATAGCGTAATCTACACATTTCACAGAGAAACATACCCACAGAGCCATGACGGCCCCTACTTATGTCAGATGCTTTAGTTGAAAGTCTCTCATCCAACATAATAGCGTTATCTAAATTTCACAGAGAGACGTACCCGCAGAGCCATGACGGCCCCTGCTTACGTCAGATGCTAGTTGAAAGTCCCTCATCCAACATAGTAGCGTAATCTACACATTTCACAGAGAGACATACCCACAGAGCCATGACGGCCCCTACTTATGTCAGATGCTTTAGTTGAAAGTCTCTCATCCAACATAATAGCGTTATCTACATTTCACAGAGAGACGTACCCACAGAGCCATGACGGCCCCTGCTTACTTCAGATGCATTAGTTGAAAGTATCTCATCCAACATAATAGCGTTATCTACATTTCACAAAGAGACATACCCACAGAGCCATGACGGCCCCTACTTATGTCAGATGCTTTAGTTGAAAGTCTCTCATCCAACATAATAGCGTTATCTACATTTCACAGAGATACGTACCCACAGAGCCATGACGGCCCCTGCTTACTTCAGATGCATTAGTTGAAAGTATCTGATCCAACATAATAGCGTTATCTACATTTCACAAAGAGACATATCCACAGAGCCATGACGGACCCTGCTTATGTCAGATGCTAGTTGAAAGTATCTCATCCAACATGATAGCGTAATCTACATTTCACAGAGAAACATACCCAAAGAGCCATGACGGTCCCGGCTTACGTCAGATGCATTAATTGAAAGTCTCTCAGCCAACATATTAGCGTTATCTACATTTCTATTGAATTTTGTTTTATGGTGCAGTGGATAAAGGTATTGAGGTAATTAACCCTCTGCCATACGTGTTTACTACTGCTGTACGCGTTATTTACCAAGAAAACTGCACTTTTACTGCATGAATTTTACTTAGTTTTTGTAGTTTTGATCACTAGATCCCCTTAAGGGTTATTTCAATCAAGATATGTGGCAACTCGAAAATATGATGAATTTCAGAGGGTTGAAAAACACATTTTTACCATCAATTCACTTATTTTTGATTGAAGGTCTGAAGTTAGCTTAGTGTGAAATTATTATTTTGAAATCTATTGTAGGAAAGTAGAGGTATTGGAGGAAGAGTTAATAGTTATGACAACCTTTGGACGGAAAACAAAAGTTTGGGACATACTACTTCACATAAATTAATCTATATATTTCAATTTCTGGACTTTATTCTTAATAATTGGAAGCCATCCCACCCCTTGCATTTTTCCATACTTATTTAACGATCCAATGTTAACAATAGGATCGTTACATAAAGGTAAAAAGGCAAGTTAACCATCTTTTTCTGGAAAAAAAAATCGGCTTTATTTCTCAACAGTCTTAATTGAAGACTGCATACATGATCCAGTGAGTTTCCAATTTTTTATCCCATCAGTAGGTGGGTAGATATTTAATTAACGTCGCAGTGCAGAAACAAAACGGTGTATTGGCGACAGTCTGGGATTAACCAAATATCCTGTTCATCCCATTGGAAAATTACCTGATGTCACAAACTGAAACACGCTCATTGACATTAAGTTAGAATTTCTCTCTTCCAAGATATCCAGATTTTTAAGTTTAGAAACAAGAAATCCTACCGGGCTAAGCCTGGAGAATAGGACAACCATTTACTCTTTTAAGGAGGTCCGGGACGCATTGAACATTTTTTTTATTAATTAATTTAGAATTTTGAATTTTTTTTATACTGATTACCCATCTAACTAATAAGCGAAATCACAACACAAAATTTTTCCAAAAGTTTTTTTAAAATTTTAAAGTAAAATTTTTTGAAAAAAAGGGGTCATTTTAAATTGCTAAAACTTAAAATATTCTTGATCGATTTTCAAAATTCTTGCATTAAATTATTCACAAATTTATAAACTTTAACTTTGATTCAGCAATTTAAAAAATATTAATTCAATAAAAAATAAAAAAATATTTAAATGAAAATCTTTGAAAATTTTAAATTACTTTTTTTTTTAAAGTCATAGTTTTAAAAGTAAATATTTGTTTCAAATTTGCTGAATCAAAATTAAAGTATAATGTTTGAAAAAAATATATTCCAAATTTCAACCCTGTAACTTTATCGGTTTTTGACTTATAGCAATTTGAATACAGGAAATCTTGAAAAAATGTTTCATGGTGAGAAACGCATTTAAAGTTTTAAAGACAAATGTTGTTGCCATGACAACAACTGTCAAGAGTGTTAGATTTTCAAAACAACGCATCACAAAAATTATTATATCTCTAGTTCTAATTAGGATAAAAACATGATTTAGACGTCAATTTAAGCAGAAAAACACAGATAATTTCTTTAAAAAATATAAAAAATTTCGAAAATTTGACGATTTTTGTGTCCCGGACCCCCTTAAATAAAATTGTTTTCATACCTTCACAAAACTCATTTTTGTTAAATTTTTGCTTTTTCTGCTACAATGATCGCTTTAAATGTCGGTGAAATGTCAAACAAAACGTCGAATTTGTCTGAAATTTGACCTGAGCTAAATCAAAGACTAACTTCTTTCAGACGTGACGTCATGAAATTAATTGTGTCGCCATATCGTATAAATTTACCTGACTTTTATCAAACGACCCTCACATAATGAACACCCACGTGGAATGCATGTGCACTAACAAAGAAGTAGATTTACTAATAAAGAGTGAACACTCTTAAGAAAGTCATTAGGGAGGCATTGTTCTGTAAAATTCACCATCTGGATATTCAGTCGTAAAGAAAGAGACTTCTATTCAAATAACGTACACAATATCCTCAGATTTCACGACTCGTTAATGTTATTTGGAAGGGTAATAAGGAGTCATATCCTTTAATTAATCCAGCAGTTATTTCTAGAAGAAGCGTTGATTATTCTCAATTAAATGGAAAATGTATTTATAAAGCTTTCAGCTAGAAAAGTGAAGGAGAGGTTTTGATGATTGCATAACTATTCATGATTTAAAGAATTCTAAAATAAACTTCTCTCTTCTTCATATTAGAATTGGTTTGAACTTTTTATGATTTTCAGACTTAGTGTTTCTTTCATGAGATCCTTGGAAATTTTTTAATCTAACTATGGAAGGCTGCTAAAGCAATTTATTAAGAAATGTTGTAAAAGCAAAAAGTTAGCAGAGATGGTTGTTCATATTGGATAGGGGAAACTCTTTTTATAGCCATCATCTTAATTTCGATTCGATTAAAAGCAAGTAGAGGGCAGGATGCTCAGGAAGTATACCGGTCGTTACCGAGGTGGGACGAAAAGAGCCGAGCGAAGACGACCTAGAAATCCTTTGAATTGGGCGACCCATGCCGATTTTAGCCGAACCGGTTATCCTGCACGTTTTTATTATAACAGCACACGATCTCGCTCGGCACGAGAAGGTGTGAAAATTAAACAATTTTAAATACTTTAAAAAGCATAAATTTTCACAAATCTGAAACAAAATTTCCTAAGAAGTTTGGAATGTTTAAAAAATTTGGAATATAGCATTCATACAGAAAGCACGATTTATTAATTAAAAAAAATACAAAGGCATCTATCGTCAGGGCATTGAAAATCAATAATTGTAATTGCAACAAGTTGTATACAATAATTTTAAATGTATCTCGAATTTATGCTCATTGTTGTTTTTTAACTATTTCAAAACTTAATTTCAGAAATCGCATCACTTTGAACTATCCATTATTTTAAGAAATAAATAACCACAACGTTTTCACACGACAGTAACAAAATACGTTTCGAACAAAAAATAAAATAGTTCAATAATACCCCCTCCCCATATCTCACTATTAAAATATACCCACTTATAATATATATTCTCGAGGTTATTTTTAATATAGTTACTATATTGCTTTTGTCATAACTTCCATAGAAACAATTCCATCATCAAATTGAAGTACTTGAGATGAAAGTATAAACAGAAATAAATTTTATTGAAAACAATTCTTTCTATACCAAGGGAAAAAGCACTTGAAATTTTAACGCTTTCGGCATCACTGGCTTTGAGTATTAAACACTTGAAAAATAATAAAAATCTAGGGAATATAAGGAATAAAAAATTCTTACTCGAGAAAAGTATTCTAAAGTTTCCAATAAATGGACGATTCCTTCAGTTGAATTCTTTGGGATACCCTTTTCTTTCTCTCAGAATAGTTAAGAAATAAAAAGAAACTCTTAGACTCTGTAATGAGATATCTATAGATTTATAACAGCGTGACTCTGGTGGATATTTTTTCATTTGTGTGAAATAAGATAACACAAATTTTGGATTTTCTAATAAAAATTTTTAACAAATGGTTTAGTAAGAAATGGATTAACGAAATTAAAAACAATTTTTTCAAATATTGATTTCATTGAAACAGTAAAAATAGAAGATGAATGCTAGAGACTTTGGCAGAAAGATATCAGCACAGAGTAAACACTGTATTTGATCAGTATCTATTATTAAATGAGATTATTAAGAGGCATAGAAGTGATAAACAGCATTTTAAATGATTTAAGGAAAAGCAAATGAAAGCTGCATTTGTATTGTTTAAACTCGAAATTGGTGTAAGTAATCTGTATATTTGTTTACGCATCAATAGTAAAATATTTGTAGTAGAAGCACACAAATGAAATGAAATTTAAGTACATTATTTATATAAAATATAATCTCATGAATTGAAAGTAGTAAAGATGTTGTTTTTCCAGCGAGTTTTTCCATCAAATATTGAAAATTTTTTAGTAATTAATTAGACTGTACTTTTCTGAGAATTCATTGAGTATTAATTTGACGCTGATTTCTGGGAATTTGATATTAACGGCTGGCATACTCATTCGCTCAAAAAAAAAAAAAATACTTGACAGTTTGGAGATTAAAAAAATGTCAAAAAAAAAAAAAATTCAAAATAGCATGAGGCATGACGATTTGTTCCAAAATTTACAAGTTATATTATGTATAAAGTATAACGGTATGGAACTATAAATAAATAGATGCATAATCTGAAGAATCGTATATTTCTCACTTTCAAAGCCTTCGTTTTCATGTGTAAAAAATAAATATATGCTAACTTTATTAATTTAATAGAACTGCTAATATAAACTTAATTCTTAGATCTTATAATATATAGAATGTATTTAATTAAAATATTTTAGTTGCACTTTTTAATTCCTCAAATATAATTGTTCTAAGAATTAGTTTTCTTCATTTATTTATATTTTTGACAAACACCCGGGCATTATTTTGATATTCTCAACTCAAAGAAAATATAATTTTTATAAGGTTGACGTATAGAAATCATCTCTAATATAGGCCTAGATTTAAAGAAATGCCAAATTCCTTAGGAACAAGTGAATAGAGTGTTCAAAATTAAAGTGAATTCAAGATGAAAGTGAATTTAAGCATGCATTTTTGCTATACAGTTATCAAAAGTATGAATTAACACCATTAGGAAGTATTACGTCTCGCTTTATATGTTTGATAAATTTTATTTCATTAGAAGGTAAGAAGAATGAAAATCGATGCAATTCATTGTAAATAGATTTCAGTAAGACATTATACATTAGTAACATTTTGTCCTTCCAATAGGCATAAACAATTCAATAAATAGCGCAGATTCTGTGCGCTGGTCTACTAGTCAATATACATTTCATTAATACACGTCGAATTAGACATTATTTAGGCATTAGGTGAATGGAAAAGAACGAATACAAGCAATATGTAATCAATACTTTGTGATTTGTTTCCAAAGTAAATAGCTTTGTTTAAGTATGCTTGATTTGAGCTATGGGTAACAACATATTACTAAACCTACATGGAGAAGCACGAAATTCTTCATAAGCCTGATTGCACTCAACAAAGAGAAAACCGGAAGATAAGTAGTCTTAGAATAGAAAATGCGTGCGAACGATAGTGATAGTTGATGCGTAAAATACCAGAATTATCCTTTAAGCTAGTGGTCGTGAAAAATTGAACTAACTTACTTTCAAAAGCAAATTTTGATAGCATGACTGAGGTGTGTAGTTTACACCAAGCAATGAATTAGGAATAAAACACTCATTGCCATAACAATTTGCGCAACAAGAAAATGTCGTCAAAATGAAACGAAATTTTACACATGTAAGTACTACTTTGATATAAGTAAGTGATTAGAAAATCAAAGAAAAATGATCATTTATTGCAGAAAAAAGTACAAATGAAAGTTTTAGTACTCTGTTGGACCCCGTCTAGCGCGAATGCACGATACGATACGAGCAGGTATTGAGGCATACGTGTTCCGTATGATGTCCTGAGACATCTCGTACCACACTTGCTGTAAACGCTCCTCTAGTTCGACCAAACTCGCTGTCAAACTTGCCGTCCAAAATGATCCCAGATATTCTCGATTGGTGACAAATCTGGGGATAGATCAGACCAAGGAATGGTGGTAATGTGGCGGAGGCAGTCTTGTGACATCGTTGCTGTGTGTGGCCGAGCATTGTCTTGTTGAAAAATGGCTCCTGGGAGCCCTGCCATCAGTGGCATCACATGTGGATGAAGGATGTCATGGACGTACCGCTGGGCTGTCATTCTGCCATGGATCAATATTAGGGGTGACCGTGTATCGTTAGCAATGGCACCTCATACCATCACACCAGCTGTAGGAGCGGTGTGTCGCTGTACAGCGAAAGCAGGATTGTGCGTTCACCACGGGGCCTCCACACACGAACAACACAGTCATCACTGTTCAAATTGAATCTAGATTCGTCGCTGAAGACGACCTGGTTCCATTCCGTTGCAGTCTAATCCCGTCGTGCGCGACATCACTCCAAACGGAGGCGTCGGTGGTGGGTGTCATTGGCAGCACACGTAATGGGCGCCGCGATACCAGATGTCCTTCAGCCAGGCGCCTTGCTATGGTTCGGGAAGACACAGGGACCCGTAGTGAAGGTGCTGCCTGTGTCTGGATAGCTGCTAATGAGGCAGTTCGCTCTACTAATGCGTTTCGTGTGATGTGATGGTCTTCTCGACGACTGAGCTACCGAGGGCGTCCTTAGCATGGTCAACGTGTAAATGACGTCTCTTCTGTCCACTGGTCCCAACACCTCGTCACAGTAAAATCAGAACGGCCGTCGTGACGAGATACTCACTGAGCTGACCACCCAGCTTCCATCATCCCGATGATTCTTCCCCTCTCCAACTCTGTTCTGTACAACAGCTGCTCATATTGTCTTCGATGGCATGTCTACCACAGCGTTTCCTTTGCAAAAGATTAAGTACACTCAAACAAGCTCTGCTTACCTGTTTTATACTCAAAGGAGAAAGAAGTTCAACGCCCTCTAGTGGCATTACGCAATGCTCAATCACGCTGCATTTATAATCATTTGCATATCTGGCCCTGTACCATCTGTACCTTCATGTCGGCCAAGTTTCGTTACGATCCCACAGTTATTTCTTGTTTCGCAAATTTTTATGGCAATGAGTGTAATTAAGACCAGTAAGTGTGTATGAAGTGCCGATTTACATATATCATAATTTTTATTTCATATAGGAGGTTATAAAATAAACGCATCGACGATTGTATTCATTATAAAAATATTTAAATTAGGTATTTATTGTTGGTAGGTAGGTATTTTAATATCGCAGTAAACAAACATAACAGTATATTGGTGACAGTCCGGGATCAATAGCCAAAGGAAATATCCGAGGTCACTACCACGTAATTTTGAACCTTTTTTAGATGATGAGATAACATCTTCACTGGCATCTCACTCTCCAAGCATCCACACCCCACCAAAGTGAGAACATTTGAACTAACGACGGATTTAACGTGTACCAGCTACCTTTGTACACGGCGGTCTTTGGTTGGATTCGAACTTACAACTCTCCGTTTGCTAATCCGTTATTCTTTCAACCGGGCTACCGCGGACGTAGGTATACATGGAGTAAAGACGTCAATTTTTTTTATATCACCCATGTCTCTTTACGAGATAGCTCGTTCAATATACATCTCGTCAGTCATGCGGGTGACGGGATGTCTCGTTTAGACAAAACTGCCTTATTACTGCTTGTTGAGAAACAGACCGCACCATAGTTTTCTTTCCTTAGGTGAAGTGAAGCGAGCGACCGCTTTATGTCATGGATTTTGCTTAAATACAACTGTTCCTAGTTTCGGTGGCAGATTGTGATATGAGAGTACATCTGACTGTAAAATTTTGCTGTGCTTTTCTATGGCCTTAAGGCAGGCCTCGAAATATATTTTTTAATATAGGTGCACAAGTTATATTTTAGGTGTACATAAAAAAAAACGTAATGTAAGAGCATTGATATAATGTAAACTACTTTATTAGTTGTTGTGTGGTTATGTTTAGATAGGTTAGTAGTAGTTTTATTAAATAAAAATATTTAAACATCTAGATTCTGCCTTCTCCGGCGCACGGCTATCGCGACAATTGCTTCAACAGAGCCATCTGGAAAATGTTTCGATCTTCGGAAAGTTCTGTTGACAGTAGCACAAGAAAACCTTCCTTCTGTATAAACCCGTTATAGCCCATCGATTTTGTTTTCTCAAAGTGTGTATTTAGGAATTTTAATTACGTTCATTATTTAGAGCGAGAGAGGTCGATACTAATAGTTTGTTCAAGCATCAAAATAACATAAAAGGTTCCCACCCCTTTTTAACGTTAGGTGCACGGCATGCACCTAGCGGGACAAAAGTAGGTGCACAATTTTATTTTCATGTGCACCTGTGCACCCGGTTATTTCGAGCCCTGCCCTAGGGGCAAAGAGAAGTCATCAAAGGCCAGAAATCATGAAAATGTGACCAATATTCGAATGCATATAAAATTTAAGCTATTATAAGTACCAATATAATTTTTTGTACGCATGTTTGTAATGCATTTTAAAACTAATTCAAGCTAAAAATAAAAATTTAAAAGTAAAAACTTTTTGTCGAGAGCATTTATATAGAACTCGGTGAAAAAAAAAATTCAATACAGTGAGTTCACTTTGGGTGCTCTCTGTAAAACAAATTTAATATATATTGAGTAGCAACTTTTTTCCCTATCACTAGAAATGTTTTTTGAATTCATTAAAATATTTTTTGTTGAAAATAAGTAGGAAAACAATTTTTTAGACACAATTTAAATCAGCTTATGAAAATGTTGTGATTTTATACCTACTAATCACCCATTAAAAAAAAAATTATGTTCATATTTCCTCAATAGTTTATATTTTAACATAATTGACTAATATAAATACACGTGTATGCAAAATTTTAGACGGATAGCTTTAATACTTTTTTCACAGAGCGCACCTGAAGATAAAATTTTATCATTTTGAAAAAACGATGAAAAACTACAAAATAGCATCTCCTCACCTTATCGATAAGAACTTTCCAAAGCACAAGTAAACAAAATTTGCGGTTAATTATAATAACAGTCGCAGTTAAACCTGTTACCAATTGATTAAAATGTATATTTATTCAAAAATATACTAAAAATATAAAATATTTTTAAAAGTATAATCCATTGTCGGCAAAACCGAAACTTCAAACCTGAAACCGAAACCAAAAAGGATAATTTCAAAATTAAATTTTAGTAACTTAAAATTCATTTTACATAATAAGTGATACATCATTATCGATTCGTATTGGTACCCTCTATTAAATGCAATTGAAATCAAAAATTTGTTTTTTTGAAGAATTATGACTTCCCAGTGTCCTTAATTAAATGTGTTTGGTTGTTCTATAAGTCCGAGTGTGATTTATTCATTTATTTATTTATTCTTGATAAACCTTTAAGGTGTATGTACACACTAGCAATCCAACATAAGGTCTAAATTTTTTTTATTGCTTCAAAATATTCTTCAATTCCTTAGCTTTCAAACGATGCAAATATCTTGAAAATATTCGAAATAGTTTTCTAGTTACAAGGGTTTTTTTAGGTACTGTCACCATGAACAGACCTGTTTACAAAACTTTAAATATCAATTTCTAAAGAAACAAGTTTTTGCGACAGGATGTTTTGTTCAAACAGTGATAACTCAACAGTAAATTAATATATTATAATTATTTTTGTATCATTATAATCTACATAGTACAGCGGATGTTTTGACCCTCAATCAGAGTTATTATTTCAGAAAAAAAATTTTAAATCCTCAATTTCCAAAAAAAATCGTGATTTTTTTATGCATTTTCTTGGCGAAAAAAGCTGTAAAAGAAAATCTTTTCTCTCAAGAAACTTGATTGAGGATCAAAACATGAAGAATTATATTGGAAATAATTTCCATTTAGAATTGTCCTTCTAGACAAAATAGAATATGATGTATCACTGTTCAAAGACCGTGTTAATTAGCTTATCATATCTTAATTAGCTAATTAATAATTAGTTGAATATGATTTTTTCTCACTGAAATAGTTTTAAGCGTAAACTAGTTTCCTACCGTAAAAGAACTGTATTTATAAAGTTAAAACTAAAAAAATAAACTTCTATTGCGTACGTATACCTTAAGCATCGGGTAGAGGCACGAGGGTCCTACTTTTTTTTATCTTGTTTTGTGGCGATTTGATTCCACACTGCTCAAGGGAAACGAAAATCCTAGAAGGTAAAACAAGTTGTCAATTGCCCTGAATTATATTTTGGAACAGGTATTTGCTCCAATGGCTGGTAACAACAAGGCAGTTTTCGATGCTAAAAGGTAAACCACCAGGAAAGTTACCATCTAACGTCGTACTGAAACAACACAACAGACTAGTAGACAATTACTACGTATCTACCACTAGATAAAAACGCTTAAAAACATCAGTTTTCTACAATGCAATATCTCATATTTTTGTTAAAATCACCGTATTATCATGAACTAGGGGTCCGCCTCCTGCTCGCTAAAGCTCGCCAACTCGATTGCTTTGTAATCCTCATTGGTTCGCTACGCGAACCTATGCTCGCTTCGCTCGCATCAATGAAGACATGTGTCCAAGCAAAAAGGATTGTTTACAAAATATGATAAGCCAAAAAAATATTTTTCAAACCTAAATTTGCTGTATTACAGAAAATATATATACAGTACCCTGAAATCAGAATTCAAATGAAAACTTTGAGGAAATTTTGAGTCGAAATGTGAGCGCTGCTTTGGAAATGGAATACCAAGCGTGTTGTTTGTGTGTACATTTCCATAAAGCACTCTTGAATCACACACTCTTTTTTATTCAGTTTGTTGTCGAAAGTTATAGTGCAAGCGTCTTGTTGAACTATAAATGTTGGCCCTGAAAAGGACCGTCTTTTAAATGTCCCTGAAAAGATCCTCCGCTTTCTTTGATTTGTAATTTTAAACTCCAACAGCTCGACTAAAATTATTATTTTTTCAATAAAATTTCATCCGATAACGCTATAAATTCAATTGAGGCGACTTAGTGGTAAACAAACAATCGTACAATGTTGTCAAAACGAGATAACAAATAACGTCTTTTTTGCGTGCCACGTAAGAGAATTATATATAAAGATAACGTATTTCGAAATGTAAGGATAAACATTATGAGAAGCATAAACGGAAGGCGTAACAGGAATAAGTGACGTGAAGCGTAATAGTAAAACGAAACATAGAACTAGATATGACGTAATCATGGTAAAAATAATGACGAAAAATAATTTTATAGTATTATTCTAAAAAACGTAGACATCTTTTTTCAGAAAATTATGTAAGTTTGTCAGTATTCGAAGGCATCCATGCTTATTTAATGAAAACATAAAAAGTATGAGCTTATTATGCGTTCAAACATGTCAAAAAGTTTCGAAAACCACGCTGATTGCTCGAACAGAAAATAAAAGGAAACATTCTAGTTTTAATATACCCCAGTACATTTTGACAGGTTTTGAAATAAATTACTGTAAAGGAACCCTGTACTTTAAATTATTAGGGGAAATAAGTAAAGTGTAAAAAACACCACACGCCCAATTTTCCTTTGCAGTAAATACCAATTCTTATTCCGGACAAAAAATATTTATTAGTTTCCGAGAACTGTAATCCTCTCTAATAAAATTGCATTTTCAATTTCTCTGTGTGCGGATAAAAGTAATCTTTAGTCCAATTTCAATTGGAAATTTAAACCAATTCGAAAAACGAATTTGTTGTACTGTATTGTGCTTATTTGAAAGCATTTATTATACAGTGTCTCCCAAAATTGTTCGTACACATTAAAAATTTATAGAAAAAGTGCTGTAACCTGGAATTAAATTGGAACATTTAATAATTTTTTTTCTATATAATCTCCATGTGATTCTGATTAAAACCTTTTTTTTTAAGTATTGACTCATTTTCTTTTTATAAAAAGGAAAATGCAAGGAGGCAGAGAAAGAACACGTTACAAAAGTAATCGTACACCGAAACATCTTCAGATAAACTCATCTATAAATTTAGCGTCTATCGTTTTTTTTTTTTTTTTTGCAATGTGGTGAAATTTAAAAATTCGTCAGGCTTTCAATTTTGCTTGTTTACTTCGTAATATTCTATTTATTACTTACAAATGGCTCGCAGTCGTCATGAAACAACGAGCAGCATTCGAAAACTTATTGTTATTATCATAGTAGTGATTGAGTTCAGAATATTGCTAAATTAGTAAATTTATCCCATTCTACGCAGTATGAGACAAATGCTTTCAAGGAGAAAATCGGATCGAAAACAAAGTAAGAAAAAGTCTCCCAGAAAACTTGACTCAACGTGATTAGAGATTTATAGTTAGAAAATTTGTGAAAACTCCAAGTTTATATAAATGCTGTCAAAATTTCTACAGAATTTACTGAAAGTTTTTCTAGTGTAACTTCATCTGAAATTTTTTAGCGATTGCTCAGATAAGCTAAATTAGATGGGCGTTCTGCCCGAAGAAAATTTTTTTGTAAGTGCGAAAAATAGAAAGCTTCGGCTCTCCTTCTCAAAATCAATAATGTATCAGCACGAAACATATTGGAGTCATGTATTATTTCTGACGAAAGTCAATTTAACATCTTTTGGTCCGATGGGCACATAATTGTAAGGAGAAGAAAAATGAGGAACTTAATCCCAATAACTTAGTTGGAACAGCATGTGTGTGGATGTGTCCCTGTGTGGGGGTGTATGTGAGCATCAGTACTAGATAATATGGTATTTATTAATGACAGAATGCATCAGGCGCTTTATTTAAATATTTTAAAAGACAACTATCAGTCCAAAATTTGGGTATTCGAAACAACTTTTTTTTTTATCAAGATATCGATCCTAAGCAGAAGTCTCTCAAGGTTAGCCTCTGGTGTCTCTATAATTATCAAAAAGTTCTGATACAGTACGACGACAATTAAAACGAAATTTGAGCTAAATACAGTAATGATTGAAGAATGAAGGGACATTGATGCAAAAATTACAAAAAAAAACTATTGAACTCTATTCCCAGATATTAAAAGCTGTCGTGGATGCTATATGATATCCTACTAAATAGTAATTTAGCGAAATACTGCAATGTTTTCTAGTATGTAGAGATTTTGTAAAGTGAACGATGACTTTTGTGAGGTAAAACTTTTTTGTTACTTTTGGACTATTGATTTTCCAAAAAAGAAGTTTTAAAATGTATTTAAAATATTTTATGTAGTTTGGTTAAGATTAAGTAATAGATAGTATATATATATATAAAAAATTCACATTCTGAAATTTCAATTTTTTTAATGGATAGAGCAGTATTTCATCGAAATTTTTGAGTGTACGAACACTTTTGGGAGCCACTGTATATACATTTCTAACGGTTTGCTTATAACAAAGAACAAAAAAAATCTAATTAACGTCATGTTTACTGTACTAATTAGTTTTTGCTTCGTTGTAGGATTTCGAAAGTCAGCCATAAAGAGTGCGTTGATTTATAACGAGCTATTAGGAAACGACAAAGTGTGTCTTACAATAATACGATTTCTAAGTCAGAAAGACTGTACAGTGTAAAATGAGACGTGCATAATGTTCTCATTCGAATTCATGGTGAAATAATCGGTCTGATAATTTCATTAATAATTATCAATGTCTCCTGTCTCCTCTTAGTTCAAGCGTGTCGAACTCTCTGAAAAGGAAATGAATGTGGCTGGAATGCAGAGAGAAATCCACCGTGTGATGTTGACATTTTCTTGTTTTTCACAAATCTAATAGACGCTTTGTTCTAAAAGTCGTTTTACCTTGATTCCTTTGAAACACGAAACCGTCAAAGGCTGATCAAGGATTTTTAATTGTCGGAAGAAAGGTTTCCATGAATTCGATAATGAGGGTACTTATGTGGAACCAAGTGTTTAAAATCAATTCATTTCTGTTTGAATTAGGTAATCTGCACTTAAGGAGGTGGAATTTGAAAATAAATATTGATATTTAGTTAAATATTTACCATAGGAAAGAAATATAGAGAGATGGTATATGTAGCACATTAGAAGTTACTTGGGAGGAAAGTTAAGATACATACTCTTTCATGAATATAAAAAAAAATTCTTAATGATAGTTTATCTTAACTATATGAACTAACTACAGTATATGTATACCCTAGGGCGAAACTAGAGAAATGGTTTCTGTCCTTTATAATAATATAGAGCCAGGCAATATAACCAAAGTCTATTTTCCATTTTTCCGCCTACAATATACACAGTCCAGCAGTCACATTAATGAAAAATAATTGATGACTTTTCAATCAACATATTATTAATTCAACCCGAGCAAAGCCGGGTCTTTCTGCTAGTATATATATATGTATATATATATATATATATATATATATATATATATATATATATATATATATATATATATATATATATATATATATATATATATGTATATATATATATATATATATATATGTATATATATATATGTATATATATATATATATATATATATATATATATGTATATATATATATATATATATATATATATATATATATACATATATATATATATATATATATATATATATATATATATATATATATGGAGGAATTTCAAATTATTTAAAAAAAACTATTATTTGAGTTATTTCACATACTAAATTAAACATTTGAAACCTCCCTGTTCCTTTCCGCTTATCGTCATCTGACTGTGGTTCAAAATTATGAGGTGTTGATCCTTTTCCGTCGGGTTTGAACCCGGACCGTCGCTAATAGCCCTTTGTGTTGTGACACAAGTTCAACAACCAATTACTATCCGATTACCCTTTCGTATTGTTTGGATTATTAGGAGCTATAACTGCAATTTTCATTATTTTTTCATCACGTAAACTAATTACTAAAATTATGTGGCACATAAAAAATATACTATGTTCTTGCCGATTATTTAATATGTATAACCTTCATTGCTTCAAAAAAATTGTAATCATTACTTACTCTTTATGCTGCATAGTATCTTTTTAAGCGATCTTTTGGAAACTACACTCTATTACAAAACACTCGACGCACCAAGAAGGAGTTGTCCGATTGCGAAAAAAATTGGTGGATGTGAAACACATACGTAGAAAAACAAATGATTAAAATGTCAGAACAATTACATCATTTGTTACAGAGTTTGACCCTTACAAAGAGAGGAAGTCAATATAGCGCTGGCCCATCTCTGGCCTGGATGCAAGCTGTCATCCGGCGTAACATAGACTAAAAAAGTTCCCAAATGGTGGCCTGCGGAATTTTTGGCCAAATTGTCTCCAATGGTCAGTTTAAATGGTAAAAATTCCGGGATGGTTGCAATCGCCTTCCCATAACGTCCCAAATTTGCTCTATGGGAGAGAGATCAGGAGATCTAGCTGGCCAAGAAAGTGTTGGGATAACTTATTTAGACGGGTATTAACCAATGACTTTTGTAAGCACACTCGTTTAAGTACCAAACTAAAAAGTAAAAATTAAATAAATCTTACACAACTTAAGCCGCTTTAATATTAGTTTTGTGCTAAACCTGCGACCAATCAGTCTAAAATAAGTTCTCTAAAAGAATACCTCTAGTGACTAAGATTCACGTGGAACATAGAGCAACACAACGGGCTATTGACGACGGTCCGGAAACAGTCCCTTAAGGGAAAGATTAGAGGACAACACCTCGTAATTTTGAACCACGGTCAGATGACGAAGCACCACCTGAGCTGGCACCCCACTCTCCAAACTTCCACGCCAACCCAACGTGAGGAATTTCGGCCACGACAGATTTAAGGTGCACCAGTCGCCTCTACACCATACGCTTACAAACATCCATGCCCGGACCCGGATTCGAACCAGGAACCTTCCGATCTAGAGGCTAACACCTTAACCACTATACCGGTTGGTCGGCTTTAAAGTGGTACTACTTCATTATAGCACAATTCCACTATGACTCTGGGATCTCTGTTACCTTATAATTTGAATTCTAATCAGTATGGAACAGATATAAACAAATGCTTCTGAGGAAATTAACATGCCCAGATAATGGAGCTTCAAAATAGTATACATAAAAAGAGCATAATTGTTTTACTTTCGAATTCCCCGAAATTGTCCACTTAAAAAAATTATGTGCATGTTTTTATTAATTTAAGATTTTAAGATCTGAACAGTCGGTAGAATTTATGATCCTGAGAGAATAAATTACCGCTCATACGATTGCTCATTCAAGTGCACAATGCAAAATTATGCATTTGAATGGGACACATTTAAGTCAACCATTCCTTAAGCCGTGGATAAACTATGGTAGAATTTGACTATTCTGGGCTGTCAACATCAGTCCATTTATATACATGGAGGATTATGGATGCATGAAAACGCTCTCCATATATTCATGCGAGGATTTAGATTTAGTCGGCAATTTTAGCTCAAAGATTTCTAGACCGTTACGAATTTCGGGATGCATGTTTATGGAATGCTCGTCACACCCCATTCATCGCTTTGTCCTCTCTCCATACTATATATTTTATCCAAATGTTATGACTCAATGCCTCCTATTGAGATATAACTTTCTTCAAAACCCATCTGGAAACATATCCCAGGTAACAACAAACTGTAATAGTAGATGTGCCTATGATTTTTAAATTTCTGCAAAATACTTATATAACAGTGTGTATAATTTTAGAATATCAAAAGTCTAGTTTGGAAAGCAAACAAACTGGAACTAAAATTTAATTTATTAAAAAATAACAAAATAATTTATACGTAATCACACTAGATTGATCAATATTATTAGCATTAATAAATTAAACCGGCAAAATTAAAGAACTCGTTAATGAGGGTTGTGTGTCTTCTGTAATGCTAAAAGTTGTCTACATCGGGTAGGTCCTGTTTTTGCAAGCAGCCTTGAATAACCTCGGTCAACTATTTGCAGTCGGTTCCTCTTCCTGGTTAAAAGAGTTGTTACCTCACAAAATGCATGATCGACAATGCACGACGACGGAATGTAATCAAAAATGTAATGCATGTGTACTGGTTGATGTACCCAATTTTGATCTGGATACCAATATCCAGTTTTGACCACAGGTTCGATCGGATTGCGTGGAGTTCTCAGTCGGTATCGGATATAAATACGGACATACCTTAATATATGGTGACCGCCAGGTTGATATAAGGCATCGGGTTATGCAGGTTCCTTCTTTTGGTATCAGGTTGTAAATATGGCATCTGTGTCTCACCTCTATGATCCGACTTTGATAAATAAAATTATGCTTTTCTTATAACAACAAAGATTTTGTTCAGTTGCATCTTACAAATTTGCCTACTAACACAACAAAAACGGATTCACTCATTAATCTTCCTGGTAGTTGTCCCAACGAAACAAAAGGAATCATATATTGATGGGTCCGATATCTAGTCATCAGAAGAAAAGTGAGCAGTTCATGATCTCGTCATAATAGAAATGGCAGGAACCTTAAAAGAATAGACGCGAGAACCTGAAAAGAGGCCAGACAAGCGTGATGAATGAAGGAGGGCACCAGACAACCTCCACCACTGCCTAGAATATTCTTCAAGCTGGAGAAATTGTTCTGGCAAACCGACGAGTTGCCATCCATAATGTAGCGAGTTCTCTGCAGATTAGATGGACAGAGAAGTGAGGGAAGCTATGCATAAATGGCTGGATAACGATGCTAGAACTTACTTCTTGGAGAGAAAACTCTAGCTTGTGGACCACTGGATAAAGTGCCTAGAAAAGGAAGGAGAATTTGTAGAACAATGATAAATTTGACACAGATGTTAAACTTACTGTCGAAAGTTCGCCACTCGGACATGTTACCCCTGTTAACTTCTGTACTGGATATTATTCCAAATTTTGATCTGGATACCAATATCCAGTTTTTACCACAGGTTCCATCGAAATGCGTGGAGTTCTCAATCGGTATCGGACAGAAATACGGACATACCTTAATATATGATGACCGCCAGGTTGAAGTAAGGCATCGGGTTATGCAGGTTCCTTCTTTTGGAATCAGGTGGTTCTTTCCTTCTGGAATCTAGAGATTTCTATTATTGGTGAACCTTTGTAACGACAAAGTAAAGGCAGCCGTAATCTGTTTGGTAACTTCGTTTATTTTTCATTCATTCCATTCGGCGATAGTACATCGTTTCACTGTAGAGTTACCATATTTTTTGGAAATCGCTGGCCACAACCGATAAAGCCTCCGTCTCTTTTTTTAGCGTTGGCGTTTCCCTGTCGTTCTCCCCGTCTGACCTTCTCCCAATATTCAGGGTGCTAAGCCCTGACCTTGCCGGAGGGTCAATCCTTCCATTGACCGAGTGACATTGCGCCATTTCAGATATCAACCCCATTGCGTGAAGGGTGAAATCGCACCCGTTCAATTTTCTCGGAATCGAGGGGTGATGAATTTGGTTTCTTTAGGGATTCGTTAGGGGACTGGACATTGAAACAAATAGCTTGCAGATTGTGTTTCACTGCTTTTAGGGCAAAACAATATTTGATGTGATTGTCATATCACAGCATGCATGCTAACACTTGCTTGTTACGACCTGTCGTTTTCTTTATAGACCGATCAGTTGTACGTGCATTTCTTGCTTCAATGCATTACTTTAGTGAGTGACCATGATCAATAGGATACTTTTTTGTTACATTTTCTCAAGATGGCTGTATAGACAAGGTATCTCGTCTTTAGCAAAACTAATCAGATTTTGGTGGACGAGATATCTCGTTACTAGAAAAAACTGACCAAATGGTGATCTCGTTATCATAAAAAAATGTTGATGGCACCTTGTCGATGCAACTTGGAGAGCTGAAATTGTTTTAGGCAACCAACTGTCTTTTTATTACCCGGTCTTCCTATGAACATATCCTTCACACCCTCTATTTCTCTTGGGATCGGCATTTCTTCTTCACCATTCCTTCATCGCACACAAGAGGGTGGTAATGTCTACTTTCGGAAACAATGGTCTATTAAAACCTTTTTCGTGTCTTAAATTTTTTTACTTCAGAGTGTTTTCATTACTAGGAAAAAATTTTGTCTCTTTCAGATGCACGAGGGTTGTTTGATAAGTGGTAAAAAAACAAGTTTCATACCATTTTCTAAGCAAAATCGAATTTTTTTCTAAACATATTCACTTTAAGGGGTGAACACTTGGTCTATCGAGTTTCTAATTTTTTCTTCCAGCCGAAAAAGTTCCCTCCTAAAAAGGCTGAAAAATACGAATCAGTTATGCTACCATTCCTGAACACCCAGGTTCACCCGCTTTATCAACAAAACAATACTCGACCCCATATTGCTGCCGTCTCTAGAGCTTGTCAACGACACAACGATATTTTACCATAGCCAGCAAACTCACCAGACCTTGATTGATGATGTACCGGATGATAAAGGACGAGATGTCGCCACTACATCTATACCACGTAATCTGCTGGAACTTTGTGAAAAGGTTCAGCAGCAAGGGATTGACCGTTGCAGAACTTCCTAATAATTAATTCGGTAAAATTAATCAACGTCGTACTAGAGCGATACAACGGGCTTTTCACAACGGTCTGGGATCAATCCAATAAGGGAGATTTCCGAGGATAACACAACGTAATTTTGAACCATGATCAGATGACGAGGCAACACCTGAACTGGCACCCCACTCTCCAAACTTCCACACCAACCCAACATGAGGAATTTTGGACGCCATAGATTTAAGGTGCACCAGCCCGCCTTTACATCATTCCCTTACGAACATCCATACACTGACCCGGTGTAGAACCAGGAACCTTCCGATTTAGAGGCTAACACCTTAACCCCCAGACGGGTTGGCCGGCGCAGGACTTCATAAAGGGCCTGTATGACCCACTACCAAGACGCTTAGCATGCTGCATCAGGAATAATGACTGCCATTCTGAATGATACCATTTTTAAAACATTTTCTTTATCGGGTTTGCATATTTCAGTCTCAAATTTAATTCATTTACTCATACATAAGCACTTTACCAACCTGGTAAATTTCATTGCATTCTGACAATTCCCTGTAGGTTGAACTTGTAGGGTCCTTTTTATAGACTAAAGACATCGCAATCTCTGTTCTAAGCTGAAATTCAATCACCTAATCAATTTTCTGATCTTTATTTGAGGTCCCGCGCTGGTAGATTTGAAATAATTTTTTTTATTGACCTGATATGTCTATACTTTTATCTCCTAGTTATTAAAGACCATGATATATATATATATATATATATATATATATATATATATATACTGAAGTGCGAAAAGTCATGTAATAGCAATATGCAAATATGCATATGACAGTACCATCGCGTAGGGAAATGTATAAATGGGCATTGGATTCACAGGGCTCTCATTTGTACTCAAGTGATTCATGTGAAACGTTTTCTGACGTAATTGTGGACGCACGACGGGAATTAACTGAATTTGAACGCGGAATGATAATTGGAGCTAAACGCACAGGGAATTCCTCTCCCGAAATTGTTAAGGAATTCAACATTCATCGATCCACAGTATCAAGAGCTTGCTGAGAAAATTAAATTTCAGGCATTACCTCCCACCATGGATGAGGCAGTGGCCAACCGCATATACTATATGACCGCTACCAGCGACGTGTGGTGTGCGTAGAGTAGTCTGTGTCAACAGACAAGCAACGCTACGTCAAATAACAGCAACAATCAATGTGGGGCATACGTCAGACGTGTCCGTGAGGACAATTCAGCTAAATTTGGTGTAGATGGGATATGGCAACAGACGACCGACTTGAGTACCCTTGCTAACAACACACAATCGGCCACAGAGCCTCTACTGGGCTCGTGAACATATCGCTGCTACCCTTAATGACTGGAAAGACGTTTCTTGGTCGTATGAGTCATGATTCCAGTTGTTAAGAGCTGATTGGAGGGTCCGAGTGTGGCCCAGACCCCACGAGGCCATGGACCCAAGTTGTGAACAAGGTGGTGGCTCCATAATGGTGTGGGCTGTTGTTTTTAAATGCCATGGACTGGGTCCTCTGGTCACACTGAACCAATCATTGACTGGAAACGGTTATGTTCATCTACTTGGAGACCGTTTGAAGCCATTCATGGACTTGATGTACCCGAACAACGATAGAATCATCCAGGATGACAATGCACTGCGCCGCCGGGCCAAAATTGTTCGCAATTGGTTTGAGAAACATTCTAGACAGTTCCAGCGAATGATTTGGATACCTAGATCGCCAGACATGAATTCCATCGAACATATATTGGACATGATCGAAAGGTTAGTTCGTGCACAATATCCTGCACTGGTAACATTTTCGCAATTACGGACGGCAATAGTGGCAGCATGACTGAATATTTCTTCAGGGAACTCCCGACGGCTTGTTGAGTCAATGCCACATCAAATTGCTACATTCCGTCTGGCAAAAGGAGGTCCCACTTGATATTAGGAGGTATCCCATGACTTTTTGCAATTCAGTGTATACTATATAGAGAGAAATGCGAGTTCAAAGGTAATTAATTGGAATTCAGCTTATACTAAATTGATAAAAGTGATGGGTGCTTTGAAAATGTGCCAGTTTGAGTCTGGGAATTTAATTCTGAATATAATTTACACGGGGATGAGATTAATTCGGCATTAATTGTACAGTATTTCTGAGAATTAATTCGTTATTAAAGTGTACGTACATACAAGAAGTTTATTTTTTTAAATTTAAACAATTATTTTACAGTAGGTCATTGGTTTATGCGTAAAACCATTTCAGTGAGAAAAAAATCATATTCTACTAATAATTAATTAGCTAATTAAGATATAATGATCTAATTAGCATGTTTTTTTAACAGTGATATCCCAAATTCTAATTTGTCTGGAAAGAAAATTCTAGTTGGAAATTATTTCCAAAATTATCTTAATGTAATAATATTATTCCACATGTGTTGACCCTCAATCAAGTTTTTAGAGAGAACAGTTTTTCTATGACAACTTTTTTTGACAAGGATGCATTCACTATTTTTTTCTGGAAATTTAGGATTTAAAAATCCATTATAAATTACTATTTAACTAATAACTCTGATTGAGGCTCCAAACATCCGCTGTATTATATAGATTATAATGATACAAAAATAATTATAATAGATTAATTTATTGTCGAGGTATCACTGTTTTAACAAGCTCTCTCCTCTTGCAAAAACTCGTTTCTTCAGAAATCGAGTTTAAAGTTTTGGAAACTTGTCTGTTCATGGTAACATTACCGAACGAAAACCTTTGTAGCTAGAAAAATATTTCGAATATTTTCCAGATCTTGGCATCGTTTGAAAGCTAAAGAATTAAAGAATATTTTTAAGCAATAAAAAAATTTAGACTTTCTGTTCGATTTTCAGGATTTTTAGTGTTTACATACACCTTAGTATAACTTTGGGGGATTTTTCGGAGAATTTGATATTAACTTAGTACATAAGATGTTTCACCCAAAAGAAAAAACATTTTAAAATTTATTTTTTCAATAAAAGTGACGAAGGAAGTTCAAAATAGCCTGAGTCATGCCGAGTTGTTTCAGAATATGCTTTTCTATGATATAAAATATACTCGTATAAATCCTTAAATTTATTGATATTTAAGCTGGATAATCTTAAGATATATTGTATTTAAAATGCTTTACTCCTTATTTTGGCAAATATAGAGATATATACACTTTATTCTTATCTCAGAACAGCGAATAGCAAGTACAGGATCTTGTATTTTATGTCAGACAATCTGGTGCTCTCTAACCTACTATTAAATCCTTTTCAGTATGACTGAATCATATTAAGATGTCAGTTGAACCTGGAGAAGTTCGTATTCTTGTGCTGTTCCTATTTAAACTCAGCTTAAAGTGTCAAAAGTGTCGCAAAAGATATGACGACATTTGAAGCAAATATGGTAACAAACCATTCTTGGAGAACTTTGATTTATAGGATGCAATTTCTTTCGGATATTGACTCATATGAACGGGATACACATGAGATATGCCCTATTTAGGAAGATTAATTAATGTTTTAATTTATTATTACTTTATTTATAATTTATGTTATTGCTAGTTTTTTTTATAGTGAGAATAAAGTTTGAGGATTGGGTGAATTGCTTTCATAAGTATTCATAGACACTTCTTCAGTTTTTAAAATTTCACTATACGAACACAGATTTCTCTTCTAATATAAACTGGTAAAAAAATTATGGATTATTCTGAATTCATCAGATTACCTTACCAAGATGATCTCAATCCAATAGAATATGCTTGGGATACTCTGGTCGGAGCATTGCAACCTACACAACATTACTAAGTGTACAGGAGCAAGAAAGTGCTCTAGTGTGTTAAAGAGACACAGGAACTCTTGGACGTGCTTGTGAAATTATGTCTACAAGATGGCAAGACTTGCTTAGGGGGATGATTCAGAAGTCAGCACATAAAATATTGCAGTAAAACCACGATTATCCGAGTTTCCGCTTTAACCTAGCTATCAAATATTTCTAGGATTTTTTGGGGGGTTCTACATTTTCCACTTTAAAACTAGGGAAAAAAATTCTGAACTTGATCTCACAAACACTCAGGAAAACGAAATCCGTGACTGGAAAAACCCTTACGAACAACTAGAAATTACATATAAAAATGATCGTCAGGAAGGAAAATGAATCTTGCGATGATGAAGACACACAGTGACGATGAAAATCGACATATAAAAATCTCCCATACATATGGACTAGTGATGCGACATCGACAGCAAAACATCGATGTTCAAAATTAAAACATCGATGTTTTTGAAATCCAGTGTATTTAAATTTTCCCCCCATTTCTTAAAACTGGTTTAGCAACTAGTAATGCTACATTGACAACAAAACATCGATGTTTTTAAAATTCAGTGTATTTAAACTCCCCCGACATCGACAGCAAAACATCGATGTTCAAAATTAAAACATCGATGTTTTTGAAATCCAGTGTATTTAAATTTTTCCCCCATCTCTTAAAACTGGTTTAGCAACTAGTAATGCTACATTGACAACAAAACATCGATGTTTTTAAAATTCAGTGTATTTAAACTCCCCCGACATCGACAGCAAAACATCGATGTTCAAAATTAAAACATCGATGTTTTTGAAATCCAGTGTATTTAAATTTTTCCCCCATTTCTTAAAACTGGTTTAGCAACTAGTAATGCTACATTGACAACAAAACATCGATGTTTTTAAAATTCAGTGTATTTAAACTCCCCCGACATCGACAGCAAAACATCGATGTTCAAAATTAAAACATCGATGTTTTTGAAATCCAGTGTATTTAAATTTTTCCCCCATTTCTTAAAACTGGTTTAGCAACTAGTAATGCTACATTGACAACAAAACATCGATGTTTTTAAAATTCAGTGTATTTAAACTCCCCCGACATCGACAGCAAAACATCGATGTTCAAAATTAAAACATCGATGTTTTTGAAATCCAGTGTATTTAAATTTTCCCCCCATTTCTTAAAACTGGTTTAGCAACTAGTAATGCTACATTGACAACAAAACATCGATGTTTTTAAAATTCAGTGTATTTAAACTCCCCCGACATCGACAGCAAAACATCGATGTTCAAAATTAAAACATCGATGTTTTTGAAATCCAGTGTATTTAAATTTTTCCCCCATTTCTTAAAACTGGTTTAGCAACTAGTAATGCTACATTGACAACAAAACATCGATGTTTTTAAAATTCAGTGTATTTAAACTCCCCCGACATCGACAGCAAAACATCGATGTTCAAAATTAAAACATCGATGTTTTTGAAATCCAGTGTATTTAAATTTTTCCCCCATTTCTTAAAACTGGTTTAGCAACTAGTAATGCTACATTGACAACAAAACATCGATGTTTTTAAAATTCAGTGTATTTAAACTCCCCCCCCCCTTTTTTTTCTTCTTAAAACTGGTTAAGCAACTAGTAATGCGACATCGACAGCAAAGCATCGATGTTTTTAAAATTCAGTGTATTTAAACTCCCCCCCCTTTTTTTTTTCTTAAAACTGGTTTAGCAAATAGTAATGCTACATTGACAACAAAACATCGATGTTTTTAAAATTCAGTGTATTTAAACTCCCCCCCCCCTTTTTTTTTTTTCTTAAAACTGGTTAAGCAACTAGTAATGCGACATCGACAGCAAAGCATCGATGTTTGGAAACTTCGATGTTGATAAAACATCAGCTCCAATGCATCGCTGTTTTTGAGAAAACATCAATGTTTTGAAAACATCGACATCGATGTCGCATCCCTACTTTTCAGACCTTTCACCCTTTGCAACTTTGGTCTAAAAGTATGTTCAATTTGCTGATTACAAAAATTATGCTACTTGGTTAATTTTTTAAATTTTTTATAACGGTACTTTTTCATTTAAAAATAAAACATCGACAACGTAAAAACATCGACAAGTATCAACATCGATGTTACAAAAACATCGACTCCAGTACATCGATGTTAAAAACATCGATGCTTTTTAAAAACATCGATGTTTTGAAAACATCAACATCGATGTCGCGACCCTAAAATGGACTAATAGCTATCGAAAGTGCTATTGAATATATAGAACAACAAGAATAACCGACACCAGCAATCCTGTTATCCTTAAAAGCTGCAGAAAACCCCCGAAGTAACGTAAAACAATTAAGGACTTTTTTAAATAAGAACTCTTTAATAATCATAACAATATGAATTGCATGTGGTGTATCTGTATAAATTTTGTCTTTGCTAAAATATACATTTAAACCTACACGATTTATTTTATTTACAATTTTCGCTTTAACTGAGATTTTTGGTTATCCGAGTTAATCTTGGTTTACTTTACTGTACTTTACTTTTACCGGATCAGAAAAAGGCCCTTTTTATGGCTATAACTTATACATACAACGTGCGTGTTCCCATAAACATTTTTTTTTCTGGATTTCTTTATATCCCAGTAGCACTATGAGGCATGTAAGAGTTGTTATTTATTCCTCGTTGCTTGTAGAATATTCATTCGTATATCAAGGTACTTTGGTGCAGGTACTTGCCACGATATTTAATCGAGGATTGCTCAAAAATATTTGGCTTAAAAAAATTATAAACATTATTACACTCACACATACACACATGAATAAACGCGACAGTTTTGTATTTGTTAAAGAACAAAATTCAAAAACTTTAAGAATTAAAAACCTACTTCGACATCCTTAGTGGAATGATAAAAATGTGAAGCTAAACAGACGTTTTTTTTTTTCTTGAACTATCAAAACCAGCATTTCTTAAAAATATCCAATTCACATTCCAATTCACTCAAGGGCAGCTTTTGAGCTTCTGCATCATCATATTCAGGAGTGATAAAATGAATTGCCATTTTTAACGGCAAAAGTATATTTGATCCTTTTTACCCTGATCCCATAGGACCTCTAGAAAAGAAGTCCCCATCGCGCTATGAAAAGTCTGCTAAACCTAATTTTTTTAGAACGGACAGACATTTGATTACAGACTATTCAAAAAAAGCTTTTAGTTGGAACGAAATGTGAAACTTTTTATGAAATAAAGATATATAAACTCCAGAAATCTCATCTGTGGGCAAAAATGTCGAGGCGCATGTTTTTAGAAAGTGCAGGAGTATATTTACATAAAACCGGCAGGAATATCCGTGGATAAATCGATTTTCCATTCCTGTTTTCCCTTGAGAGCAATTTTACTGTAGAAAACAAGACTTGAGTCGAAATAAATCAGACACACGGGATGCCAGTAGAAACCCTATGCGATATTTATTCTGTACTAATTTTGATGAGGAATTTTCTGAAGTATAGATCGCGGGTAAGATATTTTTCTCAGAGGAATACATACTTAAAGTTTTTTTGATCAGCAGTGTGAGAGAAGTATATCTAGAATATTTTATTTATAATGCTTCGAGTTTTTGTATTTGTGAACGTTATGAAATCTGTATGAACTGTAATACACTTGGATATTGTTTACCACTATGTGTCGCATAAGAACTAAGCAGATCTAGTGGTAACGATTTAAAAGAGTTGATATATGAAGATACTTACCTGTACAAATTCCCTATCTCATTGTTATTGTTAAGAGCTTTCAACACCCAGATGTCTTTGTTATATGAAGGAAGGGGAAATGAAATCCAAATGGGATTCGGGACGTTTCGTCAGGATTCTGAGGTACTTAATTTTGACTCGCCCGTAGCTAGGAGAGTGAAGAATCTTGTCCGTTGGAGTCGGTTGAGTAACCTGAGGATTTAGTTGGATTCGGCAAAGAAATAGAATGTTATTTCGAAATAATAAATAAAACTGACAATGTGTGCCTGGTGGAATAATATCGGAAGTAACTCAATTTCTATCAACAGACTGATAAACTACATAACTATTACCAAATATTTAACCGAAAGAACATTGAATAATTCTAACGGTTATATATGCATACTAGTTGAAGTGAATGTACCAAGTGGAGTCTTGGTGTGGCGATGGACTTTAGAACGTTGGCAAGGAATACAACATTGTACTTGCTCTTTAATCCATTTGTTCATTGCTGGCCAAACGTATCGAGAAGTTATTAACTTATTTGTAGCGAAGATTCCTGGATGGGAAAGTCCATGAAGTTGGTTAAATATGATTTCGATATGATTGTGGGACAAATGGTCGAGGTTGTCCGGTGGACATGTCGCACAACAGTTCCAAATTAGCGATTGGAAAATAAGTCTTTTCCAAAATTAGTGAAGTGTCGTTTTTGGTTAGAATCGCCTTTAACTCTGAATAATTCGCTTGGGCTGAAGCAAATTCTTGAAAATTTAATGGAGAAGAGATAGTGTCAATTTCTATACGAGATAATGCATCAGCGACGACGTTGTTAGTGCCTTTTGTATGGCGGACATCTGTTGAAAATTGAGAGATATAGTCCAAATGACGGAGTTGTCTTGGCGAACACTTGTCTGACTTCTGCTTGAAGGCGTAAATCAAAGGCTTTTGATCGGTGAAAATGATGAAATCACGACCTTCGAGCATATGTCTGAAGCGTTTGACGGATGTGTATATTGCTAATAGTTCTCTGTCATACGTGGACCAGTTCCGTTGGCTTTTGGAAAGCTTGGCAGATAGAAATGAAATAGGCTCCCAGGCATCTTTATTCAGCTGCATAAGAGTACCACCAACAGCTAAATCGCTTGCATCGACCCAGACACTCAGCTTCGCTCCAGGTACCAGGTATCTCTCCAACAAGCAGTTTCCTTATTTCTTGTTGTGACGATTCCTCACTGCACTTAATAAGCTCCGTTTTCACGTGGAGGTATGGATCGTCTTTGCTTGGATTTGTTATTACGTCTCTGATTAGTGAGGCCACTTCTGCTGGTAAATGCGAAACAATATAATTGTACATTGTTCTGCTTTCGGTGATCGGTTTCGGTGTGCCCAACTCAAAGGTACTCTCGCACATTAGGAACCACAAAGCGGGATCTCCGAAATTGTACGAAGGTATTTTGATCGCACATGTCTCCGTCATGATGGAATTTAAAAGTAGATCAAAATCGCATAAGTCCCAGTTGCGAACACGGCGAGTTGTTAATGAACGTACACGTGAGTTCAGAGAGACGCGCCGTCCGAAACAAAGGAGTAGGCGAATTCCAAAATCATGTTTCCGAGTAGATTAGAGTCGTATCCACTGGATGCTTTTGAAGATATCCATTTCTTGTTCAAACGGTCCGGTAGTCACCATTTTGTGGTGTTCGTTGGTGTGCAATTAATACAACATGAATTAGAACAGAATAATTTATTCCACAAGACGAAGAGAGACACAAGACGAACAACAACCGAAAGGGAAAAGTTAAGAAGAAAGAATATTGATACGCGCTCCGTTCGCGATGCTTCGCGCTTGCGCATTACAAAACCAAACAGCAATCGACTGTATGGGTCTTCCAAGACGAGCCAATTGCAACAAAAGGTGTGTTGTTGTTGTTTCTAATGCCTACACTGACAGATCATCGGAGTGCTAGGCCCATGCAGACGGCAAGAGGCGAGGGGGTTGCGGCTTCCATGCAAGTGAGCCCCATTGGGAGGAAGCCCGACTTAGCTCGAATTTTGTTAGCCAACGGATGACAGCACATCGACACGTCTCGTGTTTACGGAGAGGCCACATTTTCACAACATTCAATCATCCTCAGGCACATGGTTGTAATTTTGATCCAAACCAGAGACCAACTAATCCCTGGTTTGGCACCCCCAGAGGTATTGATTTACTATGGGAACTTGGAGGACTTTGTGACCACGACAGATTTTTCGTGCATCCGTCAACTTTAGCGTACACGGGAGTTTTCGGTCGGCTGGGCTCGAACTCATGATCATTCTGTCACGAGCTCGACGCTCTACCGACCAGGCCACCCGGCTCTCACAAAAGTTGTTCGCGGAAGAAGCACATCGAAGCAAACGGCACATCAAAGCACCCACTCTCCAAACATCCACACCATGCTAACCTCAGGACATTTGAGGCCACGACAGATTTAGCATGCACCAGTCTCTTCTGTACACGACGGTCTTTAGTTGGACAAGTATTTATAAGGAAAATAAACAAACATAAGTGCGTTATCTTTATTCCTACAACAGGTGTGTCGTTTCTCTCAAAAGTTAGGAAAGTCATCACACTCAATGATTTCGTAACGAATTTCGGGATTGATCCCGGACTATTTCCAATAGCCTATTGTATTGATCCAATGCGACGTTAATTGAAATTTACGCTGCGGCGCTTAGATTTTTTCAATCGTCTCACAGAACGTCGCTTTCGCCTGCGTGTCCGACCCCCCCCCCCCCCGCTTAAATAATTACGTAACGTGAGCGACAGAACCTTGAGTGGCATTTACGACTGACATTTTTATTTCATACTATTGTGTGACGTATAGTTTGGCCGAGATAGATATCACCGGAGCGACTTTCTGACTTCCCCCCAAAGCGTTCACACCTCACGGTCGACAGAGTAGGGTACCGAACAAAAGGAGGAACCCTCTGGAAGGTCAGTAGCTGACAGCTCGTGAATGGTGATCGATGCCAGCGGTTACTTAAAAGAGGGAAAACATCCACAGTACACAGATCTATACCATGCCGCTGGTGTGAACGAAATTTTTGTAGTAAAAACGGTCTATCTGCCGCAGTGTAAAGATTAAATACATACCTAGCCACCTGCTTTACTGCTAATCCGTAACTCTTCTAACCGTGCTACTGCGTTCCGAAATTTACAAGGGAACACCCTAATTCCCCAAAGTGGAATTTTTTGTAAACGCATATTAAAATGTAATAATTTTTTATATTAGAAACGTTTCGTTTATGACGCACTAGCTGAATTATCCGGTGTTGCTTGTGTTGAAATGTTTAAATGTTGTTTGAAAAGTGAACTAGAATAATCAAGTTTCTTTTATAGAAAATGCAATCATTTATGTTAAACGGAAAATAAATTTGTAACTTCGTTGTAACTTTTTCATAGTTTCAACAATTTACTTCGGACGCAAATATGTATGCATTAATTCTTGAATATTATATTTCAATATGTAAAATACTGGGGCATATAAATACAAGCTGACACATCGATGTTTTATAAAAACATAGATGTTTTTAACATCGATGTATTGGAGCAGATGTTTTTTAACATCGATGCTTATAATTTCCGATGTTTTATTTTTAAATAAAAAAAGTACCTTTATAAAAATTAAACAAAAAACCAAGTTGAATAACTTTCATAACCAGTAAATTGAACATTCTTTTAGAACAAAATGGCTGAGGGTGAAGGGTCTGAAAAGTAGGGATCAGCGAAACGACGTCGATGTCGATGTTTTCAAAACATCGATATAAAAACATTGCTCTTAAATATTATATTTCAATATGTAAAATACTGGGGCATATAAATACAAGCTGACACATCGATGTTTTATAAAAACATAGATGTTTTTAACATCGATGTATTGGAGCAGATGTTTTTGTAACATCGATGCTTATAACTTCCGATGTTTTATTTTTAAATAAAACAAGTACCTTTATAAAAATTAAACAAAAAACCAAGTTAAATAACTTTCATAATCAGTAAATTGAACAAAATGGCTGAGGGTGAAGAGTCTGAAAAGTAGGGATGAGCGAAACGCCGTCGATGTCGATGTTTTCAAAACATCGATATAAAAACATTGTTCTTATTACCATCGATTTATCGGAGCCGATGTTTGTTTACCATCGATGTTTTAACATTGTCAATGTTTTTACACTGTCGATATTCTATTTTTGAATGGAAAAAGTACCATAGTAAGAATTAATAAAAACAACCGTGCTACTAATTATTTATCAGTGATGGTGACATCTGTCCCGACAGACAGCGTTTTTTCCCTAACTGTTGGGATAGTTAGTGAAAAAAGAAGTCAGCTTAAGTTGGAGAAAGTTAACAAACTTTTTTTTTTTACAAACTGAAATGACAAATATTGGGGCCTATACTAATTATACGCCCAATATATTTTTATTTACAGTAAATAAAAATAAGTTTATTGTATTCCCCCCATAAGTTTATAAGTAATTTATTGTTATGTACTTACCTAATTATAATTATACTTAGTAGTACCGATGTGAAATTACCAGTATTGTAATATACCTCTGTAAACATTATTTTCTTTTACATTATTCAATTTGAAAATGAAGGATTACAAGATTCGTTAATTGTTATTAGTAATTTTTTTATTTTTGTTTGGACTCTAAAGAAGTCTTACTTATAAATTAATAAACAAGGCCAATGACAAATTAAATCCCCCCACCCCCGCCGAAAATTGATGTTTGAAGTTGCTGAACCAGCTTTAAGAATTGGGGTAAAAAGTTTAAATACACTGATGCTAAAAACATCGAGGATTTTTGGGCGATGTACAACATATCGATAAACATCGGTGTTTCAATTTTTAACATTGATGTTTTGCTGTCGATAATATATATATATATATATATATATATATATATATATATATATATATATATATATATATATATATATATATATATATATATATATATATATATATATATATATATATATATATATATATATATACACACAGATTAAATGACCCAAGAGACTTTTTGTGTTTTTGAAGAGGTTTCAACCGAAACCACATATAAATATTGTTCTTCAACTCTTGATTGGATCGAAAGTTAAACTGAACTAGAAAAGAACTATCGCACAAAAATATAAAGTAAAAGAACGTATCCTCCCAGACGGGAGGCAGAAGATGATAGGACCATCTGATCCCCTGTGAGGCGCATGCGCAAACAGAGACCAGCTCCCAATGTTCCTCTAGAAAGTGCAACAGATTGAACTCCAGTTGACTGTCCACAAAAAGATGCGCCCGCTTTCGTAGAGTATTGCAAGTTCTCCGAGTCTTCAAAAAAGTCGAGATCTCTTCGCCCGCTGCGAATCACCTGATCAGGCATGTAGTTTTCCAAGTGGAAGCGAAGGAACACAATTTGCGAAGCACTGCGTGAGTAATTTTACTTGTTTGGGAGTTTTACTTATTCGCGTTGTTTGGAAGGAGTGTGCTTTGAATTTGTATGCGGATGAGTTTGTATAATTGCTTTTGCGTTGTCGTTTTTCAGAATAAGCATTACTTTTTTTTATTTTTGAAGAATAAGGAATGTGCAAAGTTCAAGTAAGAAGGAATTTTTAACTTTTCGGTTTGAATTATTGCCTTAGTTTCGGTAGAATTGAATGTCATAGTTTTAATTCAAAAAGCATATCGATAAAAGTGATTTTCACGCTTACATGGCCTACATATAGCATAATTCAAGATTGTATACTTGATCTCTATATGATTCGGAAACATTACAGATTTTTGTACTAAAAAAATTTTTTTTGGCAAATGCTCTGTATGGATGAATAGGATAATTTTTTAAGTTATGGAAGGTTTAAAAAGTTTTTCTATTCAAATGCCAGTACAATATGTTAACATTTTATTTTATATTAAATATATATTGATTTATAATTATCACTAACATTTCATCTTCAATAAATAATAGTGATAGTTATAATTGAAGGTAAATAGTCGTACAAAATATCTCCCATTCTTGATAATTTTATTTGTAACATTTTTTAAGATTTTAAACTATTGTATATTAACTGTGCACGATAATATTCATCAGCAATTATGTTTTTTTTCTTGCATGAATGCTCAATTTTAAGTTTTCGTTGTTGAAAAAAAAACAATTTTAAATAAAATAAAATTAATTATTTTTTTAAATTATAAATATTTAATCTATTAATACGTTTTTATAAATAACTTAAATACACGTGTCTCTTTTATGTAACTAAGGATTATTGTTTAATTCTTAAAAGCAATCCTGCAAAAGATAAATTTGAAACAATTTAGCACGCATTTTTATTCATAAAGTATTAACACCTCAAATAATTGCGATAAATTGAAACTGAATACTTTCTTCGAAAGTTAATAACGCATTTGATACATGTTATATTTATTGTTGATAAGCA
Source organism: Metellina segmentata (assembly GCA_947359465.1). Taxonomy (NCBI): domain Eukaryota; kingdom Metazoa; phylum Arthropoda; class Arachnida; order Araneae; family Tetragnathidae; genus Metellina; species Metellina segmentata. Next base: position 80,065,270 of record OX375880.1, on the reverse strand, counting down.
AAATATTACTGTCAGATTGTACGAACGACATTTTATGTCAAACTAAAAATAAGTGGCGAAAGTCTTTCTGAGGCAATACGTGTTTCCTGTATGGATTCTGAACGTGACGTCAATTGAATAGATTTTCAAATTCAATGCCACTATTTCGGCAACAAATATTCTAAAGAATAAATTACAAATTGATATATATTAATCGGTAAACTTTAATTAGATTCGATGCCATCCGTTACCAAAATGGCAAGAAACTACAGTTAAAGTAACAACCATATGTATTATGCGAGAACATTTAGACAGCAGAAGTAAGATATTCACAGATGGTCTAGTTTGTTTACTTACATTTAAAACTTCTCTCATGTATGAAAATATTCGCATTGCCATAACATAATCATTAAATGTTTTTCCTAACGAATAATGTATATGATAATGCTTTTAACGAAAGAGTATTAAAACGTTCTTACATAACTAATCAATAAAATAAATGATAACTGATCTTTCAATATATTTTGACTTCAAAATATTACTGCTGACTTTCTATAAAACGGGATCTGATCGTCTGCTTGGAATAATTAATACCACAACGTTTATCGTAAGATAAAGTACAAATAACTGTCTTTTGCAAATTTTGTAAACTCAGGATGTTTACATTAACATATTAATTGTAACGTAACCGGATAACATTTTAGATTTACGCGTCTCGGTTATATAATATTGATCAAATATTAAAGATGATTAAATAGAATAATTAGTTTTTTTTCCATTAATTTATATGTTTCGAATAGAAAGATGCGATGAAGTATTAACATTATATTTCAGATAGTATTTGTTGTAAACATTCCACATTTGAATCCTTAATTGGAAATTTTTGATTCTTTAGTTTTAAGAACACCTTTAGTTAATTCTGAGTCAAAATTTAAAGGAACAAAATAATGCTTCTTTTATTATATTGAGTATTTTACTTTAAGATTTTAGTGTACGTTTTTATTCACCACTTTTGAATTTAAGTGTATTATGAGAATTAACATGCATTGTTATTTAATTGCAAAATAATTTTCCAATCACTATAATGTTTGACAGAGTTACATATACAACATCAATGAAACGGTATAGAAGTATATTAAATGTGCTACAAAATCGCGATTTCCATGCGCATCTTGGTTAGAATTACTCTGTAAATACCTAAGTGCAAATAAAATTCTCACCAAGTTGAAAAGTTTTGAAATTTTAATTATAAAAATTTGACAATGCATAAAACCTTTCAATTTCTTCTAATTTATCACAATTTGTAGCATATTTTATGTCTTGTATATGTATATAACGTCTTAAGTAATTCGTATTTTGGATCAAGATTTATATATATACGCTTTTTCGAAGAAAATAAATACAGACTGAAAATGTCATAACTATCAGACCACAACTCTGAAAGTTTGTTTTGAAAGTCCAATGTCCCCTTAAGCAGTTCGAATAAAATAGAATATGAGTATTTATTGCTAATTGCACAAGTGTTCAGAAGGTACATTTAAAGTAACAGTGAAATAATATAATTCAAAGATTATACACTTGAAAGTATATCTTAAAAGTGCTTCATATTTTTGTTAATGTAAAAATGTATTGATTATTTATACAAGGCTTAATAAAACTAAAATTTTAGTTTCCAAACAGACTTAAATAATTTTAAAAATTCGTGGAATGTTAACTTTTATTTTCAAGTGATGTTCATTGAAGGTTACTTTCCTAAATATCGTAGTTTTGAACTTTTTATGATTCATAATCTGGACTTTTTGTTTTTATTATCGCTTTTTGTATTTATTTTGGGTGTATTTCATCTGTAAACCATAACTATAAACAATGATCTATGTCCCTTTCTGATAAATTGTCGGCATGTGTTTTTGTCACTGAATATAATTATACCTTTAGTTTCTCAACGGGTTTAAATAATTTTGATAATCGGTGGAAAATCAATGTTTAATTTTAAGTGATGTTTATTGATGTTACTTTTCTAAACATACATTTCCTAAACATCTTTAGATTAAACATTTTGATTTTTTCGTTTTTTTTTAATCGTTTCTTGTATTTATTTTGGATGTATTTCATCTCTGAACCATAACTGTCAACAGTGATCTATGTCTCTTTCTGAACAATTGCATGCATGCGTGCGGGCCTAATGTTTAATTGGAATACTTATTCGTCATTTATTAATGACAATTGAAATTTATTTGACTTCATAGGGGTTTTAATGAAATACTTACATACAGATATGCACAAATAATGAAATTTAGGTAGTATTATTTAATTTTTTTAATCCATGAAGCATCCAATACTCGAAGATCTACTTTTGTTTTATAAGTTTTCAGTATTCCTTCATATACTGAAATTAAAAATAAATGACAATGTTTTTTCATTTTGATTTGCCTAGCGAAATTAATTTCAGAAGCACTTCTTACTATCGTACGGGCACGGGCAATGTTTGTAATATTCATTAAATTAATATATTCATAAACATTTGTCATTTTAATGCAAATGCAATTTTAATGATATTGTATTTACAAGTGTTTTCACAGTAATTGACCAATACTAAAATAAATACTAAACCAATACTAAAAATAAATGTAAGCAATCTATAATGGAAAGTGATGTATAATAAAAAATGTTTTATCGTAAATGGAGTAAAGTAATGTATTTTCAAGTAACTTTGCGTTAGTCAAATATTGCATGATTAAAAGTTAAACTCAGTCATATGGTATTGTTTGTTCATTTAAAATGGAAGACATAAAGCAAACATTTCGGCCAGCTATTGAATATTAGTTTAGTCATTGTAATTATAATGACATAAATCGTAAAATGCAGTATTACAATATTCTCCTTAATATATTGTTATAGTATCTTTTCTATTGATAAAATAATAGATTACAATAAAATTCATTTACAACCATTGTATTTAATAAACAAGGGGAAATTGATGTAATACAAATTAATGAAAATGTATTATAAGTTGTTTAAATATTCACTTGGTGTTATAATTCTGATAAAAATCATTCATTTCCTAGCAAAAGTTATGATAATTACCTTTTTCATAAATAGGAAATTTATATAGTCCTGCATTTAATAATAAATGTTTTATATGTGTTATTTAACAGTGTAAATAGGCTAAAATTTAGATATATCTACTTTACACGGAATAGCTACATTTGGTTTTTATGTCAAACGTGTTCCGTATGTCACATTAGATTTTACGAATGTAAAAAGCTTAAAATAAATGCATTTATATCGATACTGCTGAAAATATTTGAAAATATATATTTTGTTTTTCAGCATTGTAACAGATTTGTGCGAGTGTTTTTCTCTTGCGTTCCATTATCAATCTTTATGTTGGAAATGCACACACCGCTGCTTTATCCGACACATAAATCTGATTCATTCGATGTGATTCAGAAATGTTTGTTCTTGAATTGAGATTTGTAAATCTGTACTTATATTCCCAGTACAATTTCTGTTTGTAGAATTTAAAAGAGAATATGAAACAACGTTCATCTTTTAATGGTTTTTGGTGAAACGCGTTTCTGTTTTCTCGCAACATCATATTTGGTGTAAATATGAGTTTTGCGGAATGTCCTAAAGAATTTATCAATTTATTTGCCTTTGTGGCTATATTTTCCGTGGGCAGTGTGCTTTTGTGATTGTCTCCTTTCTCTTTTCTACTAAAACACTGGAGTCAACCATTTCTCTTATTCTGATAGATTTATATGGTTTTTAATATTTGAGCTAATAATTTTATTTTGTCTGAAATTAAGATCAGTTATTTTAAAATATTTCCTTTTACCAAGTTAAGTATACAAATCTATTACATCTTCAACTCTAACAGAATACCGTGCACAAGTTTCTTTAGTCTTTCTTTAGTCACATATAGTTTCTTTAGTCACATATAAATTCCTTTTAGGTTCTACTGAAGTAATTTGAAGTCCCCTTAAAATCAACACTTATTTCCTCACGTTTATCTAGGTGTTTCTATCTCCTTATCTTACATTGGTACTCTTCTGGCAACACATGCAGCTTAAATATTTTTTCCGTCTGTTGAAAGAAAAATTGCCATTCCATCGATTTCCCCGGAGTATCCAGTAGCACCCTTCATCAATTTTAAGTAACTAAGAAATCTTTCAATGACCCTGAACTCTCACTAATGCATTTCGTTTCGTTCTTTCTGCCCATCATGCTCCATTTTCAACACTTTTAATTTAAATTCATAGTCTCTGCATCTGTTCGTCTTTCATTTATAATACCATTCAATAGCTTTCTCACAAATTACTCCTCATAATTTTGTCCTTACACTATTAATATTTTAGTTCAATAATTGTAGATTTGGAGGAATTTCCTTTCCTAATTATTGTTCCCAATTGATCAAATGCCCTTTTCTTTCACTCTAGATAAAAGTCGGTGTAATTTATGCAATTAACACAGCATTAATATGAACTTCAATTATCATTATGAAATAAATTACACTTAAATCAACTGTAACACAACAAAAATGGAACAAATTTGGACATAATTAAAACGTAAAATTGGGTTCTGAGCCTCAAAAACAATCGGCATTCACTTTTTCTTTCTGAAGATGACGCCATTTCATATAACTTCCTAGATCAGTTCTAGTCCCTTGACAGTAGAATTGAAGCTCACACAAGAATGTTCCAATTCTTGAAACACTTCTTTGAAATCCACAAACCCTCTAAGGGGTTTTGACGAGATATCTCATCCATTAAGATCTGACTAATTTTGATAATGACGAGATATCTCGTCAACAATATATACATTGCCATTTTGTTGTTGATGACAAGATCACAATCTGGTCAATTTTCTTCTAATCACGGCGCCGCGGTATCTAAGTTGGAAGAGTACGTTTTAACAACCGGAGGTTTTCTAGTTAAAAACTAGATCGAACCCACAACCGTCGGGAACGTGGGGACTGGTGCACGCTAAATCCTTCGTGGCCTTAAATGTACTCAGGCTGGTGTGGTGTTGAAGTTTGGAGAGTGGGGTGACAGCTCAGGTGTGACCTCGTCGGCTAACCATGGTTCAAGATACGTGATGTCGTACTTGGATCTTTCCTTTTTGATTTCGATAATGGTAATGGTAATTTTAGTTAACGTCGTACTAGAGCAACACAACGGGCTATTGACGACGGTCCGGGATCATTCTCTTAAGGGAAAGATCCGAGGACAACACCTCGTAATTTTGAACCACAGTCAGATGACGAAACAACACCTGAGCTGGCACCCCACTCTCCAAACTTCCACACCAACCCAACGTGAGGACTTTCGGTCATGACAGATTTAAGAAGCACCAGCTGCCTCTACACCATACGCTTACAAACGTCCATGCCCTGACCCGGGTTCGAACCAGGAACCTTCCGATCTAGAGGCTAACACCGTAACTACTATACCGGTTGGTGGGCCCTTTTTTATTTCATCCCGTTCCATCACCAATAGCCCAATGTGTTGATCTAGTGCAACGTTAGTTATCTACCTACTTAACAATCTCTTCTATTGACCAGATATCTCGTCCATCGAAATCCGCTAAGTTTTGCTAATGACGAGATGCCTAGTCAAGAGAACCTCCAGAAAGGTTTATACATGTGTTACGCCACACATATTCCGTGCTTCTCCAACGTACCAAACACAATTGATGCAGACAGATACACATTTTAGCAATAGTCAAATTTCTCCTATAAGGTTTTTTCAAATCAAACTGGATTTTATCAATGGAAGGGATCTGATCAAGCGATTGTGAGAAGCTGCTACTTTCAAGCTTCCTTCACTTGTTGGTCACTAATAACTTATAATGCTACTATATTTAATATACTATTTTTTTGGTACAGCTACGTTTGTAACAGCGGCAACAACCTTGGCTCTTTTTATTGGCACAACTCTAGTAAGGATTTATGGCAGGTAAAGCCAACCCATGTGTAGTACGGTTATTGTGGTTTTTATGGCAACCTCGGTACAAGCGGAAAGTTTAAATTTTTCAGTTTGAATATTCTAGAAAAATCTTTCAAAATTCGTTAAACTGTCGTTTGATTTCATTCTTTCATTTGAAATGCTTTCTTTGATTCCATTGTTTCTTTTAATTTTAAACTATCGTTTGGTTTCTTGGGTTCTTTTAACGATTTTTCTACAGTTGGGGAATTTTCTTCCATTTTAATTTCTGTCACAGTGCAGTGCTGTTGTCTCCTGTTGTATTATTTCTCGCTTTTTGTCTTTTGAAAATCCTTTTCTTTTCCAACATTCCCACTGTATTTAGCGTTGTTGATCAGTTTCAGGGTATTCTTTCCTAAAATTAGGAGCTTAGTTTTTTTGGTAGGCAAACGTTTGGAAGTGAGGGAAAACGTTCACAAATGTGTTTCTGAAGCTTATTAATTTTCGTTGTATAAAGAAAAAGATTTTTGAAATAATTCTTTCCTTGGCGACTATAGAAGTGCGGCAGCAAAAAGCGAAAAGGCCAGAACTACCGCTATAAACGTAGACTGCAGCTGTACCTTTTATTTTATTAAAAATGTTTTTACTTATGAAATACTTTATTTAGTTCTTGAACCAACCGATATATTTATAGAGTATGTGTTCAACACTTTCATACTTATACATTATTTATTTTATACATTCATGTAGGGTCCTATTTATAGACTAAAGACATCGCAATATCTGTTCTAAGCTAAAATTCAATCACCTAATCAATTTTCTGATCTTTATTTAAGATCACGCGCTGGTAGATTTGAAATAATTTTTTTTATTGACCAGATATATTTATACTTTTATCTCCTAGTTATTAAATTCACGTTTCATTATTACCGTGAAATAATTTAAACGCGGAGTGACCATGATGTGAATATCACTAACATATTTAATTTTGATTTGTATTTAAAATTACATCGCGTTGTTACAACACAACGGTCGACGACGGTTCTGATCCCATTCCAAAGGAAAAAGTTACGAAGACAGCACCTCATATTTTCGAACCACCGTCAGATGACGAGGTCAACACCCGATGACTGAGCTCTCCAAACTTCTACTCCATTGTGAGAGCATTTGAAGACTCAACAGACAACATGCACCAGTCCTCTCGTGATCGACGGTCCTTTGTGGGATCGCGGTTTGAACTCGCAATCCTTCGGTTGTTAAACTGTTACTCTTTCGACCAGACTACCATGTTCCAAATATTCAATTTTACAAATTCATAGAAAACAATTACCAATCGCTATGTAAGAAGATTTAAGTCATGCTCCGAAATTAAATTTTGCAGAATTCATCAGATATTGAAGTACGATATGTCGCATTGGAAGGTTAACAGTAATTAATACAACAATGTTTCTGTTTTCTCTTCATAAACCTAATCTGAGGTCCGTTTAAATTAAATTTTTTTAAGATACGTTTCTCAGTTTTACTAACTCTATTTTAACTGATATTACATTTTTGTTTTTGTTAAGCACTCGTGTAACCAACCATGACCAGAGAAACTTTTGTTTTGATTTATAGCGATAATTCGAGATTTTTACTAGAGGTATGAATTAAATAAATCTGTATTCAAAATTTTATGTTAGAGTAAATAACCACGTCATATTCGTGAATTTATGTACCCCATTTTAACTGATATTACATTTCGTATTATTGTTAAGCACTCTCGTAACAAACCATGACCAGAGAAGGAAACCAAATCAATCACACTGTTGAAACTTTTGTTTGGATTTACAGCGATAATCCGAGATTTTTTCTAGAGGTATGAATTAAATTAATCGAGATACAAAATTTTATATTAGAGGAAATAACTACTGTTTATTTGAAAGTTTTAACTACCCCATTTCAATTGATATAAGGGGGCCGCCCCTTGTTATCTGACGCTCGCCAACCCCTGGAGGATTGCATTGCAATCCTCTTTGGTTTTCGCTGCAAACCGAATTTTATTATTAATTCCGAATTATTTCCGAATTTTAATTACCCCATTTTAATTTTTATTACATATCGTATTATTGTTAAGCACTCGTGTAACAAACCATGACCAGAAAAACATACCAAATCAATCACACTGTTGAATCTTCTGTTTGGATTTATAGCCATAATCTGAGAATTTTACATAAGGTATGAATTTTAAATGAATCGAGATACAAAATTTTACATTAGAGGAAATAACTACGCCTTATTTACGAGTTTGTTTACTGTAATTTATTTAACAATTTAATAAAAGCTTTGAAGTCCTAGAAATCAACGCAACCCCCGTGAATATTTCCCAAACCATAGCTGAGTACTGAATAAAAGATTTGAAAACTCTGACATAATAGAATTTGCGTATATGGTGTGTGCTTGTTTAAATAGATCCCGAGAGTCTCACGAAATCGTATGAACACCACGTCACACGAAACATGCTCCACCCCTAACTCCAGAGCCGTGTACAATGAAAAGTGCCTCTAATGGAATGACCTGCAAATGAAATAGTTCATTAACTGTGGTAAGAGAAACCAGCTTCGGAGAGATATATTCTCATTACACCCCTTAGAAACAACGTAAATAAAGTACTGTTTAAACTGTGCGTGGTAGAATTACTGTTAGATGAGAATGAAAGTACATTTATCTTCATCTGGATTTATTTCGTCTCGCCTTCATTTAAAGGATAATTTCTCTTGCACGTTGGGTTTTGAGCAGAAGCTCTTGTTGTTCCATTGCAATATGAATCAAGTAAATAACGCGAAAACTTCAGATTTAAAAATAAACACTCAAGATTGAAAAATTGCGAGCATTTTGATTTATGTAAGTGATTGGGTTAGTTAATTAAAGCTTCTTTATGTTCGAAGTCAGTTCAGCAAATAGTCTCACAAACGTATGCTACTGTATGATTCGCTAATAGTGAAACACGTATTACATACGTCACCAGCAGAATATATTTTATTCGTTATTCCTGTGCAGCAAAATACAGCCTCTCAAATTCATATTGGCTTTTGGAAATTAACATTTTCCTCTTCGTGCTTAACTTTCGGTTGTGAGTTGTTGTTCATTGCAATATGAATCAAGTAAATAACGCGAAAACTTCAGATTTAAAAATAAACACTCAAGATTGAGAAATTGCGAGCATTTTGATTTATGTAAGTAATTGGGTTAGTTAATTAAAGCTTCTTTATGTTCGAAGTCAGTTCAGCAAATAGTCTCACAAACGTATGCTACTATATGATTCGCTAATAGTGAAACACGTATTACATACGTCACAAGCAGAATATATTTTATTCGTTATTCCTGTGCAGCAAAATGCAGCCTCTCAAATTCATATTGGCTTCTGGAAATTAACATTTTCCTCTTTGTGCTTAACTTTCGGTTGTGAGTTGTTGTTCATTGCAATATTAATCAAGTAAATAACGCGAAAACTTCAGATTTAAAAATAAACACTCAAGATTGAAAAATTGCGAGCATTTTGATTTATGTAAGTGATTGGGTTAGTTAATTAAAGCTTCTTTATGTTCGAAGTCAGTTCAGCAAATAGTCTCACAAACGTATGCTACTATATGATTCGCTAATAGTGAAACACGTCTTACATACGTCACAAAAAGAATATATTTTATTCATTATTCCTGTGCAGCAAATTGCAGCCTCTTAAATTCATATTGGCTTTTGGAAATTAACATTTTCCTCTTCGTGCTTAACTTTCGGTTGTGAGTTGTTGTTCATTGCAATATGAATCAAGTAAATAACGCGAAAACTTCAGATTTAAAAATAAACACACAAGATTGAAAAATTGCGAGCATTTTGATTTATGTAAGTGATTGGGTTAGTTAATTAAAGCTTCTTTATGTTCGAAGTCAGTTCAGCAAATAGTCTCACAAACGTATGCTACTATATGATTCGCTAATAGTGAAACACGTCTTACATACGTCACAAAAAGAATATAATTTATTCATCATTCCTGTGCAGCAAATTGCAGCCTCTTAAATTCATATTGGCTTTTGGAAATTAACATTTTCCTCTTCGTGCTTAACTTTCGGTTGTGAGTTGTTGTTCATTGCAATATGAATCAAGTAAATAACGCGAAAACTTCAGATTTAAAAATAAACACTCAAGATTGAGAAATTGCGAGCATTTTGATTTATGTAAGTGATTGGGTTAGTTAATTAAAGCTTCTTTATGTTCGAAGTCAGTTCAGCAAATAGTCTCACAAACGTATGCTACTATATGATTCGCTAATAGTGAAACACGTCTTACATACGTCACAAAAAGAATATATTTTATTCATTATTCCTGTGCAGCAAATTGCAGCCTCTTAAATTCATATTGGCTTTTGGAAATTAACATTTTCCTCTTCGTGCTTAACTTTCGGTTGTGAGTTGTTGTTCATTGCAATATGAATCAAGTAAATAACGCGAAAACTTCAGATTTAAAAACAAACACTCAAGATTGAAAAATTGCGAGCATTTTGATTTATGTAAGTGATTGGGTTAGTTAATTAAAGCTTCTTTATGTTCGAAGTCAGTTCAGCAAATAGTCTCACAAACGTATGCTACTATATGATTCGCTAATAGTGAAACACGTCTTACATACGTCACAAAAAGAATATATTTTATTCATTATTCCTGTGCAGCAAATTGCAGCCTCTTAAATTCATATTGGCTTTTGGAAATTAACATTTTCCTCTTCGTGCTTAACTTTCGGTTGTGAGTTGTTGTTCATTGCAATATGAATCAAGTAAATAACGCGAAAACTTCAGATTTAAAAATAAACACTCAAGATTGAAAAATTGCGAGCATTTTGATTTATGTAAGTGATTGGGTTAGTTAATTAAAGCTTCTTTATGTTCGAAGTCAGTTCAGCAAATAGTCTCACAAACGTATGCTACTATATGATTCGCTAATAGTGAAACACGTCTTACATACGTCACAAAAAGAATATATTTTATTCATTATTCCTGTGCAGCAAATTGCAGCCTCTTAAATTCATATTGGCTTTTGGAAATTAACATTTTCCTCTTCGTGCTTAACTTTTGGTTGTGAGTGTATTATAAGACGAATATTAATAAGTTACTTATGTTTAACTTCACCTATTAGTCTGAACTGCCTGTAGTTCGTATCATAGCGCCTAAAAGTAGCCTCGCGATAGGATTTTGAGTTGCGACGTGGGCTTTATATAAAGTCGGTATTGGTCTAACTACACTAAAGCGACAACGCAGTAATATGATGACAATGTTGTGCAAACATTCCTCATATTTTCGTGAGGCAAAATGTCCCTAAAGGGAGAAGCTTAAACCAAACAAAAGCATTTAAACATCATTTGTTAAAAGCACTAACACAGGTAATTTCAATGCTACATATTTTAAATTTGCGCTCAAACCTGTATTCTTTATTCATTTGTTCTAAGACAAATTTTTAGTGTTTCACGAACTATATTTTTATGGAAAGTCCTATTTAGTGCTACAAATACTTGTAAAAGGTATTTTCTGTCAAGATAAATGTAGATGCCAGTAGTGTTTTTGTGATGAAATGTTCTTCATGTACGTATTTGTGGACTTAACGCCATTTCGCTTTTTTATCAAAACGATTTCACCCAGTAGAAATTCCAAAAATTGATATCCTGTTAACAAATGTTATGGAATTATACAGATCCGGCTCTCCTGATAATGTAGTGTATAGATGTTTCGGCGACAGTTTAATCTAATCTACGTCGACCAATTGATGTTTTCTTTTCGGATACCTAAACCTGGAATTTCTACTGATCGCATTCGAAAAAAATCTCAGGTGACGTCACATCCCGAATACTTACCGGAAGCACATTTCACCACAAAACACTACCATCTTCTACATTTAGCTTGACAGAAAAAAGTCTAATACATTCAAAGACTATTTCGGACATAGAAAATATATCGCATGAAAGAAAAACAAGTTTATTTAAATTTATTAACATTGAGTGTTGCACAAAATACCATGGAGAGATATTTTTCAACACTGGTGTTACGTAAACATATTAAATTTCAACGCCTGCTGTTATTATCATTATTTAACATCGTACCACTATTTAAAATCGATGAAAGTATTTCAATTACAAAAAGTAACAATCTTCAAAATATATTCAGACTGTTGATAGTACAATGAGGTATATTACATTTTTTTTATCCATTTAGGAACATGTTTCCGCAAATATTAATTTATAAAAAACAACTAAAATTAATTCGTAATCAAGTCAATCCTTGTTACAACGAACTTCTACTTAACAAATCCAAACGATTTTACTAATTTTAATCACGGTCAAAGCACAGAACAAATTTTGATTATCTCTTGTGAACTTTTCATTTGTCCCTTAAGGTTCATTAAAAGGATCACGGAATGTCCTTTAATAACCAGTAGAGCTGAATCTGCGCGTTTTAATTATCTCTACTTACTGATGGCACCATATAAATATGCACGTATCATAACGTATTTAAACTCTTCAATACGAATTAATATGCACGTTTCAAATATTCAAATGAAGTGAAGAACGAAAATGGAAAACAGCATATCATGTTGTTTTTACAGGTGTTAATTCTTATTTCAATAAATTGCACGTTTTGATCATACTACTACACTTAGACATGAGATTTCTTGTTCCAACGTGATTCGGCGCGTTTTGCCTATTAGTCCTATTTTAACATTCGCTTAGCATTTTCATGCAGTTTCTTATCTATCTCTATATATATTTCTCTTACGTGGCACGCAAAAAAGACGTTATTTGTTATCGCAATTGGCAACACTGTACGATTGTTTGTTTACCACGAAGTCTCGCGCATCAATTTTATTTATAGCGTTATCGGATAAAATATTATTGAAAAAAAAATGAATATTAGTCGAACTCTTGCATCTTATAAACGACATGCTGGGTATTCGATTTCCAAAACAGCGCTCAGATTTCGAATCAAAATTTGCTCAAAATTTTCATTTGAATTCCACATTGTTCGAGTTCTGATTCTAGAGGTACTGTATACTTTATATGTTGTACAACAAATTTATTTTTGAAAAATATTTTTTTCGAATAAAATTTTTGAATAAAAATGTCTTTATTGATGCGAGCGAAGCGAGCAAGGTTCGCGCAGTGAACCAATGAGGATTGCAAGGGGGCAGGGCCCTAGTTTTCCATATTTCTCACTACCACCGACCAATAAGTTAGTGGTTAAGGTGTCAGCCTCTAGATCGGAAGGTTTCTGGTTTTAATCCGGTTCAGAGCATGGATATATGTAAGCGTATGTGTAGAGGCGGCTGGTGCACCTTAAATCTGTCGTTGCTGATAGTCCTCACGTTGAGTTAATGTGGAAGTTTGGAGAATGGGGTGCCAGCTCAGATGTTGCCTCGTCATCTAATTATGGTTCAAAATTTCGTGGCGATACATCGAATGGCTTTGGCTGGGACGGTGGTAACTAGTTGAATACTTCTCACTACCGTCATCATTCTTCAGATGGCACCAATATTCTAATGAAATAGAAAATGCATCTGAGCACAGTCGGTGTCAGAAGATCTCAAAAGTGGTAACGTATGATTGGGAGTCAACTTGCGCAAACTAGTGTTTTTAATAGAGCTCGATAATAACATCAACAATACAGTAATTTGACCTAAACTAGGATCGGGTTTTCGCCCAATATCGCAAGACAGATCTTCAAACCCATTGAATGGGAGAAATAAAATGAAACTGCACGCATTTGCTCATTCATTTACATTTGAGGTTGACAGCTGAATCGTTTTATTAGTAAGGTGAGTACTTCCCTGCATTTATAATAATATTGTTTGGCAAATAGTTGAAATCAAGCACGTTTAATAAAACAGTAAAATTTTTGAAGTTTGATCTTATATTGCTTGCATCTGTTTGTTGACATTATCCACTTCACAAAAAGTGAGTCTATGCAAATTATTAACTTAATCATCCAACAGTAGCATTACCATCTAATAAAAGACTTATTAGATTAGAATTAATACTAAGCTGAAGAATTAAATAAGAGCCGCGGTAGCTCAGTCAGCAGAACGTTGGGCTCGCATCAGAAGGGTTGTGGGTTCTGTCCTCGGCGGAGCCTGTAATTCTGATGATTGCAAGATCGGCGCTTCGACCTGGCTAAAGACCGTCGTGTTCACTAATGGTGACTGGGGCACGTTAAATAGGTCGTGGTCACAATGTCTCCCATGTTCCCATACCAAATCAATACCTCTGGGGGTACCTCAATCAATATCAATACCTCAATACTGATCAGGGGGTTATCGACCTCTAATTGGGATCTAAATTACGATATGTGTGAGTGAATGGATGTATGAAAGGGACCTTCCTGTAAAACGGATGTGTCATGTATGTCGAGCAAAGTCGGACTTCCTCCCAATGGGGCTCAATAACATGGAAGGCGCACCCTCCTCGCGTCTTGCCGTCTTCGACGGGCCTGGCACTCCTCTGGTCTGCCAGTGTAGGCATAAGAAACAACAACAGAATTAAATAATAAACGAGAAATAAATAACTGAATAGAAAAAGGAATGAAATAATGAATAAACAAATTATTTAAATAGGAACAAATGTGTTAGGAATTAAAAATAAAATAAAAAGAAAGATAATTATATAAGAAAAGAAACAGAAAATAATTAAAAGACAATTAGTTGTTCTGGGAGAACCTGGCCCCGAAGGGACATCAATCTCCAGTATTGACTTGATTGACTTGATCCAGTATTGACTTGATTGACTCCAGTATTGATTGAAACAAATTTCATGGGACTGTCTTGGTATTTGGTAATTCTATTAAATTGGTAGATAGGAAAAGAACTGAATAATAAAAAAAAATATTGACAGTTTTTTCTTCATTTTTTAATACTGAGATTTTTTTTCTTTGACACTAAGTTAAGTCCAGCCCAAAGTAAGTTTGTTTCATTGAAATCTTGAAAGAAAAATAATAAATAAATAAAAACACGATAAAAAAATTAATGACAACAAGAAAATTCCTTAAAGTTTTTCAAATTCCCGCATTATAAAGAAGGAGGGCTATTTCAAACATTATAACTTTTCCGTTTGCATATTTGCAATAAATGAAAACACATTTTACATTTTGAATGTCCCAATCAGAATTAGAATTCTATGTCAGGAAATAAAATGTTACTTAGTTATGGTTGTCTCGAAATTTCATTACTTCTCAGACGGTATTTCTTTTAGAGTATTCTGAAATAAAGATTAAAAAAATCTAAACATTTATTTTATTACTAGCAAAATACCCGACCTTACTCGGTTTGAATTGGTTTACTCTAGATTGAAGAGATACTCAAAATATATAATGACTTACGTTTTTTTGTAGAATAAAAATTTATTTAAACACCTTTCGCCATCTTTATATTGTCTACAACTTATTTTGGACACAAATCCTACACATGCATATCCATTCATGTAATACATTTCATATACATCGCACAATTGCTGTATGACAAAGCTACAAAATGACGAAAGGTGATACTAAGGTTACTACTATAAAAGACGATTTTGTGGGAAATTTGAAATTCTCTTTCTTAAGTTCTTTTCATGTTCAACTCAATTAATTAAAATTACGATTTACGGCGATTGCTCTCGCACTCATAGTCAACAAAACAATATTTTTTTACTTGTGGCACTCTTGCCTGCGGTATGCGACAGTATGAAATTTTGCAATCTTCTCCTGTCATTATTATAACGAATTTTTTAATGTTAAAAAAAGTTCTAGTTTGGATTTTTAAACATTATTATTCTTTCAATAACGGCATTATTCTTTAAATAACGGCATTATTCTTTAAATAACGGCATTATTCTTTCAATAATGGCATAACTACACTTAAAATTTACTGAACATTTATACTGACTTACCTAACATTTTAAAGTCTAATACTTTGTGGTGCTGTTGCATGTGATGAGAAGGAAAACACATTTATTAAAATAATAAATATTTAAAACAGGAAACAGCAAAGTAAAACAAAATAAAAGATGTCCGAAAAAATTGTTCTAAAGATATTAATTTGTGATTCAATTTTATCTCTTGATCTTGCACAGTTGCCACAACTTACAACTAAAAGTGTACAAAATTTAGAAATGTGAAATTAATTCAGAGCGAAAGAACCAGAAAAAATATCACTGCTCGCGCGATCTTGTTCATTCTCGTTTCATTGAAAAATATCGTCTGTCCCAAATATTCGGAAATCGTTTTCATTGCGCAAAGAATAAAAATAAGACTCGAAATAAATAAAGTATCAGAGATGAAATTCCATAAAAAAAAATTTAAAAAATTTGAAGAATAATTACTTTTTCAGCAGTACTGGTAAAGCAATCGAAGTAATCGTAATATTCAATAGACATTCCAATTTTTCAAAAACTACCAAATTATATTTGATTTAAGTATACTTACTCAGGTGTTTTAGCATGAAACGCATCTACATATAACAATAAAAAAATGTTTAATATTGCATTCACTAAACTAATAAATAATGTATTAAATAAAATACATTGTAATCAAATATCTGGAATACAATTCATGTGATGTTTACACAAACACACAAACACAAAATCGAGCATAGAACAGAAAGACGGACAGACAGACTTTCGCAACCAATGCCACTCACTAAATGAAGATAAGTATTCACTGTATGCAAATTTTCATGAAAATATCTCAAACCGCGTGGACGTGTATAGGGCACAACATACAGACAGACAGACAGACAGACACCAAACGAGAAAAAGGCGGATTTGGCATCAGAAGGGTCCAAAACGGATAGAAAACTTGAAATGGGTCGAAAATATTGAATGTACAAACAAACACTCCATTCTTATTTATATAGATGTGCATTGAAGAAGTAGCAAAAGTTAAGTCAAACGATTTTCTTATACATATTTAATTCATTTTATAAATTGTACTAGTGAAGCTTACTTTTACATTTACATTTACAACAGTAAATAGTTGACTATGTATTTATTATTTAAAAAAGCCTATTAAAAAAAGTGCTTTGCGATACATAAACAAAATTATGTTACATTAATGATAGTGAATTAGTAAAAGTGTGAAAAAACTGATGAATAGAAGCATTATGCAACTCAAAAACTTTCAGCATAAATATAAATAAATATCTAGCCGGATCCATTATTTTATAAGGGATATATAAATTTTACATTTTTAATTTAATTTGTAAGAATTAAGATTAAAATAAATCGTAAATTAAGTAATAAAAAGAGAATAAAATAATGAAATAAGAAGAAAAAAATAAATAGGAAAAGATACAGACATTATGACAAAGAAAACAAAATAATATAATTTCGATAAGAAAAGATGGAAGAGAGAGTCCGAAGAAAATAACTGTATGAGAAATAAAAAAGAACAGAAAAAAAGAAACGAAGAAAAGAAATTTGATAAGAGAAAAGAAAATAATTAAACAAAAGAAGCATTCAGAAAAGAACTAAATAATAAAAATGCCAATAAAAGAATTAAATAAGAAGTAAAGGAGAAAATAATTAAAATCTGAAATAAAGGAGAAATTAATTAAGTAAGAAAAGAAACGAAGAAAATAATAAAATTTACATCACATGATAAATTAATGATAATGACAGCCTTATAATTTCATAAGCATACGTGAGCAAATCGCGAAAAATGTTATAAAAATCAACCTTTCTTTTCAAATTATACTGGCAAAGGGAAGAACGGTCACAAAATCTTAACATTGTAGCCGTTAAAAATGGTCGCAGAAATATGTCCATTCGCTGCTTAGAATGAACTGGGATTATCTTTTACAAATTTTGTACGAAACAGGGAAAAAGTAATTGAATATTAAATTAATATTTGATGTTCAAACGAAAATACCTCGTCTGTAATATATTGATGTAATTACGTTGCTCAGAGGGGCATAAAATCGATGAAAGGATTTGGATTTATTTTAGTGGGCTATCTAGAGCTCGAATAGCCTAGGTGTACATTATATGTTGAAAAAGGAAGAAGTAAAATTGTAAGAATACCGAAGATACCGAAGAGTGAAATGGCGCAAATTAATAAATTTTGTGGTAAAAATTCCGGAGAAAATGGTTGGAAGCTTTTCACTTCAATCAAGGGAAATACGAACTTTTCTATTTAAATCCAAATACTGATTAGATTGAAATATTTGTGGTACTCATTTTTACTTTATGTATTTTCAATTTCGGAAGCAACCTAAAGAAATTGTTCAGATACGTGAATTGATTACAAGACTCATTTTCTGTATTTGAAGTTCGCTTGAAATTCAAATCTTTGGTTTTAAATCAGTAATTTATGAAATCAAAAACAAAATGTTCCTTCAAACAAAAATGTTCGTTCTGCTGATCTCATACTAGCCATTAGAAATAATCTCTACTTATGAGTTATGTTCTAATTTCTAGCTACTGAAATTTGAGCATGTCATGAGTTTGCTATGAAAAATACCTATTTCTTGAAATAAAGTTTCAAGAACAAATATAAAAATTTGTATTTTGAAGTGCGTAAATGTGGGAAAATTATGATTTACCATCATAAATTCATATCAATTCTTTACTAACTCATAAACAAAGAACCTAGTATCTAGTTAAATTGATAGTAGTTCACTTGGAAACATTATTGTTTAGGTAAAAAATACTTCAAGATGCTTTTCTAGATTTGACGAATTCGTTGCAACTGTAAATATACCAACACAAAACAATGCAATCTTTAGGTACATAAACGTTGCCCTGTATTTCAAGCATTTTGTTAAATTGGTGACTGGCAGATTTTCCTCTAGCACTTCTAAAACAAACGTGGTGACACATATCAAGTGATGACAGATATCAGGTTGCAATAAATTACAAGCATTTCCAAGGGTGGTCCAAAGTGAACAGTTGAATTGCCAATGGGATATCTATCACTTCCAATATTCGGTCTGTAGCGCTTGTGATACCTGACAATGCTTTTATTCTGATCAGGGCTTTACTCTTCGTAACCACTCTGCTTTCTCTTCATATGGTGACTCTTACTCTGTTATTAAATGGAACATATGAATGCCCACAATCGCAATCCTCAATGGCATGACCACGCATACGGAAGTACATTCATACAACTCTCACACTCTATCACCTACGTCTAGCATTTATCAACTTCCGCAACTGCCTAATTCTGGAGGTGAGTGTTGTGCTGAACTTAGTCACCACTATGTTGTTGTTGTTTCTAATGCCTACACTGGCAGACCAGAGGAGTGCCAGGCCCGTAGAAGACGGCAAGAGGCGAGGGGGTGCATCGCATCCATGTTATTGAGCCCCATTGGGAAGAAGTCCGACTTTTGCTCGGCATACATGACACATCTGTTTTACAGGAAGGCCCCTTTCATACATCCATTCACTCACACATATCGTAATTTAGATACCAATCAGAGGCCGATAACCCTCTGATCAGATACCCCCAGAGGTATTGATTTGGTATAGGAACATGGGGGACTTTGTGACCACGACCTATTTAACGTGCCCCAGTCACCATTAGTGAACACGACGGTCTTTAGCCAGGTCGAAGTGCCGATCTCACAATCATCAGAATTGCAGGCTCCGCCGAGGACAGAACCCACAACCCTTCTGATGCGAGCCCGACGCTCTACTGACTGAGCTACCGCGGCTCAGTCACCGCTATAAAAACTACTTACAATACATTAATATATGTATCAGCATACCTATCTCCACATTGAAGTACATTTTGAACTAAATTGCCTAGTCCTATATACGTCAAAGCAGAAAACAGTCTGTATTCTTAGAAAAACAGTACTATAATAATCAATACTCTTTCATGTAACTGATAACTCTGACACATTATAAGCTGATTTTAGATTCTTCATGCAATCTTTATTTATTAAATAATATATAATATTCGTCTAGTCATGATAAAAATATAAAACTGTTGAAATCTTCTTTTCAAAATAAATTTTTTATACATTTGTCTATAAATATTTATGTAAGAAATTTTCTTTGAAACTAAACACTTTCAAAGTAAGTTAACTCTGTTTTGCAAAATCCTTTCCGTGAATGTAATTTCCCATGAAAATTATACTTGCTACATAATATTTCTTACCCAATTCTTAGGTCCTTTAAACATGATTCTCACTTTATAAACAAATTTTAAAAGTTTCGAAAAGGAAGCCTTAAATTTTAGTAGATTGTAGTTAAGTATATTCGATCTTCTAATCAATGCTTCTACTTGACAGAATGTTTGGTTTTTAAATATTCAGGAAATAAATCAATACTAAGTATTGTTAGTGTTTTTGATTCTACAAATTTGTACACCTCTTCATGAATACGAGCATCACATTATGTTTTTCAAGAGGTTTGTTTCATTATACGTGTTTTTGATTTTGACTTCTTGGGTTATGTACATAAAATTGACCCCCCCCCCCCCATCCGATGAACAACTCTTAAACATTCTTGTCTTCACAGAGGTTCCAAATGGTTAAATATTTTTTATCTATATGATAGTTTATTTCTTATCATGTTCACCTAACTTTGCATGAGTGTTGCTAACAAATAATTAATAATTAACTAAAAAATAAGAAAATTGATAGAGAAACATGTGTTTTTAGGATAAGCGTTCTACATAAAATACGTGTTTTTAAGGAAAACGTTCGAAAACTTTATTTTTACCTCATTACGTATAAGTAACAAGCGCAGTCAAAACTTTTAAATTAGGAACATGAAATATTGAATTACATTTCCAGATTACTATGAAAGAAAACAGTTTTATCTTAATTACCAATGGTTCATTTTATTGCTTATTTAATTAATCCATATATTTTCTCTCTGGAAAGGCACTTACTGTTAGACTGTTTTTGAAAATTCCTCCATCGTTTTCAGAATTTAAATGAATGACATTAAGTTTTGATGCTTATATATTGAGTAACGTTTTCTCAATGATCTCTATACAAAAACATATATTAGCATGCTATTAAAAGAAATTTAATTTTGGAAACTGAATTAAATTACTCGTTTTTCTAGGGATTAATCTAAAATTTTAAACTGTCAATGGATGTAGTATTCAAAGGTATAGAAAGACTGTTTCAAATTTAAACTATTTTGGTCAGGAACTATTTTAACCAGTTTTATTTTGCAGCTATTTTTTCAAGTACCGTTTCAGTGTTACTTAACATATTCGATTTTTAGGTAGAATTTAGTTGAATACCAATTTAAAATTTGCAGAACGTAAATATTTTTTAATTCGAATATTAAGTCTATGAATAGATTAAAGCTTAATATTCATTATGAGTTCGATATAATTATGCTTGTATGCTACTTGATTTAGTCACCTTTTCTCAAAATTCCTAGAACTGTGGTAATGAAATATTTATTTGTTTTAGTAAGAAATTTATTTATGATAAAGTACTGTTAATTATAATCCAAATTGCTTTTTATAGTTCTATGATATCTTAATTACGCAAAATTCTCAAATATCTGTACAACTTTCTCTGTTTTCAAGCAAAGAAATGAATCCCGATGGTTCAAACTAAATGATATTACGTTTCTAAATAAACTAATTGATCTTAGTAAAACAAAAGTATTTTTGATTCAAAAATGCTATTTCATAAATATTACAATTATTAGGATATCTATCCGAAATTCTGTAATGTCTAATAACACAAAATTCTCGAAACTCCATACAACTTTCTTCATTTTCATGTTGAAAAAAGTTTTGTGATCTTGATAGCTTTATCTCACAACAAATACAACTCCAATTCTGAAAAAGTAATTTAGTTTTAATGAGAAAGGTACTTATGATTAAACACGTATTAATAAGCATTAAAGATACAATTATTTTCCCTAATTCTATGTTGTCTAGTAACCCGGAATTCAGAAAACTTCATTCAACTTCCTACACTTTGATTTTGAGATATAAAATTTTTGGTTCGGGTTCAAGCATAAAAAAAGCCTTGGAGGGAAGCTTTTATTTTGTCGATCCCTTTCTGCATTTTGAAATTTGAAGCTTGAAATTTGAGATCGGATAACTCATGGCTGTTCTTCAAAATATCTTCCAGGTTAGTTCTCTTTTTTGCTTTAACTGTCAGGAAATTTCAGATTGATCTCTTACAATACGAGATCCCATTTTTCTAAAGTAAACTATTGCTAATGCACTATTTTGCATTATTTCTGGACGATGTTACGAAACTTCATCATTTCAGACATAACTGTTTCAACATGTACTCTGTTTATAAGATGTGTTTTAACATTCTTTAAACTTTGTGAATCTATCTTTTACAACGTATAGGTTAAATTAAATTAGTTTTAATATTTTAATTTGCTCTATGATATCACACTGGTAAACATTTTGCTTTTTTAAGTGCTTATCTACCTTTCTTATCCTTAGTATTCTCGTAAATACCTTGTTTCTCAGTATGCTCACATATAAATTAATTTTTTTCAAGCCTTCCAGTATAGATAATTGTCTATAATTAGAAATTTCCTTATTTGTCATTTCCCTCAAATTGTTGTTTACAAGTATTGTTCAAATGAAAAAGTACGAAGCGACACTGTGGGTATAAATGAAGACTTTATTCAAAGTATACGCCATAGGCCTGAGCACAACGATCGCATTGATTAACGAGCCGACGGATTTATTGTTTCAAGAATTGTTGTGGCCGTGACGAGACCCAGTCCTTCACAGCGTCCTTGAGTTCGTCGTCCGAGTTGAAGAGCTTCCCTTTCAGATGTTTTTCAGGGGACCAAACACATGGAAATCGCAGGGCGACATGTCCGGGCTGTAGGGAGGATGGTCAAGCTGCTCCCACTTGAACTTGCCCAGTTCCGCGTGTGTGACTCTAGAGACGTGTGGACGAGCGTTATCATGGAGTAGAACCACACCCTCCATGAGCAGCCCCGGACTTTTGTTCTTGATGGACCTGCGTAGGCTTCGGAGTGTCTCACGGTACACATCGGAATTAACGGTTCTTCTGTGCTCGAGGAATTTAACAAGTAGGGGACCTTGGACTTCAAAAAATACGGTGAGCAACACCTTCGCTGCTGACGCCACGGCTTTGAACTTTTTAGGGGGAGGTGAGGACGCATGCTTTTACTGCATGCTGTCTCGCTTTGTCTCTGGCTCGTAGTGATGGCACCAGCTCTCATCACGTGTGACGATCCGCTCCAGAAAAGCGGGGTCTTTATGATACCAAAACAGATATTGAAGTGCTAGCCCCATACTCAGTTCCTTTTGCTGGTCGGTAATCAGCTTCGGAACCCACTGCGCGCGCACCTTCCGATAACGCAACCTGTCGTGAACAATTGTCCACACTGTTCCAACGCTGACATTCGCCTTCACCACCAACATTCGCAATGTGACACGCTCATCACTTCTCACTAGGTCATCCACCTTGTAGATGAGATCGGCCGTGATGACTGTGTTTGCCTGGCCTGGTCTCGGGTTATGAACCAAACTCTCACGGCCTGCACGATAACGGGCAGTCCATTTTCTCACTGACTTGTCGGACACACATTTTTCCCCGTATACGGTCACCATCCGGCGATGAATTAAGGCCGGTTTAACACCTTCCGCTGTCAGAAATTGGATAATGCCTTGCTGATCCTCAATCGTCGAATTTGTAATGCAAACGTCATCCTGTCCTCACACGCACTGCCGCGTCAATTGGACGGCGCTCTTTATAAGAGCCTCTGCTATCTCCTGCGAATGCGGGCGCCCGCGCATGCTCCGATACACGCAGGAACCACGCAGTGTCCCTAGATGTCTCGCTACGTGCTCCCATAGCGGCATAGGCAAATATGTTAACGGTTACGTTGTTATGACGTTTCGTACCTTTTTATTTGAAAACCCATTGCACATTCATAATGTCGATACCATGGATTAAAATACTAAATTACTACTGCATTAAAATACTATCCCAATCATTTAATTTGCTTATTTCGTAGAGAATATTGCTTCCTGGAGGACTTTGAGAAAGCTGGCATGCATGTACTTGTCTTGAAGAAATCGGAAAATTTCATTCAGCCAAATCTCCTTTTGCAAGTACGAAATATAAAGTAATAACAGTAAAAATTTAAGGTCATAATTTTTCTCTGAGTTCTGAAAGAACTTATTGTTTAGATACAGTAATGTAATATCGTTTCAAGATAGTTCTAAGAGGTATATATTAACAGTTTATTGTTTCAGTAACATAATCTCAAGCGAGAATTAGTTAACACGCTCAAATTGATATCTACAAAGACACCCAGAGCAATGTTCATTTTAGTGTAGTTAGTAAACATTCTGGTAATTGGTAACCTGTAATCACATTAATATATTTGATTTCCATGCGCAGCAAAATTAGTAAATATTGCACCTAGGTAACCTGTAATCATATTATCATCTATAATTTGCATGCATAAACCTCTATTTCTCTATTATGCCACTTTGAGTGATGTAAGTAACCCGCCAATCCTATTAATTTAAATATATTCTCTCAAAAGTTACCAACGGACTGAATTCAGAATAGTTGGTTATTAAAAAGTGAAGGCAGTTCAGTTAAAATGCTGTGTAATTAGTATATTATGGAGCTACAAATGCATTTGAGTTTAGAAAATATTAGTTAATGAGAAATTGAAATGCTTCCAGTACACCTAATGACGAGAAAAGCATATTTATTTTTACTTTCAAATATTGCAGTTTTAACCTCCTCTTTTAGTTTTTGAATGTTATTTATGAGATAATTTTTTGTAAAATGTCTATATGTGTGTATCTTTGTACATAAAGTTTAAGGGTAGGAGATTAAAAAGTCGTTGTTGAGTAAGACGAAATTTTAATGCAAATCTGTATATCTGTCTTTAAGAACAAACTATAATCTTTAAACATAAACAAATGTTCAGTAACAAAATCTATGCACAGTTTTATTTATGCAAGCGTAAATACTTTACTAAAATTGGAACAAGCAATAACAAGCCACTTGATTGCAAACAATCTATTTCAAAGTATTTTTTGAGAAATTCTCAGAATTTAAAAATCATTAGTGAATTGTTTTATGAATTTCCACGTATCTTGGCAATGTAGAAAAATTAATGTATAGGGACAAACAAAAAAAGAGGTTCTTTTAATATTTAACATTTAGACATACTGGAAAAAAAATAACCCGGTACACGAAATAAACTTTTTTATTGTAAGCTTCAAGTAACACTCTATTAGATTCATTACTTAATATGTGCTTTGTTTAAACTGTTTTTTCTATTTGCTTTATTCGGTTTGTTAAATTTAAAACACATAGACATTAAAAATGAAAATGTTCTATAGTTTTGGTTAGAAGTTATTTTAGGTTCAAAAGAAATTAAATGTTTATTGGAAGAAAAGAGGAAAAAACAGCAAAATATAATAGAATAAACGGAAAAATAATAATAAATAACAATCAACATTGGAACAACTACAGTCTAAAATATGTTTTTGAAGCTTATTACTTTCTGTTGAAAAAAGTGTTTTAGAATGAAAAATATTTTGGAAATAATTTTTTCGTTGGCAACATTAAAAGTTCGCAAAAAAACAACACCAACGCCGTTGCCACAGAACAAAACGAAGACTGTAGCTGTACCTCAACATTATATAAAAACATATTTAGGTTTGAAGGTTTTTCATTCGTTACAAGAGACTTATAAAAAAACTCTATGATGTCATTATTAAAATTTCAAACTTTAACGAAAAGTGATTACGAAAGAATATCGTCTGCCATCAAACTGTAATAGCGTTTTTGAACTCGGAATTCTGTTTATTTTCTGTGATTTATCGTTTGAGCAGTTGAAACATGAAAAAGATTGTTATCTGCTCGCCCGTGCATTTTATAAAATTGTTCTGTTAAATAAAAAAATTCAATGCCTGAGATGAAAAAATCTCAACTACAGTTCAATGGACGCAATACTTTGACATAAAGATTAAATATAACCACACTTTTTTGCACTTTTGAATCCTCAAATAAAACCTCAAAATAAATTGCACTGAAATCTTGTGAAACATAAGTTTCAAACAACGCAAAGAAATAGTTTTGGGTAAAATAACGAGTACGAAATTTATTCGTTCTGATCAAAAGGATAGTTTATAGCCAAATACTTTTTGGAAGGGTTGGGCCCATTCAAGTATCAAATAAAACCTTGCTTTCCACTAAAGTCAATTTCGAAGTGTTTGTATAAAATATTGGAAATTCCCCTCTTTTTGTAACAACATATCGAATTTGCGAGATTTATGTACCATATGTTTGTTATACGCTTCTCAGTTCATTTTAAACGTAAAGCATTATAGTCGTTACATGTGTTACGTATGAATATTTTCTTAAAATTAATTTAATGTCCATTTGTTTGACTCATTGCGATAGTTTATTAAAAATGATTTTGAATTATAAATTTTTTTGTCGTAAATCCTTAAAATATTGATTCACAATGATTTACGAAACAATGCTTTTTCAAATAAAAGATGATTTTAAATGCAGTTTTATATATATTTTTATTCGACCTTTAAATAAAATAGTTTAGCTATGAGAACGTAAATTTATGTACATACAAAGCTAGTCCAGAAAGTAAGTACCGTTTGCGCAAATCTCCCGCGCATCTGACAGCACGAAGGTCGCGCATGCGTAGTTACATCCTTCAACTCGAGAACGAATTAACCTACCCATTTTGTTTGTTTACGTTAACGTTTGAAGTCATTGTTTGTCGATAATCTATATATATAATTCTCTTACGTGGCACGCAAAAAAGACGTTATTTGTTTTCGCGTTTTGGCAACATTGTACGATTCTTTGTTTATCCCAAAGCCTCGCGCTTCAATTGAATTTATAGCGTTATCGGATGAAATTTTATTGAAAAAAAATGAATTTTAGTCGAGCTGTTGCAGTAAATAATAGAAATCAAAGAAAACGGAGTATCTTTTCAGGGTCATTTAAAAAAAAGGTCCGTTTCGGGGCAAACTATTATAGTTCAACAAGACGTTTGCATTACAACTTTCGACAACAAACTCAATGAAAAAGCGTGGGTGGCTCGAGTGCTGGGTAAATGTACACACAACCAACATACTGGGTTTTCAATTTCCAAATCAACGCTCACATTTCGAGTCAAAATTTGTTCAAAGTTTCCATTAGAATTCTGATTTCAGAGGTACTGTAAATATCTTTTCTAAAAAAGAGCATAAAATTTAGATTTGAAAAATATTTTTTTGGAATATCATATTTTGTAAACAATTCCTTCTGCTAGGACACATGTCTTCATTGATGCGAGCGAAGCGAGCATAGGTTCACGCAGCGAACCATTGAGGACTGCGAAGCAATCCTCTGGGGGTTGGCGAGCGTTAGCGAGCAGGGGGCGGGCCCCCTAGTCATGTTTAAAACAATCGATTGGCCCGCCAGCTGTGAGATAAGCTAATAAAATTCATCTCACAGTCCCAAAACACGGTGCACGTAATTTTTCTTTTAGAAAGAGGTGGCTTTGCTTTCTTGAGTTTCGGGAAACCAGTATGCCACCATTCCAGTGACTCGTTTCGTTTCAGGTGTCTCGTAATAAATCAATGTTTCATCGACTGTGACAATCCTTTTCAAAGAAGGATTTCCTTCTGTCGCATAACGTGGCAAAAACTCCAAGGCAGCTCCCATTAGTTTCCGTTTTAAATGTTCGTAAAGTGTTTACGGTACCCATCGTGAACACAATTTTTTGTAGTGCAAATGTTCAGTCATAATTTTGTGTTATAAAGATCGTGAAATGTTTTGAAAATTCATTGAGAAATCATAAATCGGGAATTGCCAATTGGAACGAATTTTGTCGTCGACGAATCGCACTAATTCTTCGGTGATCAACGACGGGCGTCCACTGCGCTCCTCGTCGTTGACTTTTCCCTTTCCTTCATTAAACATCCTTACCCACTTTTGTACCATACCTTCACTCATCGCGTTCTCTCCGTAAGTTTCGATTATCTTATCGATAAATTTCACAAGGTCGCACACTTCTCGCCGATCGATTGTTTTAAACATGATTACTAACAAATAATGACTTCAAATGTTAACATAAACAAACAAAATGGCTAGGGTAATTCGTTCTCGAATTGAAGGATGTAACTACACATGCGCGACCTTCGTGTTATCAGATGCGTGGGAGATATGCGCAAACGGTACTTCCTTTCTGGACCATCTTTGTATATTTTGCTGGTTGCTTAGCATTGTTCACTTTTTAATGAAGTTTTGCAATACATTTCAATTAATGCACAACCTATAGCAACTATGTCTTATGAATAGCACATATTAAAAAATGAGCGTTATTTTAAATTTAAGGTTCTATTTATCGATTTAATATTTTTTTAGTACAATTGTTTTAATGATTGTTTTTATAGCTGTAAACTGACAACAATTATCCAATACAGTGAGGTACAACTACATCAGTTGCAGTAGTTACAATTTTCCATTAATAGCAAGTATTGAGCTTTCAAAATGCGTTGTTCTAGATGGATATAGCTAACACACACTCCTTTTCATAATATAGAATAAAATTCTAATTATTCTAACAAAATTTTTTTTTATATTATGAATACAAAAGCTTCTGTGAACGTTTCATCAGTTATTATGCATTTCTGACTCGTAGCATTTTAATTAGAAAATAAATTGTCTAAACCCTCTAGGCATCACGAGAAGATTCTTATTACTTTTATCTTGTATCGCATTTAATATCTAAAGCACCCTATCAAGAAGGTTAGTCATTAACATAACTGACCATATCTTGATATACGAAATATGTCTTCATTAGAAGAAAACGGACGAGATATTTTGATAGACGAAATATATCTTCATTCGAAAGAAAACGGATCAGATATTGGTAGATTAAATATCTCTTCATAAGGAAAAACGGACAAGGTCTTTTGATAGACGAAATATATCTTCACTAGGAGAAAATGACAAGATCTTGATAGACGAAATATATTTGCATTAGAAGAAAACGTACCATATCTTGATAGACGAAATATTTATTCATTAGAAAAAAACCGACCAGACCTTGATAAACGAAATGTATCTTCATTAGTAGAAAAATAACCATATAGTGATTTAGACGAAACATATCTTTCGTTAGTAGAAAATAACCACATATTGATAGACGAAATATCTCTTCATTAGAAGAAAACGAACCAGATCTTGGTTGACGAAATAGTTCTTCATTAGAGTAAAAAGGATCAGATCTTGATAGACGAAATATATCTTAATTAGAAGAAAGCCGACCAGATTCGATAGACGAACTATCTCTTCTTTGGAAGAAAACGAACCAGATCTTGATAGACGAACTATCTCTTCTTTGGAAGAAAACGAACCAGATCTTGATAGACGAAATATCTCTCCTTTGGAAGAAAACGAACCAGATCTTGATAGACGAAATATCTCTTCTTTGTAAGAAATCAAACCAGACCTTGATAGACGAAATATCTCTTCTTTGGAAGAAAACGAACCAGAACTTGATAGACAAAATATCTCTTGATTGAAAAAAATGGATATTTTGATAGATTTTTGATGGTTTAAGATATTTTGATAGACGAAATATCTCTTGATTGGAGAAAATGGATATTTTGATAGATTTTTGATGATTTAAGATATTTTGATAGACGAAATATATCTCCATTAAAAAAAATTGACTCGATATTGACCTCTTCCTCGTAAAATAAATCGACAATATCTTGATGATGAGATATCTCATCGTTCAAAACAATTGGGCATATCTTGATGGACTAAATATCGTATTGAAATCATTTGGAGGGACAGGGGTGGTTTCATACGGTAGCATGTGCATTAGAGAGCAAGCTGATGAACATATAAATACGTCTGCCTCCCCTTAGAGAGCAAATATATACTGCTATAAGCGGATTAACTCTCCGATAGGTTTTGACGAGATATATTGTCCATCAGCATATGGAAATTTTTGATAAAATCAAGATACCTCATCATGTAGATATTTTTTTATGATGACGAGATCAAGATCTGGTCAGTTTTCTTCTGATGACAAGATATATTTACAAAAATAAACCCACTAAAAGGGTTAAATTGAAGAAAACATTGAAAAATGTCTGCATGAAATATCAGTTTAGACATTGTGATTCTAATTATATAATGCGTAAAATATAGCATTGCCATATTTCCCTTCACAATTACATAACTTTGTATCTTTATGTTTGTCATAATAGCAGATTATGCTCGCAATGAAACTTATTTGCAAACTTTTTACATGGTTAACATGTGAAAATGGATTAAAATGGAAGCTTATATATATATAGATTCTGTGCCAATACTAACATGCCGTGTCATGTGAAAATGGATTAAAATGGAAGCTTATATATATATATTATATATATATATATATATATATATATATATATATATATATATATATAGAGAGAGAGAGAGAGAGAGAGAGAGATTCTGTGCCAGCCGTGCCATGTGAAAATGGATTAAAATGGAAGCTTATATATATATATAGATTCTGTGCCAATACTAACATGCCGTGTCATGTGAAAATGGATTAAAATGGAAGCTTATATATATATATATATATATATATATATATATATATATATAGAGAGAGAGAGAGAGATTCTGTGCCAATACTAACATGCCGTGCCATGTGAAAATGGAAGCTTATATATATATATATATATATATATATATATATATATTCTATGCCATTACTAACATGCCGTGTCTGGGATACGAACCCGAATACTGTTAAAGCGAGTGCCAGAGCGCTAATCACATTGCTACCATGCCGGATCAACATTGTAGCATAGCTTGGGAAAGACATTTGAGTTATTTCATCGATTGATTGTCCACGAAAATGTTATCACGAAAATGGATCCACTGAGTATTCTGACTGAACGAAGTGTAGCAGGTTACCAAAAGTTACACAAGTTACTTCGAAGTTAAACAAGTTTGCTGACTATCACCCAAACGAAAGTAAATACCCTCTTAACTAGAAGTCAATCACACACACACACACAGGACTGTCTTGATTCTATCACGAAAACCTTAGTAAAAATCAATCCTCCCCTAAGGTTTAAGTACATGGTATATTTTCTAGAATTGTGTATAAAATAGGTATTTCTTACGTACACCTTAAAACAAACGTTGTTTGAGCGTATTTACAGTTTAAAAATTCGTATATTTTAACGTGTTTTGTTTAAAATATAATAAAATTGTTTCAATGCAATTCAGGGAACGTTTTAGAATTACGTTATTTATAGCTTTTAAACTATCTATGCATGTTATATTAAATCGAAGACGTCCTAGGCTTTGGGTTCAGATATAAAAATGCTGATTTAAGTCATAGCAGCATCATGAAGATTGAGAAAACCTTAGTAACAATCCATAGTACTTCAAAGCTTCGGCTACATGGTATATATTCTAAAATTGCGTATAAATTAGGTACTTCTTAGGTAAACTTTAAGCAAATGTTGCTTGTGTAAATTTGCAGTTTAGAAATTAGTAACAGTATATTTTTATAATAATTAAAATAGAATATGTAACTTGCGCATTCATAGTTTTAATTATTCATGCATGTCATATTAAAACGCTTAAATTGTGAACTTGAACAATTACATTAGTGCGAAGCAGTTGTGGAAATTGAGGTTAAGGGAATAATGGACTCAGGAGTGAGACATAACAGCGACATGAAAGTTAAAGTCAGAAGAGGGAGAAAAGTACGAGTGAAAACACAAGTGATAAAGGTAGTGCACAGTCAGTAAATTTAAGGATTTGGTCACCGACTTCTGAAAGAGGAATACAAAGACATTTAATTAAAGATGGGTCTGTCTGGTATATATATATATATATATATATATATATACACACGCACACATTGAACTATGACGTGCTTAGTTTAAATTATCTATACGAAGACGCCACGGTCCTTGTGGTTAATATATAAAATAGCTTATTTATTAAGACATGACGACGTTATGAACATTAAGGAAATCTTAGTCGATTCGATTCCTGAGGCTTACGCTAATGGTATATTTTCTAGAATTGCGTATAAGTTGAGTACTTATCACATAAACTTCAAACAAATGTTTGTAATTTGTGTGAATTCGCAGTTCAGACGATCGTTAATGTTATATGATAAGCTATAATTCAAAAGAATAGTGTACTTGGAAGAGATTGGTTTTGCACTATGTGGCTTCATAACCATATAAACTTTAGCAATCACTTTTCATTCGTATAAAAGATGATTAACCATCACGTGCTCAAACATTCTGCATGTTTTTGACTTCTTAACTAAGATGAAAGAATTGGAAAGATTCTTTTAAGGATTCCTTAAGAAAATATCATCATGAGTTTTGTGAGGTAAAATCAATAGGACACTACACAAAATCCCTTTGATCAGAGAGTTAAATTATTTATGCACGACGTATTAAAAAAACAGCTATGGCCATAGTAAACTTTCTAATGATTCTGTCAACCAATAGATGTGGCTATTTAGTAAATGTGTGTTGTAGAGTAAAAGCAATACTTCACTTCTAAAAATTCCTTTGCCGCTCAGATGATGAAATTATTTGTGCACATCATATTCAAACGAAACGATCATGGCAAAGCGAACGCTTCTAAAGATTCTTCCAAGCAATATGCGACTAGTTAGTCATGTTTATTGTAGGGGAAAAGCAATATTTCACGATTCAAAATTCTTGTGCCGCTCAGAGTGTTAAATTATTTATGCACATCATATTAAGACGAAACGGACATGACAAAGCGAACACTTATAAAGATTTTGTCAACTAATAGATGTGGCTATTTAGTAAATGTGTGTTGTAGAGTAAACGCTATAGTTCACTTCTAAAAATTCTTGTGCCGCTGAGATGGTTAAATTATTTATGAACGTGATATTAAAACGAAAGAGCCATGACCAAGCGAGCCCTTCTTATGATTATGTCAACCAATAGATGCGGCTATTTAGTAAATGTGTGTTGTAGAATAAAAGTAATAATTCACTTCTAAAAATTCCTGCCCCGCTTAGAGAGTTAAATTATTTATCCACGTCAAATGAAACATAACGCCGGTTACACACACGGCGTATTTTTTCCGTCGCGGAGAATTGACCGTCGCCGCTCACAGAAATCGAGCGTTTACACACAGGGCGGTAAAATCTCCGTCGCCGTCGTACGAGTCACCTCGGCAGTGTAGTTTTATCATCGAATCAATTAACTTTAGTTTAACTGTGTTATTTAAAACATTTATTGCTGAGTGTAGTTTGATATAAACAGAGCAAATTCTAGAATAACTTTTGAAATTTATAAGTTAGAAATTGTTAAATAACATTGAGTAAAATAAATACAATTAAATAATAAAGTAAAATAAAGATTTTACTTTTATCTGTATAACTTATTATCTGTGAAAATTATTATCATTTTTGATAACACTTCCTTAAACTTTTTCACATATAAGTCACAAATAACAAAGATATTTTAACTTTGTACGTTCAAAGCATCCATCATGTCGTTTATTTTATTTTTAAAAACTTGCTTTACTTATAATTACTTCTGTAGGTACATAGTTATTATGACGCACCTTTTATAATAGTGTGTGGGATAATCATTTTCAAAAGAGGTTTGAAGGTAACGGCATTTATTGATACATTTAATACATAATTTACACAAACACAAATACACTTCATATACACAAATATACAATTAGAAAGTGACGTCTATTGAGCTAGATGACTATACTGAAGAATTTCTTTCGGTCTTCTTCGCCAACGTACTCAGCAAAATATTCGTGGTGTTTAACTGCTGTATTTATTTTAATTTGGTCTTTAATTGAGAGAGACGGCGATGAGTTGTAGTGTGGAAGAAGAGAAAGTTGTGAAGAGTACGAAGGCAGAGTAGTAAATGTTGGATGATTCTGGCTTGGTTGGGGTGGTGGAATGCGAGTAGGCTATAAATTTTGACTACCAACTGAGGGAATCGATGGTGGAAGATGTGGAGGTTGTGAGTAGTACTAAGTCGTAGGAGTAGGGAAAGGCTGTTGAAGTGGCTGTGGAAAGGTCTGTGTGCTTTTTCTTTTTCTCAGGAGGTTGTTGCCTAGAGCCATCGGTTTCATCCTTGTTGTCTTCTGGTATGATAAAACTCTCTGCAGTCTCTGTTTTTTCGTATAATTTTTTTAAAAGCCTGATTTCTTCGTTTAATAGGTATTTTCTTTGTTTGTTAGTTTGTGAGCCACTAGCTCTGTTTTCTTTAGCCCTTTTTTCAGCGTCAAGTATATGTTTCCAGCGTTTAATCGCTTCCATACCTAAAAAAAGAAAAACATTAAGTACCGTCTACATTAGCTGCATAAAAAGTAAAACAATAATTTTTTTCGTTTTTCAGATATCTAGCAAGTGGATGTACTTTCACTGACCTTCATTATTCATTCAGAGTAAGAATCTCAACAGCAAGAGTGATAGTTGAGATATTGTCAAGCACTGTAGAATGTTATGCAAAGCGAGTGCATACCTCCCATTACAAAAGAAATGTGGGAATCATTAGCAAATGGATTTGAACATACAGCAAACTTTCCCCATTGCATAGGAGCAGTAGACGGGAAACATGTCCGCATCGTGAGTCCAACAAAAAGTGGATCCATGTATTTTAATTATAAAGAATACTATTTCATTGTATTAATGGGCATTGCAGATAGTAAGTACCGTTTTGCTTTTGTGCATATTGGTAGCTATGGAAAAGACTGTGACTCGTCAGTTTTTAAACAGACTCAGCTGTGGAAATCAATAGAAAGCAGTTCAAAAAATCTACCTGATGAGAAGTGCCTACCAGGCACATGAAGTCCGAAAGTGCCATATTTGTTTGTTGGTTATGCAGCATTTGGACTGCATAAACATTTGCTAAGGCCTTATGCTGGGACACATTTGACAATCGAAAAGAGAATCTTCAAATATCGATTGTGCCGAGCAAGAAGGTACACAGAATGCACTTTCGGTATTCTCATCAACAAATTGAGAATATTCCATCGACCATTAAATGTCCAACCACAACTTGCTAATGATATTGTTAAAGTCTGCATTATTTTTCATAGTAATGTTAGGGATAGAGATGGATACATGATTGAGGATACAACATTAATTATAGAGTTGGAAGATATTCGAGGAGAGAATACTACAAGAGCAGGCCTCAAAGCAAACAATGTGAGAAACATTCTATGTAGATATTTTGTTTCAAGTGTAGGAAGGGTTTCCTGGCAGATGTCCAAGAAATAAGGACTTTCTCATCGCCGTGACATCGACAACAGATAACTATCAAATGTGCCGCTTTCTTATTTAACACAAGTATTCCAAGATAAATTTTTTCATCTATTAATTTTTATTTTTCGTAATTTTAAAATATTATTGTAATACTAGAAGTAGTTTACAAGCATAATAAATCTTCTTAAAAAAACGTGACATTGTTACAAATTGACAAATAATATGTTTATATTTTTACAAAATTTGTTAATAACAGTCCACCATAGTTGTCACAAATGTTAAAAAAACCGAAATAAATAATTACATCTAGAAAAGATTCCAATATACTAAAGATTTTGTGCAACTACAGAGTGTGATTACTACAACATCTGGAATCTCAAAATCGAATTTTTTACACCTTCACTTTCTAGTAAATATATGTGAGGAAATATGAACTTACCAAAATCATTTCTCTCTTTTTCTTCCAACACATCAAAGTCGTTTCGAATTTCCAGGCAAACTTCATGCCAAGCGTTTCAAGTAGCATTTCTGTCCTTAAAGATGTCTAGAGTTTTATCCCACAAAACAGGCCTTTCTTGGATTAATGAAATTAAAATTTCATTATTAATAATTACGTTAATGTTCACAATAGAAAAAAAACAATTGATGCTTCGACAACAGTGTTACACAAACAAAGTTCAACTTACTGAGCAAACGATGTCTAAACGGTAGAAAAACAGCCGTGTGTGTAAACGTGCATTTAGTCACGTACGCCACTAGTTCGGCGGCGACGGTCAAACTGCCGTCGGCGCTAGTGGCAGTTGGCGGCTGCATAGCTGCCGCCAACGGTAAATTGACCGAGCGTTTTTTTGTACGTCTAATGTGTAAGCTCTAATTGACTTCAGTACGCTACTGTGGGAACGGCGGCGACGGTTAATTCTCCGCGACGGAAAAATCCGCCGTGTGTGTAACCGGCGTAACAGTCGTGAGTCTTGTGGTTAAGAAAAAAAAGCTGAACTAAGAAGACGTGATGACGACGTTATAAACACCGATATTAGACTCAAGTGTAACGTAACTGCTTGGAAGTCAAAGTCGGAAGAAATATAAAAGTATGAGTGAAACAACACAGCATTTGGAAGGTTGTACACAGTCAGCAAGTTCAAAGCTTCTGAGAGAAGGATGCAAATATGTTGAATTAAAGATGAATCGGCTCCTGGGGACTATCAAGAAACTGATAGGAAATTGATAGTATTTATTAAATGAAGTATTTCGGAATTTCGCTTTATGCATTAGCTGTCAAACGTCAGAATAATAAATTCAGTGATTTATCTCATGTTTAATATTAATATTTTCCACCTTTATCAATTGAATTGATTTCAAGTTCTATTTTTTCTTTGTGTTCCAAAACTACAATATTTAAAATTTAATTCGCATATATGTAAAATAATAATCAGATGTATCAGATAAAGTACTATATCTGATCCAATTAGGTATTATTCGAAATATCGCAGTGCTTTAAACTAACGGAAATTGTATGCTCTGTCTGGAGCTGCGTCTATACTCCAGGTATATAAAAAAATCATTCTATGGTACAATTTACTCTGTTCTCCAATATAACATGTACAGGGTGCTGCAGAACAAACTTTCTCCTAGATCGTTAAAGACAGAGTAAACATTTCAACGGTATTCAAATCTGCGGAAAATTCCACATTAGATTGATACATAAAAATATGATTTTCTTTAAAGAAATAATTTTTAAATCATAACTTTATATTTTTTCCCATATGACCTTTGCCATCGAGAAATAAGAATGTTCTTTCTGCCACACTCTGTACTTAAAATGCTTCAATTATCGATGCAAAGTCCTAAATATATGAATGTCTCGCTCCTGCTCTAAAAGAAATAAATCCTTTTATCGAGGAACAGAAACGTTTAGTTAAATGTAGAGGATAATAATAAAAGAGACAGTTCGTATTAATAAATTAAAAAATAAGATATTTTCAAAGTGGTTATGTACCTTAAAAACTTCGAATATTTCAAGAATACATTAAAAGGCTCTGTAGAATGCATAATTAAAGAATTAGAACTAAAACGTAAGTAAAATCTCAAAAATGTATTGGTTTTATAGGGAGTAACTAGATGTGGCAAGCATTTTTTCCGTCAAGTATATTTACGTGCTGCATTTGAAAATTTTTGGAAAAATATTCTTTTGATAAGGAAGGAAGTGAAATCTTCTATTCGAAAATCAAATATTCCTTTTTTACGCGTGTCATGCTGTATAATGAACGAAGCATATATTACATATTAATTTCCTTTGCTTTTGTTCGACTAAATTAAGAAAACAAACGGGAATATCTCGTTTAACTGGCGTGATAATGTTTAAAGGCAAATACATGTTCATATTTGCTGCAACGATTATTTGCCTTACTCAAATCCTGGAATCAAATCCGGAATGTTTCCTGCAGAAGCATGCGTGCCATTGACTCCTAGTACAACCCTGGGGCCCAGTTGTGTGATAACCATGATAAATGACCAGCTCATTCTTTCACAAATATTTGCACATGCGTTGTGTTCCGAATGTAGCAACTCTTCGCCCAGTATTGCACCCCTGGGGGCTTGTCATGGACTTCAGTAGCCCGAAATGAAACAGAAACGTTCAACTCGTTGAATTTACACTCAATTGACAAGATTAATTGGTATTAAGTGGTTTTGCAGCAACCGGAGAGTGAGGAGTTCTAATCCAACCAAAGACCGTCGTGTACAAAGTGGGATGGTGCACGTTGAATCTGTCATGGCCTGAAATATCCTCACGTTGGCTTGGTGAGGAAAGCTTAGAGAGTAGGATGCCAGTTTAGGTATTTCCACGTCATCTGACTGGTTCAAAATTACGTGGTGTTGTCCTCGGTTCTTTCCCATTAGGATCGATCCCGGACCGTCGTCAATAGCCCGTTGTGTTGCTCCTGTAGAACGTTAATTAAAATACCTACCTACCTTTACCGATTGGTACTAGGATCTAAAGTGCAGATGCTAGGGAAAGTTGCTATTTGGGAAGTAAGATACTAGGGAAGTAAGTGGTATGAACATAGACATAATTAATACAACTCGTATTTAAAATTAATACAAATACTTTAATCGCGCTTAGTAGGGAAACAAAGGTAGGTGAAAATATAAATAAAACAAATAAAATTACCTTGAACATTCTCTTGGTTGTGGAATGCACCGTTTTTTGATCGGTGACCTTAAAACTTTTTTCTGTTGTATAGCAATATCTTAGATATCGTGGGCGCTTTGCGGCACTCCTCATCTCTCTACGTGGCACCCCGAAGTGCCGCGGAACACATTTTGGGAACCCCTACTCTAGGGCCATATTTGGCTCCGCTCTGTTGCTCTAGTACAACGTTAACTAAAATTACCATTACCATATTTGGCCTTCCTAAGCATTCATATAGCCCGTTGTGTTGCTATAGTACAACGAAAATTAAAATTACCTTTCCTTACCTTACCTTAGCCAAACGATGCACCCTAAATCTGTCGTGGCCAAAAGTCAGCGACAGATTTAAGGAAGTTTGGAGAGTGGAAGTTTGTGGAAGTATGGAGAGTGGAATGCCAGCTCAGGTGTTGCTTCGTCATCTGACCGTGGTTCAAAATTACGAGGTGTTTTCCTCGGATCTTTCCCTTAAGAGACTGATCCCGGACCGTCGTCAATAGCCCTTTGTGTTGCTCTAGTACGACGTTAACTAAAATTACAAAAATTACCTACCTAAGCCAAACACATG
This sequence comes from Metellina segmentata, assembly GCA_947359465.1. Classification (NCBI taxonomy): domain Eukaryota; kingdom Metazoa; phylum Arthropoda; class Arachnida; order Araneae; family Tetragnathidae; genus Metellina; species Metellina segmentata. The sequence goes on along the minus strand of OX375880.1, from coordinate 80,026,350 downwards.
ACATGCAATTTAAAGTAATAGACATGCACACACATGAAATGATTTAATGACACAGAAGAGATGAATACACACAGGAAAGAATGAATCCGACAGAAATCGAACCTGTACCGTCTACTACTCGGATGTTGCTAGCGTAGTGCACATATACACGGAACCACGACCGATCCTCAATAAATGTTGCTAATTTTTTCAAATTAATGTCACACTAGAGCAACACAAAGGGCAAGAGACGACGGTCCGGGATCAATCCCCTAAATGAAAGATCTGAGGACGCCACCTCGTAATTTTGAAAAACGTCCAGATGACGAGGCAACACCTGAGCTGGCATCCCACTCTCCAAACGTCCTCACCTACCCGACGTCAAGGCTTCCTGCCACGACAGACTTAAGGGGACTTAGCATCTTAAAAACGACAAAAATACAGAAAATTGTTCGCTTAAAAAGTTGCCTCATACTGTTAAAAATGTGCTTGAAAATCAGACTGATTCTTGTACTTTTTTTAAGTTAGGATTTTTGTGAGTGTAGCTCTGTGATCAGTGTTTCGAAACCAAAACTAACCGCATTTCTGCGTCTCGCAAAGCTTCGATATTTATTTTCGATTAATTAAATGAAATAGCTTAAAATATAAAACGTTTCTTTGTAACTGTTACTGATGTCATGTTTTTTTATTTATTTACATCAGTATTAGCGCTGCGCGAGTAAATTATAGCGATAATTTGAGATAAAAGAAGGCTTTATTTCTGGTTTTCTGTTTGATAATTTGTTATTCTGTTGTTTCTTTGTTATTCTGTTGCTCAGTGGACATACCCTCTAAGTCACGACATTCCCACTAAGTCACGACATTCCCATTCGTTTTAAATTTAGATAATTATTAACGTATCGTATGAGGTGTGTATATACTTTTATATAAAATATTTGTTTGAAAAAGAGTAAGTAGAGATATGTGGGATACTAATAAAGTTTTATATATATCCTACTACAATCAAATATTTGTAGAGATAGATACAAGTTAAAAACTATCCTTATTACATTTTTTTGTAATAAATTGATTAGATTGCAAAACTAAAATTATAATCTTTGGGTAAAATGTGCGAGGAAAATGTGTGCATTCAACTACCGGGTTTTAAATTAATGTTAGCGTTTCAAGTTCAAATCCACTAGAATTGATTCCATTAATATGATTAAAACAACGAACTTTTTTGGCGAACAAACATAAAGCTTTTTTTGTTAACAAACATCCGCTAACTCCCAAATCTTCCTACTATATCTTTAACAGTTACGTTATCATCGTGCTGAGCGACAAACCAAACCAAAAGAAGTTTGAGTGCGTATACATTACTAAAATCAAATCAGTGATAGCACTAACTACAATATTTTAAAGAATTTCGCCACTTTGACGAAAACAAAAGAAAAGTACGCATATGGTTCTAAGAACACAAACTGCGTTTCAGATTACTCATTTCCAAAAGAAGAAAACGACCATCTGAGTCCCAACAAAGAAATGGGCACATTTTATTTTTAAAGCTCTAACATAACGGACATATTAGGTATGCTTTTCTCCAAACATACAGATATGAACTGAAGTGAAAATTCAGTGTGTTCTTGTGGCAGACAAACATACACTGAACGGAAGCTTGTTTCAAACACAATAGATGTAATGACTCTCTTTCCCGATAAAATAGAGCTACAACTTTTCTCATGTGAACATATCTATCGAGATAAGGTTCAAGGCAATACTTTGCGAAGTTCTACGAAAGAAATACGCCATTGGAATGTGTTTACTTGATGTAGAAAAAGCGCCATTTCTGCCAGTTGTCAGTACCAAAGTGGTATATTTCAGTAGAATAATGGTTGAATACAGTCTTGGACTCTTGAGACTAGAATGGTGCAGAACCTTTCACAGAAATCATTCTTTTTAAAGTACAGAAACCCCAATAAAGATCATGACTGTAGGGGAACAAGAAAAATCGGGATAAACCATGGAAAGTGATACATCAGTAATTTAGGAAAACTTTCTGATTAGAAAAGAAAACAGGTACAATTTAATAAATTACTTTTCTTATTTAAGATGGAATATTATGATTAAAAACAAATTAAAGAACAAAACTTTCAAAATATTACTTAATAGGGAAGAATATTTGTGGTTGGATGTTCCGGTTTGATCATAGACCTTCGCCAATAGCCCGTTCTGCTGCTCCAAGTTTGACGCTAATTAAAAATACATGCCAACCTTTTGGTTGATTGACTAGGTTTTTTTTAAAACTCAAACGCCATATTTTGCTATTCTTTGCTAAACACAAGGCAGTCAACATCTTAGTAATGTACATACAAGGAAATATTTACTAACACAGAAGTAGAAAATACAACCAGGCATGAAAATCGAATCTGAGCCATCTACAGCTCGCCTGTTGCTACTACGTTTAAAAATTTCAACACCATGCCCTTAAATATCACGTAGATAGTTAGGTAGTTAAATTATCGTATCGTTATAAGGCAAAACAACGGGCTATTGATTACTGTCAGGGCTGAATATCGAAGGAAAGGTTAGGTAGGTAGTTGTATAACGTCCTATTGGAGTAATACTGCAGGCTATTGGTGATGGTTCAAAATTTATGATGAGAAAGATGCACGCAAATCACCACATAATTTAAATACAAGATCAGTTCAACAGGGCAACGCGAAAGCTGGCACCCCATTCTCCGAACTTGAACACCATAAACGAGAGGACATTTGAGGCCTTGTCAGATTTAACGTGCACGAACACAATCCTAAAAAGTATGAAAGTTTCTGTTTGTCAACTTTCCTAACTTTTAGTTACCTCAGTATAAATGAGCTATTGATCCCGGTTAAAGACGAACTGAGGATTAATTTTAAAAAGCAAAAATAATGTCACTTTTTGAGTTTTTTGTAATATTTTTTTAGGAGATTAGATGACGAGTACGTCTCATTAACTTGTTAGTTTCACTGGCAGCTTGTTAAAACTTTATTTTTCTAACATATATGATAGCTAATAACAGTATATCTTATGGCTCTATTATTTTTAAATATGACGAGGCGATCACGGTAGCGTATTATGATTCAACTTTGCTGCCAAAACTATTTCCGTAATTGATAAGGAAATATATTTATCGTCGCTATAAAATGAAAAAAAAAAGTCAGAATAAAGTTCTTTATTTAAGAGTACCATTTAACTTTCATAAGAAGTTATACGAAAGGGGCAGAAATTATTCCTCCTTGTGCACGCTTAAGTGTCTGATTTCCCTAAAATGTGCGTATTTTTCATATTTAATTTGTATTGTTTTTTCTACATGTAATTGCTTTGATTTTCACTCTAACTTAAAAAAAAAAAAACTTACTTTAATTATTTATTATTTAGCTTTAAGCAGTGTGGAATGTGGGAATTTCCACATGGGCATTATGTTTAAAGGCTGAATAGGCAGGCTTAGTACTTAACCCTTCTAGTGGTTTTGACGAGATATATATGGTTATTACCGAAATTATATATTTCTCAATGAACTAGCAGTTTTTAATTTATATCTTTCACTAGTACTTGGGACGGAACTAGACTATAGTTGTATATCGACCAAACGATATAAACAATATAAATTCAATCCACTAAGAGATTTTAAGACAGTCTAAACATGCTTGCTTTTTGCTAGCGTCGCATGATATTGCTAAACCTTTACGAAAGTATTCGTTGTAATAATCACTCCAGCAATCTCGTAACAGAAGACAATAAGAAATGTGGAAGACAGAAATCCATTTTGGAATAGAAATACGATCGAACCTTTTTGTTTTAAATAACGTAATACCCCGAAGTTACACGATAATGGGATCGAACATGCTGAAGTCGATTTCGCGAAAGTCGGGGTACAGCTTCCATCGATCGTAGAATCGTAATCGTAGATTTGGCGCGAAACGCGTCCAATGCGAATCACGGCAAGAAAAAAAAAACTGAAGATAGCGGGAGGATGTGTCGTCAAAAGAAAAAAAATTAAGAATCGCGTTATTCCGAGTTCGCGCAAGTCGGGGTAGCGTAAGTCGAGTTTGCGTGACTCGAGGTATTACTGTATACCGAAATTAACTTGCTGAATGACAGGCAATTGATTATTTGGTTGTGGGTTTTACTGCGCAAGGGCCATATTTGGTCATGCTGCGCCAGACACAGGACATACAATATCAAATAATAGATAAACACACACATGAAAGGTTTTACTGAAACAGAAAAGAGAACTATACTTGAGTAATGCACCTGGTAGGTATCAGGTATTGAATGAAACACTTTTTAACAAAAAAAATCGCCTCATCAAGAAGGAGTTTACCGATTGCGATAAAAATTGGTGGATGTGAAGAACATACATAAAAAATGATGATGTATTTCAGACTTTGACTGCTACAAAACGAGGAAGTCAATAAGGCGTTGGTACACATCTGGCCTGGATGCAAGCTGTCACCCTTCGTGGCATAAACTAAAAAGTTCTCGTATGGTGTTCTGCGAAATTTCTTGCCAAAGTGTCTCCGACTGTCGGTCTAAATGGTCAACATTCCGGGATGGTTGCAATCGCCTTTCCATAACGTCCCAAATTTGTTCTATGGGAGAGAGATCAAGTGACCTTGCCGGCTTAGGAAATGCTAGGAAAGCTTGAAGACAATTCATACCAACATGTGCCGTGTACAGCTGGGCAATATCTTGTTACAAAGTAAGTCCGGAGTGTCGCAAAAGGAACAGTAACATAACCGGTCGATTGTCGTCAGGACACAGTTGGAATCGGAACTCGTCACTAATGACTATAAGTCCCAAGTCACCGCTGTTTCAAGTTGATAGAGAGTCCGGCCCTACAGTAATTCTTCACCTTCTAGGTGCGTCGATCTCTTTGTTACGCCCGGTCCACACATCCGGTTTTTCAACGTGCGGCCCCGCTGCCGCAACGCAAGTGCGGTCTGAGGTACATTAGATCCAATGGAGCAGTGCACACATGCCTCCAGCACCGCTGGGGCGAAGTACGTCCAATTTGCATGCAATTTGTACCGCAGTTCCCCACGGCGACGCACATGAGTCCCCGTTCTGAAATACCTTGTTTTCATAAACAAATGGAATATAAATAATAATTAATAAATGGCTGTTTCCAGTAACGACTATTTTGTTTCAAAATATCCTTTTTTTTACACCAAGTAAGCGAAATAAACACGTTTTCTTCGATAGAATATTTATCGCAAAGGCGTGATATGAGTTCGTGCGTCATTTCAAGGTTATTTGTACATAGTTGGGCTTCGGTGCCGCAGTGGCGCCGCACGTTGAAAAACCGGATGTGTGCACTGGGCCTTATAGAGTATATATTCAGAATAAATTAACATAAATTAGGTATGAAATGTGAGTTATGACACTGCCATCAATAGATGTAAACATTTAAGAAACCGGATGCTACATACAAATTCGCTAGTTCACTTAAAAGTAGAATGTTGGTTGTTAAATTTAAATGTTGGAAACTAATTTCTGTACTATTTATAACATATATCCACTGCACCTTACCAAAGTGTAAAAGCCTAACAATCTGTTCAAATAACAGACGATGCAACTCAATTTACATACTGTATCGACCAAGCCTCTTTATGAGTAATTAATTTGAAGGAACTTTGGACCCCGCTTGCTAGATAACGTTTTTTCTGCGATTCTGTGCTTGAATTACAACAAAAACTTCCAAAACAACATTCGGTCATCCTAACATAATCTAAAAGACGCCTGCTTGTTGTCTTCGGGGCTGAAGCAAAAACACAGATTATTTGCATAATTTGCATACAAAGTGGTTCTCCTGTAAAAGATGGTGTCGGTAAAACTGCTTCTAGGTGTGACCCGTTTTGATAAGTTACTTTTTAGAATACCTTGTCATCCGGGGGGGGGGGGTAGTTACGTAGTTACTAACAGCTTATGACAGGTTATTTAACTTTTTCCATGCTTGGATAAATTTATTTTCAGTTGTTTGACCAAGTGTTTCTTGCCACTCATCTTATTTAAGATGAATGCAAAATTATAAATTTTGCATATACAATTTTTCTCTCTTTTTATTAAACAAAAGCAAACTATCCGTACACCCCAAAAGTTCAACCCCCATATTTTATTTGTTTTTCTCCCTCTCTATAACATAGTACAACATGGGGTGCCAGTACCTAAGTTGAATATTTTGCACAAAAAAATAAAAATCAGTGTCACTAACAACAAAACATGAATTTGTATAGTATTTATGTACACATTTTCAGAAAAGCAGATAGTACTTCTTTGACGTAACTAAGTCTGTCTCTAGGCAATAGGGCCAAAGGATGAATTCTCTGGATTTCATTATCTGTATCCAGTTAATTATAAATTGGCTTTTAAAAATGGAAAAGGAAATAAATAATACTAGGATGTAAGCCCCCTGCTCGCTAACGCTCGTCATGTACAATAAGCGCAACTCCTATTTACGCTGATCAAACTAGCTTCAGTGTGTAATTTTGGTTCTTTTTTCTATGTCAAATATTTTGAAGAATGTTAGACGTAGGTTCTTCCTGCTGAATGGTCATTTATGCATAGACAAATAAAGATTATTTCTTCTTGTATAGTTAAATACCATCCCCATTCAATAGTCATCTAGCAAATAGATGAACCATATGCTTACTTTTTCAACTCAATACTAATAGGCCTTTGTTCGCAAATATATTTAACCATTTTCAACTTGTCCGCGATTATTTATGGGCAAAACAAACTTCACCATTTAATTTTGGCATATTTTTTTTTAATAACACCATTTCCAGGGATTCCCAGGACCTGTATTCTTCTCCAAACATACAATATATGTATATATATATATATATATATATATATATATATATATATATATATATATATATATATATATATATATATATATATTAATCATTCAGTTAAAAAAACAAATTGGAATTTTAGAATATATGTATGAAGTACTGTTTGACTAATATTTACTCCACATTTTTTAGCTTTTTGGCCTTTATAGTAGTTTAAAATTTTAGGCTCTTGCTTTTCCCCTGTGTTGTATATTTACATATTTAATGTTATGAATATTAATATATTGATATCCGTTTATCAAGTAGCTAAGAACGTTTGTGCCGTTTCTACGGTTAGTCATTGTCAAACTGAATATACACGCACACTTCCAATAAAAAGTATGGTTACTTATTCTCGAAAAAATCAATATTTAGCAGAGAATTTACCGGTTTCTACCACTTATTAATCTTTGAGGGCTTTGAAAAATTAATCCCAGTATGTCTTTATAAAAGTTAATTATTCGTGCTTACTTACTTTATGAATTTAAATTGGGTACTAGGACTAGATACCGCTTTAAAAATATTCACCGCATTCACCTCTGCTGCAGTGAGATAACATAGAGGTCGAAAGTAGTTCCAGAAACTTGTATGTGGGGGTAGGGCTCATGAGATGATCAGTCATATTCAGGTCAAACATGTCAAAAACTTGCAAAATTAAAGCGAGGGATAAAACTATCAATAACTGTTTTCATTAGCTTAAAAATACACTGTAGTTGAAAAACGAGTGGAGCGCCACCAACCTGCTCGCGTGTTTCATCGTTTGTTTAACATTGTTTCCTATCCGCAGAATCGAAACATTTATGGACTGTTAATTGATATTCATTGAAAAGTGGACAAAATATAATATAATGAAGCGCCCTCATCATTGATAGTACTCAAGGGTTCAAAGCCATTGACGGCAAGGCCTAGTCTCTACCAACAAGAGATGATATTTTTTGTCTTTAGTGAACCACCAATGGAATTGTATATTTTACATTCTGCCGAATGGGAAAGCAATTACATCCGAAGTCTACCCAGCACAGTTGCAAAGGTTTTTTAACATTTGCCCAGCAGAGTTGCAACGGAACTTTCAAATTTAAAGAGAGGGATGAAACCCAGGACAGTTGCAACGGAACTTGCAAATTTAAAGTGATAGATAAAATTATCAATACTTGATTTCAATAGCTTAAAAATACACGGTAGTTGAGTAACGAGTGGAGCACTACCATGCTCGCGTATTTAACCGTTTGTTCAACATTGTTTTCAAACCACAGAATCGAACCATTTATGAACTGCGTATTGATATGCAGTGAAGAAAGTATGGAATACAATATCATGAAATGCCCTCACCATTGGTTGTCTTCAAGGGTTCAAATCCATTAACGGCAAGTCATAGTCTCCATTAACAAAAGGTGATTCTTTGAGTTTGGTGAACCACCGCGGAAATTATTTATTTCGAATTCTGCCGTATGAGAAAGCAGCTACATCCTAAGTCTTCCCAGCACAGTTGCAAAGAATCCAGTGACCCTTAAAAGCAATCAAAACCAAAGGAACCGGTATCGTTTAAAAGAAAGGGACTCATCTCCCACCAATGACAGTTCACACACAGTGCCCAAAGAAGTGCTTACTGTACTCTCGATTGTAAACTGCTGTCCTATCCCCACGTATTCCTCTTACATTACCATCGGAATATCGTATTGTTTCAGTAAAATAAACAAACATTTACGAAAGAGGTGATTCCGACATTGGCAAGATAGCAAAATGACGTTGAAGTAAAGAGTAAAAATCTAATAAAATTATTAAAAAAGTTGTTAGATCTCTGGAAAAATGTAAAAGATGATAAAGATGATTACTTTTATGAAGAAAGTATTGCTTGATCCATTTTGTAATAATTTATCTTAGTGATTAAAACGGTACACTTTTTCCTTGGTTACATGATAGTTATATATATATATATATATATATATATATATATATATATATATATATATATATATATATATATATATATATATATATATATATATATATATATATATATATATATATATATATATATATATATATATATATATATATATATATATATATATACAGGGCAAATGTTGGTAATAAGGAATACCTAATTTTAAAAGCTTGCAAAAAGTAGAGAAATAGATTTTTAAATTAATGAATTGCCAAACAACAAAATTAGCATGTGTAAATTGATAATTTTTGCAGGTCATAAGAGCTTTCAAGTTATACTAAAAGAGGAGAAAAAAGGGTGAAGATCGTCAATTTTTAAAACGGCTAACGAATTTGTTACAAATATAAAAAAATCTTATATTTTTTACGTAAAAAAAGTATATTTATGTAGAATCGGAAATTGCTTCTAGCGAGGAATAATGTCCATGATCTCAATACACAGCAATATGAGTGCTTGCACGTGCGAGGCTCCAGAAGTTAATGAAAATGAGCGGTTTTATGAAATCTATATATGTGTGTTATCCCAAAATGCGGGACAATTCTTTTTCTGGAGGCTGAGTGCTTCAGTCGAGCAGATTCGCTCGCTGTTGTCCACAAGTGGTGTTCCCGTGTCATCGTAAACCAGAAATGATGTTTTTATATATTCCATTGTATATATTTCACAATCATTTAGAAGAAGTAAAAATTGATCAAAGCTTAATCGTGTTGTTTTGACTATTGAATCATACCCCACCGAGCCAATGCTACAAATGGGGTGTCCACCCGGGATGTGGCCTCGAGAGAGAAAATTTACTGAGGAATAAGGGCGTTTCCGACAATGTTTTTGTCTGCGAAGTATACGGAACATTTATTGGATAGAGTATTTAATCTTTCATGAATACAAAATTTTAGTAAAGTTCAATTTTCCAAATTGTGGATAAAAATACTTATTAATTCATTTCAAATAATTGAAAACTATAATTTTCCATGGGGGGGGGGTATGACTATGTTCTATGACCTGAAAATTCTATTATTTTCGAATTTTGTTTGCACCAAGATGAAATATGCACAATATTAGGACGTCGAAGTGTTTGTTCCGTATTGCGAACACGAGTTTTGACGTAAAAGTTCCAATTGGTTTAAGAGAAAATAAATGTACGACATTCAACATTCGCAACAAATATATCTGTACTGCAAATACCGCAAAGTTTTTTGAAACTTTTTTTCTTCCAGTAAGTTGTCTTTTTATGGAAGATTCAAGAATACTTTCAGCTCTTCGTAATACAAAAATGCACCTGCTTAATAAACAGATTCTTAACAGACACTCAAAATAGAATATGACTGAGCTTATGTACTTCTATAAGTACTTTAAGCAATTCTGAGAAAATTTCCTTTTTAGAAATTGCAATGTTCACGATTACGTATAATTTACTAACACTGTAAGGCTTACAGCTTCCTTTTCCGTGAAAGAATTCCAAGAAAATGCTACTTGGAGTATCTGTCTGGTTAATGGAAATACTGTGCTTTGTCCATTAAGCTAAATGCTTTAACTAAAGTGCCGGGGAAAATTTGATTAATTCCGGGTTACCGCTTGTTTCAAATGTCTAAATGAAAAACCGAACTGCATCGTGGAGTGATAAGCTTTTACTTCAGCCATCCTTCAATAAATCCGCTCTATTAAGCAAGTAATACTGGATAAGCGTTAATATACAATATTTCAACCGATGTAACCTTCTCTTGCAAATGTTACGTATATATATATATATATATATATATATATATATATATATATATATATATATATATATATATATATACTGTAAACTGGCTATTGTTTACAAAAAGAAACCTCTTGCAGCGTACCTGGCGGTAGAAATCTGAAATTGGCTCTCATATCTCGATCACTATTCAAGGTATGGAAAAAGGTCATTTATTCAGATGCTGAACATCAACAATAGGACATTTGCCATTCGTCAGTGAATACGGTATTGATTAAGTGATACAGTATTAACGATAGTATGTATATACCGCTGAAATAATTTGTAGTGAATGCTATGTACACGATGCACAGTCCAAAGGCCTTATACACTCACATAACTTTCGAAAGCAGATAACTACATTTATATAAGTGATACTAAATACGTATAGTAAAATGGCTATGACACTACATTATGAAACAGCTTGCAGCGTGCCTAGTGATAGAAATTAGAGATTAGAGCTTCCATCTCACAAATTGTACAAGCTCCGGAAAAAGAGGCATTTATACTGTTGTAGAAGATCATTGATTTAGTAAGAAAGGACGACCTACGTAAGATAATAGTGTGAGATGTTAAGTGGTATGTATTCAATTCTCATCAATACTACATCAATATTCGCATCACAAAGCACTAAATTGTGAGAAATAGGAGGGTCACTACATTATCTAATATGTGAGAGTAATTTTTTACATAAGTGATTTGTATGTCCACAAGCAAATTTATTTCCCAATCCCTAAATAATGTCAAAGTAAAATATTTAGTTTTAGAAAAGCTTTAAGAAGAGAGATGGAAGTTAAACATCCCTTTGTCACGTGATCAAAACTTATTTATTCACTAAAAGCAAGTAAATTACGATTCAGACGCTCTACCTCAGCTTCAGCTTTTAAGTCTCGGTTTAGTTTTCTGAGGGTTTTACAAATCGTATTTAAAAGAAGTGAAAATATTTACCAAACATTTTCAGAATGTGAATAGCATTTTTTACAGGACTTTAGCATGTCCTCTTTTAAAAGGTAGAAGAATAAGGGTTATTGTTAACGCAGTTTGTGTTTGGTCCTTTCTTCACGTCCCATTCATTTTATGGTTATGTCTTTCACATGCTTTCGGAAAATGTTTACAAAAGATTATTTTTCAATCTTTCTAGAGGCCTATGTTGCTGAAATATTTGCCAATTACGCAAATAGATGTATTTAAAGCTTTTCGTTTTCTAATTTGTATAAAAAAAAGAATGATTACGATTATGCGATTTTTCTTTAACATTTTGCGTAAAAATGTCAGATTTTTATTTCCTCGTAGATACTGAGAAAAATAAATAGTAGACCTTTTGTAAACTGTCTATGGAAAGTGTAGTTTAAAATGAACTTATGGGTTATATACAGGGTGGTCCCGAATTCATGGTACAAACTTTAATGGTAGGTACAGGACATTGTAACAATGATTTATTGTATAGGAATGTATAGTCGCAAGTGACGCGGTGAGGCGTAAACAGGGGAAATAAAAGGAAAGAGAAATGGAGTGATCGGTTGGTATCATTGCCGGTAGAGGGCATTAGATGTCTAGCCGCTGTTGAACATGATGCATCGCAGTAGGGAAAAGCGCCATTCACAATTGTGCTGCCGTAGACGATGGGTGACTTTACGTAAGCAGAAAAAGCAGACATGCATTACATGTACGGCCGTGCAAATGGTAACGGCAGAGCTGCGTTACGAATGTATCGCGCGGAGTATCTTGATCGACGAATGCCGGATCATAGAATTTTTCAACGGTTACATCGTCAACTTTGTGAAACAGGTGCGTTCGACGTCAACAGACATGGCGCTGGTCGAGTAAGAGCTGTACGCACTCCAAGGCTGGAAGAAAGCATCTTGAACATTGTGGCTGATAGACCCGAGTCAAGCACAAGAACTGTTGCGCGTGACGTAGGTGTGAGTCATCAGACTGTATGCAGAGTGTTAAACGAAAATCGCTTACACCCCTTCCATTTTCAGAAAGTACAAGCATTGAATCCGGCAGATTATCCTCGCCGCGTGAACTTCTGCCTGTGGGTGATGCAGCAATGTGCGTTGCAGCCGGATTTCGTAGATTATGTGCTATTTACAGATGAAACGACATTTTCACGCGAGGGTGTCTTTAATGCGCACAATTCCCATGTGTGGGCAACCGATAATCCACATGCAACGCGTCGACATGCGTTTCAACAACGTTTCAGTATTAATGTGTGGGCTGGTATTGTGAACGACTTTTTGATTGGCCCATACTTACTACCCACGCGGCTCACTGGCGGAAGCTATCTTATTTTTCTGAAAGAAGTGTTACCACAACTGCTGCATGATGTTCCGATCGCCATTCGTAACCGCATGTGGTTTCAGCACGATGGGGCGCCAGCACACTTCAGCATTGATGTACGGAATTACCTGAATGCCACGTTTGGTACTCGATGGATTGGGCGTGGTGGACCAGTCCCTTGGCCACCCCGATCTCCCGATTTATCGAGCCTCGATTACTTTTTATGGGGACATCTAAAGCATCTTGTTTATGAGACTCCAGTTGACTCAGATGAGGATCTCGTCGCTCGCTTATCTGTAGCTGCTGCAGGTGTGCGTGAAATACCAGGCATCTTTGAACGTGTACGCCAATCGCTCCACCGACGCTGTCAAGCATGTATCGATACTGGTGGACGCAATTTTGAACAATTACTGTAAACATGACACTTGTCAACAACGCTTTCAATAAAATCTTTGTTTTTCCTTTCGGCCGTTATTTCCCCTGTTTTCGCCTCACCGCGTCACTTGCGACTATACATTCCTATACAATAAATCATTGTTACAATGTCCTGTACCTACCATTAAAGTTTGTACCTTGAATTCGGGACCACCCTGTATAATAAATGCAGTACTGAAAAGGGCTTTTAAAATTATCCCCCTACCGGTATTTCATTGAATCCAATTACATTAAATTCTAAAATTTAATGATATTTTCACTCTTACTACTCTCTACCCCATAAGTAAGTTGTGTCGCCAATAACCCGTTGTGTTGATCCAGTGTGATATTTATAAAATACTTACCTCCCTGAGTGGACCACGGTAGCCCGGTTGGAAGAAGCAACAGGAGGATTAAACAAAATACAATGAGAACTGGTGCATGATAAATTTGCAGAGGCTTCAAATATCCTCCCGTTGGCGTGGTGTTGAAGTTTGGAGAATGGGGTGCCAGCTCAGGTGTTGCCTCGTCATCTGACCATGGTTCGAAATTACGTTGTGTAATCGCATCTTTCCCTTTGGGATTAATCTCGGGCCATCAACCATTGTGTTGCTACAATGCGATGTTAATAAAATACCTAATTACCTACCAATTCCGAAAGTACTTAACGATACCTTTAACTCTCTCTCCTTTCAAAGTACTCAGGTGTTGCTTCGTCATCTGACCGTGGTTCAAAATTATGTTGTGTAATCGCATCTATCCCTTTGGGATTAATCTCGGGCCATCAACCATTGTGTTGCTACAATGCAATGTTAATAAAATACCTCATTTCCTACCAATTCCGAAAGTACTTAACGATACCCGTAACTCTCTCTCCTTTCAAAGTACTCAGGTGTTTCTTCATCATCTGACCGTGGTTCAAAATTACGAGGTGTTGTCCTAGGATCTTTCCCTTAAGAAACTGCTCCAGGACCGTCGTCAATAGCCCGTTGTGTTTCTCTAGTACGACGTTAACTAAAATTACATTACCTTTCATAAACCATTACCTTCAAAGTAACGCTCAATAAATTGTAAACTATCTTACTAATCATGTGCGGAGAGTTGCTGATATTCAGTAGGTAATCTATAATTGATACGTCCGTTCCGTGGACATAATTCCATATATAATAAATTCCATATATTATGTGGAGGAAGAATAATCCTTGCCTTAACCTCAACCACCAAAGTGTGAACTCCCGTCCAATCACATCGTCACCCGCGTGGTGATCTCCGGAAGAAAGAACGGTGTCTTCCGATGATGACGTTCGTGTGGTGACCCCTTTGACAACTCTTTGTCAAATCACTTGTGAAATATCCCTTTTAAGTTTAATTAAATGCTTTTTCTTCTAATTGTGTATTTCTGTCTCGCAGAAGGCAAAATAACATGGACCGGACGCCAGCGGATTTGTATAAAACTTGCATACCTGTTTGGATGTGTTTTTCGTGGCCCGGGACCTTTGCATGTTGTTCCTGGAAAATTGAACGCCGAAGCCTACATGAACATTTTGGACAGTCAGGTTCTTCCTACGCTCTGGCAATTTTATGGAATGGACGAATGTTAATTCCGGACGACAACGATCCATGTCATGTTGTAGCGTCTGTCAAGCAGTGGTATCGAGATATGGATGTAAAACATCTTCCCTAGCCTGCTCTGAGTTCCGACCTAAACCCCATACAACATTTGTAGGATGACATACAGCGAAGCTTACGGAACAGGGAACCACGTCCGAAATCTACAGTTGAGGTGGCGTCATTCTTGCAGCAGGAATGGACACAAATACCCGTAGCTGTATCACAAAACTGTTGAAAGCATGCCAAGAAGGGTTGGTAGTGTAATTGCAGCACGTGGGGGACCATCCCCCTACTAAAGCATGAATTATTTCCCTTATACCATCACAACTTGCTGTCCGGTCTATTATTATAGGGTAGTTTATAGGGATTGCAATCCGGTCAGGCGGATCTGGCATCATTTGGCTACCTACCGGATACAGCGACATCTATCGAATCCGGTCCGGATCCTATGAAACCGAATTTTGTTTAATTAAATAATCGATTATTCAGACCCAAGTTTAAAATCGCAAAATCGTTTATAAAGAATCGATTGTGAATTAATCGATTTTATATTTTTAAGTACTCCTCAGTTTGGAGAATTCTAGCAAAAATAATAAATTAAACTATCAATAATATTTTTTTAATGAAGAAAAATTAGAAAAGTAAATTATGCAAGAAAATAAAGACCATTGTAAAAAGACAAACTTTAGAAAAGAAACAGATTTTGAGAAAATACTGAAGGAAGAAATGACTTCATATATATGAAATGGAGTCAAAGAAAAATATTTGTCTCGTATATACGACTACTTAATGACGGTTAAACCAACTAGTGTCGAAGCTGAGAGTGCCTTCTCGGCAGCTAGTAATATTTGCAGTTCATTGAGAAGTAGGTTGAGGGATGACACATTTAATACGATTTTGTTTCCTTAGATCGTTCTTTCAAACTCAACAGTGATTTTAATTACTATATAACTCCGATTTAAGCAATTAAAAAGAATTAAGAGTTCCCTTGTTTGTTATGTTGACCAAAAACTGCCACATATTGAATTGTTATGTTAGTATGATACAAGGTTAGATAGAATTTATATATTATTTGCTGAACGACATTAGAGATAGAGACTACTTAATTTTAGAAAATAATAATAATAATAATAATAAGATTATAATAATAGAAAAGTACTACGTATAAAACAAACTGATGTTTATTGGAGTGGAAACTAGTAAGTCTTATCATCATCAATCGTTTAATGCTTACTACTAGTAGTACCAGTAGTTACTATAATTAACCATTGGTGATTAATTTCCTACCTATTGATAAGTATTAATAAAGTTGATTTTCTAATGCTAAAATAAATGTTTTGTTCGTCAATTTGGAATAATATCCTTTTTACGTAATTTCACTCAGCCGATTTTGGAAAAATACATACTGGTTAGATAGACTTATTAACAAAGTACCAATCCAGCCGGATTGAAAATCGTAACGGATTGCAATCTCATGTACTGTAAATGTATGTAGCAGAAAATGTTTAGTTAGTGAATTTAAATCTAGAAAAATGTACTTCCTCAAGAAAGAAAAAAAGCAATATAATACTTACCCGATACGGGGTTAGCTTAAGATGTTGCTTTTCGTCGTTTCCGCTTTAATTTGGCTTTGAACTATCAGCCATCATACATCAATTCGCAATTCTTTCTTCTGACTTCTTTTTCGAGGGAAATAGCATTCGTACAGCAAGACACGTGACGTCGCTTTCGAAATGAGTTCGGAAAGATGTGCCACAGCACAATACACCTGCATTTAACTTGACAGAAAAACCTCTCGTACAAACATCAACTGAAATGCATACACTGTGTAGGATATTGAGTGCTCACAAGCAAGAAATGCAGATTTCCCGAATAGCTAGAGTAAATATTGACGCCAAAAGTCTTTTGAAATGGAAGACTGCAGAGATCTGTTGTATTCGTAATACTGGTGCAAAAGAGAAAGGGGAGAAAATATTGCAGCTTTCGAAGCTCAGTATAGGAATCTTCGTTGGAAAAGATCTGGACTACGATAGATATTTCGTGATGTTTGTACTTAAATTACTAAGTTGATAACATTTATAAATATGATTAGACAGAAATTTGAGTATGTAATTTGGCAAACTTAACAGATTTGGAGTCTTGAGCAGGAGATGAACCACTCGATTATTCACAGGACTCAATTTAAAAAAAAGCAGTGTCAGCACTTTAAATGATGACATATTTAAACTCGAGTAGTTTTTCTCTGGCTTGTTTCGGACATGATGATGGCGGATGTAGTTTTCCCCTCCACTTTAGCTGTCGACTGGATTTATCATAAATTTTATCTTCTTTATTAGTAGTTTGAATAGTTTATACTATTTTGACTACTTCAAGAATAATTTCAATCGGATTCTTTACGAACCATTGGATTTGACTGGTAGTTAAATATTTAATTTATGTCGCACTGGAGCAATACAATGAGGTAGAAACGAAGATCCGGGAACGAACCCGATTACAACGATCCGGGGCACCATTTGAGAGTTTGTAGCACGGTCAGATGACAAGATCAACACCAGAGAAAATCATAAACATAAATGATAATCTGTGCTTGTCACTCGGGGTTTGATCCCGGACCGTCGTCAATAGCCCGTTGCGTTTCTCCAGTGTGACTTTAATCAAGTACCTACCTACGAGTCAAGAGTAGAAAAGACTTAATGAAACGTCTCTATAATGGTATAATCATTGCACGCAAATGAAAGGGAGAATTTCAACAGTGAAGGTTGTTTTTATTGCTTGTCGTGCA
Organism: Metellina segmentata; assembly: GCA_947359465.1. NCBI lineage: Eukaryota > Metazoa > Arthropoda > Arachnida > Araneae > Tetragnathidae > Metellina > Metellina segmentata. Next base: position 80,008,744 of record OX375880.1, on the reverse strand, counting down.
TACACTCTCTCGTTGAAAATCTTGAATATAACGTAAGTGAAACTTTGATTAACCACCAGGGTCGGGACCTTGACGGTTAATTGAATAGACGGATAACAGAAAAATCTGAAACAGCAACACCCCTCCCTCTCATCTATTTCGTATGAACGAATGATAAAAATGCCTGTTTACGAACTGGAAATACACTGTACATATATGTATTTTATTTTATAGTAACACACTATACAATTTACATTAAGTATTGTATAGTTCATATGTATGTATTGTTACATGAAAATGCTCTACACGTACATACATATTCAAATTCTAAAAAAGTCTGCCATTTTCTTTTGTTTCTTCGAGGCTCGTGATGTCTGAGCGGCAAGGTTCCGTAATAATGAACTGAAGTTTACCAGAAACTGATGGTTGAAAAAATGACGGTTGATCAAAGTTTCACTGTATTCATTTAACTACCTACCTTTTTCATGATCACTCGGACTTACAATGAGCTCTTAAGAGCAAAACTCACCTTACTTGGGCTATTTTCACACAGATGCCATATAATCAGTGAGAATTCCACATGTAGCCCAATCAGATAGATTTTCCGGTCCTGCCTATTGTATCGTCAAATGCAGCCGGCGTTGAACTAGATAAATTAGATAGAGAATACTTCCATTTTATTATTCACAGTTTATCTTGATAACTCTGTAACTGTCACTTGATGTTGTGATTACAACGGTGTGCCAATTTAGTTTCAGTTCCCTAAAACAAACTTGTTGTCCACATTAGAATGTTTTTTCCTACTTGCTTTAAGCCTATTTTAATTCAGAAAAAATAAAACTGGTTAAAATCCTTGCTTAACGACCTAGTCGTATGAATGAGGTTTGGTCGTTTAGTGAGGAGTTTCTGAGTACTCAATCATAGCTCTTTCAAGAGAAAAGAAACTGAAGTCAATGAATTAACTTTCCTTATTTGGTGATAAATGAAAAAAATTACTTTGTAGTCTATATCAATACCTTTACAAAAATGCACAGTATTTTTCAGTTTTGATTTCTATTATTTCTATGTTAAATAGACACATTTGTTGATTGGAAAAACAAAGAATTAATTTAAGTGATGTCACGTTTAGTGCCAACGATCATTTTGACATCATTCGTGACTTAAAATACTCATATTGATGTGACCTTGTGAAAAAAAATTTAATTCCAAATTGCTCTTTATGTTTTCGATATAGAATGATTTTATGTTTTTTCTGAAGATTTTGAGTTTATTTTCGAAATAAAATAATCCTAAAAATTCGTGTTGCACCTATATTACTTTATCAGTCATACCGTATGACATTTCCTATACTATATTCTAAGAAAAAATAATAAACGCCTTAGCTGAAAAGACTTTCCAAATGAAGTGAATCTGTATTGTTTAATACAATACAGTAGATGTGCTTCGAGTACATCCCACATTGTATTTGCTCTTCACTTTAACAAATAAGATATTTAAAAAATTAAAAATGAATATTATTTTATAGAACAATGCATTTTCCGCAATGAGCATGAAAATCAAAATCATATCCCATTAATCATAATTTTATATCTTGATAAAACAATAGGAATTATTCCTTTGTTTTAGAATTCCTTATGATGATACTAAAACAAAAGAGTATTGCCAAAAGCAAGTATTTGGTGATTTAATACCAACAATCCGAGTCCACTTTAGAAATGCTCTTACAGTATTGTTTATTCCATTATAATGCGCAATATTCCTTGAATTTATGGATTAAAATCAGGTTCCAAGATTTATTTATTTATCTATTTGTTCATGCTTTCAAACAGATTACACCAGTGTCACAGTGGCAAAGAAATACGAAAAGCATAGAACAAGCAAAAAGGAAAAAACGGTACAAATATGTAACATAAACTACATGATTTAAGCAAAAAATAAATAAATAAAGCCGTAATTTATATCTCTCCAAGTGTTTTTGACAAGATGAATATTTGAACACATTTTCTAAAGACGAGATGTATCATAATCAGGATACGGTCGATTTTTTTGATTATAAGATCATCTGGTCAGTTTTTTTTCAAAGAACGATATATCCCTTTGATCAAGGTCTTGTCAATTTTTCTAATGACAAGATACCTAGAGGTAGCCACAAAAAGTGGTAATAAAACGTTATGCGATTTATGGAAAACAAGTATTTGGGCATTGCAGAAATTTGGAGGAGGATCCATGTTAGTGTGAGGTTGTTTACCTTGTTAGGACTGGACCCATTGCTTTATGTACTTAGTACCATGAACTCTGACGCGTATCGCGACGTTCTGGATAATTCAGCCTTGTGAACACTATGGGCTAGTTCCAAGCGTGACTCACACTACAAGTGAGCTAAACCTGAATCTTAAAGCCACCATAAAAAAAAGTTTATATTACAATAAAATGAGATTTGCAACTTGTTTTACTTTAGTAAAGGTTTAATTTATACATATTAGCTACTAAATTTCATTTATCTTACTGGGTATTCTATGTACATGGGGAAAACTGAGCTGTGACTCACATTACGTGAAAGGGAAGTGATACTTTTATTAAGTACAAAAACTCTTGTTTCTTCCTCTGTTAATTATCAAAAAATTTTGTTTTAAAATTATTGTTACTTCAAATAATTGTACTTTAATAGCAGATTATTAATAGATTAATTAAATAGATAATTAATTTATAACATGACATTTTGTTTGTGACTCACACTACATGGCAAATGTGACCCACACTACACTTCACAAAAACATTTTTATTGATAATTGAAACACTAAGAAAACATACATTAGAAACATTTTTATTGACAATTGAAACACTAAGAAAACATACATTAGAAACATTTTTCTTAATCTTGCATTGTAAAATATAGAAAACATATTATCCCATGTTTAAGTCATTGAAATTAACATTTAAAAATGTATAGTGCATTAGTTTATCAAATGCTGGTTCAGGGAGTCTATTTACTGAATGATCACTAAAATCAATTTCAGATATGTCCTCTGTCTTAGGCCAAGAAAATTTTAAAGTATCTTTATCAAAGCGCAAATTTTGAATTGTGAGTGTGATTGATATGAACGCACTTTCTTCCATGTGGATATAAACTGTACTTTTCATTCCGGGTATTGCCAAATTCTAAAACATAAACTTTGTGTCCACTTTTGAATACAGAAGTTTGACCTATTAAGTACATAATGTTTTAGAAAAAATGAATGAAAATCTAATTTCAAAATTCTGTGTTATGGAGTACTTTGGCATGGAATTAGCCTCGGAGATGATAGTTGTTTCTTCCAGAAGGATCGAACTTCGTATCATACTGCAAAACGTCTGCTGGACTGGATTCCTGAATATGAGGTTGTAACAGGTTGGGTTGTAGAGTAAACATCTCGGGGTACACTTAATATATATTTAGTAACATTTATGGTACAAATTAAAGCCATTAGGACTACAGCGGGCATGGACAGGAACTACCGAACATCTCTTACAAGGAAAACAAATTAACAATTCTGTGTCGCACTTGGCAAGGGGTCAAGAATAAATTAAGGTATCGGCAAACAGCCACGAAGAGCGTATAGTGTTTATAGAGTTATTAATGTCAAGTGTTTGATCTGCTACAAGGTAAATTTCCTTTACTGGCCTGTTCAGAGCCTCGATCTCAATCCGATTGAACACTTGTGAGAGAAATTGAAGCTACGAGTACGACACCGCCAGGCACGCCTATCTCCACAACAATATATTCTCACAGCCTTGCAAGAGCTATGACACGCTATTCCTGCCTAGACTAACATAGAACTTGTGGAAAATATGCCTCGACGTTTTACAGCTGTATCACAAACAAAAGAAGGGATTACCCACAGAGAAGTAGTATACAGAGGGTTCACCGCCATAGGAAGCAATGGACTTATAAATAACATGGGAAATCGCATAGACGCTGGTGCCCCCAACAGGGGAGTCGGACCCTACTATAGCGTCGGATCTAGACTTCGTTTCCATAACAACCAAACTAGGTTTCCATAACAGTTATCTCAGGATATTTTATTTTTTCGAAACCCAATTTGCACTTTTGATTAAAAGCTAAATATCCCTTTAAATAATTTTTATCATAAATGCTTCAAAATAGCACTTTTTTAATGTCTTACTTAAAAAAAACAGCCTTTTTTTATGAAATCTTACCAATGTATGAACTTTTTTCTTTCATTTTTGTTTATTTTTTTATGTGAATGCTTCTTGAAAAATATATTCCAAAACATGTTTGATTTGGAAAATTGTTGATCTCTGTTGATAGTGTGAAATATTATAAAAACGAAAAAGTAGATAATAAATTTTTTTTATTAACTTAATCAGGTACATTATTCATTTTTGAACAAATTATGCAATTTGAAAAAGGAATATAAAAGAATCACTGTTTATGAAGAAGTCTCGTCGAAGCTCATTTAGTAGTAAGTCAATCACACACACGACCAAGTGATAGTGGACTGTATGAATTTTATTGTTGAATCATGAATTCAATCACCAATACACAATTCTTCCCTGTGAAGAAAATAACACAGAATTCAGGATATGTTGATTTGTTAATCAAGTTATTTTTGTATAAAAAATATCATTATTAAAATCAAACTTTTACATTTAATTTTCTTTTCTGTATTAAGTTCACAGTGAGTATCACACAAAAGCATTCCAATTTTGCAAAAATATGTTTATAAATGTTGACATAAAACCAGTTATAATTCAGAAAAAGGTAAATTTTAACTACAGAAAAACAGAATGTAAATTAAAAAAATCAACAAATACACAAAATGCATAATGAATAGAGCACAATTGTACAGAATTCTGAATACCACATGTTTCTTAAATTTAAGAACGATTGATTTTGATTAAATAAAAACTGCACAAACTAACACTCAAAGATTTTTAAAAATTAGTTATCTTGGACGAAAAGTCTTAAAATTAAATAGAACGATTTAATTTTTTTCCTTTAATTGGGTTTTAAAATAAGTGTTTTTAATTTTACTTGATTGTAAAACGATTTTAAAAATGGCACATAATTCACAATAGTAGTTTCCAAGTTATATTTTATGAAAAACAAAAGCAATTTACCTTTCAACGGTTTTTACAGGCGGTAAACTTGAACAGAGGCTTTTCTATTGATGATGGTATAGTATTTTAATTAACATCGCATTGGAGAAATACAACTAGGGGTTACACGGTTGGGGATCAACCTTTTTAGTTGATGGATAGTACAGTTTTTAAATAATTATTAAAATGATGCAAAGAATATTCAGCTGTATGACACTTCAAGAAGTCTGCCGATTAGAAAATAAAAAATGGCTACAGCTCTGGCTCTGATTGAAACATTTCAAACTCCGCCCACAATTAGGGACTGGCTTTCCCACTGGAGCGCTATACGCCATGGTTTCAGTGAACCCTCTGTATACTATTTCTCTCTGTGGGATTACCTGTCACAAAATCTTTTATTTCTATTATAAAAAAATTGCAATCTTTTGCAGGTTTATTCGTTTTGTGATTGTTAACGTCATAGCGACAACGGGCTAACGAATTTGGAGCACGGGCAGCCGATAAACACAGCTTTATTTTTTAATTAATCATTCATAAAATTTGAGAGCACGCGCGAGAGAGTTTACAATGTTTTCAGAAGAACCAGCAAATTCGGTCGCCGTTTCCATAGCAACAGTCGAATATGAAAATATTATGAAGTACAAGTACAGAAGAAGAATATTTTTTATTATTACAAACAATGATCCCTGCAGGAAACAGAAGGGGTGCGCTGCTTTCCTTTCAAAACGGGAATCCATTCCAGGCGAAAGTCCGACTTCTTTTCCTAATTTTACATCCATGCCTTATCCGAGATTCGAACCCGGGACCACTCAGTGACAACCGAGGATCATAACCACCATACTGGCTGGGCGCCATTTCATCCGATAACGCTATAAATTCAACTGACGCGCGAGGCTTCGTGGTAAACAAACAATCGTACAATGTTGCCAAAACGCGATAACAATTAACGTCTTTTTTGCGTGCCACGTAAGAGTATTATATACTACTAAGGGGCCCGCCCCCTGCTTGCTAACGCTCGCCAACCCATGGAGGATTGCTTTGCAAACCATCCTCATTTTTTTGCTCTCATCAATGAAGACATTGTTTACAAAATACGATATTCCAATAATATATTTTTCAAACATAAATTTGTTGTACTACAAAAAAATTTTCAGTACCTCTGGAATCAGAACTCGAACAATTTGGAATTCAAATCAAAACTTTGAGCAAATTTTAACTCGAATTGTTAGCGCTGCTTTGGAAATCGAATACCCAGCAGGTCGTTTCTAAGCTGCAACAGCTCGACTAATTTTTTTTTCCAGTAAAATTTTATCCGATAGCGCTATAAATTCAATTAAGGCGCAAGGCTTCGTGGTAAACAAATAATCGTACGGTGTTTTGACAAAACGCGATAACAAATAACGTTTTTTTTTTAGTGCCACGTATGAGAATTATATATATAGACTATTACAACAAACAACACGGAGAAGCTAAAACATTTAAAATTATGATGAGATTTCCTCTGAATTTTAATAATATGTTGGGCTAAAATACAACACGGAGGAGATAAAACGTTTAAAATTATTATGAGATTTCCTTTGAATTTTAACAATATGTTGTGTTAAAATATTTCCTTTTCTTTATGTGGAAATAAGATGTTTTGTTCTTGACATTTTTAAAAACATTTTGTTTTTATTCACACTATATTTCGTGTATCATCCGAGAATTTTTGGAACGTTTTCTAAAGCTAAAGTACTGGGGACGGCTTATATACTGATCCGCTTACCTCGCAAAAAAAGTAGGCAATTTTCTGTTACTCGGGCGCATGCGATAAATATCGCAATGGGAAGAGAACCTTCAATTAAACTAGTAGTACTAGTATTACGTATTAACTAGTAGTACGTACTAGACGTCCGGGATCAATCCAGCAGCGATTTATATGGGTATGGATTGTGAAGCAATCCCCTACCCCTCAATGTTGAAAAGTACAGTTCGCAAAGCGAACTAAATATGTTTGCATAGCAATCATCGGGGGTTGACGAGCAATAGCGAGCAGGGGGCGGAGTCCCCTAGTAAAATATAAAAAAAGCACTTTTACTGAAAAGCATGCAGTGTCCAAATACTTTTGTCCGTACAGTGTATGTTCTCCAAGTTTAAAGCAAAGTATTTATGTAACAAACATCAGGTAGATAGGTAGTTGAATTAACGTTGCACTGTGGAATCACAATCGGGTACACGAAGGTACGGAATAAATCGAACTGGAGCGACACAAGTTCAGGGATCAATCTCAAAGGGAAAGATTCAAGGACAACACCTCATCATTTTGAATCACCTTCAAACGATGAGAACCACACCTGAGCTGGCACCCCATTATCCAAACTAATAAACATCAGGTGGGTTTAATTGTACGTATTAGCAATATTATCAATACAATGTGAAATAAACTGTTGCAAAGAAATCTATATATATATTTCTCTCACGTGGCACGCAAAAAAGACGTTATTTGTTACCGCGTTTTGGCAACATTGTGCGATTGTTTGTTTACTAGGAGCCTCGCGAGTCATTTGAATCTATAGCGTTATCGGATGAAATTTTATTGAAAAAAAAATGAATTTTAGACGAGTTGTTGCGGTTTGTAATAGAAATCTAAGAAAGCGTAGGATCTTTTCAGGGCTATTTAAAAAACGGTCCTTTTCAAGGCTAACTATTATAGTACAACAAGACGCGTGCACTACAACTTTCGACAACAAACTCAGTCAAAAAGTGTATGGGTGGCTCGAGTACTGGGGAAATGTACACACAAACAACATGCTGGGTATTCAATTTCCAAAGCAGCGCTCACATTGCGAGTAAAAATGTGCTCAAAGTTTTCATCTAAATTCTGATTCCAGAGGTACTGTATATATCTTTTATGCAATACAACAAATTTAGATTTGAAAAATATTTTTTTGGAATATCATATTTTGTAATCAATCCCTTCTGCTAGGACACGTGTCTTCATTGATGCGAGCGAAGCGAGCATATGTACGCGCAGCGAACCAATGAGAATTGCGAAGCAATCCTCCGTGGGTTGGCGAGCGTTTGCAAGCAGTGGGCGGGCCCCCTAGTATATTGTATTCCTTGTATTTCACAAGAAATTACTTAACAGATTCATTTAAATTCCTTACATAAATCATTCCTACTCCGCAAAACTTTTGTATTTAATCCACCACTCGTGTAATTTCAGTTATTTACTCAGTATTTTAATAACACATTTGTAACTTAATTGCTTGAACTAAAACCTTTCAACCGATTAATTTCAACTCTAAGAATCAAGGAATATAGCTATAGGGTTTAGTACTAAAACTTTAAGTCTTTATACTCTGAAACAATGAAATTCTCATTCCAATTATTGAGCTGCAAAAATGTGTTTAATCCATGAAACCTTTGTGTACATAATTTTATATAGCTTTTCAACCTATCTCAAGAATTGCCCATCCAACTATAGGTTGTTTTAAAGTATTGCAATCTTTCTCCTTCGGATATTTTCGCACTACCTTTTCTATTGGAATCTAGGGCTGGTTTAGTACGAAGATTATCCGTACAATTGAGTTGAACACGCATAAGATAGTGTAATGTTTTGATTTTATCTTAGATTTTATGTCTTAATTTAAAAGTAATGATTAGAAATTTAGGAAAAGAAATTATGGCTTTGTTCGTAATCATCCATTGAAATCAGATTACGAGTTTGAATTGTATGTAGTAGCTATTTCTTTGAATATGAAACAATTTATAGATATAATTAATACGTTATAATATAGTTGTTATAATATATAGTGCAACGTATTCAATAGAAAACAGATTGTAAAGGCTCTTGTTTATTGGTGAGTTATAGACAGACGTTTGAATTCCAAAATATTGTTAATGAAACTAGGTTAATTTTGACTTTACAACAATCGTTATTTCAAGATTAATTTTATTTAAGTCATTATCTACTGCTTAGCGCTCTTCTTTTCCAGGAATTGGTTTCTTACCTCACTAGCTCCATTTATTCCAAATGTTTATTGAGTTTTGTTAGCGCTTGATAGAGAGACTGCAGATGATTCACGAATCAAATAGTGATCATGGAATATAGAACCACGGACAAATGACGACAACTTTAAGGGGGCGGGGAACATAAATGTAATCTAGGTTCAAAGAGTAAGAACTCGTTCACTCTCAAACTTTTAAAATGTACTAACATTTTTTAATTACAAAATAAAAAATTAAATTATATTTATTACAACTCATTTAACCTTTACGCTGCAGCAAAAAAAAAACAAATATTGCCACTAAAATTTAGTTTACACCAGCGGCATGGTATAGATCTGTGTACGGTGGATGTTTCCCCTTTTTAAGTGACCACTGGCATCGATCATCATTTGCGAGCTGTCAGAGACTGACCTTCTAGAGGGTTCATCCTTATGTTCGCTACCTAGTCTGTCGACCGTGAGGTGTGAACGCTTTGGGGGATAGGCAGAAGGTCGTTCCGGTGATATATCTCTCACGCCTAACGATAGGCCCCACAATACTATTCCAGTGCTCAGATGGCAAAATGTTGTCGATCACTTTTCACAAAAAATTGACTACATCCCATCCAGGAGTCTTTTTTTTTTTTTTTTTTTTTAATGTTTAGAAGGTGGCAAAATATCGTAAGTCTTTTTCTTTCAGTTTATGAGAAAACAAAGGTGGGAAAATTGTATTAAATCAAAAACCACAGAACCACATGTTGAATCTTAAAATTGCTGTCACGAAAAATTAATAAAGTGACTTACAACATTTTGCCATCTGAGCACAGATTTAAAGTAAAGTCTCAGTCGTAAACGCCACTCAAGGCTCTATCTCTCAAGTTAGGTAATTAGGTGAGAGGGTCGGACATGCAGGAGAAAGAGTCGTTCTGTGAGACGATTGAAAAAATCAAAGCGCCTCAGCGTAAAGGTATTGAATCTACAGCTGTTTAGAGTTAAACGATTAGTTTTTATGTAAAAAATTTAAAGATGTTTTTACCTTTTAAAACATATTAAAATGTGAGAATGAATTTCGCATCATTGAAATCAGCATTTAGTTTCTCCGAAAAATATTAGTTAATGTGTTTCTGATCCAAGTCTTCGGTATTAATGCATGCCCGCAAGCGTCACTGGGATTCACAACAGGTCATTTTAGCATAGATGTCCAACTGTAAAATTTAAGTTTTCTAAAATGTGGTTCACATATTTGCTATCTTTGTTTTGTGAACTTTAGTGTGTTCGCTGGTAGATATGAGTGGAACTTGGGGATATACTACATCACAAGGTGAATGCCGTTTCGTTTTGTGTTTATTTCCTTCCCTTTAAATTTGAACAAAACGTTTTGAAATACCCTGCGTTTTAGGTAAAATCTGTATAAAAAATGTTAGTAAGCTAGAATCCTACAAGTTTTATGCTAAAGTGGTTCCTCGCATGTCAAGATGACTTAAAAAAAGCTAGTAGAAAGTAGGATTTACGTCATCCTATGAAAAAAAGAACGATTTACGTCACTGTGACTATAAGAATATGGGAGGGGTCAATATACCTGAATAATCGACTATGGAATGACTGAACTTGCTGGAATCTGTCAGAGCATTGATTATGAAGCTGGGTTTTATAAAAAGTGGAGTCTTCAATACGGGATGATTGAAATTTCTCAGGTCAAAGCGGGCAGATCATGTAAACGCCGGGTGAGCATCACAACTAAAACGTTTAGACAGCGCTAACCTAGACCCATAGCATCTACCCTGGAGCACCCAAGGTGGAATCCATTACTCGTCAGAACCCAAATGTCAGACATCAAAGTCGGCGAGTACCACTTTCCTAGACACTTGCCATCAATTCACAGTTGTCTCCTCGCAACATATAAGCACCCTTGTGACATTCCTACAAATTAATCAGGGATATGTAATACAGACTATTCTCGGACTAAATGCTTCAATGGTCATTCCTTGGAGTTCTAATCAATATAAATTGTTACACAAGGGATTTTCCTGAATGGAATTGAGAAATTTGATCATGTGTATAGAAATTTGTACAGAGCAAATACAAATTAACTAACACAACGCCTGTGCTTCTTCAGGAAAGCACCACAAGTGCTTTCATACGGTTTAATTTGTCGTTCAACATTTTATGGCAAACTGCACCATGACCTAAAAATATTTCCCGGAAAGGTTTCTCAGGTATACATAACTATCACTAGAGGTTTATTTAATATTAAAGTGATCATACGCATTGTTTCATAAAATTGATGGCAGGCCCTCGGTGGATAATCTTAAAGTTATGGTACTAAACTTGGGAACAGATGAAAATGTCAATTATATAAAGTACTATTTCGTTACCCGTGTCTTTTCCTTTTGTGGTCTCATTGATTTGCTTCGCAAACCCATTGAAAATTCGTAGCCTATTAGATAACAGCCATCACGGATTCCCATTTTGTTTGCGAATTTGTAGCCTATTATATAACAGCCATAACGGAGTTACCCGTGTTGTTGGTTTGCTTCGGAAACCAAATGGGCGTTGCCCGTGAAAGTTATTTTCCTTGGGGTCACATTGACCGTGGTGTTGGCTTGCTTCGCAAACCAGAAAATATAAATACTTAATTGATAAATTATTTACTAAACGAAAATGAATCGTGTTTGGTATCTATCTTTTATAAAATTTTTCGCAGATTTCAAATCCGTAAAATTTATTTTCTATCTCTAACGATCGCTAAGATAGAGAAAAAGCAATGCAGACCGCGAGTTATCACTTTACTAATTTCTTTTGTTTCGCTCGAATCCGTTTCTCAGGAAATTAAAATGAATGAATCTCGAATATGTAGCAAACGAAGGTCATTCAAATAAGTTTGCTCCCATTCGAGATGTGAGTTAAAACATGGCACGTGACGGAGAAAAGTCTAAATTTCGATGCTTCTTCATTTCAGAAAGAAGAACGAACGGCGAATAAAACTATTGAATTCATTAACTATGTTCTAGATTGAATTTTAAAATTCGTCGCGCCCCTAAAATTGCAAAAAATTCGCGGACTACCTGTGTGCCAAATCCCATCACTGTAAGTGTCATAGATTCGTCAGCACTTTGCGTGCAGTAAACAAACAAACAGACAAACACTTCCTTTTATAATATAAAGTAAGAGTCGTGTCCAATTAGTAGGAATCAACATCGGAAAACACAGTAACTCGTAAGCGGCAACACATCAGTCATATAAATCACTGTTATATATGTAATCACATCACAGGCAGTGCAATGTTGGCTAACAATCGATGAGAGTTTGCAAACTATGTCATTGACCATAATAGCACATATCAGTGAGACAGAAGGCAATTCGCGCAGATAGGTATGTGGGAATTGTGAGCGACACGTAATCGGCATGCCTTTTGATAGCGTACTGCTCTCCGTAAGTATGGTGAGACTAGGTCACTACTGCATTGCTAGTCAGTAAGGTATTACAAACGTTCGGCATTTTCCTGGATAGAACTTCTAATGAAATAGACACAGCATGTAGGCTGAGTAATAGCCGTAAGATCTGTGATGGGTAAATCACAAATCGCTTAGCCGATTGGCTATTGAAGCGGAGACTAGTATTTTCGATCACGATGTGTAGTCACTTTATCCAATCAATAATTTGGGATGCATGCTTTCCCCCACAATCACGTGATAGATCCTAAAACCGAGCGACTGGAAGCAATGACATACAATTGCGTGACCATACTTCGTCTATTTCATTAGAAGGTCGATGCTTTCCTGTTGATTATTCGTGATATGTATGTATGATCTGTATACATATATGTATACCTATAACTGTGTACAAATCTGTATACATATCTATATACATATCTATATAAATCTATATATATATATATAGAGAGAGATATATATATATATATATATGTACACATATAACTGTATATATATTTGTATACGTATAACTGTGTACAGATCTGTATACTATGGTATAGTTAATTCGATATGAATAATACAACGACTAAAACATTCAAGTTATTTATTAGTAATCCGTTCTGACACTTTACATTCCTTAATGCTTGGTATTGATATTGATGTTCTGTTCTTGTCACAGTTGGTTTTATATTCATTTCGGTGAACCACTATTTCAGTTCAGTTCAGTTCGCGGTTGTGTTTTTACATCTATATATATAATTTTCTTACGTGGCACGCAAAAAAGACGTCATTTGTAATCGCGTTTTGGCAACACTGTACGATTGTTTGTTTATCGCGAAGTCTCGCGCATCGATTGAATTTATAGCGTTATCGGATGAAATTTTATTGAAAAAAAAAAGGAAATTTTAATGAGCTGTTGCAGTTAGTTTATAATAGAAATAAAAAAAAAGCGGAGGATCTTTTCAGGGCCATTTAAAAATCGGTCCTTTTCAGGGCCAACAATTATAGTTCAACAAGACGCTTGCACTACAAGACACTTGCACGGCAACAAACTCAATGAAAAAGTGTGGGTCGTTTGAGTGCTGGGAAAATGTACACACAAACAACATGCTGGGTATTCAATTTCCAAAGCAACGCTCACATTTCAAGTCAAAATTTGCACAAAGTTTTCATTTGAATTCTGATTTTAGAGATACTCTATATATTTTTTCTGTAATAAAGCAAATTTAGATTTGAAAAACATTTTTTTGGTAACATATTTTGTAAACAATCCCTTCTGCTAGGACACATGTCTTCATTGAGGCGAGCGAAGCGAGTATAGGTTCGCGCAGCGAACCAATGAGGATTGCGAAGCAATCCTCCGGGGGTTGGCGAGCGTTAGCGATCAGGGGGCAGGCCCCCTAGTATTAAGTATCACTTCACAGCAGAGATTTCACCACAGAAACTTCATACAGAGACTTCACTACAATACACATAACTCTATACATATAACTCTGTAGATATATATATATCTGTATACGAATAACTCTATACATATAACTCTGTTGATATCTTTATACATATAACTCTATACATATAACTGTATGCATATCTGTATACATATATTATACATATAACTGTATACACATCTGTATACATATAAAAAAACTGTATACATATAACTGTATACATATAACTGTATGCATATCTGTATACATATATTTTACATATAACTGTATACATATATGTATACGTATAACTCTATACATATAACTGTAAACATATCTGTATGCATATACTACATTGTCTGTATACATATACTACATTGTCTGTATACATATAACATTTGATTCTTCAAGACGTGTAATGGAGCCGTAGTAAAACGGTTGGAAAAGTAACGGGGGTTGCGAGTTCGAAACTCGATCCAACCAAAGACCTTCCAGTACGTGGTGGCTGCTGAACGTTTAATCTGTCGTGGAATCAAATGTCCTCCCGTTATCGAGTTGTGGAAGTTTGTAGTATTTTGCTAGCTCAGATATTCATCTTCTGACTAGTTCAAAATTACAAACTGAACCCATTGTTTTGCTCCAGTTCTATGTCAGTCAAACTTTCCTCAATAGACGGTGTCTGAAATGTAGCGCTGATGGACGTAATGAGTGAATGTAACTTACAGTTTGAATAAGTAAAGTACTATCAGCACACTGAAATATTAAAAAAGGACAATATTGTTATCATCGCACACATTACCAATTTCTTATAATTTAATAATTTAGTTATACTTTATTATTCGACAAAACCTTAGACGTCATTATTGCTACAGCAATTGATTGGTTAATTTTTCTTGAATGCTGTATGCAAAAAAAGTATAAACACAAGATCGACGTATAATGAGAAAGCATTTATAAGGGATGGATCGGGGATAGTTGAGTACATGTCACACTGAAGAAACATAACGGATTAGTGGTGACGGTCCTTGTTCAATTGTGAAGGGACGAATTACTTGGTATACACACCATAGAGGAAACATAAAAAGTGAGCAAAGGTAATGTTTTAAGTATCCATGATCTTGTGACCAAAACTGAAAGTAACGTGATCCTTTCACTGCTTTTGACTAAAAGGTGGTAATAAAATTCATCATTTGATTGCTGATAGATGATTGGTCAGCGTAACATAGTAATAGGTTTTGGCGATTTCACCATTTTTGGCGCCTTTTTATAAAAATTCGTGTCCTAATAACTTCCCTTTAATAGGCCGTTTCATCGCCAAAAGAGGAGGTAATAAGCAAAATCGGTAAACCAAGGAAATCGGTACAGCTTCAGTCTACGATTATAGAGGTGGCAACGGACTTGGCGCTTTTTTTTGGCTCAATTTTAGAACCGAGTAATGGCAGGTTAAGGCAACCCATCTACACAGCATTTATTGCGGTTTTTATGGCAACCTCGGCAAGCGCAAAGTTTAAATTTTCATTTTGAATATTCTAGAAAGATCTTCCAAAATCCGTTAAACTGTCGTTCGATTTCATAGGTTCATTATAATAATTATTTCCTTGGCAACTTTAGAAGAGCGCCAAAAAAAAGCCCCAAGACTGTTGCCACCCTATAAACGTAGACTGAAGCTGTACCAGTAAATCTTTCACAGATCAATTTCGAGACTGAGAGCTTACATGTTGATTGCACTTTTTGGTAATTTCCTCTCAATAGCAATGGTAAGTATACTCATATATCAAGTCACAGAAGAAAAGATTTTCTGACACATGAAGACGGAGGTTGTTGAATAAAGTCGCACGGGAGCAACAAACTCAAGTGAAGTATCCAAGGATAACACCACGTAATTTTGTACCTCTGTCAGATGACGAGGTCAACACCTGATCTAGAATCCCAGTCCCACTTCCACAACATGCGAACGTGACGCCATTAGAGGTCACGAAAGATTTAACAACAACAATACACGACTGTCTTCGATTGAACCAAGTTCGATATCTCAACCCTCTCGTTACTAATCCTTTACTATTACAACTGGTCTACCCTGGGTCCATGAGAAAGAGGATATGGATGCACTTGGAATAAATTACAGGAATCCCTAAGGCCTCTTATGACTCACTAGCCGCAGAGTGGATAGCCCGGCGTTGCCCGTGTCCGTGTGTAGGTATTAAGCTGGTGTAAATTTTTCAGCAGATTTCAAATCCGTTGAAGATATATTCAATTAAAAAATTATTTATTTAAAGAAAATCATATTTTAGGTAACTAAACTGATATTTTCCGCAGATTTCAAATCCGTTGAAATTTTTACTCCATCTTTAACGGTCTAGGAGATAGAAAATATAACTTTGACTTCAGTTTAAAGATTGATCGTCTGGCTGGAAAATCAATCGTACGAAACCAAAGCTGAAGCGAAAAAAATAATCTTCTCTGCGTTTTGCGGATGAAAAAGACTTGGCATGATTCCGAACCCTGACTTCAAGATCGCATGAGTAGAAAAAGTTATCCGCGTTTGAAAAACCGATGGAGAATAAAACTATGAATTCATTTAAAAATCTTCTAGATTGAATTTTAAAATTCGCCGCAAAAATTGCAAACAATTCGGACTACCTGTGTGCCAAATCTCATTGCTGTAAGTGCCATAGATCGCCAGGATTTTGCGGCCGCGAAATAAAATAACAGACACACAAAGAGACAAACAAACACTTCTTTTTATAATAGTAGACATTACGAAACACTAGAAACAGACACTACTATATTCATTAAAGCAGAATATATCTTGAATTTCAACGTAATATAAAATGCATAGTGAAATGCAATTGGCGTAAATACATGAGCACTGAGAAGATAATAGCATTTCAGTAATAGTATTATTGTTAAATATCACCGCAGTACTTCACAAAAATGTGACCAAAAAATAACAGGATAAAATGAACAGTAACCAATAGGATCCCCTTCCTCATTTCCCTCATAATTTCTTTGGCGTTTTTGTTAAAAATGCGAATACAATTCATCAAAAGACAAATTTAATAAGTTTGTTATTTACTTTCACACGTTCATTTAAATTCTACTTTTTTATTCTACTTTCTATGTTTTTAAAATTCATTAGCTTAACGCATAAGTATAGCTTTTTTCTAATTCATAAGTCGCGGGTTAATTTTAATTAAGGGTTGTTGACATAGATTTAAATGTGTAAATAAATTCCAAATCGTAAGGCTTGCATATTTTTTTAATCAAAATCCAATTTTACTTGTACAGTGAGACTTAATATCATTAGCAGCTTGTTTTAATCGAGAGACTTGAATGGGAGAATTTACGTAACTTAATTTAAGCCCTTTGGTCTACAAGATACCGTAACCCTTAATTGTGGTGTGAATAAGGACAAATGAAAGGTGATAAGACTTACGACAATAATTCTTAAAGCTCCTTTATAGCGAAAGTTAAACTCTGTCATGCGGTAAGAATTGACATGGATACAAACTAAATTAATTAAGTAACCGGAAAACCACAGAGGGAATATTTATCATTTGTAAACACTACGAAAGCGTCTGCTGAACCGTAGTTTCACCCCAATGAATTGAATATCGACAGAAAAACACTTTAACGTATGGAGAAAAACACTTAACACACTAATTTACGTAGTTGTAGATTAGATAAATGAATTAACCACATTTTTATTTTGCAAAGGCACTTAGACAACTATATATATATATATATATATATATATATATATATATATATATATATATATATATATATATATATATATATATATATATATATATATATATATATATATATATATATATATATATATATATATATATATATATATATATATATATATATACTGGTCTAGTGGTCAAGGTGTTGGCCTCTGAATCGGAAGGTTCATGGTTCGAATCCGGGTCAGGGCATGGATGCAAATTGTGCTGTCCTTTGTTAGGGACAATGATGGTCCACCCATTGGGTGCCCCTTCACAAGTGACAATCACTTCTGGCCTGGTATACGGCTACAATCACTTCGGTCAATTTTGTTCTGTATTGTATTTGTCTTTGCAATCTGTACCCAGCCTTGCCATTGGAAATAAAAAATAAAAATAAAATATATATATGTATATATATATATATATATATATATATATATATATATATATATATATATATATATATATATATATATATATATATATGTGTGTGTGTGTATATACCAGTATATATATATATATACAGGGTAATCGTTGTCACATAGAGACAAAAACAGGTAGGTAATTTAATTAACGTCGCACAAGAGTGAAATTAGAACGGGCTAATGGAAACGATTCGGGATCAAACCTAATGGGAAAGATCCCGGTAATCGTTGTCACATAGAGACAAAAACAGGTAGGTAATTTAATTAACGTCGCACAAGAGTGAAATTAGAACGGGCTAATGGAAACGATTCGGGATCAAACCCAAAGGGAAAGATTCGAGGACAACACCACGTAATTTTGAACCACGGTCAGTAGACGAGGTCACGCCCGAACTGGCACCCCACTCTCCAAACTTCCACAATCCGACATTGAGAGGACATTTGAGGCCACGACAGATTTAACGTCCGTCATACCTCGTTGTACTCCACGGTCTTTAATTGCATTCGAACTCGAAAACCGGTCTTTTTCCGTGCAGCTAATGTCACTTCACCGCAAATATAAGAGAAGTTAATAGCATTATTAACGCAGTCACGAGGCAATACTTGTATTGATTTTACACTGTTACAATCACTTGTGTTTGCTAGAGCTTCGGAAAGTATAGAAGAAATGAAAGAAATTTAACCGAGCTGTGCCGTCTCACTTTTATATAGATAAACTAATGCTTGCTCTTGCGCAGTCACCTTTGTGAAGCTAATAGAAATTTGGTGGGTATGATGCAATAATTTATTTGATAAAATATGTAGCAATAAATTCGTTTTCATATACATTCGAGTCCACTTATTGCGAGCTCGGATACAGCGAAATATCGGTTATTACGACTTTGTTTCTGTCCCCTTGGAACTGCAATATTAAGTAGTGTTAAAAGTATCGCATATAGCGAAGAATAGGAGCTTGAATATAGAATACTGCGAAGTTTTGGGTTCTGGCAAGGAACCCTCACCCCTTTTTTTTTCCAACTGTGGACGACAAAAACGAGAGGGAAGAGAGGTAATGGAGAAAAATTTCCGAGAAACATGGGAGAAGAGGTTTTGCTTGTTGGTTGTTTATTGGTAATTAGGGTCACGTGTGTGTTTTAACCTTGAGTTGTAAGCCGTATATAGGTGTACAGTTGTGATTTTGTCTTGTTATGTTACAAGGCAGAGTACGTAGTAAGCACATTGGTTCTTTGGGAAGGTATTGTAAGTGTTTTTATCAAAATGCGTTACATAAAAGCTGCAGCCTTTAGATATGGACATAATAAAATGCGTGAAAAAGTATTACAGATCTCAGATTATTTGACGTGTTCTTTTGAATCTAGACATTAATCTGCATTTTCTTGCGGGCATTAAAATTGCATGCAAATTTTTAGATGAAGACTGTTGTTTGGTTCAATCGAAAACCATCCAAAACTGTTGGAAACGTGCTGAATTTTTAAAGGGACTTTTGAACTAAGATTTCATTTCTGAGCCCGATCCTGAAGAAAGTTCCTTGTGGAAAATTTTACCGGAAAAAAGAATTTTGGATGCGGTGATGTTATTTTTGTTGATAATGTTGCTAGCAATTGCAACGTAGAAATTGAAGCACAACAAACAGACGGTGACATCATTGCAGCAGTGTTACAAAATACTTCTGATGATTAAGAAGAGGAAGACATTGAAATAGAAGTAAATAGACAATTAGTGAGATCAAAATCTGCAGTGGACAGTCTTTAAAATTTGCGTGCGTTCTTCGAATCGCATAACATTGACTGCCGTGATAATTTTAGTGCACTGGGAAAAGAATTATGCAACTGCATTGTAAATTCAACTGCTGAAAAGAAAGTTTTACAGACTTTACCCAGTTATGTGAAATAAAGTTTTAGCCTTCGTGTGTGTATATATGTATACATATATAGGGTGTCCCTGAATTCATGGGCCAAACTTTAAGGGTAAGTAAAACACATATAAAGAAGCATTTTTTGTATAGCAACATGGGGTCGGAAATGAAAAGTGCAGGTGGAAAAGCAAGATATGCTGAGGAAATTAACGAAAGCTCTTTACTTACATAATATTTTTAGAGCAGACGATAGAAACGTTTAGTGACGTAGCTTAAAAAAAAAGCTGAATTTTTGGGAAGAAAAATATTGAATAGTAGACGTTTATTTAGTTTACATTATCAAATCGTCTGCAAAACAATTTTATTGAGTTTGAATGGCATTACGCGATCTGCAAACGATTCTTTGCTGTTCGAGAGTTAGTTTTCTGTTAAAATCTTTGCTGTTGGAAACGATTCTTTACTTTTCATTTCCTCAGCATTTCTTGTTTTTCTACCTGCCCTTTTCATTTCCGATCCCATGCTGCTATACAAAAAATGCTTCTTTCTATGTATTTTACTTATCCTTAAAGTTTGGCCCATGAATTCATGGACACCCTGTATATAACCACCTTACGAGTCCGTTATATAGCACCTATATTACGTGAAAACGTCCATATATCTACCAAGAGAGCCAATCAACTTCTTCTAAGGCAATATTCGTGTTCAGCGCGTAGAAATTATTCAGGATTGGGTTCTTTTATCTGGAACCAGTGTAATAAACCCATTATAATATAATAGTGAAGCGTTTCATTTTCAAAACTAGATCCCACCAAAGACCGTTTCGTGTACAAGACGGCAAGTTCACCCTGAATCTGTCCTGACTACAATCGTCCACAGATTCGCACGATGCGGAAGTTTGGGGAGTGGGATGCCAACTCGGATGCTGACCTCGATATCTGACAGAGTATTAAAATTTTCTTTCTATTAGTATGACGTAGTAAGATGAAGTCACACTTCGGAAATGTTTCTTTGATTTAGTGCTTGATTCCTAAGCATTCCGAAGTCAATTGACTGCATTTCCAACTGGCTGCAGAAAACAAGAGCTTAAGCTGCTATGTGTCTTATTACGATACAAGTGCATCTAATTGTATGAGGAGTGTTAAACGTCGTCTCTAATTTATATTACGTGTAATTCTAGAATTTATCCGTGTCTTGAGAACCACTGAGGGAACTGACTGAGACAGAATTTACCCTAAGTTCAAGCTCGAGCGTATTTTGGGATGTAAATTCTTAACGGTGAAAAAGAGTAAATCATGACCTTTGAAGGACGTAATAGGTACAATTATATTAAACAAAATATTTGTTAATTGTTTGTTGTTGTTGTTATTTCTCATGCATACACTGGCAGACCGGAGGAGTGCCTGGCCCGTCGAATACGGCAAGAGGCGAGGGGGTGCGCCTTCCATGTTATTAAGCCCCATTGGGAGGAAGTCCGACTTTGCTCGACATACATGACACATCCGTTTTACAGGAAGGCCCCTTTCATACATCCATTCACTCACACATATCGTAATTTAGATCCCAATAACCCCCTGATCAGGTACCCTCAGAGGTATTGATTTGGTATGGGAACCTGGGGGACTTTGTGACCACGACCTATTTAACGTGCCCCAGTCACCATTAGTGAACACGACGGTCTTTAGCCAGGTCGAAGCGTCGATCTCGCAATCTTCAGAATTGCAGGCTCCGCCGAGGACAGAACCCACAACCCTTCTGATGCGAGCCCGACGCTCTACTGACTGAGCTACCGCGACTCTGTTAATTGTTTAAACACTAATTAAATATCTGTACTATTTCCACTCTAGCTTTTTTCCATAAGCAGCACTCGATAATGTCTTCAGCTTCAGACAAAACAAGGTGTGCTTCTGTTTCTTCAGTAGTTTCTTTGCGTCTATGAGCTTTGTCAGCTTCACGTGCTTGTGTTCTTTACTATTACGACTTCTCAGCCCGTAAAAGTTTTTGAAATTTTGTGTTGGGGACTTGATTTTTTTTTTGTTTGACTAAAATTTTTCTCTTTTTATTATTTTTTATCATGGCTGTCCATACCAGTTTTATTATAATTTTTATATCTTCTTTCGGACATGAACTACATGATAGAATAAAGTAACATAATAAAACGCTGTAGCAACACTAAAATAAATGCGATAGGCAAAATGAAAAAATAAAAATTTTGATTAAAGTTTGAAAAATTAAGTGAGCAACGCAACCAGATAAAAATATTTGTTTCGATCTAGAAATTCCA
Organism: Metellina segmentata; assembly: GCA_947359465.1. Lineage (NCBI taxonomy): Eukaryota > Metazoa > Arthropoda > Arachnida > Araneae > Tetragnathidae > Metellina > Metellina segmentata. The sequence continues at coordinate 79,986,538 of OX375880.1, read as the reverse complement.
GATCTATGCAGCAGTAAAATTTCAAACCAAAGCTCAGTATTCCAGAGTTTTTGCTGCTTGAAATCTACAGATATTAGGTTTCATATATAAACATTTTTGTAAACGTGTATTTGTAAATGGTTTTAGAATATAAAAGCATTTAATTTATAGCCTTTTCACCCTTGATAGGTAGGTAGGTAGTTAACGTCATACTGGAGCAGCACAAAGGGCTATTGGCAACGGTACTGGATCAATCTCGAAAGGAAAGGACAACACCTTAGTGCTTTGAACCACGATCAGATGACAAGGACAACACTTGAGCTGGCACTCCATTCAACAAACTTCCACACCATGCAAGCATGATGACATTTGAGTCCATGACAGAATTAACGCGCGCGTACATAAAGCCACGACGGACATAGTCTTTGGTAGGATTGTATATCCAACATGCAACCAACCGGTCCCCAAACCGTTGTTTTACCAACCGGCCTACCGCAACTCTTTTTTACTCTTGAAAGATTGCGATTGTTCATTGAACAGTGAATGTTCTTAGCTAATCCAACTGTCGTAAAGGCCAAATTTAAGGTCAAATATTTAATTTACAAAGCCAATAAACCACGGTCAGATGAGGACTCGTGAGCTGGCAACCCATTCAACAAACTTTCACACTACGCCAACGAGAGGAAATTTGAGACGACGACAGATTTAACGGGCACCAAACCCCGTCTACATGACTGGTCTTTGGCCTTGAGTTTCAAACTCACAACCCTTGGTTTGCTAATCCGCTTTTTAAGTCTTGAAAGATTGCGATTGTTCATTGAACAGTGAATGGTCTTACCTAATCAAACTGTCGTAATAGCAAATTTAAGGTCAAATATTTAATTTACAAAGCCAATAAACCACGGTCATATGAGGACTCGTGAGCTGGCAACCCATTCTACAAAATTCCACACTACGCCAACGAGAGGAAATTTGAGACTACGACAGATTTAACGGGCACCAAACCCCGTCTACATGACTGGTCTTTGGCCTTGAGTTTCAAACTCACAACCCTTGGTTTGCTAATCCGCTTTTTAAGTCTTGAAAGATTGCGATTGTTCATTGAACAGTGAATGGTCTTAGCTAATCCAACTGGCGTAAAGGCAAATTTAAGGTCAAATATTTAACTTACAAAGCCAATAAATCACGGTCAGATGAGAACTCGTGAGCTGGCAACCCATTCTACAAACTTCCACACTACGCCAACGAGAGGAAATTTGAGACTACGACAGATTTAACGGGCACCAAACCCCGTCTACATGACTGGTCTGTGGCCTTGAGTTTCAAACTCACAACCCTTGGTTTGCTAATCCGCTTTTTAAGTCTTGAAAGATTGCGATTGTTCATTGAACAGTGAATGGTTTTAGCTAATCCAACTGGCGTAAAGGCAAATTTAAGGTCAAATATTTAATTTACAAAGCCAATAAACCACGGTCAGATGAGGACTCGTGAGCTGGCAACCCATTCTACAAACTTCCACATTACGCCAACGTGAAGAAATTTGAGACCATGTCAGATTTAACGGGCACCAAACCCCGTCTACATGACTGGTATTTGGCCTTGAGTTTCAAACTCACACAGCCCTTGGTTTGCTAATCCGCTTTTTAAGTCTTGAAAGATTGCGATTGTTCATTGAAACAAAGCAAATGGTCGTAGCTAATCGATCTATCGCAAAGGAAAATTTAAGTACGTCAAATGTCAAACTGACAAAGCCAAACATACTTTTTTTTTAAATAAACAGTATAAACGAACAGTTTCCTTACTTTTGAAATCCAAATTCCCCCTATTGATTGCACAAAATAAACTGATTTTTGTAGCATTTATTTACACGTTTCATATGAGATGCATTTTCTGTAAAGATAAGTATATGTACCAAATGTCTTTCTGGGGTGGTATGTGTTATCTGTAAGTACTTGGAACGTGATGTTATTTGGATTGCTTTCATTCCGTCAATAAAAATTCGAAAGTATAAATTCCGAAATTATCTACGATAGTTGATTGGTCTACACCAATTAGATTAAACACCAAATGTTACCAAACCAGTGATAAACTACACTGTACACTACACCATCGATGTTTTTAAACATCAGTCTATTTAAACATATTTTCCCCCATTTCTTTAAACTGGTTAAAATAACCCCGATATGTATCATGCGAGAGCATTTAGACAGCCGAAGTAAAATCTACGCAGAGCGTCTGGCATGACTGGCTGTACTGAAAATTCTTTTCATGCAGAAATAGTATCCTCTATATACTAGACCGACAATAGTACGTTCTTGGCTGTATAAAACTATTTAAGTCACAGTAAGTAATTAAGTCACAATATTTCATATTAATTCATAGTATAGGTGCGACATCTACAACAAAACATCTATGTTTAAAACTCAAACATCTATGTTTAAAATTCAAACATCTATGTTTAAAATTAAAACATCAACATCTATGTTTAAAATTCAAACATCTATGCTCAAAATTCAAACATCAACATCTATGTTTAAAATTCAAACATCAACATCTATGTTTAAAATTCAAACATCAACATCTGTGTTTAAAATTCAAACATCAACATCTATGTTTAAAATTCAAACATCAACATTTATGTTTAAAATTCAAACATCTATGTTTTTAATTCAAACATCTATGTTTTAAATAAAACATCTATGTATAAAATTCAAACATCTATGTTTAAAATTAAAACAACTATGTTTAAAAATAAAACATCTATGTTTAAAATTAAAACATCTATGTTTAAAATTAAAACATCTATGTTTAAAATTAAAACAACTATGTTTAAAATTAAAACATCTATGTTTAAAGTTAAAACATCTATGTTGATAATACGTCGGACAAAAACCATCGATGTTTTTAAACATCAGTCTATTTAAACATATTTCCCCCCATTTCTTTAAACTGGTTTAGTAACCTCAAACATTAATGTTTGCCGGGGATCGTTGTCGTTTCATAGGTAGGTACATAACAATAATTATTGTTAGTTATTATTAATTATTTATCAATTTGTGGAAGGAAACATAACAAACTTATTTTTTATTTACTGTATTTAAAAAAAATCAGGGCATATAGTTTTTATTTGTCCAAATATATGTGTGTTACTTACAGTTTGGGAAAAATAAGTCTGTTAACTTTATCCACCTTAAACTGACTTCTTTTTTCATTAACTATCCCACGGGTTCGGGAAAAAACTCTTTCTGATGGGACGCATGTCACCATCACTGACAAATACTTAGTTTTGCACGGTTATTTTTTTCACTTTTAATTTGGTAATTTTTTCCTTCAAAAATAAAACATGGACAATGTTGAACAAACATCGGCTCCAATAAATCCATGTTAAATATATCGATGTTTTTATAAAACATTGACATCGAAGTAGCATCCCTAATTCATAGACTTAAAAATGTGACTAAAAATTATAACAAAATATAGCTTCATTATCGTGTCTTACACATACCGAAAAATATACCCTACTGTCCAATAGATCAAGCTACTAAGTCTATTATGTATCTCTTAATTTATGATATTCCTTAACATGAAAAGAGAACTTACTTTCTTCCAAAAATATATAATTTTTAACATTTTAATGTTTTCTTTTTTCTAAAAAAGATGCAAAGGCAAGAGAGCGCAAATAAGAAGAAAAGACTATTTCCCCCAATATCTTTATATTCAAACAGAAATCTCATATTACATGAGTCTTCATGCAATTAAGTGAGAGGTTTTACATATTTAAAAAGTTCCTATCATTAATCCATGGCCATTAGATGTGCAGTCATCAAGCTTTAATAAGCAAAAATGATCTCAGAGTCTTATTCGGAATTTATGAAGTGGAAAATAATTAGTAGCTACAGGTTAATTGTTGTAGTTATTTCTGGAACTGACTGAAAGTAGCACAATCATTATTATTCATTGTGTAATTTTCTCGTATAATTTACTGCATGTTTGTTGGTGCATAAAATATCCCCAATTAGGTGGAAACAAAATGATTAAATTAATTGCATTTTACTATAAACAACTTTAAAAGTATCAGATTGAAAAGGGTTGAAAGAAATTTTCGTTCTGTTATTTAATAAAGATGGTTTTCAAATTATTTCCTAGTTGGAAAAGATACATTATAGAAACAATCAGATTTCCGTTCGCTTAAGGCTCAGTTCATCTGTATGGCTTAATATATCAGATTGACTTCTTAATCAGAATTATCGTAATTTAGTTCTTTTTTTCCGATACAATTTTATTCAAAGATTCAATTTCATTCAATGTTTATTCCCTCATTTTTTTACTTTTATCAATGCGGGTTATATTAATATAGGTCTGAGCAATTTATAATATTTCTAAAATCAGAAATGTAATTATATTCAATGTTTATTTAATCAGTTTTTAATTTTTATGAATGCGGGCTATATTTACATAATTTTGAACAATTTATAATATTTCTGCAATCAGAATTGCAATTGTATTTTAAATATTTTACTAAAGATTATTTAAGCAAGAAAACTACATCGTTTTGGATTGCTTGGGCATTGAAAAACATTTTTTATAAAAACTTTCAAATGTAATTAAAACTTATAGAAAGCAGTTTATACATTTCATATACAATTTTTTATGTATACATTAAAGATGTAAAAAGTTATTCATGCAGAAAAAGAGATGAACAATTTTTTGTTTGTACATAAACATTATAAAATGTTTTTGTAAAATTAAGTGCATTTTAAATTTAAATATAGATAAAACATTGATCACTGATATTGAATTTATCATCATAGATATTGAATTCATATTAGGTGGTGGTGGAACTTGTCTCACTTAACATATTACAGTGACTCCCAAAAGTGTTCGTACACTTTACAAATTTGTAGAAAAAACTCAGTAGTCCTGTGGAATTTAATTCGAATATAAAGTCCAATATTTTTTATACCATCTCCAAGTGATTCTGAATACATTCTAGTATTTGTTTTAAATATTGATTCATTTTCTTTTTATAAAACTGAAAATTTAATTTAAGGAGGCAGAGAAAGAACACCTTATGAAAATGATCGTGCACTGAAACATTTTCCGATACATTCATGAATACAATTTTTATTTTTGCATTGTGGTGACATTTAAAAAAAAACGTTTAGCGTAAAATTAAACGTAAAAAAAATATTTTCCTGCTTACTTCTTAATATTCTACTTATTATTTAAAAATGACTCGTAGTCCTAATTAAACAACAAACACTATTCGAAAATTGATTATTTTCATTATAGTAGTGTTAATTCAGTTCAGAATATCTCTAAATTAGTAAATTTATCCCATTCTACGATGCATTATGTGATAAAACGCTATAAAGAATAAAATTGGATCGAAAACAAAGTAAAAAATTGTCGTCTGACAAAAATAATTCAACGTGATCCGAGATTTATGTTTAGAAAATTTATGAAAACTCCACGCGTTTGAGTGCTCTAAAAGTTTCTACAGAATTTACTGAATAATTTTCTTCAATTTTATCTGAATCTGTTCGATGAGTGCTCACATCAACTGGATTAAAAAGGCGTTCTGACAGAAGACAAATTTTTGTAAGTGTGAAAAATAAAAATCCTAGGCTTTCCTTCGCAAAATCAATGATAAATAAATCCAAAACGAATTAGAATTATATAGTGTTTGCAGATGAAAGCAAATTTGACTATTTTGGTTCCGATGGGAGTAGAATTGTATAAAGGAAAATAAGAAACCTAATCCCCAGAACTTAGTTGGAACAGTAAAGCATGACGGAGGAGATCTTCTTGTTTGTAAGGTGCATGTCACTGTCAGGACAAGGAAATGTGTTACTTATTATAGCATAATGAATCATGCTCTTTATTTAGATATTTTAAAAGACAATTTGAAATTATCAGCCCAAAATAAGGATCTTGGAAGCAACTTTGTTTTTTTTATCAAGGTAACAATACTCAGCTCACTCTGTTACCTCTACAATCGTCTACAAGTTCTGAAAACACCATCTCAGTCACCGAAATTACTCCCAATAAAGCACATTTGGTGAGAACCGTAGGTTAGAGAACGACACGAGATAAAGCGAAGTAAAAACGTTAATGACTGAAGAATGGAGGAACATTGGTACAGAAATTACAAAACAACTAGTGAATCTTCCAGACGTTTAAAAGTTGTTGTGGATGCTTTAGCATATCCAATTAAGTACTAATTCACCGAAATATTACATTATTTACTAATATGTTGAGATTTTTTTAAAGTATACGGAGAGATTTGTGAGGTAACATTTTTGATACTTTTTGAAAATTGATTTTCCAAAAACGTTTACTATGTTTTCATTACATATTATGTAGTTTTATTAGAGTTAGTTATAGATATTATTAAAAAAAATATTATTCTAAAATATTAATTTGTATTAATGGATACAGCAATATTTCATTGAAATTGGAACTAACGCTATTGGGAGTCACTGCATATAAAAGGAAAATTGCTGATATTTTCTAATATTGTATCAATTAGAAAAGTTTTTACATTCCACAAAAATGCACTATTAAGTAATATTTTTTCCATCTTAAAATGCATACATTGAAATAAAAACTTTAATATTTTAATTTCCAATTTTGATAAGAATTAAAAATAATAATAAAATTCGCGCATGTGCACACTGCAATGGGCAAAATCTGAATATCAAAATAAAAACATTGATCCTGTAACTATTAATAACGGTAGATTTTATTGTTAAATAATTTAGATTAAATTACAAAATGGGAATTTTGTTAATAATAATGAGAAAAAGAAATTAACTATTCGTAAATTAGATGAAATTATGAATTTTATTTTGGTTAAAATAATGATTTTTCCACACATTGTACACATTTATGAAAAAATAAAGCATTGTTTATTAAAATCATATACACAATCTTTCTAAATTGGTTCGCATACAAACTGAAAAATATGTAATTTCTATCTTTATACTTATGATAGTAATTAAACAATCGGATGTAGATGCAAAACCTTTCAACTTTCTCTCAGTATATAGGAATTAAAAATATAATATAAAATATTGCACTATACAACAATTATAATTATGCAAAATAATGAAATTCTTCTAAATTCCGCAGTAAATAGAAATTCCGAGATTTGATTTAAAATATTACAATAATAAATACTTAAATCGATGAAAAACATTTAAATGCTTCCAAATTCCTCCGTATATAGAAATTCAAAATATGATTTAAAATGTTACCCAAATAAACAATTATATAGATAGATACGAAACCAAGCAACGTTTCAAATCCCTCTCTTTATGAGAATTAGAAGGTATTATTTTAATTACCACTCTAATAAACAAATATATTTATTCCAGACACTGCTTTTGCATAGCGCATTTATATATCTTACATACCATTGTTTATTTTAAGGAACTTTCTTAAGAACTATTGTGTCTTTAATTACCGTATTGATCTCCGAGTCAAAAAGATCAGTCTATTAACAATAAATGCTTATTTACCACCGAAAAGGAGAAGTGACACGTGACACGACAGTTAGTCGTTTTTTCAATCTTGATAATTCCCTTCATACCCAAAGGGATTTAATAATTAATCTCAGTATGATTGATGCAGCTTTTAAGAGTGAAAAAGGACTGCAAAGGGATAGAATTGCTGTTTCGAAAGATTTGTTCTCATTAAGGCTAGCGGCCGTCTGTCACCATTGCTTACCATATCGCATGTTATCTATAGTGAAGCGGGAAAGAGAAGTTGGCTTTAAATCGAAAGGAATAAAATGCTTGTTTCCTTTACATCGTATTTTAAAATGAAAGTTTAAAATAATGTCAAGCAAGATATTAGGCTTTGCCATTAGTATTTATTATGAAGGAGAACAACGAATGAAAATGCATATTGCTGTAGTTGTGTTTGGCTTGTGTTTTCGCCTTGTGTTTAGTTTTAATTAAAGTGAGATCAACGACTTAAAATATTCTTAAGTGTGAGAAAATTGAAAAAGTGCGAAAGTGATTTAGTTCATTTCTGTTAAAAAGAAACAGGAATGTGTTCCAGAATATTAAATATTCGATAATTAGTACATTTTTTATTCAACCTACAGTCGAAATGTGCTTCAGTGCGATAAAATAAACATTTTATAAGATGTTGATGAACGAGATAGCTCGTCATTAGCAAATCTGACCAGATCTTAATGGAGAAGATAGTCCATCATTAGCAAATCTGACCAGTTATTGATGGACTAGAGAGCTCATCATTACCAAACCTGACCTGACATTGATGGAGGAGGAAGCTCATCTTTAAAAAATTGGACCAGATCATGATGGAGGTAGCTTGTCATTAGCAAATCGGACCAGATCATGATGGAGGAGATAGCTCGTCATTTGCAAATCTGACCAGTTATTGATGGACGAGATAGATCATCATTACCAAATATGACCTTACCTTGATGGAGGAGGAAGCTCACCTTTAAAAAATTGGACCAGATCATGATGGAGATAGCTCGTCATTAGCAAATCGGACCAGATCATGATGGATGAGATAGCTCGTCATTTGCTAATCTGACCAGTTATTGATGGACTAGAGAACTCATCATTACCAAACCTGACCTGACATTGATGGAGGAGGAAGCTCATCTTTAAAAAATTGGACCAGATCATGATGGAGGTAGCTTGTCATTAGCAAATCGGACCAGATCATGATGGAGGAGATAGCTCGTCATTTGCAAATCTGACCAGTTATTGATGGACGAGATAGATCATCATTACCAAATATGACCTTACCTTGATGGAGGAGGAAGCTCACCTTTAAAAAATTGGACCAGATCATGATGGAGATAGCTCGTCATTAGCAAATCGGACCAGATCATGATGGATGAGATAGCTCGTCATTTGCTAATCTGACCAGTTATTGATGGACTAGAGAACTCATCATTACCAAACCTGACCTGACATTGATGGAGGAGGAAGCTCATCTTTAAAAAATTGGACCAGATCATGATGGAGGTAGCTCGTCATTAGCAAATCGGACCAGATCATGATGGAGGAGATAGCTCGTCATTAGCAAATCGGACTAGATCTAGATGTACGAGATAGCTCACCATTAGAAGAAAAAATTTCAGACCTCGTTCTCGTTATGACAAAAAAAAATCGATATTGTCTTGGTAACGAGATATCTCGTTTCAGCAAAACTAGTTAGATCTTGATGGTTCTAATATAGATGGATCGGTCGAAACCATCTGGGAAATTAAAGAGAGTGGTACTCACCAACTGCTCTTTGGCATTATGGGCTGCGTGTCAATCATGCAGGACACGCTAAGATAAGAATGGTGCTACGGGGCAGCGAAAAAATTTTAAGGTTTCACCGTTGTTGGTTTGTTGAGGAGCTTATTCTCTTCCTGTTATCCACTCTTAGCATTTTTCATACCTCTGATGCTCCCCCGAGAGTTTCCAAGTTTCTTTCTTGTGTTGGTAGATCCACTCCCACTAAAATACAGGTTCATACTCAATGCTAAGACTAATGCCAACAAGTATACTCGTCTCATATTCAATCTATGTGAATGCTTGATCCCTTCCCAATTCCTCATACTGACTGTGCTGTAAACCGTTTCTTTTCATATCGTTGGTAGCTTTTAAATTTTAAGCGCTAGGGTTACATCTTTAGTCTATCACGCATTACTTGTTTATAAACACCAAAGTACACCAAGGGCCAAAAACTAACAATGTCAAATGAAGTCAGTATTCGATTTCGATCATGAAATTTAGTATACATGATGGTAATGAAGAATTAACGAAGTGATCCCTCTATCAAATCTATAGCTTATTTCTTAAAGATGTCATAAATTAGTAGTAAATTTCCATTTAGTGGTGATACATATCGCTTTACGGTATTGCATGGAATCAAATGTCCTTGAGCCATCCTGCCAAGAATTCAGTAGTTTCTGTTTCAGAATCCTTATATTTGGTGGAGGGATGAAATTAATGACCCTCATAATATCCCAGACATAATTATTGGGATATTGATCTAAAGATTTCTCTGGTCAAGGAAATAGCTCTATACCAACAATCCACTCCTGGGATAGGGAAATTGTGTGGATCGTGCTGGTAAATAATGTGGGGTACTTGGACACGTGATGTTAAAGGCAAAACAACAGGTTGTAAGAACCACTGCACTTGTATCTGTGACGTCAAACCGAATGTACCTCTACTAGATGTCATAGTGATGTAACATCAGTAAACGCATATTTCTAGAGAATATTTGCAAAAGGTGTTTAAAAACACATTTCGTGCATCGCGAATTAAAAGAAGAATAAATATCTATTTAATCATGTACAATAAAACACGTAATTTTTGTCACGTAATTAATATTTTAATTCATATTGTATTTTACCATAACGTGGTATAGCGGCCCTCGGGAGTTTAGTATTTTTAGTTTTGGGCAACATAGCTTTTACATAGATATTTTACTCAGTTTTTAAACAAATTAAAGTAACTCTCCTCAGCTTTTAGAACAATGCTATGATCTAAAGAGAAATTTATAAAAAATTGTTTCATGAATTATCACTGTCTTCATAGTTTGTTACATAGATATTTTATTCAGATTTAAACAAATTAAAGAAACTCTCCACAGCTTTTAGAATAATGCTATGAGCTAAAGAGAAATCTATAAAAAATTGTTTCATGAATTAGCACTGTCTTCATAGTTTTTTACATAGATATTTTATTCCGTTTTTAAACAAATTAAAGAAACTCTCCCCAGCTTTTAGAATAATGCTATGAGCTAAAGAGAAATTTATGAAAAAATTGTTTCACGAATCATTATTGTATTCATAGATTTTTTCAATAGATATTTTACTCAGTTTTTAAAATGAATTAATGTAACTCTCCCCAGCTTTTAGAATAATGCTGAAGTGAAATGTATAAAAAATTGTTTCTCGAATTATCAAAAAAAAAAAAAAAATAAGCATCTTGAAATCATACTTAATTTTTCAAATTGATCGAGCATGATATACCTATGATTTGAAATTTGTGTGTGTGTATGATTTGTATGCTAAACGCATAGGTAAATACATTTTTTTTAATTCTTAACTTTAATGCTTTCTGTTCTTTGACATCTTGGTGTTACAGAGTTAAATGATACTCTTATATTAAGGTCGAATGTCAAAAGACATTGTATTGTAACGGGGGAGGGACTGGAAGTAAATTGACTTCTTAAAATAGCGCCGCACCAAAGAACCCTGTTGCGTGATATTGCAATCGAAATGACGAGTATTGTTGTTAACATCATGTGACTCTTTTAATTTCCTGTCACTAAAAGTATAGATTCAGAATCTTAATTTAGAAGGTTTCGCACAGTAGGATATTGCATTTTTATTGATCAGTGTTTAATAAATGACTTCAATAGCTTTCAGTGGAATTGTTATTTCCTTCTTTTAAAAGGAGAGTAACAGGAGTAACTGCCAGGAAAATGCTGATTAAGCATTAGATACTCATTCTAGTGTCATCCTACATACCTCGACATCAAGACCTGACAAATTTCGCTAATGACGAGATATCTCGTCATTAATACAGTGATTTTTTATGGTGACGAGATAAAACCTAATCAACTTTCTATTAATGACGAGTTATCTCGTCCATCAAGGTCTGGTTAATTTTTGTTAGAGACTAAATACATGGTTAAAGGGGTCCGGGACTCAAAATTCTAAAATCTTCAATTTTAAAGTTTTTGTTCCGAAATTGTTTTGTACATTGTATTTTGCAATTGTAATAACTATTTTATCTTCTCAAAACTTAAAATGTTTTTTATTAAAATTAAAAAATTTCAAAATTTTGACGTTGGGCAAAATTTATATAATTTAAATATTTTATAACAAATCACTTTGTTTTTGCATTCTTAACTTTTAAAAGTTAATACTATAAATTGTTTTCGTGAATTTTGGTTAAAACTTTCAGAAAAAGTTTGTAAAAATATTTCGTTCAAAAGCTACATAAAACACATAGTATACAAAGTTATATATATATATATATATATAATCACATTTGACACAAAAAACGAAGAAGAGCGTTTAAAATTATGAAGGCTTATTTGATTTTCAGCTGTCATGTGTGTGTGTGTGTGTGTGTTTATAAAAAGTTGAATATTTCCGGTTCTAGATGGTAGAAAAAAAATTAGGTATACTTTTTTTCAGAAATAAAAGATAAGATAATGAAAGATAAATTAAGATAGTAAAATTCAAGATAATTTAAGATAATAAAATTCAAGATCATAAAATTCAAGATTATAAAATTTAAGATTATAAAAATATTGGATTTTTTTTTTCATAATAATTAATTCAGAATGAAAAGATTCGAACACAACATGTCACAATTTCGAACGACAGGCAGATGACAAGATCAACACCAGATCTGACACTTCACTCTCCAATTTTCCACACCATGCCATCACGATGAAATTTGACGCCAAACCGATTTAACTTGCACCAGCCCCTATGTACACGACGATAGAGTTTCAAACTCACAACCTTTCTGTGGCTGGTCCTCTACTATTTCGGCTACCTTGCCCATGGTTAATAATGGATGTGTCATGGTAAGAAATTGCTTTGTGAAATATAAGCCCAAAGACTAAATGTATGAAAGCTTTTAAAATGAAGAGACAATAGGAATATGTTGGATTTTCGACCTTGAATATGGGTTTTCGGTACTACAGTTTACAAAATATATAGAAATACACTCTTCATAATTGAGATAATTATTCAAAGCTGTTTAATGTCTTCGCTACGCTAATAAAAATGCTATTCAGCCATTCGAGTTAAACATATATTGTAATGATACATCAAAATAAATATATTTTGTGTCATACTCTTTAAGACGGTATACAATTATTATAACTTTTATTCTACTCGTATGAAAAGGTTTTCCATGAAGTTAAAAGTAGAGAGCTGCGGGTGTTTGTAGTTCAAGTTTCGTTACTTGATGAGGTAACTTTGAATGTTTGTTGAAAGCAACTTCAATAGGTTACTCAGGGATTGAATCCTATAAATTATCACGCAACATCGCCGGAAACTGAGATGGATTTAATTAGTTCAAAACCGGAAGGATTTTGTCATCTGAAAGTTTGGTTATGCTTACATTGAAAACCTTCGCTTTCTTTTGAAGGGGTTCTGGCAATTTAATGAGCCCCACTTCAAATAAGGCAGAGTAGTTTTCAAGCAACGAAATTCCACATTATGACAGTTTATCCACTATATTTAAAATGTTATCTTAAATTTTCGTTCTATTGAAATCTTGTTAATTTTTCATTGCGCTACATATATTTCTATGGTTTATCACGGTTGAACGGAGCCTTTCATTTCAGACAGTTACAAAACAAATTTCGCAGCCCTGCAAAAAAAGTGACGCAAGTCAAAAAATAAAATTTGTGATGTTATGTCATTGAAAAATACGTATGAGGTTCCCAAGCGTGTTATATTTCTATTATATAGATTATAATAGAAGTTACCATCATAAATACTTACCTGAAATGTAAAAGTAACTTATACTATTTCAATATAAATGTAAGTTTTTCAAATTCTGCAGTTTTTGAGTTGTGTCACTTTTCTTGCCGGGATGCGAAATGAGTTATCAAATTGAAACTTTAAATTACTATTAAGAATCACGCGTTCATTTTTTATTTAAGAGTTTTGAGTACTGTGCGAAATATGTACTTTTGTTTAGGAAGGTAGTTAGGTAAGTAGTTGAATTAACGTAGCACTCTCAAACAACACAATGGGCTATTGGTGATGTTTCGGGATAAATTCCGAAGAAAAAGATCCGAGGAAATCACCTCATTGTTTTAAGCCACAGTCTGATAACGATGTGAACACGAGTTTAATCCCAATCTCCAATATTACGCAACACGACAACGAAGAGACATTTGAGGCCAACAGAGATTTAACGTGCATCAACCACCACTTATACGACGGCGTTTTGATGGATCGAATTTTGAACTCGCTATATTGTGGTTTCTATTTCGTTACCTTACAAGCAGGCTTATAGAAGTCCATTTTTTTAGTGAATATTGGAAGTGTTTACGTTAGGTATTTTGTAAGACAACACACAAGGTCTTTTGACTATCATAGCTTGGCATAGAACATTTCCTATGTATTTAACGAAGCAATTTCTGCGTAAAATCTGTCTTAAAGAAAAATTAATTCAACTTTAACTTTCCTATAAGAGAAAAGTCAAATTAATTTATATCTTTGATTATTAACAATGTTTCATTATTTTGAATTTTACTTCTTACTATTTCACGATAATTAACTAAATCACGATAGTTAAAACTGGATAATCAATTAAGTTGAACTTCGGAAGAAATGAAATTGCTACACGCTGTCTATAAATCGCTTAAATGAATTGTTATCTAAGAAATGTTTCGAAGACAATCTATCGAAGAGAATTTTTTGGAATAAATTTTAAATTTTCGGGCACATATCATGATTAGACATTCGACATCGATACGTTTAAATTCATCCTAATACAATAGACTCCCGTTAGAGTGACCTTGTTGGGACTTTCACTTAAAGGACGTTCCATCACATGGTGGTTATACTGAATATTCCTCTTACAGGATATTTATGTTGAAAGTGGGACAGGAATATCAGTTATACGCTTTATAAATTTTTGCATCCTCAGGAAAAAGTAGAGTCGTACCCTTAAGCAAACTTGCTTTAAAACGTTTGCATCAATAGGAATGTTTTTCTAGCGCATATTCTTCATCCAATTTAAGAGTGCCTTTTCTATAAGCAGGAATTTTGCTTTCCTGATTTGCACTTGCAGCTTGGAATAGGGTTTCTCTGTCCTTTACTATGATAAAGGGAGTGCTTTTAGGAATATCTGGTAAGCTCCTTTTTCGAAAGATGTTTTTTACTGGCACTTTGTTTCCTTTTGTGTGCCTCTTAGGGCATCTCCTCGTGCTTGGACGCGAGTAGAAGAGGTATCGCTATCTAAATAGAAAACAGTTAATTGGTCTACACTGAAGTGCCAAAAGTCATCGGATACTTCCTAATATCGTGTGGGACCTCCTTTTGCCCGGCGAAGTATAGCAACTCTTCGTGGCATTGATTCAACAAGTCGTCGGAAGTCATCTGAATAAATATTCAGTCATGATGTCTGTACAGCCGTTCATAGTTGCGAAATTTTAGCCTGTGCGGAATTTTGAGCATGAACTGACCTTTCGATGATGTTCCATATATGCTCGATGGGATTCATGTTCGGCGATCTTGGTGGCCAAATCATTTGCTGGAATCATCCAGAATGTTCCTCAAACCAATCGCGAACGATTTTGACCCGATGACATGACGCATCGTCATCCTGGAAAATTACATCGTTGTCTGTGTACATGAAGTCCAGGAATGGCTGCAAATGGTCTCCGAGTAGATGACGTTAACCATTTCCAGTCAATGATTGGTTCCGTTTGACCAGAGTATCAATCCATGCTATGTAAAAACAGCCTACACCCTTATAGAGTCACCACCAGCTTGCACAGTGTCTTGTTGACAACTAGTTCACTTAGTATGTCGACAAATGACGATCATTGGTTCGTTAGACTACGTATTATTCAATATTTTTCAGCGGTATGATGAAAAACCACTTGTAGAAGGCAATCGTTCAAATGATTACCAGACGCAAGATGTTCTAGGTCGCATAAAATTATTGTCTGAGGAATCAATAAGACCTACTCGAATGAAAGGTAGGTATTTTAAGTAACGCCTCTCTGGAGCAACACAGAAGGCTATTGGGAACGGTCCGCGATGAAATCAAAAGGAAACTATCCGACGAGGACAAACCGCGTAATTTTGAACCATGGTCAAGTGACTATATTTGGTGGAAACAGGTACGAATAAGTCGTTACCAGCCTGATATTGACAACTGCTTCCCTTCAAGGAGTCTGATGCAACTGTAATTGTATTGCAGAGAACTCTCCAAGACCATTGCAATACCCCACCTTGAGAAAATCGAGAAACCAAGTAAAATACTTTCACAGCATCAGTTTGATATGTAGTTTTGAATACAAAGTAGCCAATGAGAGGTGTAATGTAGTCGGTCATCTCGCGATATATCCGAGATAACACTAAATCTACAATTTCTGTTCTTTCCAAGCTTAGTATTACATTAATTTCGTCTCTACTTCTCCCTTTGTTGCACTCCATTTCATTACTCTCGGTTCAGTTAGGCTACCTCAGCGCTAATTGTAAATAACCAAACAAGCGTCCTTTTCTTATATACAGGGTGTCCCTGAATTCATGGGCCAAACTGTAAATGTAAGTAAAATACATATAAAGAAGCATTTTTTGTATAGCAACATTGGGTCGGAAATTAAAAGTGCAAGTGGAAAAACAAGAAATGCTGAGGAAATGAAAAAAAGCTCTTTACTTACATAATATTTTTAAAGCAGACGATAGAAACGTTTAGTGACGCAGCTTAAAAAAAAAATGAATTTTTGGGAAGAAAAATATTGAATAGTAAAAGTTTATTTAGTTTGCATTATCAAATTGTCTGCAAAACAATTTTATTGAGTTTGAATGGTATTAAGCTACAAACGAGATTATTTGCTGTTAGAGAATTATCTTTGTGTTATAATCTTTGTTGTTGGAAACGATTCTTTGCTTTTAGAGAGTTAGCTTTATGTTAGAATCTTTGCTGTTATTTTTGCGTGATGGAGCAATTTACCTTCTCTGAGAACGCAGACATGCATCTTATGAACGGGGTTGCGAATTGTAACGGAAAAGAGGCGTTAAGGTTGTACCATAAACGCTTCCCCAATAGAACAATGCCTGATCACAAAATTTTTCCACGTTTACACCGCCAGTTTTGCGATAGCGGTTCATTTCATGTCAAGAGACCGCATGCGGGTCGCTGGAGACATGTACGAGGTCCAGAAATAGAAGAACGTATTCATAGAGAGTGTGAAAATAATCCAAGCACAGACACAAGATCGATTGCACGAACTACAGGCGAGAGTAAAAGCACTGTTTGGAAAATTGTGAACGAGGAAAGACTGTTTCCATAGCACTTTACAGAGAACGCAAGCACTGAAGGCAGCTGATTATCCTAGGCGCATAAATTTCTGTATTTGGTTTATGCAGCAAAGTACATTCACTCCGAGCTTCTCTGCAAATGTACTTTTCACAGATGAGGCCAGCTTTACGCGAGACGGAATTTTTAATTTGCACAATTCACATGTGTTGGCTACCTCTAACCCATATGTTACATGTCCGCATGCTTTCCAGGAGCGGTTCTCTCTTTATGTGTGAGCGGGCATTGTGAAAGATTTCCTTATTGGTCCATACTTGCACCCAAATCGACTTAACGGCAGGACGTATCTAATCTTTCTGGAAGAGGTATTACCAGAATTACTTGACAGTGTTCCACTTGCTGTTCGAAATACCATGTGGTTTCAGCACCAGAAATATTAGAAACGTTCTGCCTCTAAGTCTTAACAGAAAGCTAATTCTGCAACAGCAAAACAGTTTGCAGCGTAATGCCATTCACACTCAATAAAACTGTTTTGCAGACGATTTGATAATGCAAACTAAATAAACTTCTACTATTCAATATTTTCCTTCCCAAAAATTCATCTTTTTTTAAAGCTACGTCACTAAACGTTTTTATCGTCTGCTCTAAAAATATTATGTCAGTTTTTTTTCCATTTCCTCAGCATTTCTTGTTTTTCCACCTGCACTTTTCATTTCCGCCCCCATGTTGCTATACAAAAAATGCTTCTTTATATGTATTTTACTTACCCTTAAAGTTTGGCCCATGAATTCAGGGACATTCTGAATAGGCTGCCCCGTTAACGTGTATAAGCACAGGGTGTTGATTTATTTTCAGGCAGTAACCATCGTTGCCTAAGGAGCTCAAAGTTAATCTATCCCCCGTAGTAGACCCACATTTCAATTCATGACTGCAAATGAATCTATTTAATACTCCAGGTGGTTGTCTCACTGAGTTATCGTGTCATTGGTAAAATTTACCATATTCAGATGGACTCGATTCATCCTCAGTTGAAGAAAATTGACCCCAACTTGCTCTCGTCATCATAAAAAAATCAGCAATGTTTTAATGAAATCTATCACTTTATCAGCAATATTGGTCAGATTGTAATGGTAGAAGTTCGAAACCACTTAGTAGGTCAATAAAATGATCTATCCAACATTTATTCATGACTTTTCGTCAAGCACATGTATGTTTTGCGGCAATGCAATGCAATTAGAGTTATGTTGCTTAACAACTGAAATCCAATCGTCGATAGCCGATCCAATTTTGCGTCAATTAATAAACATAAGTTAAGTTTCCAATGCTTCATTGCATCTAGTTCGGCTGGTTAAGGAAGTAGAAATAAGAAGACATTAGGTGAACATTATCTGGCCAGCCAGATCAACCTAATCTGTCTTATTTGATTGGATTTATGTGATTTCGCCATTCGTCGATGAGATCTGTCTCGGACTGAAATAATTAGTCTATTTCTATTGAGGTCACTTGGATGACAATCTGTGGGATCTTTAGTTTCATTAATTACAACCGTTTCTATTTATATATTTGTTCTGTAATACTATAGACACAACAAACAACTTGAGAAACTGGTGGATAAAATGAAAATACAATGTAAAAATAGTAAAAGTGTAAACCTCCAATAAATGACTATTAAAGATTAAGAAGCTGTGAGAATTTTCAATAAACATTTTGGTGCAGCAAAACATGAGAACGGAAGTAAATCACGAGTGAAAATGGTGAGTTTAAATTCTATTCTAGAAATATTGTTAAATATACTTTTCTATATATGTATATTCTAGACATTTTTCTAGAATACCATTCTTGAACTTCAATATTTCCTTTTCTGTTCACTCATCTGCCCTGATAATAGCAGACATTTTGCTGCTTCGAAAAGTTCATTGACAAATTACCACATGTTTTTTATCTTTATAGGTCGTGTTTCGAAGTTTTGGAATTTCACTGCCAGTTTGACTAAAGTTTCATCTCTTTATGGAGAGTTTATTAAGTTTAAAGTACAATGTAGGAATAATAAAAATGCAGACTACACGAAATTTCTTAGTGTTAAAACTATTTACTGCGTTTATTTGAAACGTTAGAGTATACTATTTAGCGAAACTTAGGTTGCAAAATCCATTTCAAATCACATTAATATGAATTAGCAAGTAGTTTAAATAGTTGCTATAAAAAACAGCTTATTTCCTAAGAATGGTTTAGTTTATACATCACCTTCTTTCTGATTAAACGTGTTTCGATTTTATAGAAAGTAGTTAAATTGCAGAATAACCTTGACTATCTCAGTTACTTTTACCACTTGTCAGTTAACTTGATACAAAGATTTTTTAATTTGGAATTATTGTAAAGTTCTCACAATAATACATACTGTGACCAAATTCAATAATATTTATTTTTATCTACGATTTACGAATCCTTTAGTAACAGTAGTAGTAACAAAAGTCGTACAGTTTTCTGCATTTCGTATAGGCTGTTATGTCACTATGTCAATTTAATACGAGCTTCTGGTTTTCCGAGATGACCGAAGTCCACATTATGTAAGATAATAAAGTTTGTATTGTTGTTACTAAAGCACTTCAATTACGGCTTTAGTATTCTACAACTTCAAATATTCGTAAAACATTTAATTCTTATATTACAGATCTGTAAATTGCTTTATCCCTTAAAAATTACCTCACTTAAACTTCATTTAAACGCACACACATAATATAAAACTACATTAAGCCTACAAACAGATGCTTATCAGTGTGATACTGCATTTCATTTTAGTATTTACAATAGAAGGGCATAGATGTCTGTATAAATCTACTGTTAGCCAAATATTAGGCTATACATGCTAAAAATAAGAATAAAATAATTTTAATTGGGGGATATTTTTGTCTTCATTGAAACGCACACACATAAGATAAAATTACATTATTTCCTACAAACATATTACATTTATTAAGCCTACAAACAGATGCTTATCAGTGTGATACTGCATTTCATTGTAGTATCTACAATAGAAGATCATAAGATGTCTGTATAAATCTACTGCTAGCAAAATATTAGGCTATACATGCTAAAAATAAGAATACAATAATTTTAATTGGGGGATATTTTTGTGTCACAGTTTTCTGTTATAATACTGTATGCATATAATTGTGCAGTATATTTTACATTATCTGTTTTAATTACTTTCAAATTCTATTAAATTCATAACTTTACACAAGTGCATGTATTGATTCTAGACCATCAAAAATTACCCACTGACAGTAGTTCCAGCGCGACGTTAATTTTAACTACCCACCTACCCATTCATGTATTGAATTTATAAAACAATTTGGATAGCACTTGAGTAAATTCTATAGAACTTTTTCAGAGATTACACATTACAAAAATAACTATACACATTTCGATGATAAATAATTGCGTTCAGATTCAATAAGTAGAGGTGTTTCAGCAGAAAAATCAAAAGAAGAGAGCTCCTGAGAGTGAAGAATATGCCGTTTGTCTCGCACATTGTAGTCCAAACCCAATTCTAAGGCGTAGGAATATTTTTCCATAAAATACACTTTGGATCAATAAAAGAAATGTCTGACAAATTCCTGTTTCATGCATTTCGTAACAGATGCTATCCTCTCTACTGGAAATACAAAGCAAAAAACGATATCACAGAAGAGAAATTCGTAACTTTACTGAAGAGTAACCATTATGATTGACAACAATATTTACCTATCCTGCACAAACTGTACTTGGAAACATCTATGTTTGTGATATTCGTATTCACCCGACTAGAAGTCCATAGAATATTCCATCAATTTCGTATGCATCCGGCGTTGTATAAGGTCATACATGAACTTAAGATCAGACAGGCTCATGCTACGTGATATCATCTCTAAAACTTAGGTACCGGATATTTTTCTCTGCGAAGATACGCATCTGAAATGCATTATGTAATTTGCTTGCTGATTCAGCAAGTTCCAGTCAGGCGTAATTCCATTTCTGCAGGCGCCAATGTAGCGGGGAAAACAGATTGCAAGCAGTGTGTTGGATCAGATAAAGTAATTTGATTTCAAGAAGTATCAATCAAACAGAAGCAAGTCATCAGGGGACCTCAGAGACTTTTGTTGCGTTATGGAATTATTATGAGAATTATTAGTTTAGAGGAAACACGTCAGGAAGTAAAATGTATTTAAATAATATTTGTATATTTATATGATTTCTGACTTTTTTCTTCGGTTCAGATAGGATATCTTTCGATAAAGTCCAGAGACAAATGCAATATAACAATTCGAGTACTCAAACTATATCAAATTCGACGAAGTCTGAGGCCGTTCTATCACTGTAATGAAATTTTATTATCAAAATAACGACTGCGGAAAAGATAGAATTCCTCTCACAGTTTACAATGTCTCTTGAAAGGTTGGGTGATTTAAGTTTCGTTGATTTCAGTCACGATTTTGCGGTTATCAAGTTTTTGAATCGACAAATGTCTTGATTCGATTTTTATCTGCGTAACAGTCACGTATCTTGGAACTTTGCTTGACAGTCAAGAAAATGGCGAACCGAAAACACATTCATGGAATCAACTGTTTTGAAAACGGCGTCTTTGAACACTCCAGGTTTTGCAGCAGGCACAAATAAAACTATTAAAAAAATCGGAAAGTATGCAAATGCTACTAATACGTGCACGTTCATTTGCTTTGTTTCATTTCTTTAGTGAGCCGCAGTAAATTGACTTGGTTTTCCAATCTCCACTGTTGAACTTGTTTGCTTTTCAGACATAGGACCACGGTTGCCCAGTAGATAGAGGCATTGATAACAACCGGAGGATTGTGAATACATGACCCGATCCAAACATAGATCGTCATATCGTAAGGAGTATTGAACGTTAAATCGGTCATGACCTCCAATGACACAATATTTGCGTGGTGTGGAAATATGAAGAGTGGGGTGCCACCTCATGTGTTGACTTCGTCATATGACAAAAATTACGAGGCGTAGCCTTCGGAATTGATGCCAGATTGATCACCAATAATCAGTTGTGGTTTACTAGTGCGACGCTAATTCATTTACTTATTCCAGATTTTCTTAGGTAATTTAATTAAAAAAATTTCTCGCAATATTACATGAATATGATATGTTGAAAATGATATTGTGAAATATAATATGAATGTGTTATGTTGGAAATGCTATTATGAATATAAAATAAATATGTTTCGAGTATTGGGTATTTTACTCGATACTGCTAACATATCAAATAAAGTGTCATCTATTTTATTACTATTAATGATATTATATTATTTGATATTATTCAGGTGTAGGTATTTAACTAAAATCGCACTGGACAACACAATGGACTATTGGCGATGGTACGGTATCACAACTCGAAGTGAAAGATCTGAGCACAACACCACAAACTTTAAACAACGGTCAGATGACGAAGTCGTACCTGAGTTCTATATTATTCAGGGTCGTCCAACTGGTCTGGTGGTTAAGGTGTTAGCCTCTAGATAGGATAGTCCCTGGTTTGAATGCAGGTCAGTGCATGGATGTTTGTAAGCGTTTGTTGTAAAACCGACTGGTGCACCTTAAAATCTGTTGCGGCCGAAAGTCCTCACGTTGGGTTGATGTGGAAGTTTGGAGAGTGGGGTTCCAGCTCAGGTGTTACCTCGTCATCTGACTGTCGTTCAGAATTGCGTGGTGTTGTCCTCGGATTTTTACCTTAGGGGATTGATCCCGGACCGTCGTCAATAGCCCGTTGTGTTGCTCTTGTACGACGTTAATAAAAAATTGCAAAATTATTTATGCTATTCAGGATAATTTATTAAATGCCTTTCTTCCGAAATTGCAAAACAATAAACTATGAAAATATGTATTCCCTCTTCAACCGAAAATATAAATGAAGTGGAATGTTCCGTGTAAGAACGTTTGCGTACACACCGATAACTATCGTATGTCAGAGACGGACACTTTCAAATTACATTGTTTTATATTGGTCCCGTGCACACGACCATCCGATATTATCAGATGCACCAAAAATGCTATCGGACATTTTGAACTGTCGCACGATCTACTAAACTGGACCGATAAATATCCACTACACCTGCGCTCCGCATTCCAGAATTGCAGTTGTTTACATATTCATCTACATTCGAGTCACAGTAATCAGCTGCCCATGTTTTAAGTTATTGATACGATTAAAAAATGAGTAATGAATCTTATATTATTTTCGGAGATTATAAAACACTGTAGGAAACGCATCTTCCACATATCGTTCGGTTACTAGTGGATAAATCCAAAAAACGTCTATAATTTATGCGCCTTTCGGCAGTACATCCAGTACAAAATAACAATTTATTTTCGGGTACAGCTACAGTCTACGTTTATAGCGGTGGCAACGGCCTTGATGATTTTTTGGAGCATTTCTAAAGTCGTCAAGGAAAGAATTATTACAAAAATCTTTTTCTTTTTAAAACGGAAAATGACAGCTTGAAAACCCATTTGAGAACGTTTAGAAAAGTAACATTTTTTAAATACTTGCACAAGAAGGAATAAGTTTAAACATATTTGTTAACCAGCAAAAAAACTGGGCTGCGAATGTTGGGTAAGTAGAATACTCTGAAACTTATCAATTACACTACATACAGTGGGCACGTAGAAAAGAAAAAGGCTTTTATAAGAAAAAAAACAAGAAATAATCCATCCTAATACGACAGAACTGTTCCGGGAAAAAAAATATAAAAATAAAAAATTCCACAAATGGCGAAGTCAGGACTCTACCGTGACAAAAATAATAATAAAATAAAACTATATAACTGGATAAAAACCATTAAATGAACCAAAGAAATCAAAGAAAAAAAACTTAAAAGGACCAATGCAATCAAAGGATATTTTAAAATTAAAATAACCAATGGAATCAAAGAAAAACTATCAAACGAACCAATTAACTCAAACGACTTTTTCGGATTAAAAAAGATTTTTCTAGAATAATGAAAATAGAAATGTAAAGTTTCCTTTTGCCGAGATTGCCATGTAAACCACAATAAATTTAAATACAGATGGGTTGTCTTAACCTACCGTAACTCGCTACGAGATTTGCGCCAAAAAAAAACCTTTACAAACGTAGACTGTAGCTGTACCAATCGTTTAATACAATTTCATCATGTTCAGACAAAAGTGACGCAGATCTCCGATAAATATAGGACGTAATGTACAAAGGACCATGCCTGAACACAGCCACTTCGATAACTACGCCTCCGACATCCAAGAATTATACACTCATTGTCATAAAAATTTGCGCACCAAGAAATAATTGTGGAATTGTAACGAAACTTGGCATGAAGGTACATGTCGACCATATGCAAATGTTTAGAAATGCAACCTGATTGCGTATTGCATAATGCCAATAGAGGGCGTTGAACTTCGTTCTCCTTGGAGTATAAAACAGGTAAGCAGAGCTTGTTTCAGTGTACTTAATCTTTTGCAAAGGAAACGCCGAGATAGACATGCCTTTACGCCGCCATCGAAGACAATATAAGCAGCTGTCAGAGTTCGAGAGGGGAAGAATCATCAGGATGATGGAGGCTGGGTGGTCAGCTCGTCGAGTAGCTCGTCAAGCAGGCCGTTCTGATTTTACTGTGAGGAGGTGTTGGGACCAGTGGACAGAAGAGACGTCATTTACACAGCGACCAGGCTCAGGACGTCCTCGACAGACCAGTTGTCGAGAAGACCGTCACATCATTCGAAACGCACGCGTAGAGCCAACTGCCTCATTGGCCGTTATCCAGACACAGGCAGCACCTTCACTACGGGTCCCTGTGTCTTCCCGAACCATCGTAAGGCGCATGCCTGAAGGACATCTGGTATCGCTGCGCCCATTACGTGTGCTGTCAATGACACCCACCCACCGACACCTCCGTTTGGATGGGTGTCGCGCACGACGGTATTGGACTGCAACGGAATGGAACCAGGTCGTCTTCAGCGACGAAGCTAGCTTCAATTTGAGCAGTGATGACAATCGTGTTCGTGTGTGGAGGCCCTGTGGTGAACGACTCAATCCTGCCTTAGCTTTACAGCGACACACCGCTCCCACAGCTGGTGTGATGGTATGCGGTGCCATTGCTTACGATACACGGTGACGCCTAATATTGATCCATGGCACAATGACAGCCCAGCGGTACGTCCAAGACATCCTTCAGTCACATGTGATGCCACTCATGACAGGGCTCCCAGGAGCCATTTTTCAACAAGACATTGCTCGGCCACACACAGCAAGGATGTCACAAGACTGCCTCCGCCACATTACCACCCTTCCATGGCCTTCTCGATCCCCAAATTTGTCACCAATCGAGCATATATGGTATCATTTGGGACGGCAAGTTGAACACCCTACGAGTTTGGTCGAACTAGAGGCGCGTTTTCATGGAACGAGATGTCTCAGGATATCATACGGAGCTTTTATTCCTCAATGCCAGCTTGTATCGCATCGTGCATTCGCGCTAGAGGGGGTCCAACAGAGTACTAAAACTTCCGTTCATTTGTACTTTTTTCTGCAATAAAGGATCCTTTTTCTTTGATTTTCTAATCACTTACTTATATCAAAGTAGTACGTACATGTGTAAAATTTCGTTGCATTTTGACGACTTTTTCTTGGTGCGCAAATTTTTATGGCAATGAGTGTATATGTGTTTAATAACAATCTAACAACCATTTTATATAACGTCACTAGTGCAAGGGTTTTTTCATTTTTGCAAAAGACAGTCATTGGAAACTCAATCCTCTCTCAATGGTTGGTCCGATAGCTCTATTAGTGAACTGTATTCTAATTAGCAATATTTTCATTAAGGCTAAGGAGTCCTCGTTTGTTTAAATAATTCACTAAACGATGTTTTTAGTAGAATAAGACTAAAGTTACTTTATTAAACACAATGTACGAAAATAACATGATTCACAGGAAAAAATACGAGCGTCTTTTCGTGTTGAGTTTGTATCTTTCGTGTTGAAGTTGTACGCTGACAACATATACTTTAAATATTTAAAAAATAAATAGCTAGTCACAACATCGTTTTCATCAGGTCTAAAAGAACACCCTTCTCCTTAGTGTATACATTATTTCGGTTTCGTTCGTTTTGGACAGATCGTTTTTGGAGTTTCCTCCATTGATTTCTTAGATTTTAAAATTTTCGAATCGGGTATTAAGCGTCTCTGACAGAACTTGTAGAATGCATGAGAAATTTTCCAAAGCCGCCCACTATCACACAATTAAGGCATTTTTTTGGATTATTTAATTTCTACAGACGTTTTGTGTCCAAAGAAGTTCATATATTAGCCCATTTAAATGTATTTTTAGGCGTCATAAAAAAAAAGAAATCTTTACGAATTACGGAAAAAAAACCTAATGACACTTCAATGGACTGATGGTACAATAGCAATCATTTTTGGATGCTAAAAAAGCTTTAGCAAGTGCAAATCTTCTGCGACATCCGACACCCGGAGCGAAACTGAGTGTCTGGGTTGATGCAAGCGATTTAACTGTTGGCGGTACTCTCATGCAACGGAATAAAAATGCCTGAAGGGCTATTTCATTTCCATCTACCAAGGTTTCCAAAAGCCAAAGGAACTGGTCTACTTAGGACTGAGAGCGAAAAGCAATATACACATCAGTCAAATGATTCAGACATATGCTCAAAGTTCGTGATTTCATCATTTTCACTGATAAAAATCCTTTGATTTACGCCTTCAACAGAAGCCAGATAAGGGTTCGCCAAGACAAATCCGTCATTTAAACTATATCTCTCAATTTTCAACAGATGTCCGCCATACAAAAGGCACTAATAACGTCGTTGCTGATGCATTATCTCGCATAGAAGTGGGCACTGTCTCTTCTCCATTAAATTTTCAAGAATTTGCTTCAGCCCAAGCGAATGATTCAGAGTTAAAGGTGATTTTAAACAAAAACGTCACCACTAATTTTGGAAAAGACTTATTTTCCAATCGCTAATTTGGAACTGTTGTGCGACATGTCCACCAGACAATCTAGACCATTTTTCCAACAATCATATCGACTTTCATACTTTCTTTATCATACTTTCTTATCGAAAAATCACATTAAACCAACTTCATGGACTTTCCCATCTAGGAATCTCCTCTACAAATAAGTTGATAACTCCTCGATGTGTTGGCCAGCTATGAACAAATGGATTAAAGAGCATGTACAATGTTGTATTCCTTGTCAACGTTCTAAAGTCCATCGCCACCCAAAGACTCCACTTGGTACTTTCGCTCTACCAAATGCTCTATTTTCCCATATACATTTGGATTTCATTGGACCACTGCCATCCTCTGACGGCCAACGTTATTGCCTCACGATAACTGATCGTTTCACTCGCTGGCCTGAAGTAGTACCAACTACTGACATGACTGCGTAAACGGTTGGTCGAGCACTATTAAGTGGTTGGGTTTCCATATTCGGCTGTCGTACAGCAATAACAACAGATCAGGGCAGAAGTTTCGAATCAAATCTCTTTAGACAGCAAACTAAAGTGCTTGGAAACCACCACATCCATTCCGTAACGTATATGGACCCAAAGCTAATGGGTCAAATAGAACTTTTTATTGTCACCTCAAAAGTGCTTTTAAATGCCGTGAGCATACAAAGTGGACCGAGGTTCTGCCAATTGTTTTACTAGGATTGCGATCTGCCTTAAAGAAGGATTTAACGCAAAATGTGCAGAACTTGTGTATGGAACCCAACACTTCTTTTACCATCTGACGTTTTGTTAAGTGAACAAGTTTCTTCAACAGCCTTACGTAGATCAACTTCACACATTGATGCAAACTGCAAATCCAATTGCAACATCAAAACATTGCAGTGATTCAATCTATATTCATCCCTCATTGGAAACATGTTCTCGTGTATTTTTAGGTGTGAACTGTCATAAACCTACGTTGTCTCACCCTTATACTGGACCACATCCTGTTCCCGATCGTTCGGAAAAGATCTTTGGAGTATTATAAATGGCAAAACAATTTCTGTCACATTAGACAGAGTAAGGCCTGCCCATATTCTGCTTGACGATCGCATCATCAATTTATTTTTGCTTTCTAGATCTACAGAGAGTCCAGGGAACCTATTCAACTTCTCACAACAAGAAGTGGAAGAACTATATATTTCCCCAAAAGTCTTATTGAATGCATTTAATGTTGCATTTGTACACGATTATCATTGTATATTTGTGTTTATTCATTCATTTTCCAATTTTTCTAATTTTTTATTTCCTTCAAAAAACAAAGAAGAAGCATAACTCCACATATTTAGTCCATACTATTCAAACGCAAATGTGCGTACTTTTCTTAAATTTGTGCTTTTATATTTTCAATATGTATAATCCTCTATTATGATTGTAAGTATATCGTTCCTCGGTATCCCTCATTCACTGGGGGGGGGGCACTCTATGGACAGTACGCATTGAAAATCATTCTCCTTCCTTCCTTCCTTGTGTGGAGCAAGACCTTACTGTGTCACCCTAACTTGGGCATATGCCAAAAACAAACGATTCGCGTAATATCTCTCTCACAGCAGATGTTTGTAATGCACTTGCGCGGAGCATTACAAACGGAAAGCGTGACAACATTCTTACTTCTTAAATTTTCTTTTCGGTTGTTGTTCGTCTTGTGGAATAAATTATTGTGTTGTAACTATTGAAGTATTAATTGCACACCAACGAATACTACAATATAATGCCTGAATCTCACCCACGCGCTAAGAGCGTCCTATATAACACGTGGGAGACGTTTACAATATATGAGAGATTTAACAGTCGTGACGTGAGTCTACTGTATATGATTCACCAATAAACACCTGTGATGTTTATCACCTTCAATAACCAAACACGAGATTGTAAAATTAACAACTTAATTAGATGATAAAAAGAACAAACACAAAACAAACATCATTTGAGCCGGTGCAGTGTCCATCTCACATTAAAACAAATCAACCTCTCTCAACCGAGGCAAACATTCGAATCCCCTTTTCTCTATGGCAAACCCTTCCATGTAGGAGGGGAGCCGCCAAGAACTCTCCTAAAATGATCACCAACAGCAGCCACATACCACAACGACCATCTATATAGCATAACGTCTGCATAATAAAAATGAACTGCTTATTATATGAGAGGAATCTACAGAAACAGAAGGATCAAGTCTAAAATCAGATAATGAAGATTCAAGCGTTTTCGTCCGATGATTTTCGTGATGTCTGCAATGTTACTAGCAAAACGCACATGGATAAGAAACGTTTCCCATAAAAGAATAGAGTACGAAACGGAGTTTTAAACAATAACGGGGCCCAAGGGATGTCCGGAGAACCCCAGAGAGGTTGGATTGTTTGAACAGAAACTTATGGCCTCTCTGCACTGTTATCGTACTGGACTTTAAGCAGGATTTACAATCATCCGAGCAGATTAATCTGTGTGAGCCACGTAGATAGGTTGCTTTTATAGTTTCGCAAATTCACTTTCATGTGAGAGGGAGGAGAGGGAGTAGGAAAGAAAACCAGACTGTTGCAACAATTTTACTTTTTCTGCCAAAATGCTACCGCTTGATAAATACTGGAGTTAACTTAAAATGTAGTTTATCGCCGACTACACAACATTTTGCATTTAATTTAATTGGAGTTGAGCAATCAACTATCATTTTCAATTCGAAATTTATTTTTTAGAATTTTTAGAGGCGAGGTGTTGAAATCAAATTTAAAAAATACTACTGATTTCACGTCTGGAATGTGAAGAGCAAACATGAATCACCTCAGCAAGACTACCGCCATCTTTATTTAGATTTGCAGGAAATGCCTCTTATAAAGAGCCGTGGTAACGGGTTGAAAGAGTTACGGATTAGCAATTGAAGGGTAGTGAGTTAGAATCCAACCAAAGACCATGGTATACAAAGGAAATGGTGCACTTTAAATCTGTCGCGGCAATAAATGTCTTCACGTTGTCGTTGCCTGGAAGTTTGGAGAGTGGAGTGACAGCTTAGGTGTGACCTCGTCACCTGACCGTTTTTCAAAATTACGTGGATAACTCTGATCCTTCCCTTCATGTTTGATGCGACGTTAATTAAAATACCAACCAAACCTCTCATAAAAGAAGCTCCGAAAATATTTTTAACTGGTGTTAAGTGGTAAATTGTTTTTATACTGGATTTTCCTGTTTAAAACTTCAATTTAAGGTAAGGATGTATTTTAATTAACGCCGTCCTGGAGCAACACAACGGGATATTGACGAAGGTCCAGGATCAATCTTCCAAGGGATAGATCGAAGGACAACACCACGTAATTCTGAACCACGATCAGGTTATTCCCCACTCTCCAAACTTCCAACCCACGCCAATAGGAGGACGTTTGAGGCCACAAAGAATTTAACGCGCACCAGGTCCCTTTGTACACGACGGTCTTTGGACGGTTGGATTCGAATTGATAACTCTCCGGTTGCTAATCTGCTACTACAACCGAGTTATCGCGGCCCGGCAAACTTTAAGTGAAGGTAGGAATAACAAATTTAAGCCATATTCACCTGGAGATATCTAGAACGAGAACTGCTCCCGTCAACAAGACTGGGTGAAGGTGGTATCTATAGTAACAAGACTCGTTGCTTTTCACTAGGGTTGACTCGGTAATGGTAGTGGTAATGGTAATTTTAGTTAACGTCGTACTAGAGCAACACAACGGGCTATTGACGACGGTCCGGGATCAGTCCCTTAAGGGATAGATCCGAAGGGTTGACTCGGAAATGAAGTAATAATATTTCATTAATAGATCTTGCTATGAAATAAACACAGCATATAGATTGGAGTCCCTGTCGTAAACTACCGATCTGGTGGTTAATGTGTTAGCCTCTAGATCGGAAGGCTCCTGGTTCAAATCCGGGTCAGATGGATGTTTGTATGCGTGTGGTGTAGAGTCGGCTGGTGCACCTTAAGGGGACCGGGAAAGCAAAATTCGACTAAAAAACCAATTTCTATTTTATTGCTCCTTTATATAGTTCAAAATCTCCTCTTTCCAATGATATATCACACTAGGTAATAGAATAAGAGGAAGTTTGAAAATTATGCACGTTTCCAATAAGCACTTCACATCTGACACGGCCTTTCAAATGTAAACAAACCGTTTGTGGACATTTCTAATCTTTGTTGCTCAACAATGTATATTATATTTTTTACTTTACTTTACTCAAATTATTTTCGATAATATGGTAACAGTAGAGTTAACTGTAATCATTTAGTTTTTTTCTAACTATTTTTATTAATTTTACCATGCGATATAAGTTAGCACTTTCTGAGACATGACATTTGATCTATTATGGACTAGCAATAAGGATAAATGTTGGTTTTCTGCACAATATGCAACAATCTGTCTGGGCAGAATATTTTTATTTATTGTCAAGTAACTTAAATCCAAATCACGGTCTTTGTCCAGTTGGGAATGAAATCTGGTGGAAATTTCAACGTGCTGTAGCTAAAAGTGATGTGTATTACCATGATAAACACACACATATTGCCTTGCCTTATACTGCCTACATTTTGAAGACAATTAAATCAAATTTCAGAGACTTAGCGAATCCAGAATTGTTGAAAAAATGTGTTCACGGAAAGACTCAAAACCCAAATGAATCGGTGATTCGGACTCGCGTTCCAAAAAATGTGTTTGTAACCATCCAAACTTTAAAACTGGGAGTGTTTGATGCTGTTTCCTGCTGCAACAGTGGAAATATTATAAAGTGCTATACATTATCTAGAGTTAAAATCAATCCAAGCTGCCATTTTATACAAATTTTTGAGAAAACTGGACTAAGACCGTGTTATCGATGGAGAGCGAAAACTCTCCGAATACAGTAAAAAGGCCCGCCATAGAAAGAAAAGCATAAAAAAAAATTGAAGATACATGTATTAAAAATGAAAGAGATCACCCTTTATATAAATCAGGGTTTCAATAAGGTTAGACGTAAAATTATTTATAAAAATTCATTTTAAATGTTTAAATCCATTTTTCTCAAAACTTAGATTTTGAAGTTTCATGACCCATTTTCTCAGAATCTACTGAACATAATGACTTAATATTTTTATGACATATTTGTATTATATCTCTAAAGATTTTAACACGAGCATTTTTTAATTTTTTGAAAATTGGATTTTTTAGAAATTTAAATGTCTTAAAAAATGCTATCTAAAAAGTGATATTCAGTTAAAAATTTCTATAAAATTAAAATTTTTAAATTAAAAAAAAGTGAGCTGTTAAAGTTTGTATAACATATCAGTTTAACCACCATACAAATTTTGTGTTGATTACTATTATAGTTATTGAGAAAAAGGGTCTTGAATTTCGTGAATTTAACATGGAGGAGATAGGGCCTTCCCGGTCCCCTTAACCCCTTGGGTACATTTGATGACTGAGAAACGTCAAGCACTTGTTTTACCTTAGTTACAGATGACGTGTTTGATTCGTCTTTCAAACTTGTACAAAATTAAACATTTACACTCTTGTTCATGGCAAAAGTGATTGGTGTTACGAGACTCTACTTGAATCAAATTATTCAATCGTTCTCTACAGAAAAACTTTATTTAATCTGACCCCAAGCATAGAAATATTTACACGGTTGCGTTATCAGACATTCTTTTTTGGAATGAACGCGGAGATCAGAAGCTGTGCGATCTCTCTCATACTGTTGCCATTCGTATCAAAAGAAATTATACATAAATATAACTCAAACTAGAGTAGAAACGATAATACGAAAAGATAACAGTAATTAGTGTACAGACGATAATATGAAAATAAAGCAGTAACTAATGTGCAAACGATAATCCGAATTTATTTATTTTTAAATAAATCTGTACCAAAGGGGTTACATTTGCCGTGGCCGAATGCCCTCACGTTGGGTTGGTGTGGAAGTTTGGAGAGTAAGATGCCAGCTGAGGTGTTGCCTCGTCATCTGACCATAGTTAAAAATAACGTGGTGTTGTCCTAGGATATTTCCCTTAGGTGATTGATCCCGGACCATCGACACTAGCCCGTTGTGTTGCTCTAGTACGACGTTGATTGCAAATTCCCAATTGCCAATTAGAATTAATCAAAATTGATTTGAAACACAATAAAATCCTATGTTTTTGGGCGATTGTTTCAAATGGTATGGTAATTAATAGGGTTAGGATATGTCTTATTCCTGTGACAGGTAATGGATGTGTATACCTTCAAGAATTAGTTGTCGAGCATTTGTTGGCAAATCTCTGAGTTAAAACCAGGAAGTTGCTTCAAATCACCTAGAACTGGCGGATATGCATTCCTGAAAGGCGAAAGGGAAGTTGTCCCACGTTTGCATCTACCTTAGCCTTTACGCAGCGGTGCTTAGATTTTTTCAATCGTCTTACAGCACGGCTTTTCTCTTGGTTCACCGAGCCCCCATATCTAACTACCTAACATGAGCGATAGGGCCGTGAGTTGCATTTAAGACTGACGCTTCCCTTTCATAGTATCATTTGGCGTGAGAAAAGATATCACCTGACGACTTTTTGCTTCCCCAAAGCGTTTACATCTCACGGTCGGAAAGGCAGGGGTCAGCGAACAAAAGAAGGGATCCTCTAGAAGGTCAGTCGCTGACAGCTCTTAAAGAGAGATCGATGCCAGCGGTCACTCAAACGGCCACAGCTACCATGCCGCTGGTGTTAACGATATATTTTAATGGTAACATAAGTCAATCTGACTCATCGAAAAGGTTAAAGAAACTGGGATATTTCAAGCGGCTAACCTGTTTCTTTACATACGAGATTCGAACTCGTGACCAATCGCTTCCATCTACCAGTTTCTTGAGATTTACTCCTCAGCCACTAAGCCGCAATTCTGCCTTTGACTTGAGTTTCAATGACTTTTAATGACAGAAAATACATTTAAGAGATATATTTATAGCACCAAAATTGCCCTAAAACACAAGACAATAACATAAAAGTTGTATTTTTTTAAGAACTTGATGAAAAGAATGGCATGAAACAACAAAGAAAATAAACATTTCCTGTGTGTATTAACAAAATATAATTCAACGTATTCTCTGCTCTATTGTTCTTGTAAATCAAAATCTTATGCTCCATAAAATGAAACGATTGAAATGCAAATTGACCAAAAAAATAACCCTTTCCTTGAAAACATAGTTTGACAAAATAATGTTTCAAAAATAACAACGAATGTTTTAAAATGACGAAAAAACAGAAAGAATAATTTCCAGTTTGCGTAAAAACGACGAAAAATGCATGAAAAGTCATAATGAGGGAATTTTAATGTTAGTGTAGTTTATTTTCGCGAAAGAAATTTCTATTCACTCGAATAAATTTTCAATCCTTCCAAAGGAAGAAACAACTCACCTTTTTCGAGTCTTCGAAATTGAAAAAGAAATAAACACTATAAACCTGTATTAAATTTTTTTTTTCTTAGATTATAATTTTATTATCTATATAATTCTCTTACGTGAAATACAAAAAAAGACGTTAATTTTTATTGCGATTTTGCAACACTGAATGATTGTTTGTTTACCACGAATCCTCGCGCCTCAATTGAATTTATAGCGTTATCGGATGAAATTTTATTGAAACAAAATGAATACTAATCGAGCTGTTGCAGCTTACGAGCAACATGCTGGGTATTCGATTTCATAAGAAGAGGTCACATTTCAAGTCAAAATTTGCTCAAAGTTTTCATTTTAATTCCAAATCGTTCGAGTTCTGATTCCAGAGGTACCTCATAACTTTTCTGTAGCACAACAAATTTAAACTTGAAAAATATTTTTTTGGAAGATCATATTTTGTAAACAATCCCTTCTGCGAGAACACATGTCTTTATTGATGTGAGCGAAGGGAATAAGTTTCGCGTATCAAACCAATGAGAATATTGCAAAGCAATCCTCCGGTGGTTAGTGAGCGTCAGCGATCAAGGGGCGGGTCCCCCTCCCTTTTTTTATTTCGTTTAAGATGATTATTTAAGTATAGTTACTCAGATGTTTCAATATAAAACTTGCGTTAATACGTAAAAAAAAAATTTTCAAATGCTGCATTCACTGAACTTAAATACATTGCATCAATTATAGAACATTGAACTAAATGGTGTTAAATGCATTGCATGTGATACTTGTACAAACACATGGACACAAAATCAAACATATTACGGGAAGACGGACATACAGACATACACAACCAAATTCAGTTGCTAAATTAATGTAAGTACGCACAGTATACAAAGTTTCATGAAAACATATTCAACCGTTTGGACGTAGCACGAGCACACACAGACCAACAGATGGACAGACACAAAACTCACAAGAGATGGATTTTGCATCAGAAAATTTCAAATACTACATTCATTGAACTTACATATGGTGCATCGAATGTGGAACATTGAATTAAATCATATTAAATGAATTGCATGTGATACTTGTACAAACACATGGACACAAAAACAAACATATTACGGGAAGACGGACATACAGACATACACAACCAAATTCAGTTGCTAAATTAATGTAAATACGCACAGTATACAAAGTTTCATGAAAACATATTCAACCGTTTGGACGTAGCACGAGCACACACAGACCAACAGATGGACAGACACAAAACTCACAAGAGATGGATTTTGCATCAGAAAATTTCAAATACTACATTCATTGAACTTACATATGATGCATCGAATGTGGAACAGTGAATTAAATCATATTAAATGAATTGCATGTGATACTTGTACAAACACATGGACACAAAATCAAACATATTACGGGAAGACGGACATACAGACATACACAACCAAATTCAGTTGCTAAATTAATGTAAGTACGCACAGTATACAAAGTTTCATGAAAACATATTCAACCGTTTGGACGTAGCACGAGCACACACAGACCAACAGATGGACAGACACAAAACTCACAAGAGATGGATTTTGCATCAGAAAATTTCAAATACTACATTCATTGAACTTACATATGGTGCATCGAATGTGGAACATTGAATTAAATCATATTAAATGAATTTCATGTGATACTTGTACAAACACATGGACACAAAATCAAACATATTACGGGAAGACGGACATACAGACATACACAACCAAATTCAGTTACTAAATTAATGTAAGTACGCACAGTATACAAAGTTTCATGAAAACATATTCAACCGTTTGGACGTAGCACGAGCACACTCTGACCAACAGATGGACAGACAGACACAAAACTCACAAGATATGGATTTTGCATCAGAAAATTTCAAATACTACATTCACTGAACTTACCTATGGTGCATCGAATGTAGAACATTGAATCAAATCATATTAAATGAATTTTATGCAATACTTGCACAAACACATGGACACAAAATCGAACATATTATGGGAAGACGGATAGACACAGACATACTCAACACATTCAGTCAGTAAATGAATGTAAGTACTCAAAGTATGCATAGTTTCATGAAAACATATTCAACCGTTTGGACGTAGCACGAGCACACACTGACCAACAGATGGACAGACAGACACAAAACTCACAAGATATGGATTTTGCATCAGAAAATTTCAAATACTTCCTTCACTGAACTTACCTATGGTGCATCGAATGTAGAACATTGAATCAAATCATATTAAATGAATTGTATGCAATACTTGTACAAACACATGGACACAAAATCGAACATATTATGGGAAGACGGATAGACACAGACATACTCAACACATTCAGTCAGTAAATGAATGTAAGTACTCAAAGTATGCAAAGTTTCATGAAAATATATTCTACCGTTTGGACGGGCACACAGAGACAGACATCAAACGCACAAGAGATGGATATTGCATCAGAAGGGCTCAAAATGGATATCAAACTTAAAATGGGTAGAAAATATTCAATGTACAAATTCCACTCTTATTTTTATATATTTATCAATTCAGGTAAAAATGTAAAATGCACCGGATAAATTAAAGTTAAGATTATACGAGGAAGTTATTAGATGTGTATTTATTTTACTAAAATTTTGAATCAGAAATGTAAAGTTTTGGTGTATAGCATACATTTTATTCTGCATAATGCGCTAATACTGGTTTTTATAAGAAAACTAATTCTTCTCTAGCAAGCTGGGAACTTCTTTAGTTTGACTATCCATTGTTCATTCGAAAACTTAAAAATAAAAAAAAACGTGAAATAATTTATTTTTACCAAATAATTTAGCTTTGGATCACATTTTCAAATCAACAAAAAGCTTTGTCTTAAGATTCCAGACGTGAACAAAAGATTTTTAATGCTGAAAGAGTTATTTCTTTCAAGGTCTGTTTAATGTTTAAAGATATTTGGATTAAGAAACTCGCTGAACGCAGCACTTATCAATGTGCTCTTAAGATGTCCCCGATTTAAGATGTTAGTTAAATAGAAGACGGCTGCACTATTTGTCTTAATGTTTCATTTCAAATTGCAGATTTTGCTAAGTGTATTACAAATATATTGAACGGAGCGAAATGTGTGAGTAAAAATGGAAATTTGCAAAATCGATATGCATTAATATAAATAACTGATGAAGGTACTAATTATTGATTATATTCTCGGTACAAATAAGTCTCTTATGATGCGTGGATTTTACAGTGACCTAAATGAGTATAAGATTCTTAAAATTTGAAAGTACTTGCAATTCAAATTGAGAAAAAAAAGGTGATCCGAAAAAGGTAAGATATAAGAAACATTTTATTTAAAAATATTTTCAAC
Source organism: Metellina segmentata (assembly GCA_947359465.1). Lineage (NCBI taxonomy): Eukaryota > Metazoa > Arthropoda > Arachnida > Araneae > Tetragnathidae > Metellina > Metellina segmentata. Next base: position 79,948,752 of record OX375880.1, on the reverse strand, counting down.
AGTCGGGGAATGATCTTTTACTAAAAACAGGTAAAAAAGATGCCATATTCAATTGAAATTCTGGTGAATAATTAACATAAAACATTACTGACCTTCAGTTTGTACTACCAAAAGTATAGATAAACAGAAGGCCGATTTCAAAACTTGGATTCGAATATGGACCTGTGGGCGGTAGCTCGGTTGAAGAGTGACGGATTAGCAAGCGGAGAGTTGCGAGTTCGAATCCAACCATACTGTCATGAACAAGGAGACTGGTGTACGTTAAATATGTCAGAACCTCAAATGTCTTCACGTTGGATTGGTGTGGAAGTTTCGCGAGTGGGGTACCAGTTGAGGTGTGACCTCGTTATCCAAAGACTGCGTGTACAAAGGGGCTATTGCGCATTTAATATCTCACGGCTTAAATTGTCCTCATGTTGACGTGGTGTGGACGTTTGGAAAGTGGGTGCCAACTCAGGTGTGGTCATCCGATAATTTTTCAAAATTACGTGATTTTCATCTAGGATCTTTTCTTTTGGAATTGAGGCCGAGCCGTCGTCAATAGCCTGTTGAATAGCTCCAGTGTGACGCAATTAAATATCTACCTACATCAAAGTACTTTCATGAAATGTTGCATATAAGAACAATGGGGTTTCTTTCTCAATTTCAATTATTCACCAAACGCACTCTGGTTAAAACACCTTAATCTAAAGAAATATAAAACTGCCTAAATTATTTAATCTAGATTGGAACGATAACGGTGCATCTGTTTCTAACGTTCAAAGCTCCAAGATGGGAGACAATAGCTTAAATTCACGATTACAAATTTGTTAGAGAACAATTTCCTTTATTTTCTTCTTTCAAGAAACTAAAAGAGTATTACAATCCACCCTTGCAGTGAAGCGCGACACTTTTAAAAGGCGATGGAAAGACAGGAAGCTTTTCATTTCAATTCTTTTAGTGAAGAGAAATCAAATCTAATTTAATCTAGAAAAGAATGTAGTTGGATTTTTTTTTTACAAAAAGTAAAGTGATTGGAGATCGTATATTGAGGATTTAGCGGTAAGCCAAAAGCCGTTCTTGCGATTTCTTTTCACGAATTGGTTGATGGAATTAGGATTAGTGACCATCAAAATGTCTTTTTAACAGTTCTTTTATTTGAAGTTGTTTATTGATTGTATCTGACTTTTATTTCGAATTTCAAAGTAAAGAAATATCAATCGCAATTTAATTTATATGTAGGATAAATCTAAGCATTATTACTATACATAATTTCATTTGATAAAAATATTTTATTCGTGTTTTCTAAATTAACTAGGGTTAGGCTGGGTAATTGTAAACAAGGGTTAATTGGAAACAAGGTATACAAGCGCCCACGTGAAATTCCGAGAAACTAAAAAGGTGTGAAATATGAAAGCTGGCAACTCTGCGGATGTAATATGGGGATTCCGTATTTATTTGAACCACAGCTGATAGCAATCTGTTTAGTTAAAAAAATTGTGGTTGAAAAGTTTGGGTTTTAAAGTTTTTGTGTGTTGCATTTTTTCCGCTGTCATCCATAATATATTGAAAAATATGTTCTTCCAATTCTTTATTACGGTCAGTTATGCTTCTATCGAACAGAAAATCATTAACTTTTCCTTCTGGGAGCTTTAATGCATCTACAGTTGAATGTTTGAAATTACCCCACATTTTTCAAGGGACGGGGTAATTGTAAATATAACTTTGCCAATAGTTTCGTTCAATTTGGATGGAAAATCAATCTGTTTTTCCGTGTAATTTTGTATTTAATCGTAAAAGTACGTTTGAATTGCATTTAGTAGCATTTTTCGTTTTCTTGGGGAGCAGGAAGACTGATTTATTAAAACGTCACACATAAGTGAAGTTCTTACAACTGACCAAGTACTGCAGCGCTTGAAGGAGGCAAAAGAGAAAAAGAACAAAAATGAGTCGAGTGAGAAGAAATTGAAAGAGCCAAGAGTAAGCAAGAAACCAAGAAAAGAACAAATGGAAAGGAAAGCAGAATTCGGGGACAGCGAGGATTAGGACCTATTGAAAGAATTGACTAACATTGACGATGAAGAGTTTGAAGTTGTACAAACATTCAAGCAAAATATAGACCACTAGCTTGTTGGGGAAGTTAAATATTTTGGAGCGATTCATGGAAGACATTGAAACGACTACGGTTCTGCTTGTAGGTGTTGGGGGGGGGGGAATTTTTCGCATGTATGAAGGGTGGATGTCGATTCAGAAGAGGAGTTTGAGATTACCTGACTCAAATGCATCGACAAAATTCGCTGTGGTTTAAAAATACTAGTTCGGTGTTACCAAAGACCATGTCAAAGCAATTTTACCTACTCCAACCTGTAGCAAAGAAGGCCGTAAAGAAATTTTCGAATTTGAGGGCACTGTTAATTTGTAAGAAATGTACTATTTGCTGGTTTTTGTACCCAAGTTTGTATTTTTAAAGTTTTAGGTTTTTTTTGTTTTTAATTTTTTGTGTTTTACACTAAATACACTGATGTCCAAATTTAAGGTCGCAAACATAAAATCGATGAGAACTGGAGAAATATTAAGTTTATTGCAAAAAAATTTGGCACAGAGATATATTATTATGAGAGAAAGCATATAAGAACATAACAATATGAAAAAGAGTTTAATTGTTAGTTAAGATACAGGTTATATAAAAATGTGCTCTCTGCTAAACGTCTATTTTCTGTTTGCTGGAAATTATTTTTCCAGACGAAGCAGCAAGGTCACGTGAAAGCTCTGTAGCCGTTGTCTGCCTATGCTGCCGTGCACTTAATGCCAAGTAGAGATCCTGTGGAGGTGTCGTCGCTCTTGGTCCGCCTTGTGATAGCACCACTTGTTGAAATAGTACCACTACTCCTGGTGAAGTTGTTTGGAATTGATAACACAACCTGGATACTACTTTTAGTGCCAATTTTAACCATCGAGCCATCTCTGCTTCAGACTGCCCAGCTTCAAGCCTGCCAACGGCTCTCTATCTGTTTGAATCATCTAAACGATTATGAGAACTCATTCTCATTACAAACAGTCGATCTTGTGGGTTTTAACGCAATATTCACAACATTCAAGAGAAAATACCAGGTGCTTAAATGGTCAAATTCCACGTTGTTCTACAAAACTAACGCCAAACACCATTTATTCCAAACTGGAGGCTAACATTGTGCTACCCGTTCTTCAAAATATATAAAAAAAATGTTATTAAATTTTCTGGTAGCAATTTTGAATTATTTTGAAAAACGTGTTTGTGACCTTCATTTTGGACCCTGGAAGTTCACCTCATAATCAATGCAACTTTCAAGTGTGACTACATTTTGCTGGGGCAAGAAGTGGGTGTATTTGGTAAATGTAAAGATCAAAACGGGGTAGTAGTAAACATGGTATTGGAAGGGTAAAAATACCATTGAAGTTCCTTCTACTTCCATGACTACTGCTCATGATGTCACTTGTTCACTATTCAATGTCACGAATCATTCAATTCAATGTCACAATCAATTCAAGGAAAATCGTTGTTTACAAGTACCTTTACTTTCAGAGGTAATTGTAAACAGCCTAGACGGGTGCTAAATTTCTTATCTGGAATCTTCGTACTAATTAAATATCAAAGTAGAATAGTGGCAAGTTAGTTTAGTAGTATGAGCAATGTTTAATTACTTTATCACGAGTTTGAAAATAGGGATTTAAAGTGAACATACAAATTATGTTTACAATTACCCCGCCTTACCCTAGCACAGATCCTTGTCCTATTATAATGCTATTGGATATTTCTTTTATTTTATAAAATACTCTTTAAATTACTCTAATACAAAATCGACTTGATAATTAAATTAATAGCACTGGTAACAAATTATTGCTTACTATTGAGTAGACTTTCCAAAGTGTAGTGAAGGCTGAACACATTTTACAGTAAGACAACCTTCAAAACAAAGTAGTGAATTAAATACATGAAATGTATTTATAAAAATTGTAATAAAACGTCGGATAACTAGTAACACACAAAATGAAAAACATAGTTGATATCAAAAATATCGTCGATGTTAAAAAACATAACAAAGCACAAATAGTAGACGTTAGCACCTTCATTTTTAGGAAAACGACATTGAAAAAAATTACTCTGCATGCGTTACTTCCGCAATGTGTTTTTAAGAAGAAATCTAGCCTTCATGTAAAGAAAAAACTACTGGGTGAACTTCACCAGTTTAAAGAACCTCCCATTCTGGTCTAGAAAAGCTAAAAAATTCATATTTGAAATTTGTTAATGTGTTTCAATATGTTAATGTGTTCAACGAGAAATATTACAACACCTGGATGTCCTTTTGTCCCCCGGTATGCAGCGTGTTTGAGAGCTGCCCTGCTCGTAATGTATGCTCAAACGATTCTTAAAATTTGACCATTTGCATCTCTAACGCAGATGTACCACTCCTCCAAATTTCATTTACACCGGTCAACTTTTTCCAAATGTAACTTTTTGATTTGTAATTATCCCATATGAGACCATGAAATACTCCCAAATTACATAAATGTTGTTGTGCGGGCCATATATGGCCCAATTGGGGGTGCCATTGCCCTGGAGGTTTGGACTTCTTCATGCATGACACATTCGTTTTACAGGAAGGTCCCTTTCACACATCCATTCACTCACACGTATCATAATTTAGATCCCAATCCGAGGCCGAAAACCCCCTGATCATGTACCCCCAGAGGTATTAATTTTTGGTATGGAAACATAGGGGACTTTGTGACCACGACCAATCTAACATGCCCCAGCCACCATCAGCGAACACGACGGTCTTTAGCCAGGTCCAAGCGCCGATCTCGCAACCATCAGAATTGCAAGCTCCGCTGAGGACAGAACCCACAACCCTTCCGATGCGAGGCCAAAGCTCTACTGACTGAGCTACCGCGGCTCAATGGCTCAATGACATAAATGCCTGGGGTATTTTGCGCTAAGGAGTATGTGAATTGTAGATTATAAAAGGCTTTTTAAAATTTCAATGGCTAGCTGGCCATATTGGAAGGCAATTAAATCTTGAAAGCAAAACCTTTAGAATGCATGCATCGCTAAAGACAATTCTGGTCCTTACAAAATGCAAATAAGCAGTTCTACAGTTAATTTAGACCAGTCTCTGTTTGTAAAGTATGATATTAAGCCGTTTGGTGATAGTCTAGATAAGGTATTTAGTCATTAGTAAAACTGAGCATATGGCCGAGATACCTCTTCATTAGAAGAAAACTAATCAGATATTTATCTCGTCACTATAAAACAATCATCAGTATCTAGATGACGAGATATCTTAGTATTTGAAATATTGGTCCGATCTTGACTGAGGAGATAGCTCGTTGAAAATACTTGGAGGGTTAACGTAAATAAAAGTGTTCCAGATGGAAAAAATGTTGAACCAATGTTCCCGTGCACTTTTAGCTGACGAGGGAGTGGTCCAATTGTTAATCCTGTAGTGAAATGTGGCAACCAAATACATCTGCACTTGCCTAAGAAAAATCTCGTTTTATTTAAATTAAGGTGTACACTAGAAGATGATTTTTAATTTTGATTTAAAAATCCAATTTCTTTACAATAGGTCATTGGTTTGTATTAAAACTCTTTTCAGTTTGAAAAATATAGATTAAGCTAATCTTTAATGATCTAATTTAGATATAATTATCTAATTAGCATGTTTTTTAACAGTGATATCTCTAATTCTAATTTGTTCAGGAAGACAGTTCCTGTTGGAAATTATTCCTTATGTTATCCTTCATGTTTTAAACCTCCGTCTAATTGCTAGAAATAATAGTTTTATTTTTCTTTAATTTTTCTCCGAGGAAGTTTTAAAAATCAAGATTTTTTCAAGAATTCCAACACTTAAAAATCGACCAAAAATTTATTTCTTTACCAATAACTTTAATTGAGGTTCGAAATATTCAATATGTTTATATAGGGTGACAGTATCTAACGAAAACCCTTCTGACTATAAAACTATTTCAAATATTTACGAGATCTTGGAATCTTTTGAAAGCTAAAAAGTTGGAATACATATTGAATAAATAGAAATATTATTGATATTCTGGTTGGTTTTCGTGATTTCTAGTGTATGCATATACACCTTAAAAGCACAATAATCCATGTCTGAAATCACAAAGTGTTTTTTTAAATATATTCTAATATTAATATTATGTATTCCACGTTGTTAAAAGAGGTTGCAGTAGTAACGAATTGAATAATACGAAATAAAGATGATAGTAAGTTAATTTTAAACAATAACGAATAGTATTTTGACAAAAAAGAAACGTGGAATTACAGACAGCCGCAAACATAAAACGTGAGTTGGAACAAGTTCGGTTGTTATAGCAAAATAAATTCCACGTCTCTGTCGAAGTTCAGCAATAAAAGTAAACTCATTCTCTCGAGTAAACATTAACTAGAAGTTGCACGTCCGCATTACTAAATATTAGATCACAACATAATAGTCACAGAGAAACAGAATACTATGAGTTCGAACTCCCAAGCTGTTCATCAGTTTGATGAAAGTGCTGAAGTAGTCACCACATCGTTCTTCTGCAGGCACCAGACCCAGAGGAGAGGACGAAAAAGCCCTGCCATTCGGTGAATAATAAATTTTATTTTTCATTCCAATTAATATTATATTCCATTTGAAGGTAGCCGATTACAGTTCGATCTATAAAAGCCGAGCCTACCAAAACGCATGTTTTGTGTGCAGAAATTGGAAATATTGCTGACCAAATAAGTTTCTTAGGCTTAAGATAACACGTTTCAATATTTTATTTATATATCTGCGTGTTATAAGAGTCTACTTCAAAGACAACATTACATAAAGTGGTTCAAAGACAGTAGAATTGCTGTTTTCTATTAGTCTTAGAATGCAGGGCATTCCACAGGGCATTACCTGCTTTGGGTCCCATTTTATTTTCTTTGTTTATCGCCAGCATTGAGTCCACAGAGGAACATCTCCTTTAGAAGTGTACAGGCTTCACGGCCCCGATGTACTATAGTGTTTTTTTTATTTTCCCTTGGGTATATTGTCTTGAATTAACACTAGAGTCACTCTTCGGGATGCCCAAAAGCTATCTTTTTCTGTTTTCATTCCACTGTTCAATTTACCGATACCTCCTTTTCCCCTTTCCACGACTGTTTTATTGGACACTATCTTGCTTTTGACGCAGTATGACCCTTGCGCTATAAAACCTAAAAACAACCAACTGTCATTGACACTATCTTGCTTTTGACGCAGTATGACCCTTGCGCTATAAAACCTAAAAACAACCAACTGTCATTGAAGAGTTGTCTTCTAATGACAGAGGACTATTTGCAAATGACGATATTTGGCATAGTAACGGTACTCTAAGCAGATGATCCCGCGAAGTTCTTTGGTCCTTCGTTGGATTTGAGAGGCTACAAGACTGCTATTACAAGACGTAGAAGCGAGTGCACAAGTCACGTGACTTTTGTAGATGAATTAAAGCATTCCCATGCTCAGCTAACTCGGAAACCTTCCCATACTTTAGATTGTATAGATGCCTCCGTGGGACAAAACCTGCTTGAATAGGAGATGGTAGCTGTGCAACTCATAAAACATAATCTATGGGACTAGGTGATCATATCTTGACCAACTGATTTTCAGTTTTGATTTAGATTACGCATGAGACTAAAAGAAAGAATAAGATGTATAAGAAAATATCTTTAGAGAATAACAAACTAGTAGACACGCGCGTTTATATAGCCTCTGCACTTTATTTTCTTATTTGATTAAATCTATTGATGGCGAAGTGTGTTGTTTAACCTTTAACTGCTGTCATGGGTCTCACAGACCCAGAGTCATTTTTGACAGGTCGTTTCTACCCCTCAAATTGAATATTGGTCCCTGTCCTATTCAGTACCTTCCTACTACGTCCAACAGAAGCCACATTCCAAGGCTGGTTTGGCTGCCCCAACTATTCCGTATTTCACACTATTTGCATTTCCCGCGTGGTCTCTTAGACCTCTTCACATAATTTGCGTTACCGTTCTTGTTAAATGAAATCGTCTAAGTTTGAGTAGGGAATTTCGGCAGAGAGCCTAAAATGGCAACAAACTTTACTAAAAAACGACCTGTGTATCTTACACAAAAAGAAATTCAGGATATTGTTGATAATTGGTCTGAAATAGAGTACTGGGACAGTGAAATTTCGGATAATATTATTGAAAGCAAACACGAAACAGATTCGGAAATTCATGCAGATGAAGATGAAGATATTTCACAAGAAGAATATTTCTGCGGAAAAAATAACTTGAAATGGGATGCCTGGGGGTGGGAACCTGATCGTGTCATTAGAAAGCCAAACCACAGCATAGTTTTACAGTTTCCAGGGTTGAAACGTCCTGCAAAATTAGGTCCAAAAGCTGAGCCTGAAGAGACATGGAATCTACTTAACTTATATAGTAATATAAAATATATTTCATGTTAAGAATTGAATTATCTAAATTTAAAATGTATAAATAATAATTATCTATAGAATATTTCATTAATATATTATATTAATCAACTTTATACGCACTTTAGTGAGCGAGGTCTGAGAGACCCATCCACACTAGCTACGAGGCGGTTTGTGACTCAGCAGTTAAGGGATAATCACATTTTTATCTTATTTTATTCTTCTCCTGGATGAACAGGAGATGGTAGCTGTGCAACTTATAAAACATAGTATTTGGGACTAGGTTATTATATCTTGACCAACTGATTTGCAGTTTTGATTTAGATTATAAAATATTTAGAGACTAACAAACTAGTAGACTCGCGCGTATATATAGCCTCTGCACTAAATTTTCTTATTTGATTACATCTATTGATGGCGAAGTTTGTTGTTTAATCACATTTTTATCGCATTTCAGTTCTTTTAATGAGTATAGCATCCATATTCACATAAATAGATTACATACGTCTAAAATAAATAAACTATTTGAAAATATAAAACAGCAAAGCGTTTACATTTACTGCTGATATTTCTTATTTCCAATCAAATACCTGGTAAAACACACATCTCAGTCATGTTACCCTGATTAGGTTCTGAATGCAGGTATTCCCATTCCCTTGTCCCTAGGCGATTTGGTATGTTTTGACACCAAACCTATTTTTTGCTCATATTTATCTTACCTTCTTTTTGCTCATATTTATCCTACCTTCTTTTTGCTCATATTTATCTTACCTTCTTTTTGCTCATATTTATCCTACCTTCTTTTTGCTCATATTTATCTTACCTTCTTTTTGCTCGTATTTTCTTTTCTGTGCTGATTTCTACCTTCTAAATTTCATATCACTTTCTGTAATCAGACTGCTAAATAATTTCTTCAGGGAAGAGCTCGTTGGCGTAGTTTTTGCAATGTCATACAGATTGATATATTAAATCAAGCATATTTTACCTAAGCTGTGAAATTGGCGATTCTGTCCAATAAGTGCTGATTTCATGTTGCTTATATCCGTTGTTACTCTTCGGCAATAGCGTCGATATCTGTCACACATACGTTAGCGAGATAGGCATAGATTTTATAAAACACAGCTTGTAACATTTTAAGAATAATTTAGACTCATTTATACTAAAGGATTCTAAATTATTCTTAAAACTTTTCAGCCTCAAAATTGTTGGGACAGTATTGCATTTAACAAACCTTAGCAAACGACATTTAACATTTAGATATTTGAAAGAAACCTTTGAGACAACGCTTATTTTTTTCAGCAAAATATAAAAAAGAAATACCTGAATAGCATCAAACACGATTATATTAAAAGAATTAAGAGCACTTCAGCTAAAGAAATTTAATGAAACATTTATGCGTCCGAAAAATAAAAAAATAAAAATCGAAAGGAGGTAAATAATCTTGGAATTAAAGATAAAAGGCAGGAAAATCCGTTTAAAACGGAAGTAGAAGTTCTATTAATCTCATTCATATGATAGGATTTTTTTTTTTGTCAAGCTAAAATATAGGTGGCGGTGGTGCTGCAGCGGTGGAACGTATTTCCTGTATGTATTCCGGATGTGACGTTGCTTTTCGATTCCCTTTTCCCACTCCTCCCCAACTCATCGTTGCTTATACGATTGTAGCACTTCCCCAACAAAAATTCCAATGAACGAATTATGAATTGATGTATGATAGTTGATTGGTTAACGCCAGTTAGAATAAACTCTAAATGGCAAAATGCATTTTTAGGTGAACTGTATATACCACTAACCGCTGCATGGCCAACACGACCCGTGGTGGTTGATTGGATAATTCTTTTCGTGGGGTCAGGTGTGAACACTGCTCGCTTACGCTCGGCAACTACACGGTGATGGCTACGAATTCCCATTTGATTTGCTTCGCAAACCAACGAAACAGACAACGCCGCTATGGCCTCGAAGTGGCTAGTAATAAATATAAATACCAATAAATTAATTTTGAAATATTTTAGATTAAAATTTAAAAATCGGGTTGGACACATTCCTAAAACGATCATAATAGCCCATTGTATTGGTCCAGTTCGACGTTAAAGAACTACCTACTTACCAAAAACAATCTCGAAGACGATTCCAAAGGACGAAAAAGACGTGACGCTATTGTCTTTGATTGTTGTTGTACAGACTGCACATTCAGATTAAAGTTGGAATATAAATAAAATATGATCTTACATGAACATTGTAAAACCCAAGGAAACAAATTGATAAATATTATATCTGAAAGCAATTATTAAAAATTATTAATAAAATTGCATCAAAATTTTTTTTAATTGTACTCAACAAAATGTTTAAAAAATAATAATAAAATAATTTATACATTTTCAACGTATAGAAAATATAATTTATGTACCGTTTAAAAATTATCCAATAAATGTCATAAGAAGTAATACTGTCAATAGTACTGCGACGAAAGCAGTTTCTTTTAAAATATACTTTGTTTGGAAACGCATAAACTTAATAATTGGAACACAGTTATGCTGTAATATTATTTGGCGATTATCTTTGTTATATAAAAGAAGTCTGTTGCAACTTATTGCAAAATAAAACCACTTTTTATCAAACACCGTCTAGATTTTGAGAGAATGTATTTTTTTTTCAGATTCATTCTACAGAATAATATTACGAGGAATATTATGGAACTTTTAATTAAATTTTTTTCAATCTCTGGAAAGTGAAGTGATGCTTAATTTTCAAAATGTAAAATAATAATGTTCTTCCCCCCGGGCCCAAATGACTACAAAGCTTTATTATTTATCATGTATGTGGAAGAATGTGTTATATCTATCTCTTGTGCTTTTATTTTTGATCGCATTTAAAATAGCCGACTTTCTATTACTTTAACTATAGTTAGTTAATGTTTTCTTAAATCGCATAGTTCGTTTTAAAAATTAATAATCTATATATCCATAACAAATACTGCATTTAATTACCTTGATTTCTATTTTAGAGTTTCAGACTAGTAGTTTCCTAACTTTAAATGTAAGTACTTTCCACGATTACAAATCTATCATGCGTCAACTGAATTACGGTGCGTTATTACTAGTTTAAAACACAATTATGTGTATTAACTTCTAATGATTCGTTTTAACGGATATACAAATTTACAGCTTGCAACTGTTTACAATTTCATGTTTCTTAAAAATAATGAACTATGACAAGATTTCTAGAATTCTAAAATAAAGAATCATCATGCAACGGTGTATAAATAATCACTTATGCCCTTTTAACAGCTATCTCATTTAAAATAATGTTCTAAATCTTTTTTTTATAGAATTGAAGTATGTAATCTTTGAATACAACGAACATCGCAAGTGGATTTATGGTATGAAATAGAATCGAGTACATTAAGCAAATGGCGTGATTTCCAGGGACATTAGAGAAATTCAACGAAAGACATTTTTCTAAAAGCTCATATTTCAATAAAAGCTTTTACACAATGCATAGATTAGTCAGAAAGACATGACACACTGAAGAGACGACGTAGTAATTGTTCTTGGATGCTGCAAGCGCATTCGTCGAAATTCTTTTTTTTAATTTAAAAGCTTCAGAAGATTCATCGGAGTAAGTTCTGCCTGTTCTTATTCAAGCTACAGCTTTCATAATATGTTAGGGGATTGAAAGTTCAAAAGAAGACATCTTACAAATTATAAAACATGCATTTGACTTTAGAGACTACCTATAAACCAATTTCCCTGGGCCTTCTTTTCGTTTCCATTTTACAAAACTTCGTCTGAAATTCAATGAGGCTGAACAAGCTGTCATGGTTTGTCTCAAACATGGTCCTTCGGTGTCAGAACTATAAATATGTTCTTGAATATTCACAAGGTGTTCGAGGATGCTATTCAAAATTATAAACTGGTAAAGGACCGTGAATTATATCCTCAAAAGAGCGGTTAAGTGTACATTGGACTTGATATCATCATACAAAATAACCTTCAGTTCTCCAAGCGGAATTATCGGTAAAATTAACAGAAAACCGTCTACACATCCTTCGTCTATTTCATTACAAGATCATAAGCGGTACCTTTATGTTATTTGAGAAGGAATGACAATACAAGAGCATTGGTATTTCATTTCCTTAAATAAAAAGCATTAAGTTTTTCAACTTGTGAACAACATATCAAATTTAAGAAAGAATATTAATATTTTCTCTCAGAGAATACTAAACATTTTGGACTGACAAGAACACGTTCTATTTCATTAGAAGATTGTTAGCGGTATCTTTATGTTATTTGAAAAATAATGCAAATAACAGAGAATTTTTATTCTCTCAAATAAAAATCCATTAGGTTTTTCATTCAGAGAACTTAATATCAAATTTAAGAAAGAACATTACTCTCTCAGAGAATAGTAAACATTTGGGACAGACATAGACAAGTAAGTTCTGCACGGGCTCTGTATATTTCATTAGAAGATCTTTGGCGGTGCCTTTATGTTATTTGAGAAGGAATGCAAATAACAGATAATTTTATTTCCTTAAATAAAGAGCCATTAGGTTTTTCATTTAGAGAACTTAATATGAAATTTAAGAAAGTACGTTACTCTCTCAGAGAATATTAAACATTTTGGAGAGACAAAACCTACATGTGATATTTTACATTTTATTGTGAATTTTATTTACATAAAATTCATTTCTTCTATAAAAGGGTATTTGTTTCTTCTAAAATACAACTCTTTTAATTTAAAATCGAAATATTTGCAATGTGCAATCTCAGATTTGTTTTCTTATTGTCTTATTTTTGCAGGGTAAGGTTGTGCTAGAGTGAACCTCGATTTTCAAAGTTGATTTCGAAAGAATTACCTACTCTGTCAGAATAATATTTACAAATCTCTTAGATTTATCATACACTACGAAAACTTACTACTTATATGTTTGCACTCTTGCAAAGTTAAAGTTCTCCTTGATTTACAAAAGTTTCTTTCCAATGCTATTTCAATAGGTAATGTCCACACTCATACGCTTTCATTTTCAACTTGCCTTTCAACATTCAATTCAACATGCGCAAACGCTTGCCTTATTACATGCACTTAGTGGCATGCCCTTCACCTGTCCACACGCGTGCCTCACTTCAGTTGTGTTTTCAAGATGGATGAAGATGATGTTATTCTGTTAGGAGGAGTCAATGCGGCATATTTAGTGATTAGGCAAGTAAATAAACGTAGGAAATGAAGGCGAGCAATTTGGATGAAAGAGTTCTTCAAAACTCGTAATGAACATTTATTAATTTACGTTAAAATGTATTATGATCAAATTTAATAATAATTGGAATCTTTCCTGTTGTTCTTTCGACCCATAGAGGTGGTTATTTAGTCCTTATGTGTATTGTGGAACCAATAAAAATAACTTCAAATCACAATTCATAAAGTGGTTACAAAGCAGCTGTAAATAATCGACATTACCAATTAGCTACATTTCAAAATTTTACTACTGAAATCAGAAGATAAAATCGATTTGTGCATTTCGTTATACGTAAGTACTTATAAATACGTATTTGATTTAATTATAAATAATAAGTTTACATAAAATCGGTGGATAAATAATTAAAGGATAAATAAGTGTTTAAATGAAGTACATTTATCATATTTCTCCTTGCCGGCTTAAAAATAAATTAGTTTCATATTCATCTTTATACATCTTTAGAACGTGCACTATAACTAAGAAAAGTTTATTAGATCCAACACAATGTTAATATTAAACTGGTATAATAAGATGCTTAATTTGTCAATTTTTAATTCATTTACATTAAATATGTTTAATTTTAATACCTATACACATAGTCCGATTTTCACTCTTGATATTCTTTCTTTAAGACTATTTATGAAAAAAAATACATAAAAAAAAGATTAACTCATGTAGTTTTTCAACAAACAATAATTTGAACCGAAATATTTTAAATGTAATCACAGTTAAAGGCTCTTGGCTCTTGTGTTGTTATTTCGCTAGGGAAATTTAGTAAACGTTCTTTACGAGTTTTGAATAAATGCCGCTTTTAATTATTTTTTAATTTATTATTACGGTATTAATTTATTTATTAATCATGACGTTTAATTTTTTTTCCTATAATATTTATGGTGAAATTATTAGAGCTCGGATTGATATGCAAAAATGTGACCTGAAATATGCATTACAAAATCCCAAAATATGCACTAAAACACCAAAATATGCACTAAAACACCAAAATATGCAAAATTGCAACAAAAAAATTTCATTCATACAAAAAAGTGTAGTGAGGAAGATAAAGTGAAAATGAGCCACACTCTCATTCAATTAATAAACAATTTTATTTATTAATCGCTTCACCCACTGTCCTGGCGATCGTGGAGTGATTTGTTTTTCCAACTCTTTACATAAATTAGGTATCGCCAGCAGGATTCAGTCGTTTCATCGATATCCAGATGGGGTAATCACTTATCTCATTTTGTTTTCTTTGTATCACCTTCTCGTACACTGGCGTAATGTATCTCTTTCTGAGTGTCGATTCATGAGGAATTTCTTTACCTGTGTACTTTAAGAAGGTCCTAAATTGTTCATTCTCCAATTTTTAAAGAGCAATATTGGATTTTAACATTGCCTTGATCTTGGTACAACTCGTTCTTTTCCGAAGATTGGGACACTGATTCAAACGTTGACTCGGACAAAGGATGTTGAATATTCTTATCTCTTTGCGCCTTTTCCACTTTTTGTTTGTGAGTTGTAGTTGATTTGAATTGGATTGCTTCTATAAACGTTCCTTCTAAACGCGTTCCTTCTAAACACTAAGTTTGTTGAAAAAAAAAAATTTTTTGTAAAAATGTTTAAAAATAGAGAAAAAATGTCTTAATATGCATAAAACATGAAAAAATCAAACATGCAAAATGGTTCCAAATATGCAAAAACTTGCAAAATAATTCGGGTTGTTTTGGTTGCAAATTGCTAAAAACCACTCAATACGGATTTCTATAAACATTAAAGATTTTTAAAAATGCAAAATATGCAAAATCTGAACTCTAGTTATGATATAAGATTTTCCACTTTTTGTTTGTGAGTTGTAGTTGATTTGAATTTGATTGCTTCTGAAAACCATCCTTCCAAACTCACTGAGCAAAGTTTTTTTTTTTAATTTTGTTTGGTGAAAATGTTTAAAAATAGAGAAAAATTGCCTTAATATGCACTAAGCATGCAAAAAAAAAACATTCAAAATAATTGCAAATATACAAAAACTTGCAAAATAAATTCTGTTTTTTTTTGTTGCAAATTGCTAAAAACCACTCAATACGAATTTCTATCAACATTAGGAAATAAAAAATAAAAAGATATGTACTAATCAAAATCTGAGCTCTAGTTACTATATAAGATTTGCAGTGTTTTTTCGCATAAGATTTACAATAAGTGTTTTCATATAAGATTTACAGTTGATGTTCCATAAACACTCACAAGATCTTTAGTCTTCTATGAATTCAAGAGTTTGTTCGTTATTCATGATAACACTAAAAAAACACACTTCGGTTTACCAAAACACTACAAATTTAAAGTTGAAACGCACATAAATCCAAGGCTGGTGGAACTTATTGACGCTGTGCGCTATAAAATCCTGCTACTTCTGACTCATCTCGGGCATGCCTTGACGCATGCGTCCCTTGTATTGAGGCATGCGCTTAGAGCAGCAAAAACGCACGAGTGTGGACATAGCTTATGGGTTCCAAATGCCCGTTTTTTATGATGTGGGAAATGCATATCATGGACTGTTGTGGTATTTGTAATGTGGGTTGTGAAAAAGCGTATGAATTCATTCCTGCTCTTCTTTGCAACTTCTTTGCTGAAAATTTTAGTTCTCTAGTGGTAGAACTAACCGTATAAGACTCCGGCTAGCCTTTTCTAGCCATAAGGCCGTGGTTTAAAATTACGAGGCGTTGTCCTTGGATATTTCCTTCGGGGATTGATCCCAGACCTTCGCCAATAGTTAGGTACCTTGTTCCATAGCCAAGTTAATTAACTACCTACCTATTGATGGCAGATTGTCATTACTCACAAATTGTTGCGACCTCATTTGGCTCATGCAAATTCTGTATAAAGTGTGACGCGGTCTCTGATTGGCCTGTGATTATGTCATATCGAACTGAAACGTTTAAAACACCTATAAGGTGATGCCAGGTGATATAGATGGTTGGCGACTGCATAATTGTAGTTTGTATTAGGTGGATTTTTATGTGCTGCTTTTTGGCTAGTAATAATAAAGTCTTGTTCAGGTACTTGTTTGTTTTTACTGCCAATACACTGCTTGTACATGCACGCTAGATTAGAGTTTTAGCACTAAACATACCTTACTTCGATACATTGATAATGAACAAAGCATAAAGCATTCACGGAAATTAATTTCATATCTCTAAATGAAATAAAATTATTCAATTACATATAATATCATTTGGTGTGTGAATCGTTGATGATATGTTAATTATTTTTTCTAGTATAATGCACTGTAAAAGCATACCTCCGTCATGTTACCACAGCTAGATTCTGAACGCCTTTAATTTTAATCCCATTCCCTTGTTCAAAGGCGATTCGATATTTTTTTTCCGCTAAACCTATTTCAATTCCGCACTATCATTTTCATTTTTGCGCTGATTTTAATCTGCTTATTCATAGTTTCACACCATTTTCAAACTGCTTAAGAATTGCATTAGAATTGCGAGCTCTTTCTTGAAGGTTTCATGCGGTGTCATAGCTCAAATTAAGCATATTTGAACTAAGCGGCTGTGGGACAAAATCGGCGAATGAATCCTTTCATCGCAGATGTTTTAAAAGCCTTCTTTTAGAAATTTAAATGCAACCAAAGTATAATAACCGTAGTGAGAGGGATTTTCAATGTAAACAAACAAGCCAGACGAAACACTGCTTTTTTAATATATCTACTCTGTTACATATTTATTCTCATTGTAACTTTAACTGTTTGTTTGATAAATATCGATCTATAGTTACTAGATCTAATCTTTTCATTTCTTTAGTCCAGTAGCATGTCTAACTCTGTATGTATCATCAATCTTGCTATAGTAAGATAGGACGATCGATAACATGTATAGATAATTCTGAACAGCACTAAATTTCTACGATTACCTGAATAAACAGACACGAAAGTAGTTCATATCTGATGGGGAAAGAGATAAAACTATTTGTATCGACTTTTTATCACTCGTGTCTTGCTTCAATAACCTTTGAAAGTACTCACGATAGCTAACTTCCGTGAGCCACCATAGCTCAGTGGTTAGAGCACTGGTCTTGTAAACCAGGGGTCCTGAGTTCAATCCTCAGTGGTGGCTGAATATTTCTAGCTGTCATGCTTAGTTTTGTGTACATCTTAAAATCCACTTTCCGTTTAGAAATTTTTTTGATAACCTCATACAAAGGCAATACCCTAAAACAATATTCATCAGCTGTCATTTTATATCAGCATTTCTTAATCTTTTTATCTCTTGGGAAATGCAAGCTAATTACCTGTCCTTTTGCTCCAAGGTGGCTTTATAAAGATCTTTTGACAAAAACTTTAAGGGGGTCTAGGACTCAAAATATGAAAAATAAACCCTTTTTTTTATTATCTTAAAAAATAATACAGATCTTTCTGAATTAAATGACAGCTCAATTTTGATTCTACCATAAGTATAATAGGAAATGTTCATTTTTTTATAAACATGACAGCTGCAAATACAATGTTCCTTCATAATTTTAAACGCTCTTTTTCTCATGTTATGTAAAATGAGATTTCACTAGCAAAAATCGATGTAACTTAAGTACTCGTCATAAATGAACGAAATTTTCATCATTTACTTTTCAAATATATTTCTTCAATTTCTCTTCAGCAATTGTGTACATATATATTAGGTTTTTTTTCTATAATTTTTCGAACTTTCTATACTTCGTGTTTTATAAAGTTTTTGAACAAAATATTTTTAAAAATTTTTTCTAATTATTTTAACTAAAAATCACAGACAATTTATAGTATGAACTCTTAGAAGTTAATTAATGCAAAAATGAAGTGATTTGTTATAAAATATTTTGCAAAATATCAATTTTGTCCAAAGTCAAAATTTTGACATTTTAAAATTTTAATAAATAAAATTTTAAAGTTTTGAAAATATTAAATAGTTATTCTAATTTCAAAATACAATGTTTACCCACAGAAAGATTTTAAAACAAAAACTTTAAAACCGAAGCTTTTAGAATTTTGAGTCCCAGACCAACTTAAATCATATTTGTTATAAGAAAATGATACACAAAATTATTTATTCTTTTTTTATGCTAAAGTAATTTGTGCACAGGTTCATAAAAAGTTCAAAATTAAATAGTCGAAGTTGAATAAATCTTACACAATTTAAACTGTTTCGCTACCGTATCATTGCCATTTTTGTTCCACACAAGTGGAAAATCGTTGACTTATATGAATGTCTATCGCATTATTATTATTTTTTTAAATTAAAGGGTTGGGTAGTGAAGGGGTAGAATCCCTTTGGGAAGATTATAGATGTTCTTTTCATAGAATGTAATTCCTTTGGACAGATTTTGATAGTCCTTTCATTACAGCTAGTTGGAAAAGTATAGTTGGAGGAGCAACAATCGGCAACCGGAGAGTTGCGAATTCAAGAAGTTTTGTTCTTAGTTTAGTAATAATAAACTATTACTAAATTAGTTTGGCCTCGGTAGTCCAGTTCGAACGGTAACGAATTGACAACTGGAGGGTTGTGAGTTTGATACTCGCTTCAGTCAAAGTCCTCCTTGAAGAGAGGGATTGGTACACCCTCTAAATCTGTCGTGATGTCAAATGTTCTCACTTTGGCATGGTGTGGAAATTTTTAGAGGGTGTGCAAGCTCAGGTTTTGACTGCGTCATTTGACTGTGGTTCAAAATTACGAGACGTTGTCCTTAGATATTTACTTTCGGGATTTTTACCGGATCGTAACCAATAAACCGTCGTGTTGCTCCAGTGAGATGTCAATTAACTACCTACCTTTATACAGACTCTATTAGCTTAGAAAATAATTATTTTGGGAATATTGTAACGGTCCTCACCGTAGAATATAATTCTTTTGGAAAGAGTATTAAGAAAAGAGTATATTGATAATTTCCCTTACCTCCCGACGAAAATATTCTATTGGTTCTTTCTTTAGAATATTATTATTTTATATATTCCAATGCTTCTCCTTATTTGCATATAATCCTTTGGAAAGATTATATCGGTTCTTTCCTTAAAATATTATTTTTATATATTCCAATGCTCCCTTATTTGCATACAATCCCTTGGAAATATTATATTGCTTCTTTCTTTAGAATATTATTATTTTATATATTCCAATGCTCCCTTATTTGCATATAATCCTTTGGAAAGATTATATCGGTTCTTTCCTTAAAATATTATTTTTATACATTCCAATGCTCCCTTATTTGCATACAATCCCTTGGAAAGATTACACCGGTTCTTTCTTTAAAATATTATTTTTATATATTCCAATGCTCCCTTATTTGCATACAATCCTTTGAAAATATTCTATTGGTTCTTTCCTTAGAACATAATCCGTTAGAAAAATTATATTGGTCAAATATTCATAATTTGTTTGGAAATCATGCGGCGAAGACTGAAGGTTTCTAGGTAGAATTATTCGTGTAAACCTGGTATATGGTTAAATGGAAATCTACCTGTTTTGAAATTTTTACGCTTAATAAAAATGATACCTCTCATCGATCAAAACTTACAGATCTTATTACGAACTATAATAATTACTGTATTAAATTATTCTATATGTATTCTGTAATAATATATTATTTTATAACTCTGCTTGTATTCTGTAATATTATATTATTTTGCCCGTATCATGGTGTGGGTCATTTTTAACCAGTAACGGTTCGTCAAAAATTTGTTTCATTATATAAAGGTATTGCATAGTAAAGATGACGCCTTAGTTGTAAATACGATTTTTACTAATTTCTTTCAAAAGTGAATTAAAACTTTAGTTTAAATAAATTTTTGAAGTAAAAGGAACATCTTTGTCAAAAGAATACATCCATGTCATCAGATTGAGACAGTTTTACTTCACATAATTGAAAACAGCACATATGGTTAGTTACGAAAATAATTATTCCTTTTTTAAAAATTAGCCGTTATTAATTACTAAACACAAGACGGTATGAATGCACTCAGAATATTTTAGTCTACTTAACGTATAAAAAGATTTTATGAAAGATGTAACATTTTTATATAAATTATAATTAACAGAAAAAAAGCTATATTTTCTTCTGTTATGTTAGTGAAATTGTATTCCATTGAAAACATGTTTTTCGAATGATATACCTAAGATCAATAGTTGCAGCTGCATTCATGATTTATTTACAGGAAAATCTAATTATTCAATTTTTACGAACATTAGATCCCATTGCATGTAGACTAATTATGTTTTTAAATTTCAAAAGAAAAATTATGTCTTCTAAATGAATATAAAAGAATACTCCTTAGACTCATCCGAGCTAAGTAGCTATATCTACTGAATCAGACAGAAGCTGCTTGAAACCAGTACATTTTGCCAAACGCATGGTTTGAAAATACTCTATAAGAGTCTACTAATGAATTTTTGAAATATGCAATTTTATTACAAAACAGAAATAGTATCATTTTTTTTATATTACTGGTTATGAAAAGATTTTTGTAGGATATTATTGGTAACGATATGATTTTTATAGTATGACCATTTTCTTAGTTAATTTGACATTTCTGGTCATATAATTTTTTACAATGTTAATCTATTGCTGGTTTGTGATATGATTTTTTATAATGTTTTTACTGGTTATGATACTATGATATTTATATTATCATATAACTGTATGTGATGTTATGATATTTTTAATACGAGGGTCGTTCGAAAAGTAATGAAAGTTTGAGCACACCCACCACTATCACAGTGTTAGGTGCACCGTCAAAGTTAACCAGTTTTAGAGACTCGTCAGCCAGCTGTTTACTGAATTACATCGCTATTATTGTTTAGTTGTTGTTTTGGTAAGCAAACAAACTGTCAAAGAAAATCGAGCGTGCCGCCAAATGTAAAGTGATATATGTGATTCTAAACGCACAAAATGTGCAACCAAGCGAAATTTGTTGTGAAATCAAAGCAGTGTGTGGTCATGTGGTGGATGAATCATGTGTGCGTCGTCGGTGCCAAAATTTTAATGAGGGAAGAGAGAACGTCCTTGATGAGGAGTGATGTAGCCGCCCAAGTGTCATTACGGATGAACTTGTCAAGTCTGTCGACAAATTCAACAAGATCGGCGTGTGGCTTTGGATGAAATTCATGGTAAATTTTCACATGTGTCTTGCACTATCATTTACGAAATGGTAACATATCACCTCAAATTCTGAAAAATTTGTGCAAGGTGGGTGCTACGCATGGTCAATTACGACCACAAACACTTAAAGATACTACATACCTCAATGAACTGGCGGCAGAGGATTATAACGCTGGTATTCAAAAGCTCGTAACAAGATCCGACAAATGATTAAATTTGCAAGGGGACTATGTAGAAGAAAATATAAAATAAAAAATGTGGTTGAAAAATTTTAATTGGTCTGTATTGTATTTCGAAACGTTTATTACTTTCAGACGACCCTCGTATATTACTGGTTATGATATTATTTTTAATAATATGATATTACTAGTAATAATTTCATATTTTTTAACCTTTTGTAATTTTGAATTCCTTACTTTCCATAGCCCCCTAAGGGGGCTATTCCATCAATCACCCTTTATGGCTTCTTAACAGTTTGGTAACAATGGAATGCTTCCTAAAGCTCTTTCAATTAATAGAAGGGACTGTTTAATAGTTAATTGTGTTGAAAAGAAAAAGCAGTAGGATTTTATTTCAAAATCTCTAGACGCTCAAAGTGTCTATGAGTATGTCTATGTGTATCTATGTCTCTTCCCTGCAAATCTTGTAACCTGTTTTGAACCAATTGAATGCTTCTTAGGATTCTGTTGTTGTTTCTTATGCCTACACTGGCAGATCGGAGGAGTGCCAGGCCCGTCGAAGACGGCAAGAGGCGAGGGATTGCGCCTTCCATGTTATTGAGCCCCATTGGGAGGAAGTCCGACTTTGCTCGACATACATGGCACATCCGTTTTACAGGAAGACCCCTTTCACTCACACATATCGTAATTTACATCCCAATCAGAGGCCGATAACCCCCTGATCAGGTACCCCCAGAGGTATTGATTTGGTATTGGAACATGGGGGACTTTGTGACCACGACCTATTTAACGTGCCCCAGTCACCAATAGTGAACACGACGGTCTTTAGCCAGGTCGAAGCGCCGATCTCGCAATCATCAGAATTGCATTCTCCGCCGAGGACAGAACCCACAACCCTTCTGATGCGAGCCCGACGCTCTACTGACTGAGCTAACGCGGCTCTCTTAGGATTCTTTCAACCATTAATGGGGCTATTTATTGATTACGTGAGTTGTAGGGACAACATACTTAATTGTAGGCAACAATAGGATACTACTCCGAAATCTCGTGACACTCACAGTCTTCACTACATGCTTTCTAATCAGGTTTTAATCAGCAAAATGCTTCCTAGAATTCTTTGTTTCAATGGATGGGACTGTTTGGTAAATCATGTGTTGTAGGGCAAAACAATAGTATACACATCGAAATCTCGTGCGCGCCCAGATAGTTGAAGTATGTGCATTGGTATATTGGTATTTTTTTACTAACGTCACACTGTGCATTGGTATATTGGTATTTTTTTTCTAACGTCACACTGGAGCAATACAACGGACTATTGGTGACTGTTCGGACAACGAAAGTAAAGATCCGAGGACAACACCACGTAAACAGAAAGTTGAAACACCATGCTAGGTATACTGTTAGTAAGGTACATAAATATTCTATAATATGAGTCATGCGTGCCCTACCTCACAATAAAAAACTAATACATGTTTTTATGTACATAAATGGTACTCTCTTATAAAGTTTCTTCAACAAAAAAAAACTTGGATCACCGTTGCTTAGAGGGATTGTCCACTGTGTCTTCAACCAGCGAGATCTGAAGGGGCGCATGTTAAATTCTTCCTTGGGTATATTTCTCGCTTCTGTGTAGTCTATTAATTATGTAACATCGCACTGGAGCCATTGGTGACGGTTCGGGATCATTTCCGAAAGGAAAGGTTCGAGGTCAACACCAGATAATTTTTAACCACTGTCAGATGACGAGGTCACACCTGATATGGCACCATGTTCTCCAAACTTCCACACCACGCGAACGTGAAGACATTTGATGCCCTAACGTGCAACAACCTCCTTTCTACATTACGGTTTTTGGTTAGATTTAAAATCGCAACCGACTGGTTGATGGTCCGTTACTCTTCAAACTGGGCTATCACGGCCCTTCTTCAATGTCAGTAGGACATTTCTTCAGTATGTATGTTCCTTTAATTTATGTTGTTGTGATGTAAATTGACTAAACATAGCCCTTGAATCATAAAAAATTTTATCCCTGCCAAACAAAAGAATTCATTTTACAACAGTGGTGTTCAATGGTTACCAATGTATAGTAATTAATGCTTCTGTAGTCTTATGCTTGAACGTGGTTACAATATTTAAAATCATCCTCTTCTTTTGCAGGATCCTTCAAAAGTTTTTTCGCTCCAAATGTACAGTCTGCAGTGTGACTGGGGAAGTATGCTGAACTCGGAAACAAGCAGTTTTCAACGATAAGACGGTTACTGCATTTCCTTCCTCCGGTATGCCGAATTTCATGTTCCCCATCAATGGTACGGATCTGAGCTTCAACTTCACTTTCAACTTCAGCTTCTCACAAGCACTGGATGTACTGGAAGAGCATTTTGCTAATGATAAGATATTTGGCTACCAGACTGAAACTATAATTGTGACTTGCTACGCTTTGCTTATGGCCATGGGCTTTTGCTGCAACTTGTTGGTGTGCAGCGTTGTTCTTGCAAATACAAAAATAAGGTAAGCTCTATTATCGATACTTTGCCGCGCGATAAATAATTAGACTGGAATAAGTTGAGGCATTTTATCAATTCGCCAAATCCCATCAATGGTACGGATCTGAGCTTCAATTTCACTTTCAACTTCAGTTTCTCAGAAGCGCTGGATATACTGGAAGAGCATTTTGCTAATGATAAGATATTTGGCAACCAGACTGAAACTAAGTTTGTGATTTGCTACGCTTTGCTTATTGCAATGGGTTTTTGTTGCAACTTGTTGGTGTGCAGCGTTGCTCTTGCAAATACAAAAATAAGGTAAGCTCTACTGTCGATATTTTGCCGCACGAGAGCTGATTAGACTGGGATAAGTTGAAGTACTTTATCATTTTTAACAAACTGTCGCTGAGAGATATATAATATTCCCTTTCACTTACAGTTTCTTCATATTAATTTTAAAACAAAGAACCAATCATGAAAAACGTAGAATTGGCCCAATATAAGGTGGTGGGGAAGTTTGGAGAGTTGGGTGCCAGTTCACGTGTTGACCTCGTCATCTGACCGTAGTTTAAAATTACGAGGTGTTGCACTCGGACCCTTCGCTTTGAGATTGGTCCGTGAACGTCGCCAATAACCGTTGTTGTGTTGTTGCAACTAAACGTAAATTGAGCTGTCTATCTCATGTAACAAAAATATTTTACCTAGTATTTCAACATTGACGTCTACGTGTAAATTGCACTTGGCTTTTAGGGTGAGGAAGGACAGGGATGTATTAAAATCCCTAAAGCTCACATAGAACCAATTACTACTGTGCCACTAGTCATTTTTTACAGTCACATTTTATCATCACGCTTCTTTACAATGTTTTTATGCTCTTATTTCCTTGATATGAATTTAAAAAGTGCCTTCCTATTACATTTCTTGGGATTTTTTTCACTAGGTCACTTTGGGTTAGTTTTACGAACCATTGCATTTCTTCACTCACTGTGTTTAAGAATTCCAAAAGAACATTTTTTAACCAAAATGAAAAAAAAATCAATCAATAAAACATTAATCAAAAAATAAATCATCATTTAAATATCAACTACCAATTAAAAAATCAATCATCAGTCAAAAAATCAATCAGCAATCAAAAAATCAATCATCAAGCAAAAACATCAATAACTTCAATCAGCTTGATTGAATCATCAATTAGGCACCATTTGCAAAATGTTTTCCTTCTCCGTCTTTTCAGCTATAGTTATGTTCCAAACAAAACAATTTTTTGATACGTAAATATTTAACTTAAGGCATTTTTAAAGCTTTTTTTGAACATTACTGAAAAATATACAATTCCCTATAAAACGTATAAAAATTATTATTTCATCTTTTCGTCTGTTCGCTCTTAGATCCTGTGCTTTTGTATCAAAATTTAAGTAATATGTCCCATAGATAAAAAACTATTAAAATAACCAAATTTCATGCATTAATTCATATGTTCGCTTACAAATCTAATACCATTGACTCTACAGAAATGAAATTAAAATCCAATGAAATGAGCTGCGTCTACATAAATGCAGCATTCACGATTCGATCGAAGGCAAATATATCATGGACTCTAATTTGTTTAACATCACCTAAATCAGTTTATACTAACCAAAACTAAAAGCTATAGAGCCCTTCACTCTAAAGTTCAAATCTTAAGGTATTATAAAGTTGCGATGAGGATTTAAGGGAAAAGAAAAATACGTAAATAAATTAGCGATACGTAGACAATTTTTTGAGTTAATCCTATATAATCACCTAATAAAACACTCTAATAAGGAAGAGCTTAACAAGATTTTTGCGTTCGCGAAACCTGTGTAATCGGTAACAGGTTAATCCAAATCGATACTTCTACTAAATGAACTATTTTTTACTCTACGCCAGACTCCAGACTTTCTACCATTAGTCACAGTCTGGTAGACAATATAGTATTGAAATAGAAATGAACATGGATCTTCATTAGCAGTTTCGATCTCGGTATGATTAAAGCAGCTATCGAGGTGAGTTTATGACCTATCTGAATACCAGCAAAGAAGTGTAAGTTAGAGAATCTGACAAAAGCCAATTTGGTTGAGATAATTTTTCAAGTAATCATATCCAGTGAGAAGATTAAAACAAGCGGCACCTATAGCTGAAACCAGCAAACGCTTCATGTGGCCCTTTGTAGTCTATAAATTACGTCCTCTAAATTAATTCTAATTATTCTAAATTAAGTCTAAATTAATTATATTTTCGGAACGTTCACTACCTGTTCAAGTAGGAATGCAAACTTAGTATCAACCTTTTGAACGCAATTTTGTACATATATATATATATATATATATATATATATATATACTTAAACATACTGCCATACAGATTACTTTAGTTAAATTACAGCGAAACATGATCGAATGTAAAAAACATGCTACAAGGAAATAAAATAAAGGTATAACTATGTAACATAAACTATACATCATATAAATCCAAAACAAAAATTACATTAAAAAATATAATAAAATACAATGTGACTATCGAAACACAACTGTAGAGATAAAGTTGAAAATTCAGTTCCGAATCCTTCCAGTCGGAATTATAATTTAACTAGAATAAATGGACCGTCATACAACGGTTACATAACAAAAATTATTTAATTTGGTCAAAATTCATATCGATATTTTTTTAACTTGATGGTACGTTATCACTGGCTGTGTATAAAACGTTATTATATGTATAAAATGTATGTATATACGCATTATACTGTGTATAAAACGTATGTATATACATGTTATACTGTGTATAAAACGTGTATAAAACGTATGTATATACACGTTATACTGTGTTAAAAACGTATGTATATACACATTATACTGTGTATAAAACGTATGTATATATACATTATACTGTGTATAAAACGTATGTTTTCAAATATTTGAAAAATGATTTAATGGGAGTCTAATCGGCCAGTACAATATAAACCACACCTTTTAAAACACAAATGAATTATTATCTTAACTAATACCTTTGCATCAATAAAAAATTGTGTCTAAAGAAAGCATTGTGTAACATTAGCTTCAGAAAATAACTGTACACATGTTTCGAGATAACGTTTGCATATATTCAGCATCGTAATATGTTCAATGTAACTAAACTGGCTAAGTTTTATTTAATTTCGAAATGGTTTCTGCAAATTATCAGCAGTGGGATCGTATCTACTAATACAATTGGATAACAGTGAACAGCCTATTAAAGTTTTTCAGGCATCTGTGTCTTATACTCCCAAAGTTTTGTTAGAATGTCTGTAGGATCAAAGGTAAATAATGCATACCACTTACCGTAATTAAAAATTTCTGCGTGCAAAAACTCTTACCTTAATTTAATAAAAAGATATTCCCGCAGACGCTATTATTAGAATGTTTTTCTTCTCTACCTCTTAAACCCGTTGTGTTATGAGATGACTTTCCAAGGCCAAAAATAAAGTTTGGGCTCTTGAATCACTCAATGAGGCTTTCAAAGGGAGATAAAATAATAGAGTTGTGATTGAGAGTCCATTAAAAAGGATATGAATGAAAAGCTCATTTGTTTTTAAAAGCGGTTGAACTTGTGAGTAAAGCTGGTATGCAGGGAATTAATAACCGTGTCCTAATTTTATGTTAATTACATTTTTTTAATCTGCTGCAGTGTTTATCCTAGTTTTATTCACTCGGTAAGAAAAATTTATTGCAAACATTCAATGGGTATTTGACTAAGTCAACTCCTACTTTAAATAATAGTTCTTTCTTTCTCAGTGAGCAAGAATGAATAATGGAGAGTTAAGTTGGACTTAATTTTAATGGTTGATTTAAAATTGTAGCATTACCAGTACATTCATTTTTAATCTGCTGACATTATTAAACATGAATAAATAATTGGTTTAATTTATTCGGAAAAAAAAAAATTCCAACCCAGTTTAATTTAACTTTCCACAATAAAGTCATTCATAGTAAATTCAGCTCTTACTTTGAACTTTTTCTTTCTTAGTAAACATGAATGAGCAGTACAAGTTGAGATGAACTACATAATTGTGATAGGTTTCTGAATTCTTTTCCTCGTATGAAAAGTCAGTGCCTCAACATCTTTGGGCACCACACAACATAGAGAAGTGCTAATCAAAGTATTCTTACTATTTGCATGCAAAACAATACACCATTCATTACTGCACAAACCTAAAAACCGGCTCATCAACACCAAGTTCGTCCCTTGTTTCTTTCTGTAACAGTAATTCTGCCCTAAACTTTGTTATGTAGGTTGTTTGTTCTCTTATGCTACTCTTTCCGTGTCTAGAAGATTCTGTTAGTGATATGCGTTACAGGTATTAAGCAGAAGAAGATGGACCTCCAAGAGGTAGTAATGATCTGATATCATTTGGAAGATCAAGTTGTGATTTGAGAGAGAGCCAGGAAATTACAATTTTAGCTCCTCGTACTAAACTTACTGAGACTCTTCCGGTTCCAACTGAATAAACAGGTGGAAACATCGCGTCAAGAAAGAATTTAGACTATGGTCGGTACAACAGTTGTACCTTTAAAGTTGTTTCAGACAGACTTTTTGCAGTTTCGTATGCCAGAGAATTATACAAGAAAATTTTAAACTATCAATTTTCTTCAAAATTAGTTTAAAAATTTTAAATAAAAAAAAAGTTGAAAAATTAGAGAATTTTTAAAATGCATCTTCTTTTTTAATTTTTTATGATGTAAGCTTTATTTTTTATAATATTCCTTGAACTATGATCTAAATTTACAGGTATGGAATTGAAGATACATTGAATAGAGAGATCTTGGAATAAAAAATAAAACCTGAAACGCTACGTAAAATATCACAAAGAACGTCACTTTACTGTACATTTATATTTTTAAAAAATATTCTACTCATAATAACTAAAAATGCATACCTGTATTTCATAATAAGGGTCTATATATGATGAAAAAAATTTGAAGTCAATTTATTGGAAAATTAAAAAAAGCCTTTGCACTTTGAGTTTCAGATATTTTCAAAAAATGGAAGTAGGAGGTAATGGTAATGGTAATTTTAGTTAACGTCTTACTAGAGCAACACAACGGTCTATTGAAGACGGTCCGGGATCAATCCCCTAAGGGAAAGATCCGATGACAACACCTCGTAATTTTGACGAAGCGACAACTGAGCTAAAATGAAGTAGGAGAAAAAGCAGTTTAAAGTTTTAAAATTAAAATTATGCTAAAAAATTATAAATAAAAATTATTGAAATTGTTACTACTATACCTGATTTCTACATATGAGTGAAGTTTAAAACTTCCCTGGACCATAAGTGATGTTTTTTCTTAAGAGCCAATTCCCTTGTTGTGATTTATTTTATCTCTAACTTTCGAGCACGTTGAAATATGGCATTTAAACGGTTAGTTTCCCTGATAATTCTTCGAGCATCACTTATCTGCCAAGTTTTAAGTATAAGATCCTAGCGTAATCCCGTCAGCTTTCTGAATGTGTGGAATTGTTGAAAGTACCACTATATTATACTCACAAACTGCTTCTGATGTGGCCATTTTGACACGTTTTTTTTGGCACAAAATTCTCTTTTGGACACTTGTCAGGCTGTGTAGACTTTAATTTGCATTTTGCGTCATGCACCTTGAATATCTTTCTAAAAGTTCTATTGGCAAAATCTTTGCCAAATGATCCTCTTTAATTGGTGTCCCAACTTTAAATTTATGAGGACCTGGTGGAAAATGTCTGGCTTTCGCAGACTTGTAAAAGCACCATGAATTGGAATCCTCGGGATACATGAAGGGCTGTGGTTTCTTGTCTGTTGATACGTTATGGTAAAGAGTAGCATATATGGCAGTTTTCATGGCATTATTATCAGCTTTATTTGCTAATATTCCATTTTAATAATAACGAGTTAATTTTTAATAGTTTTTTCAGATAAACTGCCACGAGATTTTCCACCCAATGTGATACCACGAGCTTTCCATGTTTTTACCGCATCTCTTAATTGTGTCCCCAAACGTTTACTAATGTGGTTGACACATTCCACTTTTTTATAGTGATATCACGACAGTACACACCAGACAAATTATAAAATGTTTTGGCATCTCCATCCGAAAATAAAGTTGTATATCGGGGGAGGGGAGAGAGAACCTTACCTTTATAATCATAAATCTGTCGTTTACGTTTAAACACTATTAATAATAACGTATAAACAGAAAAAGAAAACAACACAGAATAACAAATATCAAACAGAAAAACCAAACGTGTCTTCTTTTTTTAATAAAAATATACAATCAATGATATCAGTAACAGTTCCAAAGAAAAGTTACATCTTCTTCTAAGCTATTTTATTTAATTAATCGAAAATAACTATCGAGGTAATGCGTTTAGTTCAGTCAGATCGGTTTTTCAGTTAGTTTTGGTTACGAAGCGCTGTGATCGCATTCACAAAAATCCTTATAGCTTTAAAAAAAAATTCAAGAATCAGTCTGATTTTCTAGGACATTTTAAACAGTATAAGGCAACTATTTAATTTTAATTTAAAATTTTTTCTGTATTTTGTCATTTTTAAGGTGCTAGGTCCCCTTAAGATAGCCAAACAGGCGTTTAAACCATCCGATTCTAATGTAGAGTATTGGTGTTAAAGACACAACACACCAAATGACTAAATAACCACATCGTTAGTTTTGAATAATCACAGAAAACATTAGTCTGGTTAAGAAGGTAAGAACTGGTTATTAGTTATGCAGTTTTGAAAAATAATATAAATACGTACGAACCCATAAGAGAGTTATATCAGCTAAGCATTTCGGACATAGTTTTGTACCTTCGAATAACGTGACAGGTTTGCTTTAGAATTGATACGAAATCATCAAACTTTTCAACTCTAGTACTGAAGTATTGTATCGTATAACTGTTCTTAATAAATTGCAGTTATAAGGCTATATAATGTTTAGATTATTTTAAAAAACTAATTTTTGAAAGTAAAATTAATTTTTCTTGTTTTTTTATCTTTTTGCAGATCATCTAGGAATGTACTGGTCATCAACCTGAACATATCCGATATAATCTTATGTGTCTTCTGCATGCCCTTCACTCTTCTAGTGGTCATACGCAGGAGCTGGTTCCACGGAGCCTTCCTCTGCAAAATGGTTCCCTTTGTCCAGGCGTCCACCATATTCGTCTCAGCAGGCACAGTCCTGGCCATAGCCATAGACAGGTACAACACCATCATCCACTTCAACCCTCAGCATCCCAAAGGAGGTAAACGAGAAATGCTGATGAACGCAGCCTTGATATGGATGTCCGCTTTTCTGCTGTCCGTTCCTATCTGCATATTCCAAGGTACTGTCCCAGTCGGTTTACCAGGCATTCACCTGTACTACAAGTGCGTGGAGCTATGGCCGAGTCCTTCCTTCAAGGGTGTCTACACTGTGATGATACTCGTTGTCCAGTTCGCCATACCAGCTCTGGCGTTGCTGGTAACCCACATTCACATAAGGTCACACCTGAACGCAAGGATCGTCAAAACGGAGAGCATGAAAAGTCACCCGAGCAGAAGCCAGCAGTTGGAGCAGGAACAGGGGTCTCAAGGCTCCTGCATGAACCACGAGAGGTTGAAGAGGGATTTGAGGCGCAACACGCGCGCTACCATGGTCTTGCTGAACATTTCTATCGTCTTCACTGTCAGTTGGTTGCCTTGGAACAGCCTGAATTTGCTAGCGGAGTTCCATCCAAATCTGATGGGGCCAAAGGAGCTCTACCTGGCGTTTGCTATTTGCCACATGGCGGCCATGACTTCATCAGTGACGAATCCAATACTGTACGGTTGGCTCAACAGCAACATCAGACGGGAAATGGTTCGCATGAGCTGGGTGGTGGCCAAGGCTGGATCAGCCCTGGTGACGAATCGCAGCACACAAAGTGATAACCAGGCCATGCAGCATAATAACACCCTGATTCGTTCCTCAGCCGGCGATTCTACTCTGGAAAAGAGCAACAACCCTGAAAGCCAGGTCTAATAATGTTATTTCTGGTCTTACACAACCTTAAGCTATACAGAATATGAGCCAATGTAAAATCGAAAGGCCACATAAGTATAGGAAAACATTAATCAGCTGGTTTCCTAGAAACAGCCTAATTCTGCTAGCAGAGTTGCACCTAAGACTGGTGGCTCTCAATGAACTGCACCTGGCAACCATTTACCACATGGTAGCCAAGTGGCAAATCATTAAAGCTAGGCATAGTTCGTTAGTGACTAATCCAATCCAATCCATTAAGCAAAAAATGGATGGTATGAGCTGGATTATGATCAGGACAGAATCATCACTGGAGACGAATCGGAGAACTCAGAGTAATAACCAGATCATACAGCAGAACTCGTCAGGTGATTTTACTTTGGTCAAGAAAAAAAAATTTAAAATCCAGTTCGATCTATGTTAATTATGCTCTTCTGCTTAAACTATACAAAATTTAAGCCACTGCGATACAGAAATACAGTATAAGTACTGAAAACAATTAATCAACTTGGGAAATCTAAATCTTCTTGCGGAGTTCCACCTGAATCTCTTGAGTCCAAATGATTAGAATTTGGCATTTGACATCTTCCACATAGAGTCCATGTGTTCGCCAATGACGAATTGAGTCCTATATGTTTGGCTCAAGAGCAACATCAAGTGATAAATGGTCCACATCAATCTGGCTGGCTATATATCGTAGCAGGATACTCTCTGGAGACGAATCGCAGAACTCAGATAACCAGGCCACTCTGCAAAACACTAATCTGATTCGCTTCTCATCTGGCAAATTTACTGTGGACAAGACATTCATAAAACGTGAAAGCTAGATCTACCCATGTTACTGCTAATCTTAGACAATGCTTGATATATACAATATCTAGACCAATGTGAATTAAAATGGCTATATAGGTATTGTAAAACATAATTCAATACTTAATTTTGTTTTGTGTATATAGTACTTTTACGAATCATTATATGAAATCCATTGGTTAAAAGATTGCTTTTAAACCATTGTTTTCATCTTTCCATTCATAAAAACATTTATTAACCCTACAAGTGGTTGAGATTTGATATCTCGTCCGTCAATATATGATCAGTTTTACTAATGAGGTACCTCGTCGAGATAAAACTGTCTTGTTACTCCTAGTTGGAAAAATGAACAGTTCCTTGCCCTGAATTGGTGACAGCTTGTAGTAAATTTTTGCATTTGATGCTGGCTACTACAGGGCAGCGTTTAACGCAAAAATAAAGGCACTTGTAGGGTTAATATTACTAGCTCATCGTATTGCTATGCACAGTACTTGTCACAATAGTTGAATGAAAATTATTTATTAATCGTGATAAAACATCAACGTTCTGAGCGTCATGAAATATCCAATGGTTATTCTAATCGTTTTGATATTTTTTACCGTTTTCTGCCATTTTTCAAAAGCATAAGTTTGAATGTTTTATAAAAATGTTGGCTGAGTCTCATTGGTTTCTGTTAATCATCGACACTGTAACTGGATTCTCTGTAGATATCACTGAATAAATAAAAATAACCTAATTTATACACCACCTCTAGTGTACATTGCGTGCATACCATGCATTCAATGTTCAGCCCAGTTATAGATACATACACATACACGTCACATACACAGTCCAAGCGGACATACAACCATGCCTCACCATGGATTATAAACAGGAACTTTTTGATCTAAAAGCCAGCACCTATGTCAATAGACTGATTGGTCGGATCTTTAATAATCTGTAATATATTTAACACCGTCAATACGATAATTCTGACCGATGTTAATTGCAACTCTCTGCATGAATGAGCTGGAAAAATCAATTACTATGTCAAGAATAGCATCTTTTAATGATATAAGTTACTTCCTATACGTATTATATATGTTAAAGACAAATTTGTCAAATCATAAAAACATTCTTTTCAATTTTCGTAGAACAATAATTACGTGCTGCACTGCTTCTTGCATTCATTAACTTTAGAAGAAACATAATGACTATAAAGACTTAAATTTCTGGGGGCTGACTGTAATATTAAGTACAATATGTGATTTAATGGATATCGTAGTCAATAAAAACTAGCTCAAATCTCATCATAACTGAAACATCACGTTCGCTTTTGAGAAAGAGATAATGGTTCAAATTAAGCAACTGTACATGATTATCAAAGTCAAAAATAACTGATTGAACCAATTAATAGTTCAGTATTTTGAAAGAAATACAGCTAATTGAAAATAATCTGTAATTTATGTTCGATGTAATCGCACTATTTTTTCTATACCACTGCGGAGACAAAAAAAAATAAGGGTTTGAGTTGTAATTATGCGAAAATGTAAAGCTGGTATTAATCTCAAATAATGCTATTTTCCGAAAACTACATACAAAAGAAAAGAAAGCTTAGCATTTGCATTTTTGATTGATTTTTGAAGCTTCAAGGAAAGTTTAAGATATCTCAACCTGATTTCTACATAAAAATATTTATTACTTTACTGAATTATTTAAGTGTATAATAATTTGTCTTTCTTTTAATTTCTGTCTTCACAAAAAGATATTATTTATAAATTCCTCTAATAGCAGCTCATTAGTGGAATGTTTTTTTTTAAACATCAGTAGAAATTCTTGTAAATACAGTGGAATGTTTGCTAAAAAATACTTTAATAAGCTAGGAACAAATACAAATTATCTGGTTGTTGTAATTGATTACTAAGCAGATTTCATTTGCACATAGACTGAAAAATTTAAATGAAAATAGGGTATTGATATTTACCACTTAAATATGTTACCTGGTATCAAATCAGTTTATTATTAATATAATAATTAAATAATATATTACCACATTCTAAGTGAATATTGATTAGACTAGAATCCACAGGGATGCATCCCCTTAATGAATTATTTATATGTGTTGCTTTATAAAGATTAAAGTTAATATTAAAAATGCTGTTTAATTCAGAACTTCTTCTCCCGAGAAATCAACCGTCACTTAATTTATGTAAATGCATCTAAAATGTGCTTCTGAATCTGGAGAATTTGAGGCTAAATTTAGGGTCCAATACGATAAGGCTGAATAAAAAAAAAGCAGTGCTGAAAAAAAATGCAGGGTAAAGCTTTACTTGAACTAACGTTTAATACTATGGTCTAGAAGTTTTCAAATTAAGCATATAATAACAAAAATTAATGTATGCACTCGAAATGCCCAAGGGATTGAAATAATTGTTTTCAGAAGTTCAGGAAATCTAAGTTATGTTTTTGTACAGTATGTTTGCCAACATTAAAAAAGCAGCACAGTTATTTAACGGGTTGTATTTTTCATAGTCGGCATGTTTTTATGATTAAGTATGGATTCGTAATAAGAATAGAAATCAACACTGGATTATATATATATATATATATATATATATATATATATATATATATATATATATATATATATATATATTCACGGTTGTATGTTTTATTGATATACATGAAATATAGTGAACCATTGAAACATATCTGAAATATATGTGACGCTACTACTGGGGAACCTGGCAATCCTTACCTTTTGACTACGGCTATACATATAACAAGCCCCATTATATTTTGGGGCGATTCTTATAACTTTGATAGTACCACTGCTGTGTAACGGTTATAGTCTAAATTCTTTCTTGGCGCAGTTCTTATAACTTTCAAGGTACAATTGATGTACTTGGTCGTTGTCTAAATTCATTCTTGGCGCGATTATGGTACATCTGCTGTATTGGCCGTAGTGTAAAGGTCAACCAAATTTTACAAGAAAATCTGCTAATTTCTGTTTTTATGATTATAAGTTCATGATTGAATGTGTTACATGAACTTTCTTGCTGATTATAAAAATACGTTGGCTTAGAATAGAAGCTTATTAAAGAACTAAAATGTTAAACTTTACAGTTCGCACCCGGCAAGAAAAGTGACACATGTCAAAAAATAAAACTTTTGATGTTATGTCATTGAAAAATATGTATGAGTTGCCTATTATTACGCTTTATATTACTATCCTATCGAATATAGTAAAAGTTACCAACCTTAAATGCTTACCTAAAATTTAAAAGAAGCTTATACTATTTCAATATACGTTTTAGTGCATCCTTTAAGTTGATGTTTCTCAAATTCTGCAATTTTGAGTAATATTATTTTACTTGCCTGGGTGCGAGTTGTTTGAAGGACTAACAATTAGTTTTTCGGTTCAAAAATAAACTGTGGCAGTGCATTTCTCACTATCATGAAAATTAGCATTTAACATTTTCGAAAAAGTGTCAGTGAATAAATTTCTACTCAAAGCCAACGATATAAGTGTTTAGAAATCACATGATATATTTAATTAACTTATTATTTTTAAAGATATTCAAGTGAGACAAGCCTTTCTCAATAAAGCATGAATAAAAATTGTTAACAAAGTTTTCAAATATTATATTAAGGCTTAGCGCCTTATTATGAACTTAGAATAATTATTTATGAGTCAAATAAAAATTTTAGATCTGAATTAGAAAACGTGCTTAAAGCCCGTTTTAATAGAATGTGCAATAAAAATTATTTCTGTACAAAAAAGCAGATATTTGGCCCCGATAAAAAATATTAAAAGCAAAGTCATCATTGCAAAATTAATATAATAGTTTGGACCTTTTTAAATAATTTTACGACGATAAATTTGTAACGTGGATTAAAATAAAGAAAGAATGGTTTTTAATTAAATAAATATAAATATGGTTTTAATGATATTTTTTATATAATTTACTTTAAATTTTTCTTGTTTTTGTAATAAATACAGAATGCAAAAATAACCCTCTCAAATTATTTTCGGGGATTTCACAACGACATAAATTTTCTGCAAATTACAAAAGCAATTACGTTTATCTTTTCCCAGGAAAAGAGAAAAATGTATGTTACATAATTGCTAAGTAATAGATCAAATTTTTGTGCTCCTAGTTTTAAAATAAATTCTTTCGAAATATGTCTAAGCAATTACTAGCAACATGAAATGGTAAAAATATAAATATGGAATTCGAGAATAAGTAAATAACGTAGATTTATGTTCAACGTACGTCAATGAAATTTATATGCTTTAAAGCATGTAA
Organism: Metellina segmentata; assembly: GCA_947359465.1. NCBI lineage: Eukaryota > Metazoa > Arthropoda > Arachnida > Araneae > Tetragnathidae > Metellina > Metellina segmentata. Next base: position 79,911,174 of record OX375880.1, on the reverse strand, counting down.
TTAAATTCCCTATTTAGCAATTCATATACAAAACAATTTAATATTGCAAATTCAATATTTTAAAATGTAATTAAATACATTTTTGCATCAGAAAAGATTATTTTAAGAGTGTTTTGTCATGAATTTCGGTGTATTTGTAATTTACTAACCACATATAAAATTTCATAATCATTCATTAGTTCGTGCATTATGTAGACAGTGTCTCTGTTTGTCATTAGACACCCATATTCATTATATTATTAAGCATCCATTACAATGTATTCATATGCTGCTGTAAATTCACTTGAAAAAGATAGCTGTTTAAATTTAAGCTTTTTGTGATGACGTGTGATACTGTTTCCTTGACTTTGTGATTTATCGAGTATTGCTTCCATGCGATATAACAAGCAACTTATTAAATATATATTTTGTTATGTGATATATGGCAGTAGAATATTTAGTTCAAAAATATCTATAATGGAAGTACAGATGTATTCCTACTATTTATATCTCTATATACTCGTATATGTATATTTATCTCATGCAGCTTAAATAAAGCGGATTATCTTCAAAGCCAGTCTGCTCATTGATTGCTTAGTGCGATTAAAATTTCAACGTTGATGAAGCGTACGAGCTTTTGACTTTTTAATTTATTTTCGTCATAGAGAAAACATTATAGTAAAGTGATCAATGGTAACTTTTTATGTGCCAAATCCTGTGACCAAAGCTAGTAGTAACGGTACTCTTAGACTTCTTTTGTCAACCGGGTGGTATCATCATGTATTCATCGTGTGATTTCTCCACGGAACAAAAGAAGACGCCTATCTTATGATCTTATCGGTTACCACGACAACGTAGTAGAATTTTTCCATTTCACCAATTTTGTTACTACTGTATTGAAATTTGCATTTAAACACCTGGCTTGCCATTAGATGTTATATCACTAAACGAGGTAATAAGATGCCAAATTGGTCAAACAAGTCAGTATTTCAGAGCAGTCATGTGACTACTAGTCTAAATATTGGACCCACTTTTTGGAATTCCTGTCTATAGCAATACGTAGTCTTCTTAATTCACGTCTATGTTTCTTATTTATTGATAAGGCACTTACCATCTTCTGTATTTCGTCTGCAATTGTTAGAAAAACTGAAAGAGTTACTCAAAATACGAACCATTTATTACAATGGGTAAAGATCTTATCTCGAAACTGTTACGTGTTTTGAGTTAGAGTGAATTGTTAGCTTCTTTTCGTACAGTAGAATCATGTGAAAATATTACACTGCTTTCTTTAGAATAAAATCGTTTGAAAAGATTACACTGCGTTCTTTGGAATAAAATCCTTTGAAAAGGTTAAACTGTTTTATTTAGAATAAAACCATTTGAAAAGATTACACTGCTTAATAAAGAACAACATCCTTTGAGAATATTACGCTGCTTACTTTAGAATAAAATCCTTTGAAAAGATTACACTGCTTTATTTAGAAGAAAATCCTTTGAAAAGATTGCAGTGATTTATTTAGAACAAAATCCTTTCAAGAGATTCTGTTACTTTCTTCAGAATATAATAAACTGCTACTTTCTTCAGAATTGAATCTTTTGAAACGATTCTGTTTGCCCATTCTGTAGAACTGCATCCATTTTAAATATTCGATTGGTCATAAATGTCCCTGTTGGTTCTACCTATGGACTAAAGTGTCTAAATTTCTAAAGTGGACTATTATGCGAAATAGTGTATCTTTACACTACACTGGAATTACAAGCTACAATACTAAGACATTAAATGAATTCAACTGCTCTGACACTCACAAACTCTGTTCTGAAAACTAATTTTATCAATCATACAAATCATAATTACGATTTCGATTAAAGATAAAATTCAAGTACCGATCACATGTGCGGGAAAAATTGCAAACGATAAATACAAGTGCTACAAAAACAAAAATAAATTGAAGCATCAATTGCGTGAGCGTGAACTCGTATGCTTCAATCATGATTATGCTATTTCAAGGGGTACTTTGAACTATATTAGACGGTTTATACCAGCTTGTACATTATGGTGCTTTCTAACAATTAGCACCAAAGTAAAATTTCTAAGCCAAAATAATGGTATACTCATGAAAATTGACAGTATTTTCGGACCCCTTGAGAATATGAAATTAAATGGGGAATAAAATATCTGCTTAAGATCACAGGGAAGTCATCATAGGCCAGAAATCATGAAAATTTGACCAATATTTCAATACATATAAAATATAGGCTATTATGAGTACCAATATAAATTTTTGCACACATGTTTGTAATGCCTTTTAAAACTAATTCAAGCTAAAATAAAAATTTTGAAAGTCAAAATATTTTGTAGAGAGCATTTATATAAAACTCGGTGAAAAAATATTCAATTCACTTTGGGTGCAATCTGTAAAAAAACTTTAATATTTATTGAATAGAAACTTTTTTTCCGAATCACTAGAAATGTTTTTTGAATTCATTAAAATATTTTTTGTTGAAAATAACCAGAAAAAAAATTTTTGGACGCAATTTAAATCAGCTCATGAAAATGCTGTGATTTTCATACCTACTAATTGATCATTAAAAAAATGTCTGTTCATATTTCCTCAATAGTTTATACTTTAACATAGTTGCCTAATAGAAATACATGTGTTTGCAAAATTTCAGACTGATAGCTTTAATAGTTTTTTCACAGAAGATGAAAAATTATCATTTTGAGAAAACGACAAAATACTAAAAAAAAGCATCTCCTTACCTTATTGATAAGAACTTTCCAAAGCACAAGTAAACAAAATTCACGGTTAAATATAATAACAGTTGCAGTTAAACCTGTTTCCAATCGATGTATATTTATACAAAAATATACTATAAATATAAAATATTATAAAAAAATAATCTATCATCGGCAAAACCGAAACTTCAAAACAAAAACCAAAACAAAAAAGGATAATTTGAAAATTAAATTTTAGTAACTTAAAATGCGTTTTACACAATAAGTGATACATCAATCGATTCGTATTGGCGCCCTCTATTGAATTCAAGTGAAATTAAAAATTCGATTATTTTGAATAACTATGATTTTTCAGCGCCCTTACATTTAGAACTATGCTAAATTGATTATGAAACATTTAACCTTCAAATCAAGGATGACAAATAAACCTCTCATATTGAGAAGCAGTAAAGTTTTGAGATCAAATAAGCATTAAATATTAAACAATACTAAACAAACATATATATATATATATATATATATATATATATATATATATATATATATATATATATATATATATATATATATATATATATATATATATATATATATATATAGTCAGTTTTCTTAAGTCCCGTCTAACTTAATAGGGAACGTGTGTTAAAACGCACCGCTTATATAGTCATTTTATTTTCCTGGTTATCGCTTATATGGTCGGTTTCTATATATTTTCAATGATTTTATCGCGTTTATTTATTTATTTATTTTTTAAATAGTAATTGTAACATTTCTTGAGGCGGGAAGCAACACAGTGAATGACCTGAAAAAAAAGTCCGTGCGTCCACGGAGTACTGATGCGATATCGACAGCAAAACAGCGATAACTTGAAACATCGATATTTATTATACATCGATGTTTATTATACATCGCCCCCAAAACATCGATGTTTTTAATATTCAGTGTATTAAAAAATTTTCCCCCTTTTCTTAAAACTGGTTCAGCAACTAGTGATGCTACATCGACGGGAAAACATCGTTGTTTTGAAACTTCAATCTTATAAATTAAAACAGCGATGTTGGTAATACATCGCCTCAAAACCATCGATGTTTTTAAAATTCTGTGTATATTTTTCCCCATTTCTTAAAACTGGTTTAGCACCTAGTGATGCGACATCTGCTCCAATACATCGATGTTTTTTATAAAACATCAATATTTTGAAAACATCGACCACAATGTCGCATTTCTACTTTTCAGATCCTTCACCTTTGACCACTTTGGTCTAAAATTATGTTCAATTTGCTAATTATGAAAATTATGCTACTTGGTTATTTTTTAAATTTTTATAACGGTACTTTTTTTATTTAAAACTAAAACATCGGCAACGTAAAAACATCGACACGTATAAATATTTTTTTAAAAACATAGATGTTTTGAAAACATTGACATCGATGTTGCATCCCTATCCCAGAGACGACCTGAATTCACGCCTTTATATTCCTCCCCTTCCCCAATTTCTCTTACGCGTTGAATCATCGTCGGCGTTACCCCCCCCCACCTCATTTTTCTTCCTCCCCAAATGCTGCTTTCAACAAAGCAAAGTAGATACACAGGACGACATTAAACAACATTTTAGCATCCAAACTTTGCTCCTCCAATTTTCAAATCTGTGATCAAGAAAGTAAACGTCAGCAATTGTCATCTTATAAGAATGTAGGTAAGGCCCTTCTGTCATGAATTAAATATACACGATCGCAAAATGCTCCTATATCCTGGAATGTTTCGAAAGAAATGTCCTTGGAATTTGCTAATGAACTTGGCGAGTCAAGTATCATTGCTAGCAATGGCTGGCTATAGCAATTTAATTCAAGGCATAACCTATCCTTCGAAAAATTGTGCGGAAAAGCTCCTGATTTTGACAGTTGTTCCTTAAAATAATGGAAAGGTGTACGTAGTGTTGCGGGACATTCTCGAAAGAATTGGAATATTGTGTCACAGAAACTAGAAAATTTATGTTCTGAAAAATAATAAATGTGATTTTTTCATGGAAGTTTTCTACTGGTTAATGAAATATAAAATAGAAATAGTCATCGGACCCTTTAAATTTTTTTGTGGTCTCCTAGTCCCTATGACAAAGTTTCAGTTGTTTTTCAACAAGTAAATTTAACCTTTAGACAAAGGCCGCTACAGCAGTTACACGTTGATCGTGCCAAGAAAGAATTCAGACTAAGGTCACTACAGCCAGTTGTACCGAAAGTTATAAGAATAGCGCTAAGAAAGAATTTAGACTACGACAGGTACAGCCAGTTGTACCGAGAGTTTTAAGAATCGCGCTAAGAAAGAATTTAGGCTACGACAGGTACAGCTAGTTGTACCGAAAGTTATAAGAATCGCGCTATAAAAGAATTTAGACTACGACAGGTACAGCCAGTTGTACCGAAAGTTATAAGAATCGTGCTAAGAAAGAATTTAGACTACGACAGGTACAACCAGTTGTACCGAGAGTTTTAAGAATCTCGCTAAGAAAGAATTTAGGCTACGACAGGTTCAGCCAGTTGTACCGAAAGTTATAAGAATCGTGCTAAGAAAGAATTTAGACTACGACAGGTACAACCAGTTGTACCGAGAGTTTTAAGAATCTCGCTAAGAAAGAATTTAGGCTACGACAGGTTCAGCCAGTTGTACCGAAAGTTATAAGAATCGCGCTATAAAAGAATTTAGACTACGACAGGTACAGCCAGTTGTACAGAAAGTTATAAGAATCGTGCTAAGAAAGAATTTAGACTACGACAGGTACAACCAGTTGTACCGAGAGTTTTAAGAATCTCGCTAAGAAAGAATTTAGGCTACGACAGGTTCAGACAGTTGTACCGAAAGTTATAAGAATCGCGCTATAAAAGAATTTAGACTACGACAGGTACAGCCAGTTGTACCAAAAGTTATAACAATCGCGCTAAGAAAGAATTTAGGCTACGACAAGAACAGACAGTTGAACTGAAAGTTATAAGAATCGCGCTAAGAAAGAAATTTGACTACGACAAGAACAGACAGTTTTACCTTGAAAGTTATAAGAATCACGTTAAGAACGAATCACGCTATATATACCTATAGCAGTAGTCAAAAGGTTAATTTAATATCTGTAGTAGTCTTAATTGCACCAAAGTAACTCCTGTATTGGAGAAGTTGGAACACACTTTCGTGTGAATGGATTAACACAATTTTAAAATGATAGTAAATGTTTCAAATGCAAACAATTCGATACATTAAACGATAAATCCCTTTTATTTTATAGAGCCGCGGTAGTCCGGTTTGAAGCGTAATGGATTAGCAACTGGAGGGGAGGGAGATAGAGTTCGGATCCAATCGAAGACGGTCGTGTCAAGGTTCATTTCAAGGACATCCACAAAAGACTGGTAGAAACACTTCTCAAAGAAAACATATTCAACCCTCTGAACATTTCGATATTTCCGATGATTAGTGATTTTGCCCTATAACTCGCTTAATGAATTAATAATCACATATCATTGTTGATAGAATCCTAGGCAAGATTATATTGGTTTAGAAGGCTAAAACCGGTTCGAGGTCTTGAACAGAAGACTGAGGTTTGTGAACGGATACACGCGTGTCAACCTATTAGGTGGTTAAACTCATGATCGTTTCTTTATTTCAGTCCTGCTGGTCGATGTTGTGTCCTTTCTGAATAACCATGCACCAGCTTCATTATCTTGTTTTATCCTGTATTGGTGACCTTATTTTTTAGAACAAATATTCATTTGATTAGTACCAAATTCTGTTTCTTTTATTTTTCAACGGGAAGATTTCCTGATCAACTTGAGCAACCCCTACATTGAGTGAGAGTTTTCAGAAGTTTCCCCTGCTCCATTGAACAGTTGAAACTATTTCAGAGAGTACATTATATGGAATTTTTTTAGGAGATATAAAAGTAAGTTTGCAATAGTTATTAATTTAAGTGTTTGATAGATAGACAGTAACAATTTCCTTTCCTCTGAAGTTTAACTTTATTTCTAATCTAGTTTTGATATTCTCTAAAATTCTCTTTGAAGCAAAACAACATAATAATACATTACAGTTTTTGATGTTATAATTATTCCTTTTAAGTACCAATTTTAAAGACTTTTTCTATAAAATAGGGGCTACTGTTTAATTTGTTTTTAAAGGTAGACCATCTCTTTTTTCAAGAGAAATCAAGCTGTTTTACAAAGAAATTTTTACAAAAACTAATTGTGATAAAGCTGTTGAAAGCATCTGAGAGACTGGATACAATGTTTAAAATTTTTACAACACCCTACCCTTTTACCACAATTAACAAGTTAATTAATTAGTTCAAATTTTATTTGATACTGTTATTTATTAAGGATATTTTCTTGGTAGACTTTTCTTCTCAAATTTCAAAACACTATAAGGTTTGTAAATGATCATTCCCTTTTCTAAACATACCCACAGAAACATTTAAACGGAAGAATAATGTTCGATGTAACTATTATTTGATACAACATCGGTGAAGGGAAGATCCCCTTAGGTTCTTCGGAGAGTGAGGTGCCAGCTGAGGTGTTACATCGTTATCTGACCGTGGTTCAAAATTACGTGGCGATTTCCTTGTATCTTTGCCTCCAGAGTTTGATCCGGACGCCACCCATAACCCTTATGTGGCTCCATGCAACGATAATTAAAATATATACATTAGGATGGAGTGAAAAACACGAATTTCGGAAATTGAAAACGCCTATGGTGGGAATAGTTGGGGACTACCATGCTTATTAATAGTATGAAATATGAGCTAAATCAATTAATATCTCCAGGTGCCAAAATCACTTTGAAATTTCGAAATTTTGACAATTTCTTCACAAAAACAATAAGAACGCATTTAAAAAATTTAATGCATCTTATTTAAAGCCATGGGTGGGTGAAATGGACTTCCCTGCTTGAAAAAAAAGTGTTACACCTAACATTATCCCAAAAATTAAAAAAATTCCCCTTTTTTTAAGAGCGCTATATCACGCACGTCTCAACTCCTCTCAATAGACTCATTATTGCGTTCCTCGCTACTAGGGTTCACGGGCGATTCCCTTTCTTCGTTTGCTTATAGGGATAAGTAACTCGTATTTCACCACATGGAGTGAAGGTGCCTGGGTTTATTTATATACACGCCCACTTCTTTTGTAAATATCTAGAAGGTGTATACTCCTGCAAATGCCCTACCAATCTAGTCTATCGAGGAAAACTAAATCCTTTGTTCAAATTGATTCGCTTTCGTTTGTTGGTGCGTATTTTGCTGTTTATTTTTACTTATTTTAGATATTTTTTATATAGAATTTTAATCTTCAAGATCAGTTTTGTTGGGGTTTGGTTTGTTTTGTTTGTTAAGGATACACGGTTCTGTGAATTAGTCGAAATGCCTAGGACACGATCAGTAGATGTATGTCCCGTGTTTGGAATGGCTGAAATAATGAAGCCTAACATGTTTCCAAATGCAGATGTTATGAAGTATTATCTTTACATACAGAGATATTACAAAATAGATGCTAGTATGTGGCTGATGTATGTTCAATTTAAATTAAAGAGCTTAAAGGATTATGGGGGAGCACAATCATTGATAATAATTCTCCTTCAATTTCACAAACGAGAACTAAACTTGCAAATGTAGCTCAGGCTTGTGACAGAACTGGTGTTTAAGATAGATCGGCAGCAATTCTAATAAATGCTGCTTTGAAAGATATGGGGAAAATTTCAAAGGATGATTCTTCAAACATAGTTGATCGTAGTAAAATTAGAAGAGAAAGGACCAAGACTCACAGCCACCTGAAAAGGAAAAATGAGGAAACTACCTCTTTATCAGAGTATGGAATATACTTTGATCAGCTAAAAGGATTAGACTTTAGTAACGATTAAAGAAAGAGAAAGGATTGCTAGAAAGACGGTAACAGAAGAACATATCGTTCTAATACTAGAACCAGGATCAAAATATATGGGACATGTCACTCTTACAACTGGCTCTTCTCAAAATATTAAAACAAGTATTTTAACTTTTTTGGAGAAAAATATCGATATTTCTAAGATGCAAGTGGTTCGTTGTGATGGTACAGTGGTAAATACAGGATTGAAAAATGGAGTCATTTGACATATCGAGCTCTTTTTAGAACGTCCTGTGCATTGGTTTATTTGTTTATTACATACAAATGAACCCAGCTACCTTTACGTCATTTGTTGCAACATTTAGAATGGAAAACCACTGGACCAAAAGGATACAGCTGAGAAATTGGAAACATGTTAGAATCTTATGAAAAATCGCTTTTAACAAACTTTGAAAAGATAGAAGTAACTTTGCCAGATATTGTCATAGAGAATCTTAGCACTTATCAACGATACCTTTACGAAATGTGCATAAGGATATCAAATAAATATATTCCTTTAAGCTTGTCACAAAAAGATCCAAGAAAATTGAATCCTTCCAGATGGTTGACGACAGCAAATAGAATTTTAAGGGAATATGTTTCAACAGAAGATCCAACCCATAACTTGAAAATATTTACAGAGTATGTTGTGAAGGTACACTCATATGTGTGGTTTAAAATTAAAAGTCAGTCATCATGTCGGTACGGGAGTCTTCATTTTTACAATATTTTAAATAAATCGAGATTTTTGCCTGAGGATTTAAAAATTGTAATAGATATAACTTTGCAAAGAAATGCTTATTATGCCCATCGAGAAAATATTATTTTGGCAATGTTAGCTGATGATCGAAAACACGTCAGAGAATTGAGCCTTATAAGAATTTAAAATTAAGACAAAAATAAATAAAGTTGAAAAGACTATTCGAGAGTTCAAAATTCCCAAGTAAACTTCGAAGCAAACGATTACATAAATTTAATTAAATGGCAAACAGATTCCATTACAGATCCACCACTTACACTATCTCTTTCTGATGATCAAATCAAGTCTGTGATTCTAGACGTTCCAACCAATAGTAACATGTTTAACTTTCCATGCCATTCACAAGCAGTAGAACGTAGCGTTAAATTAGTAACTGAAGAATATAGTACAGTATGTGGTACAGGGCACGAGATGGATTTATTCGGGGAAGGATTGCTTCTAGACTTGCTTTACACAGATTTGAAACCAAAAGCCAATATCAACCACTTTTAAGCTAAACCACTTGCCAGTAACTTCAATTTAAATTTGTAGGGTAAGCTAGTAACTTAAATTGAAATTTTTATTGGGGGGAGGGGAACTTGATATAAAGCCACCTCCTCTTGCTGAGTTCTGGGTTGTTTTCATAATGCAAAAAACAGCGAAGAGCTGCAAGGAGAAGCGCCCGTGTAAACGCGTGGTCGCAATGATGAGTCTATTGAGAGGAGTGGAGACGCGCGTGATGAAGCTCTATAAAAAGGGGGAAATTTTTATTTTCCGGGATAGTGTTAGGTGTAAAACTTTTTTTTACACGCAAGGAAGTTCATTTCACCCACCCATGGCTTTAAATAAGATGCATTAAATTTTTTAAATGCGTTATTATTATTTTTGTGAAAAAATTGGCAAAATTTCGAAATTTCAAAATGATTTTGGCACCTGAAGATATTAATTGATTTAGCTCATATTTTGTACTATTAATAAGCATGGTAGTCCCCAACTATTCCCACCATAGGCGTTTTCAACTTCCCAAATTCGTGTTTTTCATTCCACCCTAATATACATATCTATTGGAGCCGTTATAGTGCGACTGTATTATATTAATGAAACACAAATAAATAACTAAAGAATCAAAATAGAAACAATATAGTCACCCACACAGAGACACAGATTTATTCTATTTTAGTAAGTTATTTGTCATTTACCCATCGAAATTGTAGACACCACGATTGTATGTCTCCTATACGTAAGGACATTTGACAGATACACGAAACCAAAAGAAATTAAAAGAGAAATTTGAGACAAATAAGTGATTGTCTACGGAAATTATCAGGACGTTTATGGCTGGAAATCATGCGTAGTGAGTAGTTAATACTAATGAGATGATCGCTTTACCTATCTGCTTTCCAATTGATTCTAAAGAGCGGTACTTTCTATTCGAGAGTGCAGTTCGGGGTCATTTAAGAATAGGATTAGTGAGAAACTTTAACCTTGAAGAAGGGAATTCAGAGCTCTACGAATGCTTTCAGTTCTTCCCATGCAACATTGCTTTTGAAAGGCTTAACCATCAATGCGAGTTCGTTTCAGCTAAAACTTTTGTAACTAAGGATTAACTTTCTCTGGCCATATTGTCCCTTTTCTGCTTCTTATTGTATCACTTTCACATAATACGCTGATCAAAACATTTAAGGAAGCAAGTGAGGGAGTGAAGAAAATCATGTGAGACAGCCATGGATCCTCATAGAATAGGAAGTATACACTTATTAATGTACAATACAGAAGATAAAGCAAAAATCGCATTAGTAAATCTGAATACCAGAATATGTCTGGGACATGAGAGTTCCAATGCTCGAAAAAATGAGTACCTGTAAATGAAGAAAATAATTTTTCTTGGAGGTAAGATATCTAACTGGGTGTGTGGTCCCCTCGAAAAGCTTCTACTTCAGCACACCTGTTTACCATGGATGCGATAAGGTTCTGGAGAAGTCTGCTTTCCTCATGAAATGCGATCATGAACAGTCAACGGAATAACCGGTGTAAATCCAATGCGTCGTACGAATGTTCCCCAGACATGCTTGATCGGATTTAAGTCAAGGGAACATTCTGGCCTCTCCACATTCTGAACTGTATCTGTTTCAAGCATCTTTTCCACTAGATTCTCTATGAGGTTGAACAGTATCGTTCATTAAAAGGAAAGAATTGTCAATGACATCAGCATATGGTATGACATAAGGTCTGAATATCTCGTCTGTATATCTTTGGGGTATCAAACTGTCGTTCCTGTTGCATATGCGTAAGTTCCCCTATGCTGATTCCAGCCCAGACCATCAATCCCTCTCCTCTGTACTGTGACTTTTTCTGTACAAAAAATTGGGGTTATTACGCATGTTATTTTCTTTCTACACCAGAGCACGTAGGTCTTTAAACTCAGGATTGAGTAGTGGCTGCTCAGTAAAAAGAACTTCACTCCACTCACCTTGCGTCTGCTCTCAATTTCTTTCATTACACCTTCTAACTGCCGCAAGATGTATCGTGGTAAAATGAATACACTTTGACTTCACGTGCATAGAAGACATCTTAGTGAATCCGATTTTGTACAGCTTGACGACACTGTCCGGTCTGCTGCCAAGAGTATCTCTATCTGCAGATGAGGAACATATCATCGTCTATTTCATCAGGTTGTTTAGAGAAGAAATCAATCAGTCGCAGTTGTTTCATGTGGAAGGCCCTGTTCCTCGTCTAACATTCCTGTTGTTTTTGTTTTTTTCAAAATAGAGTCCACAGTTGAAAATTGACACTCCTTGTCACTACAACAGATTATGCAACACAGGTCTGTGTTTTTTCTGCTTCCAGGTCTCCCGATTACTGAATGACACGGATTGCGGTAAATCATACTGCTATGACGTTCCGAAAAAGAACATTTTACAAAAACGAAACAATTAAATGGTTGCATTTTGCGAAAGATGATGCAAAAACAAGATGCTTTGCAAAAAATCAAGATTTTAAATTTTTTAAGATTTTTTCGGTATTTTACTTCCACGAACGTGTCAACCTTTCACAAATAAAGCTTGCTTCCGATTTCTACTACGCCCTAGACCAGTGATGGCGAAACTTTAGAGCCAGGTGTGTCAAAAGCCGGGAAAATCTGGCTTTACTCGAATGCCGTGTCACATCTAGAAATACCTCAAATTTGCTGATATTTACAGACCTAGTAAAAATATTCTATATATTTATTTATTAACGAACAATAATTCTTTACATTAGTGACTTTTTTGTTGCTGAATTACATTTGCTACATCTTCAATTGAAGGTTGGTATTTCGTGCACTTCAAGACCAGGCAAGTGCTACTAACTTCATAAATCAGTCGGTTTCTTTGTTGGTTTTAATATTATTTAACTGCGAGGATGAGGTCTCAATGAAGTACGTAAAGGGAAAAGTTGTGATTAAAGCCATCACTAGATATTTTAGGTTCCTAAAAGTATCCGGTAATCGGTTCCAAGTACTCCAAATTTCTTGTTCGTAGTGGCACTTTCTTCATTCTCCAAACGATTTCTTTCCAGATTCCCAAGTTTGGACATCAAGTCGACAAACACTTGAGACTAGGTGGTATCTAATATTGTAAGTTGCGTCCATTTTAAACCGTTTAGTTCCAAAGTACTATTGACTACTACATTCGGATACTTAAGTATTTTAACTGTCTGTTCCAAGCTTCTTAATTGATTAAATCTTCCACCGAATTTCTCAAGTAACGGATTTACAATATTCTGGTACCATCGCTTATCGTGACATAAAATCTTGCATTTATAAATTTTTAGAGGAAAAATGGCAGAACGATTGGGACGAACAAACCGAGAACAAACTTCATGCTATTAAACCAAATATATCTGAATGGAAATCGCTACCTATAAGAAGACAAAATGTTATATTGACAGGTCTCCGTATTGGACATACTCGTATAACCCACAGACACCTCCTCCTTGGAGAAGATCATCCTATTTGTAATCATTGTATTTGTCCACTAACGGTAAAACATATTTTAATAGAATGTTCTTATTTTAATTATCAACGTCTTAAATATTTTAATTCTTATACCTTGGCTTTAGAAGACATGGTTGGGGAGAATCCTCATCCAAATATTTTTAGCTTTTTACATGACATTGGTTTTATCCATCACATATAATTTTATGTAGCATTCATTCATTATGTTTTGACTCATTTCACATTATTATTATATTATATATTTGATTTTTTTATCTTGAGTTTGGCATAATATGTCCCAATAGGACTCAATGCCACAAAATCATATCCAATCCAATCCAATCTACAATATTCTGGTATTTTATATGCATGGGCTCCATTTCATTTTGTACAGTTATGCTGGCCTTCTCGAAATACTTTTTTACTCGAGGAAAGTACTTAAAAGTTTTAAGTTTTCCGTCTATAATCGATGCGTGTCACCTAAAATATATTGGCATGTCACATTTGACGTGCTTGTCATACATTCGCCATCACTGCCCTAGATTATTGTTTTTTCAATTTACATTCTTTGCCAGTAGATTTATTTCGATTTTTGCATAATGTCATAATAATGTCTGGAAAATCACTTCCATTTGAAGAGGAATATAATTTATACAAAAAATTGTTAGCCAGTTGAAATAAAAGTTCCATAACGAGTGAAACAAATATAAATACTCTTATTATAAACCTTTCTAAATGAATTAAATAACTGAAATGATGTCAATATAATCTACCTAGAGTTATAGGAGTATATTGTTTTCGTCTTCTCATTCGACATGATTACGTGCAAAATCATGTCTACCGAATGGCTTGTCTGCGTTTAACTTATCCAATGTGGCTTTTCAGACATGTGTCAGAAACCCACCTCGTTAAATTCCCCGATCTTATTGATGTCGAACTGAATAATAATCCTGATAGTTTCGTGTTTTATTTCCGTTTCAAGACTATTTTGGGCAGCCAGACTTAGACTAATGGCAAGAAGGTTAAGGTCTGATGTAGAATAAAAAAAATTAATTTAGTAGAAGTATCTATTGGGATTAAAAGAGCTCTATTACACAAGATATACGAACACAGAAAACTTTAAAAACTCTTCTTTAAAAGATTGTTTTGTTAGCTGATTGTATGGAATTAACTTAAATAGTTTATTTCAAGCTTCGTTAATTTATTTACTAACGCATTTTTCTTTTCAAATATATTACATTGAAACCTTTTAATTACATTAACATAATTTTTTACTCTAGATGAGAAGGCTTTAGAGCATTTAGTTTTATTGATGTGAATTAAGTTTGGAGATTTGGAGTAAAATACACATCGCACCCCGGCAAAAAAAGTGACACAACTCAAAAATACAAAATTTGAGAAAAAAATATCAACTTAAAGAATACTATAAAACTTATATTGAAATAGTATAAGCTTCTTTTAAATTTTAGGTAAGTATTTATGGTGGTAACTTCTATTATATTCTATAGAATAGTAATATAACACGCTAGGGCACAACGTACATATTTTTCAATGATTTTCAATGAAAATTTTTAATTTTTGAGATGGGGGTGTCATTTACTAGTCTGTTGTTTGGTTGGCTGAGGTTTGGCGGCATGATAAAAATAATCCTTTAAGCAGCTTTAAGGATAACAATAAATGTTTGACGTTAGCGGGTGAGTTCCCTGAGATACATAATACATTTAATACGAGCAAACATGTAAATTCTGATTGTGAAATCATTTAATGAGCTTCTTATCATCTAAGAGATTGTAAAATAGTAAACTATTACATGAGACAAAAAATGCAATACGTTATTTTATTAGAGTAAAAGGGCATTTGTACTTCGAAGCATTTGGTGCAAAATTTGTGGGATGTGCAATTTCTTTAATGGATGAATTTTTCTCCTCTTTATTACCTTTTCTCATGTGACGAAGTTGAACCGTATTGAATTATAGGTATGAAGGTTGTTAATACTTATACTTGATATAAATGTAGAGGCTAGTTCACGAACTGCCGCCTAGGAAAAAATAATGTGTCTTTAATAAAATAGCATAAAACATTAAACATACATGTTAGTCAAGATTAGTTTATCAGAATACCGCTGATTAGCAACAACAAAGTGAAGTCTTACTGCCTGATCAGCAGCTTCTGACAATCGTTTGATCAGCTCTTTTTTAATGCTGAAAACAAATGACTTATGCACACAGCACGAATGAAAAAAACCCGATTATTTAAGTTTAGTTCGTTGCTAGAGCAACGCGAGTTATGTTCATGCGTCGGTTGATGTCACCTCACGATTTTTCCACTCGGAATACATAAATATCCATTAAAACAGACAATGGTAGTCCAAAGTAACATGATCCAGTATTAGTAATTGACAAACGTTTCTTTTCTAAACTCAGATAAAACACTTTTTTGAAGTGAAATGGTCTTAGAAATCGAAACTCATGCATGAAAAGACGAGCG
The DNA here is from genome assembly GCA_947359465.1 of Metellina segmentata. NCBI lineage: Eukaryota > Metazoa > Arthropoda > Arachnida > Araneae > Tetragnathidae > Metellina > Metellina segmentata. Next base: position 79,895,368 of record OX375880.1, on the reverse strand, counting down.
TTACAAAAATGTGTTACAACTGCTTTGTCTTATGATTTTAGAACTGGAAGAAACATCTAGAAGATAAATATAGCGTCGGGTAAACAAACGATGTTCGTACCTGACATGACATTTTGACTGAGTGCGTAAGGGGCACTGAGAGTGGAAAAGGTTCACCTACGTGATGAAATTCTATGGTGCTGGGCCAGCTTTGTGCCAGTTAGAGAGTTTAGGTAGCGTGAAATGAGAACTAAATAAGTGGTGTCTTTCAAAAGTTACTAAATTAATCTACCAATTACATTAGTTAATAAATTCGCATCAAACTGCAGTTTAATCATTCAAGTTGTAAATTAATTGTTGAATACTTATACAATAAACAATCATCAAAACTTCCTTTGTGTTCCTCATTCATTCCACAATCTATCATCTGGTCCGAGTATTGATTTCGACTGAGGCTCATGATGTTCTTCCTGAAAACGATGACTAAAAGATATCTCGGATCATCATGAACGCCTTTCCACAAATCCCCGAAACAATGCGGAGCGTGTTCAGGACTAACTATGCAGTTTCTCTGGCAGTTGTGACAGTCAGGATAAATTTGTTTTCCTAACACATATTTCATTGCTTTGGTGTGATCAGTTCCAAATCGTGAAAATTCTGTCTGTGTTACATAAAATATAATCTTAATTGCATAAAATTTCATACAGAGCATAACTTTGGAGACAAAGAATGACAACTAGTATGCCCAATCGTCATATACAAAGTTCAGAATTTATTGATTCGATGTGAGCCTTACAAATAATTTTCTGGAAGGACAGAAGGAAAGCCAGCACCTTTGCTAAAGCATAAACTTCGAATGTACTTACTAAATGAATAAAATAATACAAATGATTGAATAAATCTCAACAGATCAGAACTTTGTTAAATAAATAAAAGCTTCCATGACAGATATTTAGTATACACAAGTAATTAAATATATACAACTTTCTGGATTAAATACAGCCATATTGGAATTTATTGAAAGTAAGTTACTGATGAAGAAACGAAAGAATCCCTAACGAAGCATACTGATACAAATGAAAATCTCACCCCAAATTAAAAAAAGGGGGGGGGGGAGTCCAGTTGGTACAATCGGGGATCAGGAACCGGGAAAGCTTGTTCGGAATTCAATTCTACCAAAGACCGCTGTGTGTGTGTGGGCTGGTGCACAGTATATCTGACGGAACCTCAGCTGTGGCAGGGTATGTAAATTTGGAAAGAGGTGTGCCCGCTCAGATGTTGACCTTGTCAATTGACCGTGGTTCAAAATTACGATGCGTCTTCGGCTCTTTTACTTCGAGATTTATCCCAGATCGTCGCCAATAGTCCGTTGTGTTGCTCCGTTGCGACGCACACTCAAAAATACTTACTTCCCTACATTACTAATTGAGATTAAGATACCGAAAATAACTAATCACATTATGGGAAAATCGCCAAAACAATATTGAAAGAAATCGTATACTTGCATCCCCATCCTGACAGTTAACGCAAATAATTATTTTACAGATTCGAACGTAAACAATATTATCATGTCACATAAAATGTTTAGAACATATGGAGCTGGATTCCATAACCAAATAGACATTTGCCTCTGTGGTGAAAATTCGGGAAAAACTGACCACATTATATATTTTTACACAGTTAGGAATCAATCTAGGACAAAAAAACAAAAACAACAACTCAAACATTCGATGGGCATCTCAATTTTAGAGCTGATCAGAACAAAAACAATAGAGAACATATCTAGCTCATTAGCTGATGCAGATTGTTTTCGGAAATAGAATAATGTTTTTTGTCTCTTATTTGCAGTATCGCATTTATGATGATTTCATATGTTACATTCAATAAGAAACCCTTTGTTAAAAGCAAAGAGCTTTTTATTTAATTGACTTATTGTTACTAAAACGAGACCAGTTGAAATCTGAAAGACAACGCGTAGCAGCAACAAACAATCCCAAATGGAACGGTTTACATAACTGTGAAGGAAATGGCAGTGGTCAAGTAGTGTACTTATGCTAAGTTCTTAGTATTGGGTAGAAAAGTGTATAGTGATTGAATATGAGATGAGTGGTCTTGTTGGATTTGGTCTTAGTATTGGGTATGAAGTTGGATTTCATTAAAGTAACTGGCAAAGAACTTTCACTGTCAATCCATCGGGGAGCAAGAATGATATGAAAAATGCTGAGTTGATGACAGGAAAAGAAAGCAAATTTGTGATTTCCTGTCCTTTGAACTGGGGCATAAATGGAACCCTTTTCCTTGAAGAACTCTTGTTTTTTCCGGGGGTGCTTCACAATTTACTCTGTGTGGCTACAGTTCAGTCTTCCTCGCATTTCACGTGGAAGCATTTGTTGCAAACTTCTTTCTAGAAGGTGGTCCTTCAAAAGTTCTAACGAAAGTTCTTTGGTAAACAAACTTCGTTTTCTATATTGAATCGCTTGTGTTTTTGTTAACAACAGCAGTACCCGTGCATTTATGGTTGCAATATTTAATGTACTGAAAAATACAACTATGGACCATCTTTTGCTTATTCTAACAGTAGAATATGTAGATGATATTTCATCTACGACACCTACTCCACCCTTAGTTATATTATAAAATATTATTATCTCTGTTTTCTTGGCTTCTTCTGTCGATTTATCATTGGCACTACCATTGCGCATTGTAAATAACAGAACAACGCGTTTGTGTTTCATTGGTGCATAGGAAACCAAAGTCATGTTTTTTTAATCTAAATAATGATGAATGCATTTCCTGATTCTTTCCACATATAATGTGATTTTGGTAGCTTTTTTTCATTTTTTCTAAGCGTTCCAACACGTCTTATTTTGACCTCTTTGTTTCATTATCATAGCTCAAATAGCGAGACAATTTCAATCCGTCTGTTCTCCTTCGCGATCTTAAACGAAAATGCAAGCGCACGCGCCGGGCCTCAAACACCCAAACACCATTTTTCTGAGAAAACGGTGGGGTAAAATTCTTGAAATGCCTGTTGTTCTTACGTACATTATCTTAAACGCAGCTACCATGAAACTGGAATAATTCCATTAAGGGGCTGGTTTTATGTCTTACGGTTTAGTAAGTGATATGCCCGGCGCGCGTCTTCGTGGGTTAACGTATCAGTAACTACCAAGCTCCCTCAACACCAATATTCAAATTTCATAAACTATTCATAGACTGCTCATACTATCAATGTGGAACCCAATCAAACTAGATTTGTGTCTGACACCTTTTATTCAATGTGATAATGATTCTCATATGCTTTCTTTTTGTATAATTTACAAATGATTGAATATAAATTTTACTTTAAAAACCTTGTATATCTCTGTCACATTTACGTTCAGAACAAAAGAGGTCAACTCTCATAGAGATTCACACGGTTGTATACGTTATGGAACCTGGTGTCTTCTCTCCATAAGGTCCAATTTGTTTTGATCTTGTAAGAACAGCATGTTTCCTAGGAAGCATTCAACCAATAGCGCTACATCTATTGATTATTAAACCTGATGTATCTCTCCGTAACGTCCAATCTGTTTTGATCTTGAAGAATCTGTTTTGATCTTGAAAGAACAGCATTTGTCCTAAGAAGCATTCAACCAATAGATCCACATCTATTGGTTATTAAACCTGATATATCCTCTCCATAACGTCCAATCTGTTTTGATCTTGAAAGAGCAGCATTTTTCCTAGGAAGCATTCAACCAATAGATCCACATCTATTGGTTATTAAACCTGATATATCCTCTCCATAACGTCCAATCTTTTTTTTTATCTTGAAAGAACAGCATTTTTCCTAGGAAGCATTCAATCGATAGATCCACATTCATTGGTTATTAACCAATTATTTAGTCATTATGACGCGTTATGGGAAAAAAGTAATATACAACTCTGGGGGAAATCTCTTGACACTCAGAGCGCAAACCTCGAAACAGTCGTGGATGAAATGTTAGTAATAATTCTTAAACAGTTAAATTACCTATGGAGATATTACACTGCAAATGGAGGTTAAAAATATTTCATAATGGCAGATATAAAGAGTCATTATTGAAGGATTGGGTTTATTCTGGAAGGAAATCAGAAATGTATACTCGTAAACTTCAAGAAAAGTTAATAGCTACTTAATCTATTCAGTATTTTAAGGCGATTCAAGTTTAAATTATCCTAACCTTTCCAACTCGGCAGAAAGGAATGTTCTTAACTTGTCTCTATAATTATTGCAAAGCTGTTCGAAATACTTCCTGTTTTCAAACATAATCAAGGGACCTAATTAAGGTACGCATTGGAGAACCTTAATTATTTTAGCATAATGAGGAAAGCTGGAGCATTGTTTAGTTGGTTCAAATGCACCGCTAACCTTTTGAAAGGTGAAAGTGTTACCTTGTGAGACGGTTAAGGTAGTTATTCATCCATCAGTACTACTTAGAAGTACATATACGTGTTCAATTAAGGTAATGTTAAAGCAGGGTATCTTCTAAGCTCACGTGACTGAACAAGTGTATAAATTATAAGAATACATATTAATTACAACTTTTCTATCAAGTGCATTCAATCTAGTGCAATCAGCAATAGGTTAGGTGAAACCCCCCCCCCCCTACAGTTTAATGTACATTATAGCTATACTCCAAATCACTTAAAGAAAGTATATTAACCCTCCTAGTTGTCGTTTTGATGAGGTATTTTATCATTCATTCATTACATTAAGTTCAATCTGCCCATAGATTCATTACATAAGATAATCATCATTGATGAGATATATCATAATTAGGGCAACTTTTTTGTAGCAGTAAAAATGGGATTAATTGCATTTGTCATTCCCTAAAGTTGCATTTATGGAAATAAAGTTGCATTTGTTTTGATACACTAAAATCTAAAATACATTATTCGTAAAAAGTGAAAAAAATTCAAAATATATTGACAATTTTAGTTGTGTGCAACAGTGTTATAATACACACTGAAATACAAAAGAACGTTGAATGGCCGATCCTTGGACAGTAATTTCTTTAACATTGAAAAACTGCGCCAGCTGCAGTCATATAATGTGCTGTATCGGATAGTAGAAGCTCAAAATCCTTTCGCTCAATATTCAGAAATTTTAAACCGTCATTTACAAGGCGGACAACATATTGATGATTGACACTCACCTCACAAACTCTGCAGTCGATTATGCAAGTTTCCTCAGGAATATCAAGAGTGCCAACCAATGCGTTAAGGCACTTGCGATTTATTTCACTTTCGTCTGTTAGGACGAACACCTTCTTTCCATGAACTTGTTTGATCCGCAATACTTCGGCGTTCGCAAGATCAGAAACACGTGATCGATGGGTTGATTGAGAGGGCAAAAAATAAAATAGTAATTTCATATTTATTAATTTTAAGCTTAATTTTTAAAAGTTGCAGGTGGTTGCATTTATGCAAAAAGTTGCATTTATGTTGCGGTTATAACTCACTTGTAAAACACCCCATGTGGGAAGAATTTTGGTTTTAATGCTTTACATGCAGCGTAGAACGTGTGAAAAAAAGTTGCATTTGTTGCAAAAAGTTGCCCTAATCATAGTTCGAATCAAACTGACCAGATATTGATGGATGAGATATTTCGTCATTAGAAAAAAACTGACCAGATCTTGTTGTCATTATCATAAAAAATCAGCAGTACCTTGATGTCCAGATATATCGTCACTATCAATTGCATAGCATAATATTCAAACGGTTAGACGCGAATTAAGTATATTACAGTTACAGACACACCTAGTCATATAAAGAAAGCACATTAACCCTCCTGGTGGTTGTCTTGGCAATGTATCTCGTCATTGTTTAGAAAGGTTAAAACTCACCATAACTTGATGGACTAGATATCTCGTCATTCCAAGAAAACTCACCAGAACTTAATGGACTAGATATCTCGTCATTCCAAGAAAACTCACCAGAACTTGATGGACTAGATATCTCGTCATTCCAAGAAAACTCACCAGAACTTGATGGACTAGATATCTCGTCATTCCAAGAAAACTCACCAGAACTTGATGGACTAGATATCTCGTCATTCCAAGAAAACTCACCAGAACTTGATGGACTAGATATCTCGTCATTCCAAGAAAACTCACCAGAACTTGATGGACTAGATATCTCGTCATTCCAAGAAAACTCACCAGAACTTGATGAACTAGATATCTCGTCATTCCAAGAAAACTCACCAGAACTTGATGGACTAGATATCTCATCATTACAAGAAAACTCACCAGAACTTGATGGACTAGATATCTCGTCATTCCAAGAAAACTCACCAGAACCTGATGGACTAGATATCTCGTCATTCCAAGAAAACTCACCAGAACCTGATGGACTAGATATCTCGTCATTACAAGAAAACTCACCAGAACCTGATGGACTAGATATCTCGTCATTACAAGAAAACTCACCAGAACCTGATGGACTAGATATCTCGTCATTCCAAGAAAACTCACCAGAACTTGATGGACTAGATATCTCGTCATTCCAAGAAAACTCACCAGAACCTGATGGACTAGATATCTCGTCATTCCAAGAAAACTCACTAGAACTTGATGGACTAGATATCTCGTCATTCCAAGAAAACTCACCAGAACTTGATGAACTAGATATCTCGTCATTCCAAGAAAACTCACCAGAACTTGATGGACTAGATATCTCATCATTACAAGAAAACTCACCAGAACTTGATGGACTAGATATCTCGTCATTCCAAGAAAACTCACCAGAACCTGATGGACTAGATATCTCGTCATTCCAAGAAAACTCACCAGAACCTGATGGACTAGATATCTCGTCATTACAAGAAAACTCACCAGAACCTGATGGACTAGATATCTCGTCATTACAAGAAAACTCACCAGAACCTGATGGACTAGATATCTCGTTATTCCAAGAAAACTCACCAGAACTTGATGGACTAGATATCTCGTCATTCCAAGAAAACTCACCAGAACCTGATGGACTAGATATCTCGTCATTCCAAGAAAACTCACCAGAACCTGATGGACTAGATATCTCGTCATTACAAGAAAACTCACTAGAACTTGATGGACTAGATATCTCGTCATTCCAAGAAAAATGAACAGATCATGATCTCGCTTTAAAAAAATCGTCATTGATGACGAGATATCTCCTTATTAGTAAAATTGGTGAGATCTTGATGGATGCGATATATCGTCAAAAACACTTTGAGGGTTTGTAAAACCAATTGTAGCTCAAAAGAAAATAGTTTTTATTTGAAATATCCGGTTTTTCAAAACTACGAGCGTCACCAGTTTTCCGAGTAGAGTTGTATTGTTTTACCAACAGCCCATACACCAGGCCTCGAAATAGATTTTTTAATACAGGTGTACAAGTTGCATCTAAGTTTTTAAATTAGGTGCACAGATTATATTTTAGGTGCACATTTAAATAACATAATATAAGAGCATTGATACAATGTAAACTACTTTATTAATTGGGCATGTTTAGATAGGTTAGTAGTAGATAGTAAATAAAAATATTTAAACGTATCTAAATTCTCCGGCGACAGTCGCTTCAACAGAGCCATCTGGAAAATGTTTCGATCATCGGAAAGTTATATTGGCGGTGACACAATTAAACCTTCCTCCTGTATAAACCCGTTATAGACAGCAATTTTGTTTTCGAATAGTGTGTATTTAGGAATTTTAATTACGTTCCTTTAGAGCGAGAGAGGTCGATACTAATATTTTGTTCAAGTATCAAAATAACATAAAACGTTCCCTCCCCTTTTTTAAAGTTAGGTGCACGGCATGCACCTAGCGGGAAAAAATTAGGTGCGCAATTTTATTTTCATGTGCACAGTGCACCCGAGTATTTTGAGCCCTGCTATACACTATATGGGCAAAAGTATTTGGACGCTGTAGAAATTCGGAGGAGGATATCCTAGTGTGGGGTTGTTTTTCTTGTTTAGGACTCGGACCATTACTTTATGTACCTGATAACATAAACGACCTGTATGCAATGGCCCTGCTTTATGTACCGGTACCTCGACGTTCTGGATAATTCGGTCTTGTCTACATTATGTCAATAATACGGCGATGATGGTAGTTTCTTCCAACATGATCGAACTCCATGTCATCCTGCACAACGAGTGATGGACTGGTGTCCTGAAAATGAGTGAATTTGCTTGAGTAGTCTGGTCAGAGCCCCGAACTCAATCGGATCGAGCACTTGTGGAACAAGCTGGAGCGACGAGTACGACACCCCCACACACGCCCATCTTCACAACAATCTCTTCTCACAGCCTTGCAAGAGGCATGGCGAGATATTCCTGACAGACTTACAGAGAACTTGTGGAAAGTATGCCTCGATGTATTGCAGTTCTAATACAAGCAAAAGGAGGGACTTCCCATAACTAAATAGAATAATAAAGAATTTTTCGGAAAAACATGCAGCGTCCAAATACTTTTGTCCATCTACATATATAATTCTCTTACGTGACACGCAAAAAAGGCGTTATTTTTAATCGCGTTTTGGCAACACTGTACGATTGTTTGTTTATCGCGAAGTCTCGCGCATCGATTGAATTTATAGTGTTATCGGATGAAATTTTATTGAAAAAAAAAAAGGAAATTGTAATGAGCTGTTGCAGTTAGTTTATAATAGAAATCAAAGAAAGCGGAGGATCTTTTCAGGGCCATTTAAAAAACGGTCCTCTTCAGGGCCAACAATTATAGTTCAACAAGACGCTTGCACTACCACTTTCGGCAACACACTCAATAAAAAAGTGTGGGTCGTTTGAGTGCTGGGAAAATGTACACACAAACAACATGCTGGGTATTCAATTTCCAAAGCAACGCTCATATTTCGAGTCAAAATTTCTCACATTTCGAGTTTTCATTTGAATTCTGATTTTAGAGATACTGTATATATTTTTTCTGTAATACAGCAAATTTAGATTTGAAAAACATTTTTTTGGTAACATATTTTGTAAACAATCCTTTCTGCTAGGACACATGTCTTCATTGAGGCGAGCGAAGGGAGCATAGGTTCGCGCAGCGAACCAATGAGGTTTGCGAAGCAATCCTCCGGGGGTTGGCGAACGTAAGCGAGCAGGGGACAGGCCCCCTAGTATAGTGTATTACATAACCACACCTATTTGTTGCCGGAATACCGGGGAATATTCTATAAGTCAAGAAGGTCAAAACTGGTTTGAATTCATTTATGGAAGTTGTAGAGTGGAAACATGCATGTGAATCCCTAAGAAGTTTAATGTAAAATAAATTTGAATCGGCAAAAAGACTGAGTGCAAATCTTTTCATGCTAATAATGTAATTACACTCGTTTTTTAACAATTACAAGATATTACTACTTACGTGTTTTGAATTTACATTTGTGTTAAATATTATAAACATAGTGGAATGTAATTTAAATGTAAATGATCTAAGTCTAATTTTCGTTTATATATAAGCTTTGAAGTCTCCATTTTAACGTTATTTATATTTTAAAAAAGAGATGAAAATATTTAAAATTAAATATTCAAATGAAAATAAAATTTCTTTTGTTATTTTAACTTAGCATAACGTTTATATTTGATTGAAATTTGGTTTTAAAAAAACAGTAAAATTAATGAAATTTCTAATTCTCTGTGGAATGCTAATTATTTTAATATATACATTGCTCTATTACAACTGTTGAATTACAATACCTGAAAAGAAAATTTAGTAAATAATATTATTATTAAATCCTTAGAGGAGTGTTATTTGGTCAGACACGCAAATGAAAAGCATTATCTAATACTAGTTATCTGTTTAATAAAGTCTCAAATGTTTTTTTTTTCATATATGAAATTTAACTGGTAAAGTTTAGAAATTATTAATGTATACATCTAGTTTACATCTATCAATGTTTGCAATGAGCCATCACATGTAATATCATTGAACCGTTGTCTATTTTTTTTTTGAATATTCAAAATAATTGTGTACTATTTATTTCTTACTAGCAAAATACCCGACCTTACTCGGTTTGAATTGGTTTACTCTAGATTGAAGAGATAATCAAAATATATAATGACTTACGTTTTTTGTAGAATAAAAATTTATTTTAACACCTTTCGCCATCTTTATATTTTCTACAACTTACTTTGGACACAAATCCTACACATGCATATCCATTCATGTAATACATTTCACATACATCGCACAATTGCTGTATGACAAAGCTACAAAATGACGAAAGGTGATACTAAGGTTACTACTATAAAAGACGATTTTGAGGGAGATTTGGAATTCCCTTTCTTAAGTTATTTTTATGTTCAACTCAATTAATTAAAATTACGATTTACGGCGAGTGCTCTCGCACGCATAGTCAACAAAACAATATTTTTTTTACTTGTGGCACTCTTGCCTCCGGTATGCGACAATGTGAAATTTTGCAATCTTCTCCTGTCATTATTACAACGAATTTTTTAATGTTGGAAAAAGTTCTAGTTTGGATTTTTAAACATTATTATTATTTCAATAACGGCATTATTCTTTCAATAATGGCATAACTACACTTAAAATTTACTGAAAATTTATACTGACTTACCTAACATTTTTAAGTGTAATACTTTGTGGTGCTGTTGCATGTGATGAGAAGGAAAACACATTTATTAAAATAATAAACATTTAAAACAGAAAACAGTGAAATAGAACAAAATAAAAGGTGTCGGAAAAATTGTTCTATAGATATTAATTTGTTATTCATTTTTATCTCTTGATCTCGCACAGTTGCCACAATTTACAACTAAAAGTACACAAAATTTAGAAATGTGAAATTAATTCAGAGTGAAAGAAACAGAAAATATCACTGCTTACGCGATATTGTTCATTCTCGTTTCGTTGAAAAATATCGTCTGTCTCAAATATTCCGAAATCGTTTTCATTGCGCAAAGAACAAAAATAAGACTCGAAATACGTGAAGTATCAGAGCTGAAATTCCATTAAAAAATATAATTTTTTGAAGAATAATTACTTTTTTAGCAGTACTGGTAAAGCAATCGAAGTAATCGTAATATTCAATAGACATTCGAATTTTTCCAAAACTACCAAATTATGGTTGATTTAAGTATACTTACTCAGGTGTTTTAGCATGAAACTCATCTAAATATAACAATAAAGAAATGTTTAATATTGCATTCACTAAACTAATAGATAATGTATAAACTAAAATACACTGCAATCAAATATCTGGAATACAATTCCATGTGATGCCTACACAAACACACAAACACAAAATCGAGCATAGAACAAAAAGACGGACAGACAGACTTTCGCAACCAATTCCACTCATTAAATAAAGATAAGTACTCACAGTATGCAAATTTCCATGAAAATATCTTAAACCGCGTGGACGTGTATAGGGCACAACATACAGACAGACAGACACCAAACGAGAAAAAGACGGATTCGGCATCAGATGGGTCCAAAACGGATAGAAAACTTGAAATGGGTCGAAAATATTGAATGTACAAACAAACACTCCATTCTTATTTATACGAGAAAATACATTATACTACATTATTTATACGAGAAAATACATTATACATTATATTTGTACGAGAAAAAGACGGATTCGGCATCAGAAGGGTCCAAAACGGATAGAAAACTTGAAATGGGTCGAAAATATTGAATGTACAAACAAACACTCCATTCTTATTTATATAGATTTGTACGACCAAGTGTCCATATTCGTATACATGGAAGATCAAAATGACAGAAACGTGGAAAAAGAATTTTGAAATGTTTCTCCATTTAACTGTTCAAAAGTATAAAGTTGACAGACAAAACGATTCAACACAAAAAAAGGAAACAAATTTAAAACATTTATCTCAACGAAAATTTTATTACACTAATCTTGGAGTCATAATTATTTAACAAAATAAGAAGTTTTGAAACAAAAACAATTTCTATCACTTACCTTCGACGAGTCTCTTCGTGAAAGATACAACATACGTAAAGCAATAGAAATATTGAATCCTGAGGGAAATTGATCCCTATTCCTATTATACAAAAGAATGAAATATTTTCTTCGATTTTGTTGAACGCATAAAACCATTATTTTAACTTATGGATAAGTATAGTGGAATATGAGACTTAAAACATAGCGTCCATGTGAAAATGGTTTCGGTGGTTGAACGATAAGGATTCGATACTGTTGAGTATAGAAGTATTCTATCCTGCAATTTTAGAGAGCGTAAATGGTTTCGTCGTATTTTTTAGAAATTCATATCTGTTTTCATTCCAAATTGTTCCATTAGGGTTTAGATGGAATTTTATATTTCTCTCCATCTTTTTCGTTTTCTTCTTGTCTCATTTCGCTTTCCGAATTTTTTCATTTCTCTATCTATTTTTCACATGTTCCTTATTCTATATTTTTCATTTCTCTTTATACTTCTCATTCCCTAAATTCATTGCATCATTCTACGAATTATATTGCCGCTGTATGCCAAAATAAGTTCATTTCTAATGTTTTAAATGATTGAGTTACTCCACTTGAAGTATGATAAATATTTGTATTTCTTGATGTTTTGTAGTCTTTTGAAAATGTCATTTAAAACTACTTATTAAGAAATTGTGTTTTTATTTAATTTATTTATGAATTGATTGTGTGACTGTATTGTGGGTCATTTGAATGCTACACCAAATGTTTTTTAAGTATCTATGCATCTTCATTAATTTAAATATCAATTGTATTCTTTGCATATAACTTGTTGTAAAATGCGAAATTCTTTCATTACAAGTTCAACTGTGGAAATTAATATTTCACAGCAGTAAACAGCCTAGCCAAATATTATCTTTACAACTTCTATGTGAAAATAACAAAGTAAAATGCACAATTTGTACACTTTTCCCATTCGCAAAACTTCCGATGCACTAAACATTTCTTCCGTAATATCGGTTTTTATATAAATTTTCTGGAAAGGATCCTTCAGTCCGACAGTACAATTGATGTTTAAACGAGCTTGTATGTCTAAAAACTTAGGTTTATATCAGAATGTAGACATTATTATACGACGATACAAAATCCAATGCATAAATATTCTTAGAAATATCTTTAAATTTATTTACATAAAAATATTTAGATATGAAACAGAATGTAATGTAATCAAACTTTAAATACAGTGAAAATACAACAAACCGAATTAGATAACAGCGAGGACGATGTCTGGGAAATATAACATAAAGAATTAACAAACTTTCGATGATAATTGCTCTTTTTATTCTTAGAATATCCAAAATAGTTTGACTTATCATTTAGTAGAAGCATATTTCTTTAAAATACCAGACAAATATTTCCAGAAGTTTGAAACAAGTAATATGAGTAGTTATATTCCTCGTTATTTATAAAAATAATTTAATGTCTACTGTTAAATTTAATAACTATTTGTTGCAATATATCTCTTACTCATCTAAAATTTCATCTTTCTAGAATTTATCTGTAGTAGGCTTTTAAATTTGTCAGTAAATAATATGACAGATTATTTTGAATCGGCAATTTATATTTCTTCAATACATTTATGATTATAATCTTCAGCACACATGTCAGATGATATAATATCTAATTATTTTCGGCTTGCATTTCATAGAACTTTTATAGATTATCGAAATATAGAACTAATTTGTCCAAAGGCACACAAATTTCGCACACACATAAAAAAATGTGTTATAGATCCTTTCAAAAATCCATCTTCAAAAATATGCAAATGAAGGTTTTTACCGCATTTCGTAGAATTTAGGTTTATTAAAACTTAAATAACAAGGGATTCATAATACAGGTAATCAACGCGGTACTCTTTTAACATGGATTCCGTACAACACGGTACTAAAATTGCGACGACCCTCGTTTAACACGATAATAGTTTTTGTGTAACACAGTTTAATTTTTTCCTATTGTTGTTCAATTGCACGGTTAAATAGTGACTCGTTAGATTTTTTTCACATGTCTGACCTGTCTGTTTGTCCTGTCTGTCTGTCCTGTCTGTCTACCCTGTCTGTCTGTCTGTCTGTCCTGTCCTGTCTGTCACGTCCGTTTTTTCAGTCTGTCCTGTCTGTCCCGTCCGTCTGTTCAGTCTGTCTGTCTGTCTGACTAGTATGGTCTAGTTTGTCTGTCTGGTCTGCACTGTCCTGTCTGTCTGTACCTTCTGTAGGCTCTGTCTGGTCCGTTATGTCTGGTCTGTCATGCCTGGTCTGTCATGCCTGATCTGTCATGCCTGGTCCATCATGCCTGGTCTGTCATGCCTGTTCTGTCTGATCTGTCCTGTTCTGCCTGGTCTGTCCTGTTCTGTCTGGTCTGTCCTGTTCTTTCTGGTCTGTCCTTTTCTGTCCTGTACTGTCTGGTCTGTCCTGTACTGTCTGGTCTGTCCTGTTCTGTCTCGTCTGCCCTGTTCTGTCTGGTCTGTCTTGTTCTGACTGGTCTGTCCTGTTCCGTTCTGTCTGGTTTGTCCTGTTCTGCTTGCCTGCCTGTCTGTCCTATATGTCTGTCTATCTGGTCTTTCCTGTCGGTTCTGTCCTGTCTGTTAGTCTGTCTGTATGTCTGGTCTGTCTGTTCATCTGTCCGTATATATGTGTGTGCCCTATACACGTTCATACGGTTAAATGTATTTTCATCTGGTTTCCATATAACCCATATAACACTCCTTTGGTTTCCATATAACACGGTACGCATTATAGAATATATGACCTCTGAGTGTTTGGTTAATACGGTTTCTATATAGCACGTGTTTTCTATAACACGCTATTCCATATAGCATAGTACGCAATATCAAAATTTGTGGGCCTTGTAAGTTTCGTATGAAACGGATTATCTAGAGACGGTACCAATTAACTGCGCTATACGAGGATTACCTGTAGTTAAAATGTTTTTAAACTTATATGAATTTACTTATATCACTTAACGATAAATTATGTAATTTATTTAAAATACAAATAAAAACATGTTAACTTTTTCTATGTTTTAGTACTCCGTATAACACGGTTTTAGTTTCCTTTTTACACTGTGGCCTTACTGTGGTTTTAACTTCCTATCAAATTCTAAAATAACTTCTATCTAACTTCTTGCTTTATTCAAACGATATGTAAAATCTATTTAAATAGATATGACTATGTTTGTCTCCTTTATGATAAGAAAGCATTTACAAAGTCTCCGAAAAAAGGCAGTTAATGAATTTCTGCAGTAAAATTATATATAAAATCTTCTAATGTCAACATACATGACTATTATGTTCTTTGACAAGGCTTCTTTCCTTTCAACTCCTTTCAATTGAAAAATACATGTTCTTTAAAGAAAACCTAAAGGAGTACTCGTAAGAATTTCGGATGTACTTACTGCTTAATATTTTCGGATAGTCCTACTATGCTTACAAAAATCTTAATGACTGTTCAACAAAAAAGGAAAAAAGAATATAGTTAGTAAGAAAACAGCTTAAAAATAGAAAAACATTATTTCACTTTTTTGTCTTAATTCCAAGTGTTCAGCATAACTGGAATGATGTTGGTCTGAAACCATCTGCTTTTCATATACTGTTTGTTCTTTTCTTTGCATGTATCTAATTTTGTCATAGACTATATCTAATTATATTAAATTTTCAATAATTTTTAAAAACTTTACTGTGTAAAAAAACTACACGCCGAAGCCCAACTATGCACACATAACCGTGAAATGACGCAAGTTCTCATTTCGCGCCATTTGCAAAGGATATCTTCCGAAGAAAACGTGTTACTAAACTTCATTGTTTCGTAAACTTGTAAATAAGCATACCAGCGATAAAAACCATTTGAACAACAAAATGAAATATCTATGCAATTAATCCTATGGTATCTATCAGAAGGAGCACTTTTTAGTTCTTCACTCCAAATATCTGTCGTCAAGGGGAATATATATATAATAGATAACAAATAGGTAAGACAAATGTCCTCAGGGATGTAACTAGGGGGGGGTAGACGGGGCATGTGCCCGTGTACCAGATTAGGAAGCGGTGCTAAACGAGCAGAGTATTTTTTACTAGTATATATATATAGTATGTAATGAGCAACTCTGCACTAATACTGCCATAACAGAACTCTCGATTTGATAACAAACGATTTATTAAATGAACATGAAGATGAATACTTTTACACAAAATTATACAGTTAGTCTCTCTAAACCAATATCTCTGGAACACACTCAAAAAAACATCTCCTACCCAAAACTCGCAATTATTAACTCTTCTGTTGTATTACTTCTTTCGTAACTGAATACCGTATTATGACTGGCTGCTGCCAGTCTTGCCTCGCATTCCTCCAACAATGCAACTGACACCTACCAGTCTCGTTGCTCTTATACTAAGCTCTTCCCAGACTAGTAGACAACTACCGTGGACTAGTATTCCTACATATACTATTTACGCATGTAAAAAACGAAGAGCGTTCCATGAATGTTAAGCTGCAGGATGTTGTAGGTCCTCGTCGCATATTTCCCATCGAGTTCCCGGACAGCAGAGCTCGACGCGTCGGCTACCCCGTACGCGGTAGTATGATCGGAATTGTCTTGTTGACTTCTCATAGAAAAATGGGTGCCATTGCCTCAGGGAGGTTGGACTTCTACCTGTTGGTCCGCGGAAGGTATTTTATTTCCCTTCTACCACCCACTGGAGAAGCAGTGAAGGCATTCCAATATCCGCCACCTGGGGACGCGCCCTCTAGGGGTTACAGGCTCCCCCGAGGGAAATCTTTCATTTCATCTTTTTCATTCAGGGAAATCTTTATAGCAACAGAATTGTGGACATTGCAAGGGCCGTGATTTCGGCACATGGAGTTATTTGACTCGATTTCAATTGGACACGACACCAACCAACCAACCAAAAACGAAGAGGAATACTTATTAGTTGACTTCAAAAGCCCAAAACTATATAAGGAGATATATGCAGAATGTGTGTAGTGTTGCGTGAGTTTGATTTGAGTAAAGAAGGGGATGTAACGCCCGAGCGTTTAGGATAACGGGCTCGTGTATCGGAAGTTTCCTGTTTCTCAACTGGCTTTGATGCCCCGGTAAACAAAACTAAACTCGGTTAGCTTTAAGAAAGTCCAGATGAGACGTCAGTTTTGCGGTCCTATTATTTGTCAATGAAATATCTTGGAATTAATTTGTTATTTTATCTTGTACTAAAAATGAGATTGCTGCAAATTAATCTATTTACCTTTGAAATCAAGTCCTTACCATCTAAGTTGAATTTTAAAAAAATTGAAATAGTGGAATTAATGTGTGGTGGCGATTACAGGTGTTATCGAGGAGGGCTTGGTTGGTAAGGGGATGACAAGGCTTGCTTCTGAAAAGTTTCCTTCCCAACGCACTGAGCAAAGTTCTTTGAAAAAAAAATGTAATTTATTTTTTGTAAAAATGTTTGAAACTAGAAACAATTGTCCAAATATGCACAAAACATGCAAAAGATTCCAAATATGCAAAATGATACCAAATATGCAAAACCGTGCAAAATAAATTAGGGTTTTTTTTTGTTGCAAATGGCTAAAAAATCGCTCAATATGTATTTCTATCAACATTAGGGGCTTAAAAAAAGGATATTTTAAATATGCAAAATTCGTGCTCTAGTAATAACACATTGCATGTATCATGCTCTTTACACCACCTTTTCTTTATGCGGTTGAAGCCTATAAAAATGTGTTCAGAAACAGTTAAGAACAAGACATTCAATTAAATATAAACCACACACAAACCAAATAAAAACGATAAAATAATTATTTAAAACAAACAAGTGTTTACAATTTAAATGTTTCGTGATACATTCTAAAGTTTTATTATGAAGCAAATACTTAAAATTAAATTGTTTGTTGGTGTCAGTATTAGTTAAAAGTTAATTTTGTGGTAAAGTATTAGGTACACTGTTTATAGTATGCTATTAAATTAAGGACAGGAATTCATCATTATAAATAATATGCTATTTTGTCTCATCACATGTATAAATAAACGTAAAATTTCAGTCGACAGTACTTATTTTGTAGTGTGGTATAAATGAAGCTTGCCTTCATAAAAGTTTCTCGCTTCTCTAGAAATGATTATAGCATATTCTAATGCAAAATATGCATAAATGCAAGGGAAATTGAATTTCAGGAAGGAAATAAAGTAAACACTTGAATAGTAATGCATACAATTTTCTTACTCAAGTAATGATGTACCACTTCTCAAAATGAGAGCTTTGCAAAATTTAAAAAAAAAACAGTTTAACACAGTTTATTAAAGTCAACATACATTTAATTCTGACAACTTCAGGATTTCATGGAACATTAATAATCAAGTCAGTGAGAAATAATGAACAAAATAATGAAATTTACGCATAGAAATTAACGCCTGTTATTCAGAACCACAAAGGAATTGAATGTGGCAACAGATTTAATTCTAAAAATACAAATTCATACAAAAATGGGAGACTCCAGATAGAGATTTAATTGGAACTTTGTATTGCTTTAACTTAAAAGATTATGTTCTAGTAAACATGAAATAAGTATATGTTAGTTAAGCGTTAGTATTAAGTTATGCAATAGATAAGTGATGAAATATTATGGTTTAAAAAAGGGTAAAATATTTTTATTAGTTTCACAGACAAGTTTTTGTTGATGACTTTTCGTGTTTCTGGATCATAAATGAAATATACATATGGCAGATGTTAATTATTTTTAAGCGATAATTAAAAACTACTGATTATTGTTATAATTTTTCTACGCATTTAAGGTAAATGTCTACCCAAACATCACCTTTTTTTTTAATTTCCGAATGTTTAGTTATTATTTTATAATAAAGCCTAGACTTTTAGGATTCCAAAAATGGTTTACTCTTGTTTCTACGGTAATTGGAAGCAAAATTATAGGCCAAATTATAAACCGAAATTGAAATTTTCGAAACAGAAACTAAGCAATAGAAATGTAAACAATGCATTTAAATAGATATTTCATTACTCTATAACATTGTAAATGCACAATTTACTTTTTTAATATCAAATAAAGTATTTATTATAGTTTTTAGCGCGCATTTGTGACAAAGAACTATTAAGCAAGTGTTTACATAGCATTACACAGAATAACAATGAGTCATTTAACAATGTTCTGTGGAATATGATTCCGAAAGAAAATTTTGTTCAACTGCAAACACTGTTATGAGGTTCTAAGATAGCAGTTTTGTTCTTCAACTCAGGCAATATGGGGCTGATACCTGTATTTAACTATCTTAATATAGCACTTGAACCAGAAATGATAAAAAACTACAAAAAAATTGATGTTGAAAGCATTAAAAAATCAAGGAGACAAGTACAGCCTAAAACAAAATTATCCAGAAAAATATTAAAAGCTAAAAGAAAATCACAATTAATTAAAAATGAAGTCAAGGAGGGCTGGACTTACAAGTATGGTGAATTCTAAGGTGTTTCAATATGTGTATAATTATTTGTGGAACTTTAAAAACTCTATTTGCATTTTCTGGAAAACTGCTATTTTTATTTTTTTTTAGATTACGGAAGATCCCATTTCTCATAAAATTTTTAATATATTCAAATACAAATTTTACCACAGTGTTCTACACACCTCTAGGTATGTTCTAAACCTCAAATATAGCTAGTAAGTATATGTTAAATTATTTTAGAGCTATATTTATATGAAAAAGTGATATATTTTTTTTGTAAAAACATGTTGTGTAAGTTTGACAGATCTCAGTAACTTTTAAAAGAGAAACTGCAAATATTCTACTTCATAACACGGGTAAATATGTAACAAATATATTATTGAAAGAAAAAGTGGAATATATTTATTAAAATTTGATATAGAAGTTTTGGCGTAACGGTCAAATTTCACTAAATTTTGACCAAATATGGCCAAAAAAACATAAGTTTTGCATAATTTTTTTTTAAAGCTCCGAACGTAGGCACATACCTTAAGCAGCTTAGTATTAACAGGTTATTTAAAAGACTATTCTGAACTATGAATGACCTTTTTGTGTTAAACTAAAGGTAGGTTACGCGCGGAAGAAGTTTTGTGGTAGAACGTACTTCCTGTAGGTAAATACCTAAATGTGAAGTCACCAAACTTGTGTTTTCAATACAATTTCAGCACGAAACTAATATAAATTCCAAATAATGAATTCAGAATCGACATTGAGAGTTGATTGGTCGTCAATAAGATTAAACGCCAAAAAACCCAAAACGTCGATACACTACATTTTAAGAGTGATTGTCTGTAAGCGGGGCACGCTTGGTTATAGTTGACATTTTTGATTTTGCTGAAATTTACACCAGATGTCCTCTACAGTGTCTTACTAAAAAGTGAATCAGCGTTTTTGGAAAAAAATTGTTGCCAAGTTATGGTTGTTTTTATAGGGCAGGTTAAGGTCGTTTTCTTGCACTGTAGCGTACCTCGCTTACAGAAAATCACTCTAAAGGTAATCTCAATAGGCACATTATGCGAGAGTATTTGTGAAACAAAAAGTTGAATTGTTGTCTGGTTTCTTTGTTTGCTTGTTTAAGGGGTTAGGTACCTTTTTAATCTCAAAATATGGAAACAAAATCACTACATTTCGAATCTTAATATCTCCATGAATAAATTATTTACATAAATGAAATTTTGTATGCAGATTTTAACTACCTTTATCTTTTGTAAACTATTTTTAAAAAAATTTCTTCCCCTTAAATATATTGTAAATTGGACCAAAATTAAATGCATTGTTTTTGTTGTTAGAATATTATATGGTAGCATTGCGCGCAGTATTCTGGGCAAAATAATTATTATTATGAGCTGAATTTTTTTATGTACTTAAAAATATAGAATATAATTACAATGACGAACTCTTGTATTTTTTTTTCAATTTCTTACAAAACTTTTTTTAATAAAAAAAAAGTGATTTTTTTTCTTTTTTTTTAACACAAAATTAACCTTTTTTCAAAAATTTTCAACAAGATAGACAAAAAAGTTGGTCATTTTAAACATATATATGGTTTACATAATCAAATAAAATTTCATGTAATTCTAACCAACCATTCCAGAGAAATCTTGCGCGCAAGTGGTAAAATCACAGTTTTGAGATATCGTCGTTAAAAACAATTCGCTTGTGAAATTCTTTCGCATTAAAGGAAGGAAACAAATGAAACTAAAAGTAGAATTCAAAGTACATTGTTCCCAGATAAAAAATAAAATTAATTTAACAATGTACATGGAGGTGGCTTTAGAAATATAGAGCGTAGTCAAATTATACATTTTTGTGATAACTGATATCGACAAAGTACAAAATGTAAACGAACCATTTGGCTCTAAATGTTTGATTAAGGGCTTCACTCTTTTAACCATAACTTCCGTTCTAGAGTGAAATTTTACACCAGGTTTGTTTTAAAACGTTGCTAAGAAACATAGCATTAAAATTAGATCATAATTTTTTTTTTTGAAAATTTAAAAGGTACCTAACCTCTTAAGATGAAATCCCTCTCACTGTTATATGAACTGAGTAATAACCAAGATTCGGTACCCCAAGTCAGCGAGGAAACTTTACCGTATGTCAAATGCACTTTGATAGGTGTCATGATGTGTTTCTATTTGCATGTAGACTGTAATTTCACCCATTTAAAGTTACTGTCATTTTCAGCGACCGATTATTCTAAATACAGTTTCTGCTGGACGAATGGTTAATCCTTTCGCTCGGTTCTAGTTTAAAGTACCAGTTTGACCATAGACGTTTGTAGTGATTCAGATTCTATACTTTAACTCCACTGGCGGATGGATATCCGAGAGATATCGTTATTAGCATAATTGGTCACATATTGATAGAAGAGGTATATCGTCAAAACCACATGAAGGGTTAAGACGTAGGTCTCTATCTAATTTCACCTCTTGCGAAAAAACGGCCATAGAGCTACAAAGCCAAACAAAACTCATATAAAATTCATTCTGGTATAAGGAAGAAATTTTTCCCGCATGATAAAAACAATTAAAATTCAAATAAAAATTAAAGTTACAAAAATAGTTGCAGTTATTACCAACTTGCAAGTAAAAATGCAACACGATATTGAACGTAAAAATTTCATAATGAAATAAGATTTATTTCCTGAATGGTCATGAACGACTGACCCATTTATAACGGTTGTACGCCATTATAAAAATTTTAAAATCGAAGGTTGTGAAAACTTATTATGTAGTATATTTTATCAAACAGGGTATTTTCTTAAAACCAAACAATAAGGTATGTTATTACTCTTTTCCGTATTACTGGTATTCATTTTTTGGTGTTTCTAAAATTTAATCAATTATTCTTGAAATTATTTCATTTAGATGATGAGTTAATTCCGCTTCGTAAGAAATTAAAATCCCGATTGGTAAGACATTACGGATGAAAAAAACAAAAATAGAGTTAGATAATTTTATAAAGTAAAATTATATTAGCAAATAATTAAAATTCGTTGCAATCGAATTTGTTCCGGAGGAATAATCTGCATAATATTTAATTGTTTTTGATAAAATCCTTCTTACTCTGGAATGTTTTTTTCATTTTATATTCATCATATTAACGGGTTAAAGCTACAGTGGTGTAAGTAACGTTTTCAACACAAAAATAAAAGACTTACACCTTATACAGCTATCTGTTGGCGGTTGAATGAAACTCTGACTTACTTCACGTTTTGTGTTAACAGATCGATTTATCTAGATCTGGTTTTGGTGTCTACTAATTAATTTTAGCTAAATTTGGATACATTATATATCCGGTTTCTGTGCCTATCTTTCTTTTTTCTTTTGAAAATTCACTTACACCACTGTAACTTTAGCCCGTCCATATAATAAAAGTAATCAAAACGAGCATTTATTGACAAACTAATATCGCTTTATTTATTTAATTCATTCGTTTGAAAGAGAAGGAATAAATTAGTAATTTCATAAAACATTTCGATTACATCTGCTCAATCCATATAGCGCAGGGAATATCTTTTATTCCTATTTAACCTCTCATTTAATAGATATGGTATATTTATTTGATGCTTGAGGCTTTCTAAAAGCATAAGAATCCGAAATAATAAAGATGTATTTTTAATTAAATAAATTTTAAGCAGTTACTGAGTGTAACGGAATGGGACAATCAAATGTCAAGCTCGACAAAAGATTAAGAAAATTTAATCGCTGTGAATTGATTTAAATGGAAATTCTAGTTTTTTGTTATAGAATAAAGAAAAATATTGAATAAAATGTAATCCACAAATATACAGCCATTATTTAAAGTAATGCTTTTATTGGAATAAACTTTACCCGGATCTTGTCATTTAACGGAATGTAACAACTTCAATATAAAGTAAAAATTCCACTCTGTACTGAAATAATTTCAAATGAAAACTTACAAGCAATGAAATGCAGAAAAATCAAGATATAATGAATTAAACAAAGATTTCTCTAGATATTAATAAAATATGCATTGTTCTACGGGTCTGAAATCAAGTCACAAGTGAAACATCGTTAACAGTTTTTTAGGGATGGGAGCCTATTTCTTCAGAATACCAGTAGTTTAGATGGATTGGTTAAATTCCTGCCCATAGACGAAACGTTTATACTTCTTTTTAGCATTAAAATTAAAAATTCATTATTATAAAACAAAATCTATCACTATGAATTGCTTGTATCTTTGCCAAAAAAAAGATATACAATTACAAGTATTCAGACAGTACATTGAGATTCCTAATTCAAAGATTATTTTTTAGTCTTCTTGCTTGTTCAGAAACATAACTTTCGAAATCATCTTTAACAGTAAAATTTTCTTAATGTGACAGAATAAGGGTAGTGTTATTAAAAATGAACTGAAAGCATTTTAGTTGTGATCGAGGATTTAGGATTATATTGTAAAAAAACTATTTTGTGTCTTATTTATATGCTTTTGAATGTAAAATTATTGTCCTGGCTTTAAAATATTTTTGCTCTGCTGTAAAGTCATTTAGCATCTATAACTATATGTTTTCTACATTACATGAAGGTCCACACTTGGCATCTTACCTCACAAATGGCATTTACACTACTCTTGCCATTATAATTAAAGATTCAATTTTAAAACTAGTTTAGTTTCCTCTATCATCCTCTTCCTAAATAAACTTTTTTTGTGTGTCAAAACTCAAGCACAAATGCAAACGGCACAAATCTAAGACTCGTATGTAATGAAATGGGATACTATTTCGAAAATTAAAAAGTATTCGACATTTTTTCATATACAAAAATGTTTGCCACCGTTGCAAATGATAGCTAGATCAAATAGCGATTGAAATAGCTAGATTTAAATTGTACAAACTATAAAGAATTTAAGTTATTCTTAACTAGCTCAAAAAGCAAAAGTTAAATTAATTTATTTTCCTCTAATATCTTGACAGAAAGATTAATATTAAAATATAACATGAAAAAGTTACACCAATGAATATAAGAGATATATGCTATATTATGCTCTTATTCATACACATTTCTTATATCTTTTACAATATCTCAACTTTTTGAAGAAATTATAATCATCATATAATTGACTGAGAAACAAAAGTGTTGTTTGTTTTCATATAATGTTGTAAATACGTTGTACCTCTTTTAAATATTCTAATGACTAAAATTAGAATTCTATCATCAGATTATTTGTAGTTTTGAATTTTATTGAAAACAATATATATATATATATATATATATATATATATATATATATATATATATATATATATTAAATTATAACTTTTTCACATAATAATAACAGTATTATTATTACCATCAGTTAACTATTTTATTATTTATTGAAATAACATAGAATCTTTGATATATCATTTTTCTATTAAGAAGACACTAACTATAGAAGTTATATAATTCTAAACAAAAAAAAGTATTCCACTTCCTTTACACCTCAGACAAAATTTATTTAAAGAAATTAAATTTGTGTATACATAAGTAGGTTAAAGTAACGCAGTACCATACTGAATACATACCCCATTTACTTAAAATTAAAGTTTATAAATCAATTCTCTCTAAGTAGAGTAAATAAAAACATATTTTACCTTTCATAAAACATGTGTCAGGAGGTTTAAAAATAGAGTTTTTATAAAGTTAAAGACAATATCTTAATAAAAATTAATGTAGCACCACTTTCTATATCTAAACTGAATCAGGAATGTACCCTTTAAAGTATAAAAACTATGACATTTAAATTTAAGAGGCATTTTTAATTAAATTAATGTTTCAAACTGTTTATATTTATCTCCAAAAATATCAATATCGGTTTATTCAAAACATTTTTGCAAAATGTACAACAATACCAAAATAAAATTGGTGCTGCTGCTTTTTTTGCGTCTAAATTGGGTTTTCGAGGCGAACTTTACAATGTATTTAATTTTATCATTACCCATTAAAAATTAAAATCAAGCTTTAATTTTCACAATTGTAACGCAGATGGCAGCACCACTTAAAGAACAATGTAATTTTAATTTACCGCTCTTGCTCTAAGAGCGTACATTTAGTTGCCGTGTGTAAAAAACAGTTTATTATCTTATTCGAATTCGGTGAAGCGTGATTAGGGTTGCCAACTTTCTCTGAGACAAATCCGAGACATATTGCCCTAAAGTGAAATACTGATGTTGTCACTCAAAGTGCAAAAGGTCGTCTTTCTAAAAGCTGCATATTTCAGGAGAGCAACCAAAACCGAAATTTTTTCCCTTTGATTTGATTATATTATTATATACTATGGGTATTGTTATTAGTTTATTGGATCAGCTGATGACAGAAGATTTTGCTACTAGATGGAAAACACAAAATGCCACATTTCGCAATAATAAAAGAAAAAATAGAATAAAAAAAACCGGTATTTTGCACTTTTGAAATTCCGGGACATTCAACCGGGATTCTGGACAGTAACTTCAATTCCGGGACAATCCCACCCAATCCCGGACGGTTCGCAACCCTAGGCGTGATACATAAAGAATCGATTTAACAAGTTTTTCATCCCACGTGTTTGGCCTGGTGTTGTAAGTATGGCGAGTTAGATGCCAGCTCATATATTGTTCTCAGCATATGACCCATCTTCAAATTAAGAAGAGTTGTCCTGGAATATTTTTTGCCTTTCGGGATTGATCCATAACCGTCACCAATAGACCGCTGTGATGCTCCTGTGTGACGTTAATTAACTACCTACCTACCAAAGAACAGGTTCTATTTAAAGGTTTAAATGCTGAAGTAGATTTCATATCTATTCACGAGTTATTACAAAATCCTAAACTTATAAGATTTTAAATGTCAAGTAGGATAAATATAATTCGCTATCTTGAAAGAGAACCTGCCGACCAACCGGTCTGGTGGTTAAGGTGTTAGTCTCTAGATAGGAAGGTTCCTGGTTCAAATACGGGTCAGTGCATGGATGTTTGTAAGCGTATGGTGGAGAGGCGGCTGGTGCACCTTAAATCTGTCATGGCCGATGTCCTCACGTAGGGTTGGAAAGTGGGGTGTTAGCTCAGGTGTTGCCTCGTCTTCTGACCGTGTTGTCCTCGGATCTTTTTCTTAAGGGATTGATCTCAGACCATGGTCAATAGCCCGATGTGCAGCTCTAGTTCGACGTTAATTAAACATTACCAATTATCATCAGACCAAAACATAAACAACGCATTTTGCTTCAACTTAGGAGTCCTGTAACACCATTTCATTATCTCGATCTTTCGTTTTTTGAGATTTAAAATTATTGTTAACCAATTTGTCTAAGAATTTAACGTGAGCTCAAAGTGTTTTATCGTACCTCTACAAAGGGCAAGATCCATCTGAGTTGAACACAGAGATACAAGCGTTCTGTAAATTTCTGCATTGCCTTCAAGTATCATATCTTATGATTTGTTTCAGCTAATAGATGAGATTACTTGGTCATTGATGCAAGGTATTTATAAGTAGAGTGAAAAGCAATACTTCACGACTTAAAAATCTCGAGATATTGAGGGGGCTAGCTATGGTTGCTCACCTAATATCACTGACAGAAATATCCATACTACTAAAAATACAGATAAAAGCTGCACCAATCCGTGGATCAAATTCTTATAACCACAAAACATAGATACAGTTTAATTATAACCTAAGCAAAGATATTTGTTCGCAGGAGAAGGCATTAACGGGAACGTTTCCCTTTAAACCTCCCCGGAAATTATTTCAAAAGCAAGTGAACTTTGAGGTAAATCTACAGACTACCTAAATCTCATTGATCCTCGATCGAATCTCATTAAGATTTGAGAATCGATTGTCCCATATACTTTGACACAAACGAGTCCATTAATTCGCTAATGCGTTTGTTCAAGGGGTATTCTGATGATAAACAGCAACTACTGTTTCATGTTTATTAAATGCTCTCTTGTGCAAGCTCCCTCAAAGTATGGATTACGAGTGCCTGCCTTAAAAGCATAATGCATGGACATGTCAAAGCTTTCAGCAACTCAGTAATTCTAATCAAGATAATAATTTCCGTCGACTAAGCCACTGCATTAAAATCTTACCAGATTAAGCTAAAGGTTAAATTCCTTCTAACTCTTTAATTAAGATGAAATATGAAATTTTGTGTGGTAAATATGTCGAAGAAATATTTTTTTCTGGAAGATAAATTGTTTAAAAAAAATGGAATTCGTGAAATAAAACAAGGAACTTCTGCAAAGATTTCCCAAAAGGGAAAGTTTATCCCTTTCATTGTGATTAGTTGAATTTCCCATTCAAATAATTGAGTTCTTTAATCATGACTTGGGAGACCGAATATTATAATTGCCTGCCGAGTAATTTCACCATAAAATTCTCACTAATTAAATATGGTTAACTCCCGTATAAATCAGGTATGGCATCTGTCTTTTTGTCTGTATATTCTCTCAGACAGTAACGACGATGATTAAAATTACCGTACCTATTTGCCATAAGTATGAAGAAAGTGGTAAACATAATTTCAAATTGCCATAAAAATAACATTGTGTTTAAAATGTTGGATTGTTGTACGCAGATCATTAGGTTTTACCCTTATTGATAGAAAAACAACTTTTACAGTAAGCTTGTTTTACCAGTATTGTGTGTTCGAAAAACGTTCGAAGCAAATAAATTACAATATTTATGTTTCAACTGACCTTCTATCTAGAAACTCTCGGTTAGAGTATTTTAAATATACTCTCTTCTGTTGTCCCTCCAGTGGACGCTGAGGGACACTTCGTGCACCCCTTAACTCTTCTAGTGGTTGCCTCGAAGATGTATCACGCCATCAGCAAAACTGATAAGATCTTGGTGGACAACATATCTCGTCATTCGAAGAACCTGATCCGATCTAGGTGGACAAGATATCTCGTCATTGGAAAAAAAAACTCATTATATCTTGGTAGACAAGGTACCTTGTAACTTGAAAAAAACCTGTTTAGATCTTGGACAACATATCTCGTCATTGGAAAAGCTTATAAGTTCTTGATGGACCAGTTATCTCGTCATTGGAAAAAACTAATCATTTTTGTGAACAACATATCTCGTCATTGGAAAAGATAGTCAGATCTAGGTGGATAGGATATCTCATCATTGGAAACATTTTATCATATCTTGGTAGACTACCTGTGATATCTCGTCATTGGAATAAAACGGATCATTTTGTTGGACACAATATCTCGTCATTCGTAGAAGTTGATCTGATCTTGATGGATATGAGGTCTCGTCATTGGAGAAAACTAATTATATCTTAGGGGACAAGGCATCGTGTCATTGGAAAAACCTGTTTACATCTTGGGCATCATATCTTGTCATTGGAAAAGCTGATAAGATCTTGATGGACCAGTTATCTCGTCATTGGAAAAAACTAATCATTTTTGTGAACAACATATCTCGTCATTGGAAAATATAGTCAGATCTAGGTGGATAGGATATCTCATCATTGGAAACATTTTATCATATCTTGGTAGACTACCTGTGATATCTCGTCATTGGAATAAAACGGATCATTTTGTTGGACACAATATCTCGTCATTCGTAGAAGTTGATCTGATCTTGATGGATATGAGGTCTCGTCATTGGAGAAAACTAATTATATCTTAGGGGACAAGGCATCGTGTCATTGGAAAAACCTGTTTACATCTTGGGCATCATATCTTGTCATTGGAAAAGCTGATAAGATCTTGATGGACCAGTTATCTCGTCATTGGAAAAAACTAATCATTTTTGTGAACAACATATCTCGTCATTGGAAAATATAGTCAGATCTAGGTGGATAGGATATCTCATCATTGGAAACATTTTATCATATCTTGGTAGACTACCTGTGATATCTCGTCATTGGAATAAAACGGATCATTTTGTTGGACACAATATCTCGTCATTCGTAGAAGTTGATCTGATCTTGATGGATATGAGGTCTCGTCATTGGAGAAAACTAATTATATCTTAGGGGACAAGGCATCGTGTCATTGGAAAAACCTGTTTACATCTTGGGCATCATATCTTGTCATTGGAAAAGCTGATAAGATCTTGATGGACCAGTTATCTCGTCATTGGAAAAAACTAATCATTTTTGTGAACAACATATCTCGTCATTGGAAAATATAGTCAGATCTAGGTGGATAGGATATCTCATCATTGGAAACATTTTATCATATCTTGGTAGACTACCTGTGATATCTCGTCATTGGAATAAAACGGATCATTTTGTTGGACACAATATCTCGTCATTCGTAGAAGTTGATCTGATCTTGATGGATATGAGGTCTCGTCATTGGAGAAAACTAATTATATCTTAGGGGACAAGGCATCGTGTCATTGGAAAAACCTGTTTACATCTTGGGCATCATATCTCGTCATTGGAAAAGCTGATAAGATCTTGATGGACCAGTTATCTCGTCATTGGAAAAAACTAATCATTTTTGTGAACAACATATCTCGTCATTGGAAAAGATAGTCAGATCTAGGTGGATAGGATATCTCATCATTGGAAACATTTTATCATATCTTGGTAGACTACCTGTGATATCTCGTCATTGGAATAAAACGGATCATTTTGTTGGACACAATATCTCGTCATTCGTAGAAGTTGATCTGATCTTGATGGATATGAGGTCTCGTCATTGGAGAAAACTAATTATATATTAGGGGACAAGGCATCGTGTCATTGGAAAAACCTGTTTACATCTTGGGCATCATATCTTGTCATTGGAAAAGCTGATAAGATCTTGATGGACCAGTTATCTCGTCATTGGAAAAAACTAATCATTTTTGTGAACAACATATCTCGTCATTGGAAAAGATAGTCAGATCTAGGTGGATAGGATATCTCATCATTGGAAACATTTTATCATATCTTGGTAGACTACCTGTGATATCTCGTCATTGGAATAAAACGGATCATTTTGTTGGACACAATATCTCGTCATTCGTAGAAGTTGATCTGATCTTGATGGATATGAGGTCTCGTCATTGGAGAAAACTAATTATATCTTAGGGGACAAGGCATCGTGTCATTGGAAAAACCTGTTTACATCTTGGGCATCATATCTTGTCATTGGAAAAGCTGATAAGATCTTGATGGACCAGTTATCTCGTCATTGGAAAAAACTAATCATTTTTGTGAACAACATATCTCGTCATTGGAAAATATAGTCAGATCTAGGTGGATAGGATATCTCATCATTGGAAACATTTTATCATATCTTGGTAGACTACCTGTGATATCTCGTCATTGGAATAAAACGGATCATTTTGTTGGACACAATATCTCGTCATTCGTAGAAGTTGATCTGATCTTGATGGATATGAGGTCTCGTCATTGGAGAAAACTAATTATATCTTAGGGGACAAGGCATCGTGTCATTGGAAAAACCTGTTTACATCTTGGGCATCATATCTTGTCATTGGAAAAGCTGATAAGATCTTGATGGACCAGTTATCACGTCACTGGAAAAACTGATAGAATCTCGTTGGACAAGATATCTCGTCATTGGAAAAAAACTGAAGATATTTTGGTGGAAACATATCTTGGAATAATGGAAACGTCATTGGAAAAGCCAATCAGATTTAGGTGTATAGGATATCTCATCATTGGAAAAACTAACCAGATCTTATAATCTTATATCATCATAAAAAAAATCAACATGACTGCTTGATGACGAGGAACCTTGCCCTGAGCAAAATTTGTCAAGTCTTGATGGACGAGATACCTCATCGAAACGACTTGAATCATTCCAGCAAAATCTTCCAAACCATGTAGGTAGAGATTTACAGCCGTCAGTGAAAACTTGCCTTTGTTACCTCATGACACCGAGCCGTTGCTATAGACTTTACAACCTTGACTAAGGCCCGGTGCACACATCCTATTTTTCAATATGCGACAAATAAGCTAATTCGTACTAAGTTAAGAAATTATCAAATCAAATCAATTGGCACACCCTCAAGGGTGTGCTTTTCTTAGCTGAAAGAGCGAATATGTTCTAATTTAATTCATGGATTATGTACTCTATTTCAAACACGTTAACTTATATTTATGATTTAGGAATTGATGAATGAAAATTAATAAAGGGATAATTGGGATAACTTGGCTTACATTTTTGTTAAATTATGTTAATTTTTCAACTAATCGCCGCACACGCTTCTCCGGTCTCAAGTACCTTGTTTTCATAAATAAATGGAATATAAATAATAATTAATAAATAGTTGTATCCAGCAACGTCTATTTCGTTTCAAACTATACTTTTTTTTGCACCAAGTAAGGCCCGGTGCACACATCCGATTTTTCAACGTGCGGCACCGAAGCCCAACTGTGCACACATAACCTTGAAATGACGCAAGTACTCATTTCGCGCCATTTGAGGTATTCTATCGAAGAAAACGTGTTTATTTCGCTTACTTGGTGTACAAAAAAGTATATTTTGAAACAAAATAGACGTTACTGGATACAACCATTTATTAATTATTATTTATATTCCATTTATTTATGAAAACAAGGTACTTGAGACAGCAGAAGCGTGTACGGCGAGCTGCGGCGCCGTGGGGAACTGCGGTACTAATTACACGCAAGTTGGACGTCTGTCGCCGTAGCAGCGCCGGAGGCATGCGCGTGCACTACTCCATTGGATCTAGTGTATCTCAAACCGCACTTGCGTTGCGTCAGCAGCGCCGCACATTGAAAAACCGGATGTGTGCACCGGGCCTAAGGGGATTAGCAACAACTATATATTTTAATTAACCACGTGAAAGGACCACTTTAGAGAACTATCTACTCATTACTTATTGTGATACCTAAATTTATCTTTCTGTACCGTGATAGGAAAAGGGACACTTTCCATTTTGTAAGTAGTCTTAACTGCTGATTTAGTAATTTTTTTTATGTATTTAATTATTTCTACACAGAGTACTAAACACACTTCCTAGTGTTTTAATTTGTTCATAGCGTAATGACAGGAGGTCACTGGTATGTTTCTATTACACAACTGTTTGTGAAAATTGTAACATCATGAAGGAATCATGCAAATTAAATAAGAGCTGCAGAAAATACAAACAGGATAGGATATGAAAATGATTAGAATTACTGAGCGATCAAGCATGTGTGTACCGAGAAACACCCTCTAAACTTCAAAGTGAGCAGGGTATATGAATCAGTGTAAAAATGCGTCCAAATGTGTGCAATGTCGTTTAACTGCTGTAAAGGATTGGTTACAAGTCAAAATGCGTCGACAAAAATGCAGAGTGTCATACTAGCAACTAAGTTCAAACGAGACCGCATGAACGGCCTCCATGAGGGTGAAATTTTCTATCGTAAAATCGTCACTCGCACGGATCATAATCACCCAGCAGTGATGCGTATACAAAAAAGATGGATCATGGACAACCCGACAAGTCGAGGCTCTGACAGTGGGGCCAGCAATATGAAGTCACCACAGGACGACAGACACCTCATCCGCATGGCAGTAACCGACCGTACAGCGTCCTCTCGTGCGTTGGCACAACATTGGAGCCCGTCTACAAGTGTGTCATTGTCTGGCTCAACGGTTCGTTGACGTCTGCTGCGCCATGGGCTACGTGCAAGTATTCTGTTAACAGTGAACTACCGACGCATCCGACTATAATGGGCTTACCAACACAGCGAATGTCGTGCCGGTTGGCATCAAGTCGTCTTCTCAGATGTGTCCCACTACAATATGGTCTATAGTTATGTACGCGTACTCTTCAGACGCTACAGAGGTGGTTCTCAGAGTATTGTTCAGCGTTATACAGGACGAACGCCTGGCGTTATAGTCTGAGGTGTTGTTGACTATCATGGACGAGCCCGTCTACTTCAAACTGTGGGGTCACTGATCAGGGGGCGCTACATCATAGACGTTGTGAAACCATAAGTCCTACCCCTCCTACAACGCAATCCCGGAGCTGTATTTCAGCAAGACAATGCCCGTCCACATGTTGCTCGGAATGTACAATACTTCTTCCGTGTACGACAAATTAAGCTTCTTACTTGGCCTGCACGTTCCCGAATATATCGCCCATTGAGCATATCTGGTATTACATCTATCGGCGACTCACTCGTACCGCTTATTGCTAAGAGAGTACGGCTGAACTTTTGTATCAGATAGAGGCAATCTGGAATGCCATCACTCAGCATGACATTCAGAATTTGTACGATTTGATGTCAGGACATGTACAAGCTCTCATCGCTGCATGCGGCGGCTTCACAAGATATTGATTTTCGGCCTTATTTATTATTTATTTTTTAACTTTTTTTTCTGTCACTTTTGTTTTATTTTTCTGTAAATTTGATCGTATATATAAACCACTATTAGTTGTGTCCTTTTTAATAAACAATTAAATTAATGCTGTGAATAGAGAAATAGAGAAGGTTCGAAACTAAGGACCACAACTTAACCAATTTTTGATCGTATAGTGTATATTATAAATTTAGGAGAAAAACTCACTGATCTCTATACATGGATTACAGTTCAGGAGACGTCGATATCTTAATAACGAAGAAATCAACGTAAAAACATGGTATGCATGGGTGATCAAATGTCACCAAGAGAATTGGTGAAAGAAACAAAATATATGACAAATGGTTTTAATAAAAACAACGAAAGTTTATTAACACAAAAAAAAAACCGACACATATATTCGTTATTTTGCAAAAAGGGAAACACATATGATAAATTTGCAAATTAGAATTAGAACTTAGAAGAAATGAAAATGGCAAGTGACGCTAAAGGGAATTTAGGGCTAAAATTAACGGCGGAGAAAGATACGAGTCACTCGAAATTTTGGAAGAGTGGTGTTGGGACATTTCCTCCAATAAATGCACCAACTATACTCTGCAAAGTGAATAAAAAAAAGATTAAATTAATACTTAATAAATTAATAAATTAATAATAACTGACTCCATAGTTGGAGTGGCACGGGAGCCACGCGACGGAACGCGTCTACCTACATTGGGTCAAGGGGGAAAAGTCAAGAGAGAACGATATGCTCGTAACAAGCGGGCTTTTATTTCCTTCGTCAGACGCTGCTGACGTCATTAAGAACGCTATCGATAGTGAGGCTGGTTTTCTAGGTTGGGATGTAGCGATGTGTCGTTAGACAAAACTTATGCTAAACGTGGGAAAAATGTTCTTTATTTCTGATGATTCTTTATAGCGTTGCAGCTTTCACAAAGAGTAGTGTAGTTTACATTCCATTGAATTGATTTGAAGTCGAAACTCAAAATCAAATAAATTAAACATTGACCTTTTTTTGAATCAAGGTAAATACACTCCAGTCACATTAATGTGACAACCACCTACTTTCGACGTCAACGTTAAATAACCAATCACGAAAGGCAAGTGGCAGCACATTGCAGTGGAGTGTATATAAAGGATGTCCTAGGGCATCGGAAAGCATTTCAATCGTTGGCGTAATGCAGAAACGTAGCGATTTATCCGACGTCCAAAAGGGCATGATTATTGGCTTTCGGGCCAAGGGTGGAATCATTTCGGAAACGGCTAATTTTGTGAACTGTTCGCGTGCCTCCGTGGTAAAAGGGAATCTAGCCCGTGCATGGCAAAATGGCACTATCCAAAATCAGCGGCGTGGCACATGTGGTGCACCACGGGCTATAGATGACAGAGGCGAACGAAGGCTACGGAGATGCGTTCGGGCGAATAGACGTGCAATTGTTGAGCAACTGACCTCCCAGATGAACCAAGGGGCTACCAAGAGTGTATCCTCAACAACGGTTCAGCGAACGTTGCTGCGCATGGGTGCCGCAGCAGACGCCTGGTTAATGCACCTATGCTGACTGCTGTTCATCGGCGACGAAGGCTGAAATTTGCACGCCAGTACCGCAACTGGACGTCCACAGAGTGGCGACAGGTGGCTTTTTCCGACG
Source organism: Metellina segmentata (assembly GCA_947359465.1). NCBI lineage: Eukaryota > Metazoa > Arthropoda > Arachnida > Araneae > Tetragnathidae > Metellina > Metellina segmentata. The sequence continues at coordinate 79,859,998 of OX375880.1, read as the reverse complement.
AATCCCGTTTTATGCTCCATCGGATAGATGGACGTCGGCGTATACGGAGTGAAACGTCTGTAAGCAAACACCCTGCAACAATTGACTGAAGGATCCAGGCTGGAGGAGGGAACATGATGGCTTGGGGAATGTTTTCCTGCCATTCACTGCGTACACTCATCATTGTGGAAGGCACGATGGATCAGCACAACTACGCATCTGTCCTTGCGGACCATGTCCACCCCTACATGCGAATTATTTTTTCTCAGAATGATGGCATCTACCAGCAGAACAATGCGAGGTGTCATACAGCTCGCAGTGTATGTGCGTGGTTCGAAGAGCACCAGGATGAGTTTACCGTACTCCCCTGGCAAGCAAACTCATCGGATTTAAACCCAATCGAGAATATGTGTGACCACGTCGATCGGGTTGTTCGCGCCATGGATCCTCAACCGCGTAATCTAGCGCAGCTGGCCACGGCGCTGGAGTCGGCATGGCTCAACATCCCAGTGAACACCTTCAGACACCTAATTGACTCTCTTCCTGCACGTCTCGCAGCGGTCCGCTCTGCCAAAGGTGGTTATTATGGCATTTGACAGGTGGTCACATTAATGTGACTGGACTGTGTATTTATAGTTTAAAACATATTTTATTTTTGATACATATAGCATTTGATAACAATGTAAATTTTAATTTTTCAGTGTCCTTACAGTGTCAGAATCATTTTTAAACTATGGAAACATGAATTTTATTTCATTATAGATATATATTGCTTTCGATAAACAAAAAATAATTAATAAATTTAGCATACTTGATTCTCTCTCTCGGATAGAACACACTTTTGCAAATATGTTACATCAAAAATATTACGATTTTTATAGCAAAATTTCTTGTTTAAAAACCAATTTACAAATGTAAAATGCTTATACCTAGTCTAAATAATTCTATATTTACTGTCCCGTGAAATGTAGTAGAATCAAATACGTAGACTGCATGCGGAAAAAATTTATTTGTTTACAAAATTTTATATGCATTAAGAGACGTGACTATGAAATAGTGATTACATGTAGACCTTTTCCATGCGTCTGTTCATTTGCGCTAAGAATAACAACACACACGATTTTACAGTCCTGAGGATAACAATTACGCAAATTTGATATATATCTTTTTCAACGTTGGCACAACTGGCGCCTAAAAATAAAAACAAAACTAAAAAACTGCAAACTATTCTAAATTCTACGCGAACCAAGATATCAACTCGTGTGATCAAAAGATATTAATTTGGCATTTGAGCAAATGATAATCAAATCGTTTGGCGTTTAAACAAACAGGAAATAAAGATTTATCCTGACAATCAGTGCGCAGCATGACTAATCTTGACAACGTACAACAGTGTCTCGGGTGTCAAGGAAGGATTGTCACGATGATTTGAGACTCCTACTGATATTTTTCGCAGAGGGGACGACTGCAGTGTGGAACATATCCAATTTTGATCCCGAGATTACAAAGATAATTCTATAAATTTCATTGAAAAAATTATGGTTTCTTTTATGTGGAGAAGTAGTATTTTAATGTGAAGAAAATTTTCACTTTGTCTTCACACACAAAAATAATTCTTAAGTCGATTACAGTAAAATTATTTTTACTTCTCTAAAGCTTCGGTTTCCTAAGAAAGCGGGAGCCGTTATTTAGCGGTCGTGATACGTCATGCTGCCGCGGAAGTAACAAGGCGGCCGTTTCACCAGAGAGCACATGTGTCAACTTAGGCGGGTAATTAGGACAGAATCACACAGAATACGGTGGAGAATGGATGATTTCGACGTAGCGTTATTAGTGTATTTGGAAGATGAGGAGTCATCGGAAGATGAAAAGTATCGTTCGGAGGAGAGTAGGATGTATAAAAATCGTGCTACAGAGGGTACATTTCAAATTTTAGTACGTCGCCATCTGCATTGCAATGACGAAAAATTCAGACAATACTTTCGATTAACTCCGTTATTGTTTGATTATGTACTAAATCACGTCAGAGATGATTTAACTTCCAAACCATACAATCGTCACAAAAAACCTATAAGCCCAGAAGAAAAGTTATGCATATTTGTGAGGTAAGTACAATAAATCACAAACAATGCAAGGTTTCATAATAATATAAAATGTGTCCATGTTTATTTAAAGTAAAAGTGGGTAATTTGATTGGCTGCCGGCGGAAAGCAAATCTTCGGAAACATCATTGAAAGCTTGTGGTTAGTGATGTGAATCGAGTAAATACCCGGTGGGTAGGGTAAATATAAATGGATATTTACCCAGTTCTTAAATAACCACCCAAAAAATTTATAACACTGTACCACTAAATTTTGTAAGAAATATATAATATACCTTAAAAATCAAATTGTAAGAAATATACAATTCTCCTTTAAAATCAAATTGTAAATATATAATAAACCTTTAAAATCAAATTGTAAGAAATATATAATAAACCTTAAAATCAAATTGTAAGAAATATATAACAAACTTTAAAAATCAAATTTGAAAATGTTTTAAAAATTACTTACTTTTAAAATGCAACAATGTTATACAATCAGTAGGTGGCAATATGGTTTATGCAAGCAAAGGAAATACTGTATTGCTGGTTGCAGGGAAATTTCCCTTGATGTAATGAGCTTAAAAATTAAATAACCATAATAAAATTATCCTACACATTTTATTACAAATTTTTCTTAGAAGATATTCAGATCTTTATTTCATTAAGTGTATAGATTTTTTAAACGAGCATAAATTGGTGGGTATCAGTTAGACAATATTACCATCAACATATTGACAGGATTTAAGAGATTCGCACAGAAAATATATACTTTCTTTGTCACATTTACGTTGTTTTTCTTCCTCATAAAAAATTGTACACAAAAATAAGAAATGCCCATTTTATATAAAAGGTTAGTGTGTAAAATAAATACCCACTGCTTCACTGCTTGCGTCTGAAACGTAATAAATTTGTCCGTGGTCATTCAATGTTTCATTAGTTGCAGAGGAAACTACCGTTTCTGGAATGGCAGTGCTCGGTGCTGAGCTCGATCTTGATGATAAATCGTTGGTTTCTTTTGAATCGTTTGAAATACTTTTTAATTCAGCATTACCAACCAACGACGAAATTTGCATCCTCAATTGAACTTGTTCATACCGCGGAAGCTTTTTTACAATTTTCGCCATAGAGTTGAAGAAAAGGTCTGTTTCATCCATTTCATTTTGAGCAGGAAGTGCTTTTCGTTGAACTATTTCTTTCAGTAGCTGCAATCGTTCCTCAGAGTGTGTTAATTTTTTCTTTTTCTTACCTCTCATAACGTCATCTTTCCTATCATCCTCTTTGTTATTATCATCTTTATTAATATCTTCGTTGCAATTTATTGTTGTCATACTTTCTGTTTCATTAATATGGCTAATGTTTTCTTCAATATCAGCCTGTGTATCCTCCGTGATTTCATTCTCGTTTGGGAGCTCATCTCCAACAACATTGGTAATTGTATTTCTTTGGGATTAAGGAATGCTATCCAAGAATGATAGGAGATCAGACCTCTTCTTAGCTGCTTCTCCACCTGAACCAGTTCCAGGTTTTCCTCTACGCCGAATATAATAATCCCTTACGTAGGCCCATCTTTTACAGCAGTCACCACCTGCAAAAATTGAAAATTATAATTTTATTTCTTATTTCAGGCATTTAGCCACGGGAGAGTCTTTTCGATCACTTGCTTTCCAGTATCGAGTAAGCCATTCCTGGATAAGCGTAATAATAAGAGAAGTTGCTGACGCCATTATCAAAAGAATGTTCAAGTTAATCATGCCTTACCCAACAGACGATCAACTACGAAAAATCAGTAGTCAATTTTCTTCAAAATGGAATTTTCCGAACTGCGTCGGAGCGATAGATGGAAAACATATAAGGATAAAGGCTCCCAAAAACAGTGGATCCTTATATTTTAACTATAAAGAGTATTACTCAATGGTTTTGCTAGCCGTTGTTGATGCAGAGTGCAAATTCACTGCTATTGATGTCGGTTCCTATGGTAGAGAAGGAGATGCTGGTATCTACCTAAAAAGCAAAATCGGGAAAAATATAAAAAATAATACATTCAATATACCAGCACCAAAAGCACTACCTGGTACGGATAATGTTGTACCCCATGTGATTGTGGGAGATGAAGCTTTTGCTCTGCACGAAAATTTAATGAAGCCATACCCAAGACAGCAATCTCTACGTGATCTATCAAAGAGTGTATATAACTATCGACTATCTCGAGCTCGAAGGACGACTGAAAATACTTTCGGAATTTTATGCGGTTACTTTAGGCTTCTTTTTCTACCTATTGCTACTGCCCCAGAAACTACAGACAATTTGATTATATGTGCCTGTATATTATATAACATTTTACGGGAAGCAAAAGTACTTGCTCCAGGTCAAAAACATATTGATGATGCGCTTCCATTACCCACTGAAAATTTAATCCCTATGGCAGAACACAATATCCGTACCAGAATAAATCCCACTCAAATTCGAGAAATATTTAAAAATTACTTCAACGGCCCAGGGGCTGTTGAGTGGCAACAAAATTATTCAGTGCAACATTAACCCTTAATTGCGATTATTACTTTTACGTGAAAGAATAAAAATAATTTTTAAAAAACATATTAAAATATTCGTTTTAAGTTTATTATTTTACTTCAATAAAATAGATATGTAATATGTATTTTGAATATGAAATGTATGATAATGATAATAATTATATTAAATAAAAGATAGTGAAAATGTAATAAAGAAAATGTGTATTTTAAATGAAAAAAAATTCTTCATGAACAAAACAAATATGCTTTACACACAGGATTTTATTCATTTTCACGTTTGAAACGTCGATATTTTTTGTAGTAAAAAATAGTTGAAACGTAAAGCTTTCTGGAATTAGAATTAGCTTTGATTTTGGACAGGATCCTGTAAAGGTTCGTTATTTATAAAATCTGACAAACAAAAAGATTTCTTAGAAATTGGCTTGGCCCGCTAGTGTTAAATGAAAATGAATCGCGTGAAAAGAGAATGAAATATTTATTTTGAATTCGGGTTTAATCAAATTAGTGTGAAAGAAGTTCGTGCAATAACTAGTAAAAAATAAATAGTACTATATAGTATTAACATATACATACCTGATTTTTCAAGTACAATTCCGACTTCATTCCATAGGTTTTGTTTTAAGTGTGCTTTTCTATAGTCCTTGCTCCTCAGATTGTACAAGGCGTCATTATTCTTCACAAAATCAATCAAGATTTCATCTTTTTCGATGGTCCAAATCACGTTTGCACTCATTTGCATCTAATTTTATTCGCCGCTACAAGAGAAAAAACGTTCCCCAACTGTTTCAGAGCGCTATGACGGCATTCATGGAAATGGCGGCCCCGTTAATTATCGTTACGCTCACAAACAACGCTCTCTAGGAAACCAACGCCATCTGTTTGCATAAACAACGTTTTACTGACGTCACTCACAGCGCCATCACGGCTGCTAGGTAACGGCTACGCTTTCTTAGGAAACCGGAGCTTAACTGTCATAAGCTTTTGCTTTTATTTTAAAGCACACAACTGCATTTCTACTTAACTAAAAGTAATCTTGTTCTTGTTTCTGTTTCTTTTTCTCATTCAAAGAAAACATATCTCTTTTAATAAATATCCTTTATTTTTTACACGAAAATTTTCATTTGACATTTCTAAAAAGTACAAGATGTTCAAACATCTTGTATTAGATTTATCGATTTAATTTTTGTGAGAAGAATGTTTTGCTATATTTTGATTCATAAACCGATTCAATTTACCGAATGAAATATATTCTAGCTCAAGCAACAAAAACTTCTTTGAAGTAGAAAACTAACAAAATATTTTTAACCAGTTAGAAAACTCGCCTTTTGATCAACTCAAAACTATCATAACTATATCAGCTCACAACAAAAAACCTCTTTTAAGAGATTATATGAACTCTTAACTCTATGTTCGATAATGCAATCGACGTAGTGGAGCAACTTCCAAAGTAAGATCTGTTTTTTCAGATCTTATAAGCATTTTATCTCCTTTTTTTTTAACGGTGTAGGTTGCGCAAAAATGTCTCCACTAGACTTTCTTCAAGACTATAGAGAAGTCCGTTGTGTAGATTCAGAGTGATGTTAATGACCTAAATTTAAGCTCATTGAATGTAGGGTCTCATTTGAATATTGAAATTTGTACTGCTACGAGTGTACGGTGGCATTTAAACTACTATGAACGTAAAATTGGACCCTGAAATACTATAGTACAAATAAAACTTAAGGAGTAAAATGCGTATAAAATTAAATATAATTAAGAAAACCGGAAATAATACTTCGGAAACGGCAATTCTCACAAGTCAGTAAAACCGTCCATTTATTACCGATTTTTAGTTAAGTATTACGTAACCTTATATAAATTCTACACCGAGCTTTGGAGGCTTAGTCAAATTGTTTTCGAGTTTTATCGAACAGCATTGAATATTCAATGCTGTTGGACGTTGCGTTTCAACTACTGCTGATATCAGCATCTGAGTCAATCCATACTGCAAAATTCATTGTCGTCACAATGGAGTCAACGATAAATCACTGATGAGACAAAGAAACCAAATGCTGAGTCAATCAACCCCACTGATTTAATTTCTATCACTTCTGAGTTAATCAATACCTCATTGTTTATTGTTGTCAGCGTTGAGTCAATGATACGTAAATGAAGCCAGATGCTGAATCATTAAAAAAAAGAGAGATTTCATTATTGTCACGGCTGAGTCTTTTAACGCCATATATTGCATCGCTGTTACTGCTGAGTGGCACGTATTTCATAGTTATCACTGATGTCAATGAAACCAACTGATGAGTCAATAAACACCTAGGTTTTATTGTTGTCACTTCCGAGTTCAACAATGTCTCAGAGTTCAATGGCAGACACCATTGATTGCAAGTTACGTTCTGCTGTGTCAATGATGCGTCATTTCTGATTCAATGAAATCAACTGCTTACTCAATCAGCACTAGATAATTCATTGATATCACTTCTGAGTCAATTATGCGTCGCTTCTGAGTCAATGATGTTATCTGCTGAGTTAATTAACACCACATACACTGAAGAGCCAAAACATTATGACCATCCCCGCATTTTTCAATGAGCTCGTCTAGATGACATGGAGGGCACGTGATTAAGTGAGAATGGTGTTTAACTGCTGCTGGATAAGGTAGGTAATTATAATTGCACTTAATTTTTCGAGTGATGGAAAAGGCTGTTGATCTAAGCGAATTTGATAGAGAGCAGATCGTGATGGTTCGAAGACTCGGAACGAGTATCACCGAAACTGCACGACTGGTAGGTTGTTCACGATCTGCCGTTGTTAGTATTCATGCAAAGTGGATAAATGACGGTGGCAATAGCAGTAGACGCCGAGGTGTTGGTCCTCCACGCGTCATCAAAGAAAAAGGACCTCGGAGACTGTACCGCTTGATAAAGCAAAATCGGCGCGAGACAGTGGCTCAGCTGACAACCCAATGCAATGCAGATCCAAGAGCAAGTGTTACGGAACACACAGTTCAGCGGACACTGTTTTATATGGGATTGTGCAGCATACGTCCCACTCGTGTGCCTCTGTTGACCAAGCGTCATCGTTAACTACGCCCACTGTGAGCCCGGGAACATCGAGACTTGACCATGGATGAGTGGAAGAGTGTTGCCTAGTTAGATGAATCCCGATTTCTCATTCATTAAGTCGATGGTCGTGTCAGGGTACGCCGTCTACCAGGCGATCCCCTCTCGTACAGCAGGTCATACACAGGCTGGTGGTGGTGGTATTATGAGTTGAGGGACGCTCTCATGGGCAACTCTGGGACCCGTAGTTGTGGTAGAACAGACCATGAACGCTGCGAATTTTTTGAACATCTTTGCGGATCAGTTGCACTCTTACATGGCGTCTGTCTTCCCAACTGGAAATGGAATCTTCCAGCATTACAACGCCCCATGTCACAAGGTTCGGATTGTGTTGGGGTGGTTCGTGGAGCCTACTGATGAATTCCACTTTATGTCCTGTCCACTTAACTCGCCAGATATTAATCCGATAGAGCACATTTGAGGTGTCATGGAGCGGCAGCTCAGAGCTCAAACACCACCATGTCCGAATATCTCGACTTTGCGAGACCGCTGCTTATACATTTGGTACAACCTGTCTCCAGTCATGCATCAAGAACTTGCGGCATCTGTTCCCAGGCGAGTTGCAGCTGTTTTGCAGGCCGAATGTGCGAAACGCGTTATCGAGTAGGTGGTCATAATGCTCTTCAGTGTATTTAATTGTGGTATTATCAGAACTCCTGCTTAATATAAGCCGCCGATTTCAATGTTGTCACTGGTCAATGAATGATGCTAACTCCTGAGCCCAAATCTATGCTAGTAACTTCATTATTGTCAATTTGTGACAACATAAAAGGTCGAAAGACACAATGTCTGCATGACGTTTAGAATTAGAAAATTAGAATTTTCGGGAAAGTGCTTTTACTTATTTCGATTCAAACTTACTAAGTTTATACTATTTATGATCAACTCATACTTCCTTTTTTGTGCTGATTTCTACCTTCAAATTTATCATTGCTTTCCACAGTCAGAATGCAGAATCAAAGAAAATATTTCATTAATACATATTACACAGAGATTGGTGTTATTAGTTCATTGCCGAATGGCAACAACGGATACAACAAATATCAAATTCACCGTTACTGTGTTCGTTCGTCAATTTTAATGATTTGTGTAAATTTCCTTGGTTTGAGATAGGAAGTATCATAATATTGCTAAAATTACACGAAAGAGTTCAATACTTAATTAAATTCTTAAGTAGTTCTAATACATAAAAGTAATCCGAAATCTGGACGATAAAAATTAAATCCGCAGAGGAAAGAATATTAGGGCTAAAATAGGTTTAGTCTCAAAACTGTTGAGTCGTCTTAGAAGAAGAAAATAGGATGAAATTGAAGTAGACAAGTACATGATCTAACTAATTGAAGTATGATTTCTGTCGTGCATTTCATTAAAAATAAAAATTGACACCATTAAAAGTAAATGAAACGCTCTTATACGTTTTTAGTTAACTGTACTTCATTTATAGAGGTATGAAATCCATTCATATAAATATGGATGCTGTGCAATATTAATTTCAAACGGGTTAAAATGAGATACTAAGTGTGAGTAACGGTGATATACCATCAATAAATATAAGCAATTTAAAAGTTTAATTCAGGCGCTGGTATGATTGTCTGTGCTAGTTTTATAAATGCGGCTCCTTTTTCTTTTTAAGTCCATGAGAAAATTTATTAGTTTTACCATTAATTGTATTAACCCATGTACGTTTAATTTAGTGATAATTTTACTTATTCAGACATAATCAAGGTGTTTCTAGTGCATAGTTAAATTATCTTGCTTTAAATTATCTGTTTTATTTACTATACAATTACATCTCATTCACTTGTTCAAAGGTGATACTATCTTGTTTCACTAACTCTAACTTGCTAACTCTAAACTTGTTTTAAGGTTGACTCAGATTTTGTGCGACTCTCTGCACATCCTAATAATGTGTCAAAAGCATGCTATTCTTATTAAAGTAGCAATATAATAATTCCAAAAACGTTGAAATAATACATCTCTCATCTAAAACCAGGTGAAGGGTTCACATATATCTGGTCATAATATGCAGTGTTCCCTGCATGGCCGTTCCCTGCTTGCAGTGTTCCCTGCAAACAAACACTCCATTCTTATTTATATAGATTTCCTAAGCACAAACGATTCCAGCAAAATTAAACAATAACAATGAACATTTTTGAGTATCGTTTAGTTTTATTTTATTCTTCAGTAAGTTTCCATCTTCCCAATCTTTAAAGATAGAGTAAATATTTCAACGGATTTGAAATTTGCAAAAATATTTACACTAGATCATAACACAATTAATGATTTTCTTTGACCAAATAATTTTTCAATTGTAACTTATATATTTTCGCAATACTAATTTGGCCTCATTTGACGAAGATATTCATTACGAACACAAAAAGGATTCTTTTAGGTTTTCTATCTTCACGATTGTTATATAAAGATAGAGAACACATTTTAGTGGTTTTTGAATCTACGGAAAATTGTGCACCAGATCGATACCTCAGGTACTCCGAGAAGGAATGAGGTGACATGCCCGTGTCATGTCGGGTGGAAGCGGGACTAATTCTTAAAGTTATTGTATTATCTTTTTAACGTTTTCAGTATCAGTAAGGAATAAAAAAGAACTATTATATTTAATATTTGATCCTCTAAATATCTCGATATTCCCGGGTAGTGTAGCATTGCTTTTATCCCAAAACACACAGGACAAAGTAATTACATCGTCCGATTAAATGAATTCTTGAAAACATTCATATTCGTCAAGAAGACAAAAACTGATTCCGTGTAATTCTGGAAGGCGGAGAGCTGCAGAAAGAATATATGTGTGTGAATTCTCAAATATGATTAAAATATTATGTATTATTTTTACCTCTATGAGCATCTCAAGATTTCCGGGTGCGGCAAAATTGCTTTTAACCCTCAACAGCCATGACAAAATAACCACTCTGATTGATAGAAAGGATTGGATTGGAAGTTTGGTATTATGGCGAGCTTAGGACAAGCTTAGCCTGATTGATTGACAGAATTCTAAGATAGATTACATAGGCATAAAGGAAAATACTGGTTTGAAGTCGTGCAACGAAGGCTGCATGTTGCAAAACAGGATATATGGTATGAATCCTCTAATGATTAAAACATTATTTACTATTATTTATCCCTACGAGCATCTCGAGATTTCCGGGTGCTTCCCAAGCATTGCTTTTACCCCTTAGCACACACATGACAAACTAACCACTTTGATTGATAGAAATGATTGGATTGGGCGTTTGGGTTTTATGGCGCAAGGTCCAAAATCGGACAAGCTGAGCCTAATTGATTGACAGAATTCAAAGAAAGATTACATAGGCATAAAGGACAAGACTGGTTTGAAGTCGTGCAAGGAAGGCTGCAAGTTGCAAAAAAGGATATATGGTATGAATCCTCTAATGATTAAAACATTATTTACTATTATTTATCCCTACGAGCATCTCGAGATATCCGGGTGCTGCCCAGCATTGCTTTTACCCCTTAGCACACACATGACAAACTAACCACTTTGATTGATAGAAATGATTGGATTGGGCGTTTGGGTTTTATGGCGCAAGGTCCAAAATCGGACAAGCTGAGCCTAATTGATTGACAGAATTCAAAGAAAGATTACATAGGCATAAAGGACAAGACTGGTTTGAAGTCGTGCAAGGAAGGCTGCAAGTTGCAAAAAAGGATATATGGTATGAATCCTCTAATGATTAAAACATTATTTACTATTATTTATCCCTACGAGCATCTCGAGATTTCCGGGTGCTGCCCAGCATTGCTTTTACCCCTTAGCACACACATGACAAACTAACCATTTTGATTGATAGAAACGATTGGATTGGGCGTTTGGGTTTTATGGCGCAAGGTCCAAAATCGGACAAGCTGAGCCTAATTGATTGACAGAATTCAAAGAAAGATTACATAGGCATAAAGGAAAAGACTGGTTTGAAGTCGTGCAAGGAAGGCTGCAAGTTGCAAAAAAGGATATATGGTATGAATCCTCTAATGATTAAAACATTATGTACTATTATTTATCCCTACGAGCATCTCGAGATTTCCGGGTGCTGCCCAGCATTGCTTTTACCCCTTAGCACACACATGACAAACTAACCACTTTGATTGATAGAAATGATTGGATTGGGCGTTTGGGTTTTATGGCGCAAGGTCCAAAATCGGACAAGTTTAGCCTGATTGATTGACAGAATTCTTAGAAAGTTTGCATTGGCATAAAAGACTAAACTGGTTTGAAGTCGTGCAGGGAAGGCTGCAAGTTACTAAAAAGGATATATGGGGCGTGTGAATCCTCTAATGATTAAAACATTGTTTACTATTATTTATTAATACGAGCATCTCGAGATTTCCGGATGCTGCCGAGCATTGCTTTTACCCCTTAACACACACATAACAAACTAACCTCTTTGATTGATAAAAATGATTGGATTGTACGTTTGGGTTTTATGGCGCAAGGTCCAAAATTGGACAAGCTGAGCCTGATTGATTGAAATAATTCTAGGAAAGATTATGTAGTTAGAGAGGTCAAAACTGGTTTCAAGTCGTGCAGAGTAGGCTGTAGGTTTCAAAACGGATAAATATCTGAGAATGCTCTCAGAGGGGTGAAGCATTATTTACTGCCTCATATTTATTAGAAGGGAAAACCTTTTAGATATTCTATATTCATGATAAAATTGCCATGATTTAAGTAGAAACTTTTCGTCTCCCTAAGATCTCTAACAAGCGGTCTTTTTGCTTGGGAAAGTAACAAATGCTTGAAAATGAATAGTTAAAGTAAAAGAAAAAACTATCTTTAATATTAGAATCTAATTGCGCGAAAAGGATGAGAAGATATCCTCTAGAGATGCTACTCAAACGAAAGCGAAAGTGTTTCTACGAAGGAATTTCAAAAAGATCTTTTGGCTCTTATTTTTAAATGTAAGTGAAACTTGTATTTTAGAATCCTCACTCAAGTTTCAGCAGCTAAAATTACAGCAAAAATAAGCATATATTATGAGTATCAAACGAACTCTCAATTAATTTGAATATTTTCTAGTAATATATAAGAATATATTTGAAATCTCATGTCTATACATTTTTTTTTAATCTTTTGGTAGTGAAATTTCCTTTAAAATCTGTTTTTTATTGTTGAATATGTTTTATGAAAGAATTTCCAGTTTAACCCTAATGCATATATAACTCTATTCATACATCTTCATATCTAAAAAAATTCGCAGAATTTAATATGCTGCATAATAAGTGATAAGTTATCTCAGTTCGAGGAAAAAAAGTTTTAATATACAATTTTCTTTTTAGTAAATTGCGATAACTCTTGTTTTTATCAAACACTTGTTTGCTTGTTTGATTTGAACATCCGCAGAAAGTAATGACTATGGCTTAGTGACTTAAAAATAATTTCGTAATACTGCTACTTCCATCAACCTTTTAAGAAAGTATACGGAGTATACGGGTGAAGCCAATATGATATATCAGAAATGTAGATCACGTGTGTGGGGGAATCGACTTGGTCCGATTGGCTATGGGAGCACAAACCACCCTTTTTAATCGTTCATTAGTTTAACTCAAGGACTTATGCTTCTGAGCAATACCAAGAGACCTTGACTTGGAGATAAAAACTAGACGGAGTGTATGGTTTGAGTCTTTGTGATAAGATTTCAGAAGATTAGGTTACGTTGGGTCGGAGTTCAACCTGAGCCGATTGACTAACGATGCTCAAACTATAACATGCATAACATGAAGATGAAAGCACATGCTTCTTCAAATTCAATAGAAGTGCAATGCATGATTCTGAGGTATAGGGCTCAGGCATAAGTGGAAAAATGAAAATATGCATGATTCCTGTAAACTCTCCTCAATGCTGCACAAATAGCACATGCGATGAAATGACCTCTTCACAGGCAATTAAGGAGAACTTTTTAATCCCCTGTAATTTAGAGCATATTATTCATTCCCTATAGCTTTTATTTGATGTTGTATGTTAGCACAAAAATTACTTTCCAAAGGAGTAATTTGTTGGGGGCGCTCAAAGAATCGGTTGATGTGTTTGAAAGTACATTCAACTGATGCATGAAAATATTTTATCTCTGCTTCAGCGCCGAAACTTAATCCGAAATATCAATTAAGACTTATATAAAGTGTAACGTTAATTTAAAACGTTACATTTATAATAGTCACTGCACCTTCACGAGACTTCAAAATTAACCAGATAACACAATTTTTCATGGATTGACCCCCAAAACAAACAGAAACGAACGCTTTCAGAAAATGCTCTTCTGTCCCAGCAAAGAATTAGCATAGCACAGGGTGAGATTCCCCTCTGCCGAAACGACAAATAAGAAAGTCGTTTCCAAGAAAAACCCAGTCGAATTAAGGAGTCCACCCCTTGAAAAAATTTCTTCGATGATTTTTTTTTCATTCATCAAAAATGTAATTATTTTCATCATTTTTCGTCATACTGCTTCGGGTTTCCTATCAAATTATACATTAAGATCTCAGGATAATTTTGATGGTTGTTTCGGGTCTGTGTGATGAATGGGTAATTTTATATCCTGACTAGAAGAAATACCCGGCTTTGCTCGGGCTGAATTAATAACACGTTGATTTAAAAGTCATTATCAATTATTTTTCATAAAATAATGTTAGCATCATATAAGTGAACGGAAAAAATATTTTTAACATCATTTTAACTTCTCCGTCGCTTCTACGATTTCCTTCGGACGTAAATATACTTACATGATGTGTCCATCCATATAATCCATCTCATATTCGTCGAACTTCTGCTGAATTTTTTTTTCTCATGCAACTACTACATAAGTTGATTTTGAGTTTGCGAGTGACTACGAATATTCCCGTCCATTGATTTTCAGTAAAGATGGGGAATTTTTGGCGCATAGTCTTGCACTTAGTTTTCCTATTAATTTGTTTTACTTGTGCCATTCTTGCATCATCAATATGAGGGGATGGTACATTAAATTGTTACGGCATTCGTGACTAATTTAGTTTGAAGCAGACGCAATTTTTCTTGAAAATTCCATTCAGCGGTAGGTGGAATAACAGAACTTTTTTTAGATATATAAAGAAGAATTGACGTTTGTCTGTTATCTATACAAATCCACCTTTTGACCAACTTACACCAGATTTGGTATACATATATTTTAAATCCCTGTGAATATGATAGGCTACATATTAACCCGCGTTCTATTCGTCCAAGGGGCTGAAAATGTACTGCATTAGTGACTAATATAGTTTGAAGCTAACGCACTTTTTCCTGAAAAATTCCATTCAGCGGCATGTGGAATAACGGAGATTGTGATAGAAATAAATGTCATCAGCGTATACAAATTAAACTCAATCGATAATAATTTTTTAGCTAACAGAAGGGCTGAATTTACAACGCTTTTACAAAAAGATAAGCACTACATTCAAAGAATGATTCACATGCATCTAAGTTGGGTAAGCACAGCTTCCCTAAGTAGAGTAAGCAACTTTGATTTTTTGTCACCTAAGTAAAAAAATTTCAATATTTATAAATTACTAACTGTGATATTATTCCAGTATTAACAAAGTCTTGTTCAAAATTCCCTTTTTTCCAACAGACATACAGTTTTAAATTGAACTCTTATGGTACTTTTTTAAATTCAGAAATTCGTTTTTTAAACGGAAAGCAAACACCTATTTAGAGTGATAGATGTAGTTATTTGACTATGAAGTACAGCTATCAATAACACATATGAATCACGAAAAAAAATTATTGATTTTAATCGTTTTTTAATGAAATGCTATATTAAAATTTTGAAATAAATTTGAAATACAACGTATGACTACCCGTTTTAATTTAACGAAACCCATCTTGTTTCAAAGTTAATATTTAAATTTACCTGTTTTTTAAACTAAGAAATTACACGTTTAAATAATTTTCACACTATTATGTATGTAACCAGAGATTTAAAGAAAGTTGGTTGAATTATACATACCACCAAGGAATTACACATATCTAGTGATATTTTGCAGGAAATAAATAAATCATTAAAATCTAACTACTGAATACTATTTCTGCACTACGTAATATACGAGAACACATAAATGCAAACAGTACCATTCCTTGAAAAAAATACAGAATTCTGAAAAAAAAATCTGTTCTAACGTGTTAAATTTTGCCTTCTTGAACATATTCTGAAATAGAACAATTCGACAAAAGATAACATTGATAATGACAATAATGATTTATAAGCAAAAAGAACACATATTTATAATACTTGGGAATCCTCCAATATGACCGCAACATCTCGCTGCCGACTCAAATACCCAAACACACACACACACAAAGAATTCTAAATCAAATAAAACATTAATTTTGACGTTGCCAGGTATGGAAGACCAAAATTACGATTTTATAATCAATGAGTTTTTCTTTTAGGCTTTCGTGTTCCATTATAAAATGTAAGTTATGTAAAATGAATGCTTTAAATATTCTCTCTCTCTCTCTCTTTCTTTCTTCAACAATAAAATATTTATAAAATATTTACATCATAGGAAGAAATAAAAAGTAAGTTCAAACATAAATTTTAAAATTTAATTTGTTTAAAAAATTTGTTTTTCTATCAACATTGGTAAAGCAATTTGAGCTGCATACAGCAATCGTTTTGTACTCAATATTTGAGTTTATCGTTTGGGGTTTTCGTGTTCCATTACAAAAATTAAGTAAATATAAAATTAATGTTCTAAATATTCTTTCTTCATCAATCAAATATTTATAAATATTTTTTTCATCATGATAAGAATTAAAAAGTCAGTTCAAACATGAATATTATAAGTTAATTTGTTAAAAAAATTGTTTTTCCATCAACACTGGTAAAACAATCTGAGCTGCGTATAGCAATCGTTTTATTCTCAATGCTATTTCTATGGTGAATTCAAATTGCTTTTGGCTTAGGCCTTAGGTCAATTTTAGGCCTCTTAGGACACGAATTTTTCAAAATCCTTTCTTAGTGCACCTCTACGGTATAAGAAGAATCACCCTGCTAATTTTCAGCTTCCTAGGACTTAAGATACAGTGATGAGTCAGTCAGTGAGTGAGTGGTATTTGAATTTTATATATATATATACTAGCAGAAAGACCCGGCTTTGCTCGGGTTGAATTAATAATATGTTGATTAAAAAGTCATAGTCAATTCTTTTTCATAAAAGAATCTTAACATCATTGAAGTGTACGGGAAAAAAATTAATACCAATTTAACTTCTCCATTGCTTCTACAGTTTACTTCGGACGCAAATATGCATATATATGTTGTATCCAACCATATAATCTATTTCATATTCGTCACACTTCTGCTAAAGTTGATTTAAAGTTTTCGAATGCCTATGAATGTTCCCATGCATTCAATTTCAGTAAAACAGGTGAATTTTTGGTGGATAGTCTTGCACTTAGTTTTCCTATGAATATGTTTTCATTGTGCCATTCTTTCACCTAGTATACGATATTTTCGAATTTTATCATCAATATGAGAAGATGGTAAGTTAAATTGTTACAACATTCGTTACTAATTCAGTTTGAAGCAAACGCAATGTTTCTTGAAAATTCCACTCAGCGGCAGGTAGAATAACTTAACTTCTGTTAGATATATAAAGCAGAGTTGACGTTAGTCTGTTCTATACACTAATCCATCTTTTGACCAATCCACACATTTTATACACTTATATTTTAGAACCCTGTGGATATGATAGGCTACATATTAACCCGCGTTCTATTTGTACAAGGGGGCTAAAAATTTACGGTATTCGTGACTAATTTAATTTGAAGCAAACGGCACTTTTTCCAGAAAATTCCATTCATTGGCATGTGAAATAATAATGGCTTTTGTTAGGAATACATGTCATCAGAGTAGACAAATTAAACCCAATAGATAACAATTTAAAAAAAAAAACAGAAGGTTGATTTTACAGCGCTTTTACAAAAAGAAAATCATTTTCAACGAACGATTCACATGCATCTAAGTTCCGTACAAACAGCTGCAATAAATAGAGTAAGCAACCTCGAATTTCTGCCTCGTAACCTATAAAATTTCGATTTTTCAAAATTACTTAGTGTGATATTATTCCAAGATCAGCAAAGTCTTGTGAAAAATTCCCTTTTCTCCAGTTTTAAATTGAACTCTTATGGTACTTTTTAAGATCAGAAATTGGGTTTCTAAATGGAAAGCACGTATATATTTAGAATGATATATGTAGTTACTTGACTATGGAGTACAGCTTTCAATAACACACATGAAACACGAAAAACAAATGAAATTTAATTTATTTTAATCGTCTTTCAATGAAAAGCTATATCAAAGTTTTGAAATATATTTGAAACAACAAAGTATGACTACCAGTTTTAATTTAACGTAAACCATATTGTTTTAAAGTTATTTTTGAAATTTTTCATGTCATTTTAAAATAACAAATTACACACTCAAAAAGTATTTTGATTCATAAATTTTATTTTTTTTATCTACACACTATTATGTATTGAACCAAAGTTTTAAAGAAAGTTGGTGGAAATATACATATATCACCACGAAAGTACTCATGTCTAGGGATATTTTGCAGGATATAAATAAATAAAATCCAACTCCTAAATGATATTTCTGGTATAGGTAATATACCGGAACACATATTACAAACAGAAACAAAATTCCGATCCTTAAAAAAGGCAGAATTCTGAAAAAAATATCTGTTCTAGCGTGTTGAATTTCGACTTCCTGAATACATTCTGAAGTAAAACAATTCGACAAAAAACTTGAACACATATTTATAATACTTGGGAATCCTCAAATATGATCGCAACCTTCTCGTTTTCAACTCAAATACCCCCAAAAAGAATCATAAATCAAATTAAAAAATTAAACATTAATTCTGAGGTTGCCAGATACCGAGTAGCAAAATTACGCTTTTATGATCAATGAGTTTATCGTTTTTGCTTTTCGTGCTCCACTATAAAATTTAAGTAAATATGAAATTAATTGTTCTAAATATTCTTTCTTTATCAATCACAAATATGAATAAATAATATTTTCATCATGGGAAGAAGTAAAAATTCAGTTCAAATATAAACGTTATAATTTAATTTGTTTTAAGAAAATTGTTTTTCGATCGACACTCGTAAAGCAATCTGAGATGCGTATAGCAATCGTTTTATACTCAATGTTATTTCTATGGCGATTTCAAATTACTTTTGGCTTAGGCCTTAGGTCAATTTTAGGCCTCTTAGGATTCGAATTTTTCAAAATCCTTTCTTTGTGCACCCCTACGATATAAGAAGAAACACCCTGCAAAATTTCAGCTTCCTAGGACTTGTAGTTATTGAGATACAGTGATGAGTCAGTCAGTCAGTCAATCAGTCAGTCAGTCAGTCAGTCAATCAGTCAGTCAGTGAGTGAGTGGTATTTGAATTTTATATAAATAGATAAATTAATGCAAAAGTATTCACTTGTACAAAAGAAGACTCAGAGTGGGGTTAGTTGGCGGATTTTGGCGAAGTTTCAGACGGAGAGGAACTATCAAATATGGAATTTTGGCGTCCCAAATGGCAAGGAAATCTGAAATTTTGCCCGCTTTACTAAACTTGACGCTTTGCGTGAATTTCTCACTTTTTCACTGAATTCGCGTGGGAGAACAGCGAAACTGTGGGTCTGGTTTTTCTTCGTGGTGACTGCGAAATCTTCAAGTAAGAAAATCTTCGTCTTATAGGGGATTGGAATTTTATGATCCAGCTGTCTTTGCGGATTATTCCTCACCAAAAGCTAATGAGTGTATACTACAAAGGATCGCTCAGTTTAAAAAAACGTCGTCGATGCTTCTTCAAGTTTTGGATCGCACAGTCACCCCCCCCCCTTTTTTTTTTCATTAAATACTGCTACAACACTATAAAAAAGCTATATAGAGTATCCTCTTTAGTCTTTCATGAAATCGCTCGGAATACGAGAAGGTCAACCGATGTGGATGTATTGAACCTGACATGGAGATTATGATGCTGATCTTCTGCCTCTTCAATCCTGAAATAAAAGTTCATATTTTCCTCGAAATTACCTCTTTTGTTTTTCACCTACAATTCACCTCCAGATAAATTTTGGTTCGACTTTATAGATCAAGTAAATCGCAACTCTTTGAACACTGGAAATTAAGGCGTTCGTACACATTAGAAGTTTTTTTTTTTAATTTTAACTTTAAAAGTCCAGTTTTTTCACAGTAGGTCATTGGTTTATGCTTAAAACCATTGAAACCACCAAAAAATAATATTAAATTATTTATTAATGAGCTAATTAAGATATAATGAGCTAATTACTATGTCTTTTCAACAGTGATACCTCAAATTCTAATTTGTCTAGAAAGTCAATTATAGTTGTAAATTATTTCCAATATTATTCTTCATGTTTTGACCCTCAATCAAGTTGCTAGAGAGAAAAGTATATGTTATAACTTTTTTCGTCAAGGATGCATAAAAAATCAAGATTGTTTCTGAAAATGTTGCATTTTAAAATTCCTTAAAATTTTATTTCTTAACTAATAACTCTGATTTGAGGGTCACAACATCCACTGTATTATATAGATTAAAATGATACAAAAATAATTATAATAGATTAATTAATTGTTGAGTTATCACTATTTGAACAAGCATCATATTGAAAAAACTTGTTTCTTCAAAAATTAACTTTAAAGTTTTGGAAACATGTTGTCAGAATAAAACAATAATAAAATGGGTAAAAATGTTACCTACTATGAATTAAAAACTTCCTGAAACATAAGTTAGACCTTCTTTTTCAATTTTCTTATCTTTTTTACTTTTTTTATAATCCCTGGTTAACATTTCCTTCTTAGTTTCTGGAGCGGTGTTGATTGACATAAACTTCCCGAAATTCTTAAGTTGTCTCTATTTTCAAGGCCTTTGATTATTAAATGTCGCTTACAGCATCAGGCACTGAAAGTTTGAGAGCATCGGCACTTGAAAATTCTGTTTTCGGGCAACGTTTCCAGATCAGTGAATGAAGGCATTCATTGGCATTTTGCGTTTTGCCGTGACGACACTTTTGTAACTTTTAGGGCTTGACACTTTTGAGGGCTTGTCAGCCTCAAATAAATAGGTTTGATATGCTTCAAATGGTCGAGTGGCAATCCTCCTTTGTGTTTTTACACATTTTATTTCCCCCGAGCTGTGGCACGTTGGTAGGAACACCAACTGTCACTACCCTTTCGGCACTTGGTGTGGAGTGGATGACTGTCTTGTGCACTCAGATGGTAAAAGGTACTCCAAATGGCAGTTGACATCTCTTTCAGTGATCCGGTGTTGTTCCGCATAGCAAGTCCAAAATAATTTTGCATTAAGTTTATTCTTGCATATGTAGGTTTTTCTTTCCCACCAATTCCTTTAACGGTCTTCTTTAATTTTCGCAATGCAGTTCCCAGCCTTTTCTGGTAGTGCCCGATACACTCTTTTTTTTCTGTATGGCTTTTCCACTATATGGATTCAGCTCGTAAACTGCAGAATAGCTTTTGCTGTCCCCATCACCGTAAAAATCCAGGTATTCGAATCCTCTGGTGTTAAAGGACCGTTGGAAAATTCTTCCACAACCGATAGGCTCCATGTTAGTGGATGATCCTTTATAATTTATGGAACACTTATGGTTGGCTTTCCATGATTATAATCGCACTAATGAAGGGTATCTCTAGCTCCGCTTTCGACACCCAATGCAGTCCTTCGATAAGACTTCAACATCCAGAACTTCTCCTGTGTCGATAGAAATGGCAGTTATTATTCAATTTAATGAGGAGTAGCCTCGCCTATACCAAGTTCCATCGATAGATATTCCACATTCAGAAGTACCTTTTATTTGTCCAAGGCGATGAGCAGTCAATCGAATCGTTTGATCTGCAAGTGGTTGCACGACACCCAGCATAGCTTTCACGTGTCTGTTGTCCGGAACAGGATTTGGCGGAGGAGGCATGTTCATTACAGTCATGAAATGACTAGCTTCTCTGTGGCCACAACCAATCTGCTTCATGGCATACACTAAACGTCTGTTTACTTCATAAAACTGACCATGTATTTTAGAAGTTGCACATGGATCACTTACAAAGTCACAATTATGGTATACACGGTTTAGTTCCACAGAGCATCCCATTTTCTTGGAAACATTGCTTTGTACATACAATGTTTTTAATGTGCACTTTGGACAGTTTAATAAAGTAAATAACAGATTAATGCAGTCAAGTTCAACAAAAAAACACTGTCCCAGTAAGTCTTTAATCGCTGCATTATAAGTAATGTTGCCTAGCTTTACCTTCGAAGCAGACGATTTTTCTGGAATATTTTCAGGCTTGAAAGTAGATTCAACAATAAGATGCTGATTTTTAACAAATTTCCTTTTCTTGGAACGCTTATTTCGAGATGAAGAACCCATTTTAATTGAAGAAAGTATAGCAAATATCTCACAACTGAAGAAAATAACAACGGTAAACGTGTGAAAAAGTAAACAACATGTGCTTAAACTATAAAGTTACTGTTAAATATCGTTGCCAAACGAAACAAATGAAATAAAAATATTTCAAATAAAAAGTTTTTTAAGTAAAACATAAAATTTCAAATAAAATTCTAGAAAATTCGGTTTGTTTGCGTCTGATTGAAAACCGAAATTTTTGGTGGCAGTACCTCACGAAAAACCCTTGTAACTAGAGAAATATTCTGTATATGTACAACAACTTGGTATTGTCTGAAAGCCAAAAAATTGAAGTACATTTTGAAACTATAAAAAATTTCGGACTTTCTGGTCGACTTTCAGGATTTCTAGTATGTACATACACCTTAACCCGACTTCAGTGTTTTATCAACTATGCAGCTCCACCTTCAATATATCAATCTGAGCAGGACAACAATCCTCGAAAGATGTAATAATTTTTTAGAGGAGTGACCGTCGATTTCAATTCCATCTCAAATATCGTTTTGTTCCCACTAAGGCAGCGTCCCTCGGTTTCCTGGTTCGAGTCTAGCATTTCCCCATCATTAGGAGAAACTGCAAAATAGAACCGTCATCACTCCTTGCTAATCTACACGGACCCTTTTTTTTTAAGTTTCCTGTGAATGTCATCTTAGAACTACAGGTTGCAGTACTTTTTTTCTTACTTTGATTTTTAACTCTAAGAAATTACTTTTCTTTAATGATGGTGATGATGTTCAATGGGATATCGCCTCACCCATAGGCATACAGTATGTTAGCAACCCCACTTCACTGTGTTTTATAATAATTATTGTTAACTGTGTTAATTAATGATGGTAGATCTCGGGTAATTGCTCCAGAAGTCCTCTTCCTATATTTAGCAAATCAGTAATCAACTTCTGACAATAATAGGCACAACTGCAATTTACTACCACTACTTCAAAAAGTGATAACATTTAATTCCATACTAACCTCTTATTACTACATCTTCAGTAACAAAAATAAAACTTAACATTACATAAAGACTTATGGCTTACTAGTCAAAGTCATTGCAAGAGTCATCTATTTATGCCAATGACCATTAGTGTGGGCCGAAAAACACTTTTTTTTCGAAATTGCTATTCTAATAGTGCGGAAAGGATTCTCTATGGGTTCAATAAACACGGTGTAAAACATTTTTTTGATTGGATAATATCTTCTGCCCCCGCATCGCGCTTGGATTTTGAAAATTTGTGTAAAAATTGGAAATTGTTACTCGGCATAGGAAATATAATTATTTTTCAATGTTGCTATTCTAATAGTGAAGAGGTGCCCACTGGGTTCAATAAGAAAGGTGTAAAATATTTTTTCGATTTAATAATATCTTCTGTTCCCGCATCGCAATTGAAATTTTGTTATTTTTGTAGAAAAGTGCACTTTTTTTCGTCTTTCCATGCTGTCTGTATCTAACAGGAAGTGAAAGGAGGGGATGCGGGATTCCCAGTTCACATTCCTCCGCAGATATATCTGAAGTAGATTTAAATCTGGACATATAAAAACTATCGACATCGAACCATTTAATCTCTTACTGATCGTAAGTATAAACAATTGACTAACTACATTTGTATCTAAATAATCACAAATGTGACTTGGCCACCCTTCAATTGCTGTGGTTGCCAACATGATTGGAGCCTCGAACCGTGCTATGCCATACAGAATTAAAGCTGCAATAGCTTCAAGTGTTCTTCACGATGTCGGACTCATAACTAGCAACAACTCAGATTTGGTGGTGAACAAAAACAAGCTGCGAAAAGAAAAGGCTAACGTTAGAAAATATTTAAAATTTCAAGTTTTAAAGCGTAGCTCAGGCATTACCGTTGAAGGGGCTGTATTTCGATGGTCGTAAGGATTCTACATTGATAGAGCAGAGTGTAGATACTAAGATACACAAGTAAAGCAAAAGAGGATCATGCATCTCTTATTGAAGAAACGGGTTCACGTTACATTACTCATTTGAGTCCATCATTTGGCACCGCAAAACAGATTTCCGCGACTAGTATCTGATATTTTGAAGGGATCATAAGAGATATTTCACGCCTTCTGGCAATTGCATGTGACTGTACATCTGTTAATACCGGTGGAAATCCGATGTAATTCGGTGTTTGGAATTGAAACTTAGTAAACTTCTGCAGTGGGTAATATGTTTCCTGCATTTTAATGAACTAACTCTGAGGCATCTGTTTGAAACGTCGGATGCGCCAACAAATGTTCCAAAATCATATTTTGGTACTATTGGGATGGCGCTCTTTACATGTGAAAGTTTGCCAGTGACAACTTTCGAAATTATTGACGGCGAGTTCCCAACTGACAAAAGTGACTTAAGCAAGGATCTAATGTACTTACTAGAAATATTTCAAGCGGTGCGATTGGGTAATTGTTCTGATGAACTGTCTAGACGCAGTCCTGGTCCATTATCACATTCAGGCTGGCTGAAAACAGCGAACAGAGTTCGAAGACTATATGTTAGTTATACATATCCTTCTTTGAAGTTGAAACAAATCGTTGAGTTTGTTATGAAAGTTTACACTCCAAACTGGTCTCATATATAGTCTAAACATTCGCTGAAAGATGGAGCTAAGCATGTGTGGAATACTATTTATAGATCCATGTATTTACCTCAAGACCTCAAGGACGTCGTTGGTGGAGTAATGTGTCGAAATTCGTTCTTTACTCATCATGAGAATATCTTGCTGTGTATGTTGAACGATGAAAGACCGCACATCAGAGAACTTGCTGCGCCACGTATAATTAAGTCTAGAGAGTCATCTTCCAATGTAAAGTCAGTTCATGTATTTCTACCACCAAAACAGAATTTTGAAGCTGCTGATTATGCGGAATTGATTGACTGGTCATCACCAATCCTCCGTGACATATCCACTGCCGTATTTAGTTCCATTGTGCGTGATTAGAAAAATCCGGAATGGGACTTTGTTCACTTCCCATGTCGCACACAGGCAGTTGAGCGGTGTGCCAAGCTAGTGACAGAAGCATCCGCTAAGGTTTATGGGTTTCAAAGTAGAGACAAGTTCATTATTTCTACTTTCTTTTCCCGATCAATTATGCCTTAATTCGACCATAAGGCTGATATCAAGCCTCTTCCTGCTGATTAAGTGTACGTAAACTTTTGGTATTGGCATGTATAACATTACTATGGTTACAGCATTCTTAACAAATATTATATTAATATATTGTGACTAGGCTATTATTTAATAATTTTTCAGGCAATATAATCAAATGTACAGTACAATACAGCAATAAACATTGTTTGTACCGATCTATTTTTCGTGTTTGATTTATTTCTATAACACATAAAAAAAGTGCAATTTTCTTCAAAAACTGCAAAATTTCAATTGCAATACGGAAACCGAAGATATTATTCGATCGAAAATAAATTTTACACAAATTCCTATCTAACCCAGTGGGCATTTCTTCCGCACTATTAGAAAAGCAATATTGAAAAATAATTATATTTCCTACGCCGAGAAAAAATTGCCAATTTTTACCAAAATTTCCAAAATCCAAGTGCGATGCGGGGGCAGAAGATATTATCCAATCAGAAAAATATTTTACACCGTGTTTATTGAACCCAGAGAGAATACTTTCCGCACTATTAGAATAGCGATTTAGAAAAAAAAAGTGTTTTTCGGCCCACCCTAATGACCATGCGTTCACAGCTTTGGGCTTTTCCTGTCTAAATCATGACCAGATAGGAAATTTTTAGATAAATCATTATCGAACGAAACGAAACTAAATCAGGTTCCTTACGATTCCTGATAAAAGGTTCCATGAGATGTCTCGGATCATTATGAATGTTGTAACATGACAAAATGAATCTCTGAAGTGCGTAGGCAGAAGACTCGCCATATGATGCATCGCAGTTGTGACAGTAGGGGGTACATCTTTCTCCTCCTGCATTTTTTATATCTTTGATGTGAGCAGTTCTAAATATTGGAAATGCTGTGTTTTCTTTGCTACATAGCTTGAAGTCGGCTATTTATCTAGGTATTTCCATTATAGCAATGGGATGGTGGTGTCCTATCGTATACTTTCTTTTTGTACAAGGGGAGTTTCCCACGAGCAAATTTAAGCAAATTATGATTCTAGAATGTCCGTCTGTCATTTTATTGACCTGTATTTCCACATGACAAGAAATTCAAATAAAATGTACCATAAAATGTTCCAAAGTCGAGATCTACAATCCCAATGGATAACATCCCCATAGTACATCCATGGGATATACTAAAGAGTTACAGACTAAGGGGTTTCCATGTGTTTTCTAATCATCCGACCATTTAAAATATTTCAAGGTGCTGTCCTAGGATATTTTTCTGTGGGATTGATCTCGGATCATCGCCAATAGTCCAATGTGCTGCTCCAGTGTGACGTTAATTTAACTACTTACTTACCAATCGTATTCTCGTGAAAGACACATAGTGGGTAGTTTTATTTCATTCTTGTTCAAGTTATCAAGAACAAAAGTTGTACCGTTTATTTCCTTCTCCAATTATATCCTGAAAGCGACTTTATGTAAGTCGAGAATGAAAGCAAGAACTAATTTTTGTCTTTGATAACTTTCACAAGAAACAAAACCAACATCGCAAAATAATAAACTCAGAATAAAGCTGTTTTTTTTTTAGAAATCGTTTGATGAAACTAACAAAGAACGAGGGTAAGAAATTGTGAACTGGTTTCCCGAAACCGATAGGGAGAGCCCAAAAGAGGAAATACGACGTTTTTTTTTTTTATATAAACTGACTTAAGACTCCCTTCAGTGAACTTATTATCAGTTTTACGAAAGGGCATCACGAGTTATTAAAAATAATGAGGACACAAAACACACTTTTTTCAAAAGGTTCCCTTTGAAAAAGTTACCTCTACTTCTCTGAAAATATGTCGTAAAGTGCTAAAAATGTGGAAGATATGGTACATCTCCGTGATTGATGAAGAGTTATAAAAGTCTCACGCCCCAATTTAGTTCTATCAAAATATTGTGATCTGACTGAACATGAAGGATTTAGTTTTTTACTGCTTTAACTTTTCGAATTTCAATTTTGCTCATTTGACACTTTAAAGAAAACAGCAAAAATATTTAACTATTAAAATCTGAGGTGCTTATTTTAGTGTACTAGATTTAATTAAGGCAGTATTGTACCTACAGAATTACAAAAAATATAAAGGATATCGTTGTATCATTAGGACTATCACAAAAGCATTTACCCAAATGTACCCTTTTCCCGTCAATTTAGACTCAGTATTATCGAATTTCAAGCAATAAAACTTTAGTTCATGCACTACAAATCAAAAACAAACTTAAACCTCATAAATATTCATCAAATGTGAAAAGTTGATTTAAACAGCTTTTTTCAATTTACTGGGATAGTGGTAATGGTAATTTTAGTTAACGTCGTACTAGAGCAACACAACGGGCTATTGACGACGGTCCGGTATAAATACCCTAAGGGAATGATCCGAGGACACCATCATGTAATTTTGAACCATGGTCAGATGACGAATGAATGTCGTGGGAGGAAAGCTCAAATACAATTTCAAGTTTAAGAAGTATGTAAACAAGTTGTAGGTATACCTAAAATTTAAATTTAGTTGAAGCAATAAAAATTTTAATTACTAATATTTAATTTTATGACCACTAAGGTTCAGCAAAAAGTAGTTCTACGTGTGTATATTTTTAATATGAAATTTCTAATCCAGAATTTAATAAATGCAGATGTTAAATATTAAACTATATTTTTTTGTAAATTTCTTTTATTTTCACATTAATATTATGTAACCAGTAATATATGTACATGGGAATTTTGGTAAGTCTGGTAAAAAAAATTAAACATCGTTTTATGGAAAAATAAAAGAATTAATTTTTTATCCTTTACTTTTTTGAGGACTACACACTTTGTCTAGTGAGTATCCAAGGTTTTCAATAGTTGCAAATGTAGCATTTGTCAGTGGCTGAAAAATATGCATTGTTTGCGAATTTTTGCATTACATCGATCTTAGCCACCACTACAAAAATGAACAAACGATGCATTAGTATATATGAGTTTAACCCAACTCTACTATGAAGTACTTTTTGGTAGACAAAGTAGCACTGTTTCGTTCCGGCTTGCTAAACTAGTCACTGACGTACGTGATTTGAACATGTAAAAATGTACAACGATGGATGGTCCACGATGGATAGTTGAATCGCCAACACATTGATAATCCATTTCAGCTACCACCTGGGGCTCTGTGATATCATATACTGCTAATTTAATATCACAGTTTCACTCTATTCATTGTTGCTCAACCTTCACTTCACAAGGGCACTTGCTTGAGTGCCATTGTGAAGTGAAGTGTCAACTGCCAATGGCAACATAGGACAATTACAACTGTGATTTTAATACAGCTTCTCAGAGTCTCGCGCAAATGGCAATTATTCTACTTGTAGCGTCATCTATCGTGACTCATCAATGCGTCACTTGTGGTCTCATCAATTTCGGCTAACGCTATATTCGGCAAAGGGAATATTGCAGCGAGCTTAGCCACCACTTCAAAAACTAACTTATTATGCAGTAATATATACTATATGAGAGTAACCCAACTCTACCATGAATTTATTTTTCGTGGACAAAGTTGCACTGTTTAATAGAAGCGGCTCAATCCCATGATGTACTTTACACAAGTCCAACTTGATGGGGGCTAGTTTCACGGGCTTAGCTTCACTTGGATACCTCGCCAATCTGATTGTTGCAGTAACCATTTGATTTTGAATATGCGCGTTGTTTCGTAGAAATACAATACATACAGCGCCTCAGCGTAAGTGTCCGACAAGTTGACTCGTGATTTGTTCCTCATATATATGTTGTATGGTTGTTAGTATTTCTAGCTAACTTATATTAAGGGTACTTATACTTTAAAGAGCTTCTTCTCGTGAAGCAACGATGGCCTAATGGCTAAAGTCACCTACCTTTAGATTAGCGTCGGCAGCGGTGGATGACTTCCCGAGTTCGAACCCAGCTGGCGGAAAAATTTTTAGATCCTCCAAATTATTTAAAAAAATTCCAATTTAATTTCTTTTCACTCTAATTTACTTTTCCTAATTTTTAATACCCTTTTTATATTTTTCCAAGCTTCCGTTGATTTTACATAAATAATCTAAGAACCACTCCTGAACTCACTACCAGCTGATATTTTTCCGCCCCTCTGCCGTCCCCTTTGCTTTAGGATGATGGTGTCGTATCTACCCCTGGCTTAGGACCATTCTGATGTAACAAAAAGCATACATAAAACACTAACTTATATAATTATTAGCTTATATAATAAAAGGATACAATTTTCGGCTCCCACCTCTACTCACCCATAGCCATGGATCTGAAAAGAAAAGAAGAAAGCAGAAAGGAAGAGATAAATTGTGCCAATAGAAAAACTCTCATGACATACGTATATAGGTCATGTGATCCGATTAGCCAATCAAGTTGGACTTGCGTAAAGTACTATCATGGGATTGAGGCGCCTGTCTGTTTAATTGTGGTTATCTAAGCCCAATCCCTCTTTTTTCCCCTTTCACCACATATTTCACTTGTATTTGGGACAGATACGCCATACATGATTGTCATGTTCCGCGCATGCGCACTTTAAGCCGAACTTGAGCGAAACGCTTCCCTGAGACACATAAGGCAAGCCGCACACCGGAGAGACCGCAAAGCGATGAGCGATAAGTAATCGACAGAACGTCTGAACCCACAGGCTTCCACTCGCTATGTCCGCACACCAAAAAGACAGGCGACAGAGAGTTTTTTTTCCGGTCACTTTCCTCTAGTATCGCCTGTCGTTTGTTGCGTGCAGCATTTTTCGGCGAGTCGCTTACGCGTCGCGCGAAAATTGAAGTCAAGAACATGGGCAGTGTAATGATCAGGTAAATATCATTTTAATATTCCAACTAACCACATTGAATTTCTTCATTCTCATTAATTAGATTTCAAATTTGCTTGTTTTTCTGTTGAATTTCTCTCGCAGTAAACCTATTATATATTTTCAATTTCATGATGTAGAGATGATTTATATGGTTTTTGAGTAAATACTCCTTTTTTAATATGAAATATAAATTTACTTGATTCAAGTAACCCTATTAAATTATCCTGTCTCCTATGTAAATTATAAATTTCTTATTAATTATACTAGCTTAAATACCCTGAATAGCACAGGGTTTTAAAGAAAGATGAGTGAATTCACTTTTACATTCCAAATAAAAATTCCATAAATACTCCTTTTTTAATATGAAATATAAATTTACTTGATTCAAGTAACCCTATTAAATTATCCTTTCTCCTGTGTAAATTAATAATTTCCTTATTTGTTATACTAGCTGAAATACCCTAAGTAGCACAGGGTTTTTTAAAGAAAATTATCTGGCTCAAAGAACAATTCATTTTTATTACCTCCCATAATCTTTTCTCAACATACTCAATTATCAGATGAGTGAATTCACTTTTACATTCCAAATATAAATTTCATAAATATTGAATATTTTTTCCAGATAATGTTAAGAATTCTGAGGGATCAATGTATAAAATTTCTCCATATGAATTGAACCAATGTAACAAAATGAAAAAATTAAAATGGGCAATTAATTATAAAGATTTATGTGTAAAATTTAAATGCTTCGTGATAATAAAGAAAAAATTTTCATCGGGGGGGTCTCTTTAAATTTTTTATGAACAGACTACAATACTAAATAAACATCTTGGAACAAAGCACGCTTTCATAATTGTAATAATTTGAGTGAATATATTTTGAGCATCTTCACTCAACACATGGCGAATGATTTAAATTGGCCATGTGCGATTTGTAGCCACACAGAATGTTTAAAACAAAATTACCGCTGATGGACATCTAATGGTCAGTGGCCCAAGATGAAAATATTTGTCTGGTAATTATGATCCCAATCAGTAAGTATTGATATTTATTCAAAGGGAGGATGATTTTCAATATAATTCTGGGGTGAACTCAGTATGAGCAAAGTTTTAAACGTATTTGAATAAAATAACATACATCTTGTTCGGTATTTAATTTTAAATATTAAACATAACAGAAAGAAAAATGCAATTTAAAATTTTGATTTAAATCAAAGTTATTTTTTAAAGAAATATCACTTGGATTTAAATCGATATACTCTGATTAGTATTTACATAAAAAGGTATGATTGTGAAAGTCTCCCATTTGAAATTTTCTTGTATATTTTTTTCCAGTTGAACAGAATTGTTCCATCACATCATCATCCGAGGATACGAAGATAGAAAGATAGAATTCTTGGGTTACGTAGTAGAAAAAGGAACTATAAAGCCTTCACCTTTAAAAACTGCAGCCGTACGGAACTTCCCACAACCCAAAAATGCCAAACAAATACAGAGTTTTCTGGGATTGAAATAAGTACCGAAGGGTTTTTCCGATCAGAAATTGTTATTGATAATATTTCTTTGTGTTCTGATGTGCATGTCGTTAAGAATTTGCAATTTGAAGCAATAATTGGTATGAACGTATTATCAAGGGTAAAGTTTGCATTTTCTGGGGGAACATTAAACGTTACCGATAGAGACATAAATGAAATAAGGAGGTCAGAAGTAAGGGGCGAAAACGGAAGCGAAATAAAAAACAAAGCAACAACAACTTCAGGCGTTGTCATAAATCACGGGGAAGAAGAGCGCGTGAGTTTCCCTCAACATCCCCTCGTAGACTTTCAAGTATCGAAGGCGCATGAAAATGACTCATCAGCAGGTGCTTTTGTTTACACTTTAGGCGCCGTAGCGTTGGATATGTCTAGCGAAGAGACAGATCTCTCCCATATAATGAATCCCTGTTTACGAGAAAGAATCTGTCAAATTGTAGGAAATTATGTGCCTCAGCAAGTAACAAACACGGATGTTAAGATGAGAATTCTTCTGACGGACGAAGTTCCAGTTAGTCAGCGTGCTCGGCGGTTGCCGATTACTGAACAACTTATAGTTGAAAAACAAATCCAAGAGTGGTTAGAAAAAGGGATAATTAAAAACAGCTGTTCGGAATATTCTGCCCCTATAGTGCTTTGTAAGAAAAAAGATGGGAATCACAGACTTTGTGTCGATTTCCGAAAGCTCAACAAAAAAATAATTAAGGACCGTTTCCCGTTACCTCTAATCGAAGACGTGTTGGACAAATTGGAGGACTCGCAAGTCTTCACAACGTTAGATTTGAAAAACGGCTTTTTTCACGTCGACATAGAAAAAGAGAGTACAAAGTACACCTCTTTTGTTACCCACGAGGGACAGTATGAGTTTTTAAAGACACCTTTTGGATTGTCAATCAGTCCAAGTGTATTTGAAAGATATATTTTTCATGTTTTTAAGGATTTGTTAAAAGATAAAACTGTTATTATTTATGTAGATGATATTATCATACCAGCCATGAATGAGGTAGAGGGTTTAGAAAAATTAGAACGTGTTTTAAATACGGCGTCAATGTACGGATTAGAACTAAACTTCAAAAAGTGTCAGTTTCTAAAACGAAAGATAGACTTCTTGGGTTACGTAGTAGAAAAAGGAACTATAAAGCCTTCACCTTTAAAAACTGCAGCCGTACGGAACTTCCCACAACCCAAAAATGCCAAACAAATACAGAGTTTTCTGGGATTGACCGGTTATTTTCGAAAGTTTGTTCGAGATTATGCCAAGATAGCGAAGCCCCTCAGTGATTTACTTCGTGATAATAGGAAATTCCATTTTGGGTCGAAGGAGAAAACTGCATTTCAAGAATTAAAGCAGGCCTTGACTGGCGAGCCGGTGCTACAAATTTTCAGACAAGGACCGCCACTGGAACTTCATTGTGATGCAAGCTCACACGGATTCGGAGCAGTACTATTGCAACAGGTAGATGACGGAAAGATGTATCCAATTCAATACACGAGTAAGAAGACAACAGCACAACAAGAAAAATACGGCAGCTATGAATTAGAAATTCTAGCAGTGATCGAAGCTTTGAAAAAATTCCGGAATTATCTACTCGGAACCAAATTTAAAATAATGACGGATTGCTCAGCCTTCCAGCAAACCATGAGCAAGAAGGACTTAACCCCTAAGATAGCGAGATGGGCGTTCGTTAATCATGGAGGAATTCGAATACGAAATAATTCATCGACCAAGTGCTCAAATGAGACATGCAGATGCTTTGAGCCGAAATGTCGCTGTGATAGTACCGCAACCAACGGGTGAAGAAATAACGTGCAAGTTAGCAGCAGCCCAACGACAAGATGAGTATATTCAAGTTATTAAAGAATTATTGATGAGAGGGGAGAAGAACGACTACTTGATCAAAAACGATGTATTATATCGATATGAAAACAGAAGTGAACTGCCTGTCGTCCCCGAGAGGATGCAATCAGATATTATAAAGGAATTCCATCAAAAAGGACATTTTGCCGTGGCGAAGACCGAGGAGTTAGTGAAAAGAGATTTTTCCATTCCAGGACACAGGAAAAAAGTGGAGAACGTCATAATGAACTGCGTTAAGTGCATCTTGACGAATAAGAAAAGGGGCAAGCAAGAGGGTCAATTAAATCCAATACCCAAAGGGAGTGTACCGCTTAGTACATACCATATTGATTTTCTGGGACCTCTGGCGACAACAAATAAACACTATCAACACATCTTCGCTGTGATAGATGCCTTCACTAAATTTACTTGGCTCTATCCTGTAAAATCAACTTCTACACGTGATGCGTTGGAGAAGCTAGAATCGCAGTCACATATTTTCGGAAATCCGTCAAGAATAATTTCAGATCGAGGCACCGCATTCACATCCAAAGAATTCGAAGGTTACTGCGACGAAAGAAGCATTGAACACTTCAAAATCACCACAGGAGTACCTCGAGGAAATGGTCAAATCGAACGAATATTTGAAACTGTGATACCGGTACTGACGAAATTAGCGATCAACGAACCAGAAAAGTGGTTTAAATATGTCAACTCAATTCAAAGAATTTTGAACAGCACCTCTAGTAAAAGTACAAAAATCACACCATTTGAATTGCTAACAGGAGTATCAATGAAGAACAAAGAAGATCTGAAGGTCAGAGAAATGTTGGAACAAGAATATGAAGAATGGTTCATAAGAAACCGAGAAGGACTTAGGGAAGAAGCTAAGGAACAAATCCTAAGAATGCAAGAAGAAAACCGAAAACAGTATAATCGGAAGCGGAAACCTGCAAGAAAGTATGCAGAAGGAGACCTGGTAGCGATACAGAGGACCCAATTTGGAGCAGGACTCAAATTACGACCAAAATATCTGGGCCCATACGAAATTATCAACAGGAAACCACACGACCGTTACGAGGTGAGGAAAGTGGGCAGTCACGAAGGACCTATCAACACGTCCACTGCTGCCGAACACATGAAACCATGGACTAATTAACTTTAAAGAACTCTGGGAAAGAGAAACTAATGTGGAGAGAAAAATTATGTTTATTTTCAGCAATTCTCTCAAAAGTGAAATAGATACTTTGTTTTTGTTTTTTTTATTTTTTTCAGGTCCCATTGTACGTGCCTAAATGAGTGCAGTGATGTTCGGGGCGAACACCGTCAGGATGCCCCAGTGTAGGAACGGAATTCTTTCGCCTCCCCACCTACTACCGAAAGGAGAAGGGACTATTTCATCCAGGAAACGGAACACCACGAACGCTAAGGGAAAAAGGCTTGATCCCTTGCCCGCGGCGGAGGGTCTTCAGTTTTTTGTGTGATCGGAGAGAGTCGAGACCGGTGTGGCCACTCTTCCGTACTTTTTTTATGCGAATCTATTGAGACCTCTGTGGCTCATATGTGTACCATCTTCAATTAATTTAATAAATGTTGTGTTTTACAACACGTGGACTCATTCCAAAATACCATATCAAGTAATAGCTACAGTGCCATTCCAGTGTTGACATCATATATATATATATATATATATATATATATATATATATATATATATATATATATATATATATATATATATATATATATATATATATATTTATTGTGGGATCGTAACGAAACTTGGCATGAAGGTACATGTCGGCCAGATATGCAAATGATTAAAAATGCAGCTTGATTGTGCATTGCGTAATGCCACTAGAGGGCGTTGAACTTCGTTCTCCTTGGAGTATAAAACAGGTAAGCAGAGCTTGTTTGAGTGTACTTAAATCTTTTGCAAAGGAAACGCTGAGGTAGACATGCCGTTACGCCACCATCGAAGACAATATGAGCAGCTGTCAGACTTCGAGAGGGGAAGAATCATCGGGATAATGGAAACTGGGTGGTCAGCTAAGCGAGTAGCTCGTTAAGTAGGCCGTTCTGATTTTACTGTGAGGAGGTGTTGGGACCAGTGGACATAAGAGACGTCATTTACACAGCGACCAGACTCAGGACGTCCTCGACAGACCAGTTGTCAAGAAGACCGTCACATCATACGAAACGGACGCGTAGAGCCAACTACCTCATTAGCCGCTATCCAGAAACAGGCAGCACCTTCACTACGGGCCCCTGTGTCTTCCCGAACCATCACAAGGCGCCTGGCTGAAGGACATCTGTTATCGCGGCCTCCATTACGTCTACTGCCAATGACACCCACCCACCGATGCCTCCGTTTGGAGTGGTGTCGCGCATGATGGGATTAGACTGCGACGGAATGGAACCAGGTCGTCTTCAGCGACGAATCTAGATTCAATTTGAGCAGTGATGACAATAGTGATCGTGTGTGGAGGCCCCGTGGTGAACTCCTCAATACTGCCTTCGCTTTGCAGCGACACACCGCTCCCACATCTGGTGTGATGGTATGGGGTGCCATTGCACCCCTAATATTGATCCATGGCACAATGATAGCCCAGCGGTACGTCCATGACATCCTTCAGCCACATGTGCTGCCACTCATGGCAGGGCTTCCAGGAGCCATTTTTCAACAAGACAATGCTCGGCCACACACATTAAGGATGTCACAAGACTGCCTCCTCCACATTACCACTCTTCCCTAGCCTGCTCGATCCCCAGATTTGTGACCAATCGAGCATATCTGGGATCATTTGGGACGGCAAGTTGGACACCCTACGAGTTTGGTCGAATTAGAGGCGCGTTTACAGCAACTGTGGAACGAGATGTCTCAGGACATCATACGGAACTTGTATGCCTCAATGCCCGATCGTATCGCATCGTGCATTCGCGCTAGAGGGAGTCCAACAGAGTACTAAAACTTCCGTTCATTTGTACTTTTTTCTGCAATAAATTATCTTTTTTCTTTGATTTTCTAATCACTTACTTATATCAAAATAGTACTTACATGTGTAAAATTTCGTTTCATTTTGACGACTTTTTCTTGGTGCGCAAATTGTTATGGCAATGAGTATATATATATATATATATATATATATATATATATATATATATACTCATTGCCATAACAATTTGCGCACCAAGAAAAAGTCGTCAAAATGAAATATATATATATATATCGCGGAATAATAGGTAGCGGGATAAGTCGCCGTTTTGCAAATGAGATAAGTACGTCAATTGAAGGATTTGTTTTAAGGTCTTACGCGTTGTGGAGAATGTGTATGAAAAATGGGTAACAAAGAATGCAATCAAAATAAAGTATCACTAAGCCTCGATTTACAAGAAAACGGCAATTCTAAAAAACGCGCTTCTGAAAGGTAGTTTTTAAACTTATCCAGTTATTCCACTCGACGACAGATATTTAGAGTGAAGAAATAAAAAGTGCTCCTTTTATAGATAAGATAGGATTAATTGCTTAGATATTTCATTTTGTTGTTCAAAGAGTTTTTATCACTGGTATGCTTATTTACAAATTTACGAAACAATAAAGTTTAGTAACACGTTTTCTTCGAAAGATATCCATCGCAAATGGCGTGAAATTAGAACTTGCGTCATTTCACGGTTATGTGTGCATAGTTGGGCTTCGGTGTGTAGTTTTTTACACAGTAAAGTTTTTAAAAATTATCTAAAATTTTATATGATTAGATATAGTCTATCACAAAATTAGAAGAATGCAAGGAAAAGAACAAACAGGATTAAAAATTGGAAAAAAAATTATTACAGCGTTTGTTTTATTTATATATGAAAAGCAGATGGTTTCCAACCAGCATCATTCCAGTTACGCTAAACACTTGGAATTAAGACAAAAAAAGTGAAATTATGTTTTTTCTATTTTTATGCTGTTTTGTTACTAACTTTATTCCTTTTTCCCTTTTTGTTGAACAGTCATTTAGATTTTTGTAAGTATAATAGAACTATCCCAAAAAATTAAGCAGTAAGTACATCCGAAATTCTTTCAAGTACTGCCTTAGTTTTTCCTTAAAGAACATGCATTTTTCAATAGAAAGGAGTTGAAAGGAAAGAAGCCTTGTCAAAGAACATAATAGTCATGTTTGTTTACATCAGAAGATTTTATATATCATTTTACCGCAGAAATTCATTACTGACTTTTTTCGGAGATTTTGTAAATGCTTTCTCATCATGAAAGAGACTTGCATCAGTATAACTATTTAAATAGATTTCATATATCGTTTGAATAAAGCAACTTTTTCTTGATAAAAAGGAACAAATAGAAATAAATGCATAAATATACAAAATAAATAAATATATAAAGGTAAAACATGAATGAGAAATTTTCAATGTAAACAAAGTGCCGGAAGACAAGGATTTTACCTCCTGTTACACAACAGGGAATAGGTTCAGGATGAACTTTATAACACTAAAGCAACAATGCCATGTGTACACACACACACACACACACACACACACATTACTTTACAGAAAACCTATCATACTTATAGTTTAATGTGAATAATAATGATAATGTAGGTAAAGATGGAGCACAGTGTTACACATTTTTTGTCTTCAGATGTGGCATAAAGTTATGCATCTATATGAAGCACACAAAGCCCTTAAAATGATATTTGATCTCCTACGTACATGTTATATATCATTAAAATTAAAAAGAGTAACATTTATTTCCATTATTTAATGTTTCTGGTAGTGAGGTACATTATAACACTGTGCCCCACTGTCGAGGTTAATAATTAACTATGCAGGATTTAAAAAAAAAGCATTTGATTAGTTTATGTATAGTTGAATTGCTTTAAACATGAGTGAAAATATAAATATTTAGGAAAATTTGTTACTTCCTACACAATTGAGAAAACAAAACTTTAACAATGATTTTTGCTTAGATTACAGAGATGATAAAATACGATTAAAGAAATTGTAATGTTATTTTAGATTTTAATGGGAAGTTATAACCACGGGAAAAATAAGTATTTCTGCAAAATTTAGAAGATGGAAAATTTATTTTGATGTTAAACTCTTCAAAATCAACATTGTTCTGATTCGTGACTTTCCCAATAGTGTGTATTTTATGTTCTTTGTGTTTTTCAGGTTCCCTTTGGCTTGGAAATTTCGTTCTTTATAGGTTTTAGTGTCTTTTTCCCCTTCAATATTTCCCCTGTAATCATATTTTTAACTAGAGAATTAGTCAAGATCCGGCATATAACCCGTTCTCTATTTTGTGCAGTAGTTTGGGGTGGGATTTTAGTGAAAAGCCTTACTTCTTGCAGATACATAATTTCATTAGCTTGTTTGAATTTTTCAAATGAATTAACAAAAGAAAACTACAAATAATGTAAAGAAAGATTGTAAACATCACGTAAAATGATATGCAAACCTATATGGAGAAAAAGCTTTACGAAAAATTATCCTATTAATTTATGTTATCATTCATATTTATAATTAAAAATCTTTAAATGAAAAATGCAGAGCTTTGAGAGTAATATAAAATTTACATTGTGAAACACATGCTTGTTTGTAATGTGACAATTGGTCAATTTATGTATGTAACATTGTGCCCCATTTCAATCTGTAACACTGTACCCCATATGACATAGCTTGTAACAAAAACTTTTTATGACTACATAATGTGAATTTTGACCATCCATTTTAACTCAGCAGATTAAACACAATTACCTTTGCTTCTAAAATATTATTCATTTTAAAATTAACACCACTCATGAATAAAGATAATTTTATTGAAACACAAAATTTTACTTCTAACATTCAAAAATAGAGTTTGGCTTACAGAAATGTAACTAATTATGCAAATTCTTCCGAAACACATGGACTTCTGGAGAAAAAAAAATTGCTGGTAAGATTGTAAACAAATTGGAACTAATGTTGTTACCACAAATATATTCTCTGTAACACACTGTAACACATGCAAAAAGCGTTTCAATAGAGGACTGTAGGAGGACGTTGAAAATAGTGCATTATTATTTTTTTAAGGCGTTCGTTTAGTGTGATCTAAGTATGCCTCCACGTCGAAATAGGGTGAAATTTCAACAAGTTACAGAGTTTGAACGGGGAGGGGGGAATCATCGGCCTTCGTGAAGGAGGATTTTCCTATCGAGCAATAGCATC
This sequence comes from Metellina segmentata, assembly GCA_947359465.1. NCBI lineage: Eukaryota > Metazoa > Arthropoda > Arachnida > Araneae > Tetragnathidae > Metellina > Metellina segmentata. Next base: position 79,820,293 of record OX375880.1, on the reverse strand, counting down.
CCGTGTGCAGTGGAATCTGTTCCACAGTGATGCGAGTTAGGAAGCAGTGGACCAACGAGCACCGGACAGCTCGAAAAACTGAGAGTGGACGACGGAAGGTGACGTCAGCGCGCGATCATAGACACCTGGTCCACATGGCGGTGAATGACCGTACAGTTTCCTCCAGGCAGTTGGCAGCACTTTGGTCTACTGCTACAGGTGTACTAATGTCGGCTTCATCAATTCGCCGACGTCTGCTGCACCTTGGACTGCGTGCAAGGATTCCTTTATACAGGATCCCCCTCACGCCAAACCATCGACGGCTGATGAGCATAGAGCCTGGCGGGCCGATTGGCAACAAGTTGTATTTTCTGACAAATCCTCTTTAATTTGTGGAACCGTGATGGCCGCATTCGTGTTAGACGCCATGCCGGTGAACGCTACCTTCCAGAGTGCGTTATCGAACGTCATAGTGACCTCACAGCCGGATTTATGGTCAGGAGTGCGATTGCGTATCATGGACGATCTCAGCTGCTACGAATTGAGGGTAATCTGAATACAAACAGCCAGAGCCCGAAGTCGTTCCCTTCCTTCAAGGCATCCCTGGAGCTGTCTTTCAACAGGATAATGCACGCCCACATGTTGCAAGGAATGTTCGAGACTTCTTTTCAGCCCAACACATGCAACTTCTTCCTTGGCCTGCTTTTTCGCCGGATATGCCGCCTATTGAGCATGTGTGGGATTTGGTCTCACTCGTGATCCGCGTCCTACAGCTTCAAAAGACGAACTTTGGGGGGACATACAATTAGTATAGAATTCTCTTCCACAAGCAGACATTCAACATCTGTTTCACTCCATGCCATGTCGTATAGCAGCACTTATTAAGCGCGTGGTGGCTACAACAAATACTGATTTCGCACACTTAATATTGTTTTTTTTCTTTGAAAATTTATTCATTTATTTGTACTAATACAAGCCGTTCGTGTATTAAATTTCATTACATTCTGATGACTCGTTCATGGTGTTCCATTTCTTACAAACAGCAGTATATATTAAAAATCACACCACAAAAAAGTTACCACAGTTGGATTATGAATGTCTACTTAAATTTCATTTAATTCCTAGTTAAAATGTGATTAAATATTTTGTAACACTGAACTTATTTTCTCTTCTGTTTTTATCTCTATTTTTCATATTCCTTGTTGCTTTTTATCATAAGACTTCTGATGAGGGAAGAAGTCTTCAGTACAGGTTTATCTCTCTCTCTCTCTCTCTCTCTCTCTCTCTCTTTCTGCTAGAAATCAAAGAAGACGGAAAATCTTTTCAGGACCTTTTTAAAAAAAAGTCATTTTCAGGGCCAACAATTATAGTTCAACAAGACGCTTGCATTACAACTTTCGGCAACAACTCAATGAAAAAGTGTGGGTGCCTGGAATGCTGGGTAAATGTACACGCAAACAACATGCTGGGTATTCAATTTCCAAATCAGTGCTCCCATTTCAAGTCAAAATTTGCTCAAAATTTTCATTGGAATTCTGATTCTAGAGGTACTGTATATATCTTTTCTGTAATACAGCAAATTTAGATTTGAAAAAAATATTTTTTGGAATATCATATTTTGTAAACAATCCCTTCTGCTAGGAAACATTCATAATCCTCACAATCAGCGCAGCGAACCAATGAGGATTGTGAAGCAATCCTCCGAGGGTTGGCGAGCGTTAGAGAGCAGTGGGCCGGCCCCCTAGTTAATATTATAGCCTGAATAGCTCAAATCAAGCACATTTAAAGTTTATGAGAATAGTAGAGAATGAACCTCATAACACATATATCTTTACTACTATATTATTATTTAATTTAAAATAAGCACCACTCTTGATTAAAGAAAATTTAATTACAAGCACAAAATTTTACTTTTAACATACAAAAGTAGAGATTTGTTAACAGAAATCTAAATAAGGACAAAAAATCTTCCAAAACACATGCACTTCTGGAAAATAAGGTGGCTGACAAGATTTAAAGAAATTGGAAATAATGTTGCAACCACTTTAAAAAGAAATTCACTGTAACACTATACCCTATGTAACATTGTGTCCCACCTTCCCCTGTAATAGCTTTTTAGTCTAAGACAGTAGAGTCCTCACTCTATTTTTGAGAAGCTTAACGAAGATGCTACCAGTGATTTAGTGATAGAACATGCCTCGTGCACGTATTATTTACTGGGTAAAAGGAAGTAAAACTATCGTCTTCCAGTCTATTGTTTAATACACTGAACATTTCTCTCACTATATGCTTTACTTCTTGATCTAAACTTATTTGAATTTTAAACTGTCAGTGATATTAATTTACAAAACGGGAGCTACGAGAAAATGAAATGGCACGTTTATGTGAAAGTTTGGCGAATATTCGACGATGCTTCCATATGCAAATTTAGAAGTTTTTAATAACTATTCAAATGCAATGGAATCTTCATATAATACCTCAGACATCAACTATTTTTTTTAAATGAGAAAACTAAACGTTTCGTTGATATTAATTCCTGCCTGAGAAATTAGTATCTCGTACCATTATTAACTATATGAATAAGCTTACCTCTGCAGTCATATTTTCACATTCTGGCTTTAATGGTATTAGATATAAGGGATGGGCACTTTGATAAATGGGTGTTCAAAGAACCAATTGAGCGAATTTAAGAGAGGTACGAGTCTGTTTTAAAATTTTGTTGGTTCAATTCACATGCCTGGTTGAGTACGATGAGCATTTGAGATATTTTCCTGAATATTTAATGGAGGATAACATAAGCAAGTAGAAATACCTTTCTAGTTTCAGCAATGGAAGTTTCGAGTTTATTTAGACTACGGTTTTTACCACTTTTGAAGAGTAATTACAGTTAAAACTCCAGTACTATGCGTAGTATTAACATGCGAGTATTGCATTTTCTGTTGGTTTTTTAAGTTGTTACGAAGGTTTCACAGTCCATGTACTCGTAGTTTCGGCGATATATCTCGTGCATAAAGATCTGACTAATTTTGCTTTTAACGACATATATCGTCTATCAAGATATGGTAAGTTTTGCTAATAGCAAGATAATTTGTAGAGACAACCAACAGGATAGTTATGCATTCAAGGACTTGCGGCTTAAAAATGATTCCAAACTGCCACGAATTATACACACGTAAATCGAATTAGGCATCTTGTGTACTTCACTCAAACACTGTGCTCAACATCAAAATTGTAAATTCTTGGACACATCAGAACAATTCAGACTGTTGTTTTCGTTTTTCATATTGCAAAATTGAATTTTCCACTCATTATTACCAAGGCCCGGTGCACACATCCGATTTTTCAACGTGCGGCAGCGAAGCCCAACTATTTACACATAACCGTGAAATGACGCAAGTACTCATTTCGCTCCATTGCTACTTGGTGTACAAAAAATATAAATTGAAACAACATAGACGTTACTGGATACATCCATATATTAATTATTTCTTATATTCCATTTATAAATAAAAATAAGGTACTTGATTCCGGAGAAGCGTGTGCGGCGAGCTAAGGTTCTTTGGGGAACCGCGGTACAAATCGCACGCAAGTTGGACGTGCGGCGCCGAAGGTATGTGTGCATTACTCTATTGGATATTGTATCTCAGACAGAACTTGCTTTGCATGTTGAAAAACCTGATGTGTGCATTGCGTCTTAATAAGAATTTATTTCACTCGCAATCTTTGTTTGTCAATCCAACCCAGGACGAAAGACTTAGGAAGGCATGTTGAGTGTTCCATTTTACCTCATCCGGAAATGCCTCATGACTCTGATTCTCTCAACTATAAAATTAAAATGAGGCTCCACATTCTCTGTGGTACCAACACTCCTTTCACAGAGTTTTCAACCTTCTGCGACGACGAACTTATCTTAATAATTTATATATTCCTGATTGGACTCTCAGTTCCATGACGTCACAACGAGTTTCATCAAGGCCAGTTGACTTTGATCTCCGCGTATCAACACGGGGAACAATTTGTACACATTGCGAAATTATACTTTTCATCGCATGGAATTTATTTATGAACCAATTTAAAAATAATCATACCATACAGAAGAGTGCATTCTAAGCTTGCATGTGGTATTTTCCAATTTTAAAACTAATAGAATTTGCAAAATATATGACAGTTTTAGTTTTGTATCGGAAATTACGATCCAAAAAAATATTAAATTTCTAGGACCAACTTGTAATCGTATCGAATTTACAACTTACCAATTATAAATAAAATTCGATTAACCAAGTACATTCTAAGGTTTCTCGTGATGATTTGAAATTTAAAAACTAATAGTAATAAGCTATAGATATGACAGTTTTAACAAAACAATATAAAAAATGTCCTGATTTTTCCCGAATTTCAAAAAAATATTATCAGGAGCCAAATTAAAATTTCTAAAAATACTCTGCGTGGTGCAAAAATTAACGTTTACAGGTACTCTAAAAAAATTCGCTGCTGAAGACTGAAAGTTTGTACGTCTTTTGCTTGTTTAGAAATTTCGCTTTTTTTCGATTTTAACGCTTAATGCACTCTAAACTAATAGCCGCATCGGAAAAAAATTTTGCATCTTGTACAATTTTAAACAAACCATGTTGATTTCGTAATTTTCTTATCCGTACTTTCTCGCGAAACCGTCAAAGAATCGAGAGAAAAAAAACGATTTATCAATCCTGCGGTGGCGGCGGTAACGTTTGATTTAATATAGAGAGATGTTAGTTCTTTGTGCCCTTCTGCTACTTCTTCATCTTTCAGGTCTACTTTAGAAGTGTGAACAGAAGACACAATAAGTCTTCAAGAGAAGTATAAGAATACACATGTATTTGGGACAATCAAGGGAAATATTGTAGCTTAATACTCCATCGATATTTTTTAGCAATATGCTTCCTAGAACACACAGAAACTGTATTAAGTCAACTTAGTTCGGCTTTCGCAACTCATAGAATAACTTGTTTGATATTCTTAAAATTAGCATTTTCCATCCAGCGCCAATGTACACACTCATGAACATTGAAAATGTAGCACCAAGAAAGAAGCATCCAATAACCGTAAGTAGCCCGTTGTGTTGCTCTAGTGCGACCATAATTGACTACCTCCCCAATTGCCATGAAATTTGCAGAACGCGCATCCGCGAAGGTATTGTAAATAATTAGCATTGCAGTGTATATGCAACTCACGTGGTTTAGTAACGCCTTCCCCTAGTAAATAATTTAAAAACGGAGAACAGAAAACCGTTTTTTAAGTATTTCAATGTGCTTGCTGTTATTGTGTTTAGGAAGCTTAATTATGCTTCAAACAAATAAACAACAACCATACGAACACGTTTCTGAGTTTGACTGTGGAAGAGTTGTAGCTTATCGAGAGACCTCTGGTCATCTGCTTGAGAAATCGGTATTCGTGTGGAACAAAATCAAGCAACAGTGACACAAATGTGGAGTCGGTGCTGCAGGAGAGATGAACTGACCGACGTGAATGCAGCAAGTCGTGAATGAAGGCAAGCAATGAAGGCATCAAGTCGTGAATGAAGGCAAGCAATGAAGGCAGCAAGTCGTGAATGAAGGCAAGCAATGAAGGCAGCAAGTCGTGAATGAAGGCAAGCAATGAAGGCAGCAAGTCGTGAATGAAGGCAAGCAATGAAGGCAGCAAGTCGCGACGTCACCGTACGACAGGGCAGACATCTTGTTCGCAGAACAAATGCGGATCGTACTGAAACATCAAGAACCCTGACTCAGAAATTCGGACGTTGTGCATCGCAGAAACCTTGTCAGCATGTCCAACTCGAGAGGAGGGAAATAATTTCAAATCTTTAACTGTCTACCTTTGATTCTACACCACCACAAGAGGCTTAAATGGTGAATAGCACGCGATACGTGGGCAAATGAATCGCCCGACATTGTCTTTTCAGACGAATCTCGATTCTGTCTACAGCACCACAATGGGCAGTGCTAAATCTATACTGTTTTGGAGCCTGTAGTCTTCCCTTATCTTCAAGGTTTGCTTGTGGCTAGCTTTAAAAAGGACTATGTGCTATTACACGTGGCATGCAATATAAAGAAATTCCTCAATGTGTAAATATGTAGTGTACGGCATGTTTATGGCCAAGCAATTTTTCTCGCCAAAACAGGATGGCCACCGAAGTCAGTATTGCAGACATCTTGTCGATTCAATTAGTTTCCTACCTTTACATAGGGTTGCCTTAAACCTAAACGTAGTTGTTTACGTTAGTAAATATAACAGTAACGTATCAGTAAACCTATACGTCACCATGTTTGGCGAAAAATCGCCGTTGCACCGTATACTACATACCATTTCCTCAATATCTATCAATCCTCATTCTTTCCACGGCCTACCTGTTTATCATATATGTTGCCCTTAAAGCACGTCTGGTCGATGATCTCCACACTACTGGCACATCACGGATTAACCACGGATACGCCATGTGAACATTGGCAACATATGAAAACAGCATGGATTGACATAGCTCAATAACCCATAAAAAGCTACTTTATTTTAATGAGAAGACGTGTATCAGAATTTATTGCCATCCATGGTAATTACACAAAAAATTATTTATTCGTGTTCCGAAGTCAAGCGTATCTGTAATTTTTATGGATTCACCCTTGTGCTCTTTGTGTTATTTGTATAATGGCTTTGTTACAATTTGTCTTTCTTATTGTTGAATTTTTGATAAATAGTATACGGGTCACTATACTGTCTTTCTCAAGATGGCGGCCGTTTGATAAGAATGGCTGATAAGGAGGAACAAGATGGCCGCCGTTTGTTGAGATAAGGATTCGGGATAGAATCAATAATGTATCTAAAAACAGTAGAAGGGAAAAAATCCAGAGAAGCAAAGACACAAGAAACAAGTTCAACTATGCTTTTAAAAGCCTCTTAGTAATCAAACCACATAATCACTTTTTTTTGTTTGGTCCCTACCATTTTCATATACCACAACACGTGTACTTCGGTAGCTTAAGCTAATATTTAAATTTATTTTGAGTCACTTTTATCGGTGACTCCTTGTTTAAGTCAGTTCCTCTTCTTTAACCTACACGTGTAAAAACATAATCTTTTGTCACGAGTACTTCTCACACGTTCCAGAGGCTTCTAGACTTTTCGATCTTTGGTACTACGTATTTCTTCCATACGTTTTGGCCATCTTGTTCCTCCTTATCAGCCATCCTTATCAAACGGCGGCCATCTTGAAAAAGAAGGTATAGTGACCCGTATACTATTTCGATAGCAAGAACATTATATAAGAAGAATTTTATGTCTGTCTATTGTTTGGTTTGCGTGTGTGTTCCCGTAACTATGTACAAGCGTCTGCATATAGTTTCATGAAACTTAGCAAAATAGGAGTAATTACATTCGTTTAGCGTCTGAACGTGACTGCTTAGTTGCAAATAATTAGCATTGTAGGTTATATGCAACTCATGTGGGCTACTAACGCTTTCCCTTCGAAAGGAGTTCAAAAAGGGAGAACGGAAAACCGGTTTGAAGTATTAGAATTTGCTCGCTAAAATTGTGTTTGGGAAGCTTAATTATGTCTCGAACAAATAACGATAACCATACAAGCACGTTTCTGTGTTTGACAGTAGAAGAGTTGTAGCTTGTCTGTCTGTCAGCTTTCCGGTTATTACCTAATTTTTTTTTGTGTGCTAGTATTACATGATCGTATTAATTATATCACATAAATTGCATTCTGTAAATAAGTGTATATAATACAAGTATAACATAAATTATATTCCACATATATATTAAAATGCTATATCTTATTTTTCACATCACATTTAAATTTGGGATAGGTTGTTTAATTTTTATTTGCTTACATGCTTAGATCAGGGCTCGAAATACCCGGATGCAAAGGTGCACTGTGCACATGAAAATAAAATTGTGCACCTAATTTTTTCCCGCTAGGTGCACGCAATGCACCTAACGTTAAAAAAAGGAAAGGGGGCGGGGACATTTTTTATGTTATTTTGATGTTTGAACAAAATATTAGTATCGACCTCTCTCACTCTAATCTAAAGGAACGTAATTAAAATTCCTAATTACACACTATGCGAAAACAAAATCGCTGGGCCGTAACGGGGGTTTATACAGGAGAAAGGTTTACTTGTGTCACTGCCAACAGAACTTTCCGATGATCGAAACATTTTCCAGATGGCTCTGTTGAAGTAACTGTCGCGACAGCCGTACAGTGGAGAAGGGAGAATTTCGATTTTTAAATATTTTTATTTAGTATCTACTTCGAAACTATATAAACATACCCAACTAATAATGTAGTTTACATTACATTAATACTATAAAATTTCGTTTTTTTTTTAAATATGTACCCAAAATATAATCTGTGCACCTAATTTAAAAACTTAGGTGCACAAGGTGCACCTGTATTAAAAAATCTATTTCGAGGCCTGGCTTAGATTATATACTAAAGCATATGAGTAACTATGCTGTCATGAACCTTAATTTGGTAATTTTGGAGAGGCTGGAATATGTACCGAGCATTACTTAGATTATTTTACCAGCAATGGTAAAAAAGCAATTATTTTTCCACAAATTATTTTTGTGGGACTTTAACTTTGGTACTTTATTTTTAGTCTCTTATTTTTTTTTCTTTGCAAAATATATGCATTTTCAGAATATTATGGCCAGACGATTTTTTGTAAAGAAGGTAAATAAAACAGAAACTTCTTTTCGTTGACAACGAGTAGTGATATTTTCTAAAAAATAAGCAGAAGAACATTTTTTCATTTCTTACTTTTGTTATATTTCTGTTATAAATTTGATAAATATTCATTTTTAATGAACTCTTTTTAATCACACGCAACATCACAAAGTATTCAATTTTCAAAGCGGTTATTTAAGCTAGACTAAAGCAAATTTTACAGGAATTTTTCTGAGGATATTAAAAAAACGTGAATGTTATAAAATATCCGAACTTTCGAAATATTAAAATTTTTTTTTCTCACTGTGGCTTAAGAGCAAGATAGCTTATCTTACAAAATTAAGCTATATTTAATCAACTTATTAAATGCGTTAAAAGGTTGCTGAAAATAAATTTTTTTTATAGGAAAACGTTGGCAAATATGTTTACTATTTTTTATAAATGGTAATATAACCCTTGTTTTGTACGAAGACATTAAGTTTTAAAATAAGTTATTTTATTATTGCACGTGGAAATAGAATTTGCAAGAAAAAATATATTCACTTTTGAAAAATTCAGCTATGAAAATAGCATCAAATTAATTTGTCATCGTTTCTTCTATGATGACAAAATGGAAAAAAAAAACCCGCATGTCTGGTGCAAAAGTTTTGTGCATGCCTGGTGTAAAAAAATACTGATATGTAAACTATGAGTGCGTGAGTGTTTGTCTAGATTTGTCATTTTTCCGAATTGAGTAGAGCAATTTTACCGGAAAAGAACTTGAGAAAGGGCCAAATCCCCTTCCTCAGTTTTGTTATAGAACAGGGAGACAATATGCATGTATGCATGCAATGTATTGCATATATGGATATGCGTGTATAGGACCTGTGTCTAAAGAAAGTTGTATTAAATATAAAAATGTCGCAGGGTTACAAAACTATTTTACTCACGCATCAATTCTTTGGCATTTTTCTACGGAAGGCAAAAGTTGTTTTATTCTCTGATCACTTTTCAATCTACAGGTAACCAATCATCCCGAGTAAGGACGAGAAACTTTTCAAGTTGTAAAAAAGTATCGCAACATTCCACTAAGATTTTCCAAGATAACATTAGTAAATAAGTAGCAGTAAAGTGCTGTTGTTTGATTGGATTCTAATTTTGCCAGGATACGTTATTTTGATTTTAGATTATCTCCCCCTTTATTTTCATGAAAATGTGCTTGCCAAGCGGAAATGCTTCACCATCAGCATAAAATCACATGAATAAGAATAAAACTCTCAAGTGAAAGTGAAACGAAAGCTTTCCTTAAGCCTTATAAATACTCTTCTTTCGATAAAGGAAAGACCCTTGGACTGAAATAGGCTGCGGTCCAATTTGGAAGACTGATCCGAATGTATTCCTTTGTTCCAAACTAAATCTGCATACGTCAAGTCGCACGGATGGAGAATATTCCTTCTTTCTTTTTTAGGATAGACTATACGTCAATCTGGCTTACATATTAATAAATTTTCCTGTAGGTTTTATGAGGATGTTGAAAAATCCTTTGATAAAATTGCGTCTGCTTCTACAGTTCTCTGCACTTTTCTATTTCTTCTGTTTGCTGCTTTCAAGATCCTTTATGAGTGTGACTAATTGGGTTTTAAGGGAAAATTTCATTTATACACTTTGGGAGGTTCAGACACTTTATGAAGCAGATAATGGATGAGAAAAATGATTGACTTTGTATGTGATTGACTACCAGTTTTGACGCTGTTCCATCACTACGCATATAAACAAAATGACATTAGAAAAAGATTATACAAGATTCGTAAAATTTAGAGATGGTTGGTTTGTAGGTAGTACAATCTATGTCGCGTTGGAACGATATAAATGGTTATTCGTAACGGTCAGTGATCAATCCACAAGGGAAAGACCCGACGATTACACCAGGTAAATTTGAACCTCTGTCAGATGACAATTGCCGAGCATGAGAGTTTTCTCAAACTAACTTATAATGACAGTAAAAGCTCATTTTTACTTGGATGATTAGCCCAATCCACACATCGTATTCGGATCCATCGAACCAATAAGCAAAGGGAAACAAAATTAATGACAGTTATTAAAGCTGACAATAACTTTTTCCCGTTGCTCATTGGTCTGATGGAAACAATCGTGTCCTTCTTAGGATCCTCTGATTCCGTTACAGAAGAGGAAAGGCGTGCACATGTGAATTATTGTCTGTGTTATATGCGCTACTTTAAGACGACATTCTATAAAGTAGTGCTCGATAAATATACTTCAGATGTATTACTTGAAGAAAGCAGAGACAGTGAGATGGTCATCAAATGAGTTACAAGCGTGGTTTGCTCAATCTTGTCCAACGTACGATGGATGCCAATCAATCTTGATTGTTTCACATGGCTAATCAATGACAAGAACCGGATAATTACGAGTTCAAAACTCGATCCTACCCAAAACTGTCATGTACGGCTGTGATGCATCAGGGACTGGTGCACGTTGAATTTGTCATTGCCACAAATTTTCTTACGTTATGGTGGTGTGGAAGTTTGGGGAGTCAAGCCTAAGTTCAGGTGTTGTCCTCGTATCTTTCCGTTCGGAATTGATCCCAGAGCGGCGCCAATAGTGTATTATATTGCTTTACAATGCGACGTTATTTAACTACCTACCAACGAGGGGACATTTGAGACCTCGACAGATTTCACATGCACGAGCCTCCACCTATACGAAGTTTTTCGTTGGACGGTTTCAAACTCGAAATCCTTCGGATGTTCTTAATCCGATTTTAAAGTAGACAAGTTTCAGGACTCTGACGATCCATATAGAGGCTTGTTCCTAGGAGGAGCCTATGGTTGCAAAAATATTTGCAAGGTTCTATTCGTCATTGCTGATAATTTGTTTTACAATTTTCCGACAGTCAAATCACATTTATTAAAAACTATCCACTGCGAGTCCAGTACGGCTTTGTCCGTGACAGTTCTTTTCGTGGGGTCAGGTGTGACCACTGCTCGCTAACGCTCGCCAACCCCCGGTGATTGCTACGTATTCCCTGCAACGCCGTGATTGCCTCGCAGTAGCTATTATCAACAACGTAAATCAAAACAAGCTAGAATCGGAAAACTTGGCTTTGTTCCAAAGGCTGACGTCAGCGGTCTAAAATCGCAAAATTCGTTCCTTCTTCATTCGACGTTCGGGTGACGTCATCTTCCGGAGGAAAGAAACAATGGTGGAAAAAACTAATACAATAATTTTAAAAGTTTCTAGATTAGTTTTTAAAATTTGAACTGGACACAAAAATCACAAAAAATTCACCTGTGTGCTGAATTTCATTATTGTAAATGCCATAGATTTGTCAGAACACTGCGTAGCGAGGGACAAACACTTCCTTTTATAATAGGAGAGATATAAGGACTATTCAGAGGTACCCAATCACACTTATGATACATTAACCGTCCAAGTGATTTCAACGAGATATCTCGTCCATCAAGATCTGACCAATTTTGCTAATCACGAGATATCTCGTCATAAAAATATTGCCGATTTTTATGACGACGATACCAAGATCTGGAAAGCTTTCTTCTAACAACGAGATATCTTGTTATAAAGTCTGTTATAATATCTTGTTATAAAGTATATCTGGCAATGTTTTTCTAAATGCGAGATATCTCGTAAAGACATTCGTCAGGATGGTTAAGCATTTATATTATCTTTTCATGATTCAATATACTACATTCATTAAGAAGTCCATCCATGCATTTAGGGTATTACATCCATTAAGAAGTCCTTCCATACGTTAGGGGTACTACATCCATTATTATGAGGTAAAATGCGTACATAATACTGTTTAAATTTTAAGTAGAGTTATATCAACACACTACATATTTATTTAAAGCATGGTGACTCCATCGAGGTGAAGCGAAATCCGCATCTAATTGCATTAGTGTGTTGTAACCTATGTATAAACTTAATAATCGGAAGGTTTTAATAAAGGTTTCATCAGTAATTCCCAACCCTGTCTGTAGCCAATAATACTGGAAACCCGAGCCAAATTGTGTCCGCGGTCCGATTCCACAATCAAGACAATGACGCAACTGCTTGTTTGCCCTGTAGTGAGTTTCACCAAGGCTTTATGTTACGCCACCAAGTCTTACACGCACGCACCAAATGGGTCTCTGCCTAATTGGGTAAAGATGCCATCAGAAAGCTTCCTAATTGCCGCTAACTCTGCTTTCAATATCTCGGACTCATTATTTTGCCGGGAACAAAGCCCGGTTTCCGTCCGTTTGCTTTCCTGGATATCCGGAAGACATGGAGGATCGGGAAGAATTGCAATAATTTTCGGGATCATAATTGGTTCCGGAGCACTATCCTATGCGAGCATGCCGGATCGCCTGGAGGGGAGCGTTGGGTTTTTGTAAACGTTTGTTGGGGTTGATTATTTTTAAGAGCAATTATCGAGATAGGTATTTGACGTCATTGTTCGTCACGTGACCTAGTTAGGTGCCTTTTGTGTGTGGATCTTTTCGAGCAACGCGATTAGAGGATCCGGCATTTATGATGCTGAAAATAGTCTTATTGTAGTCGGGACTTGACTGTAATAATAGAAGTGTCAAATAAGAATCCGGGGAATTGTGTTTGAAAAGAGAAAGATCAAGTGACGTGTGTTTGCTCAATGCTCAAATTACGTATTTATCTTATTCTTAGAATTAAGAGCTTTCAAGGACATTCCATCGACGTATGTGGATATTTCGGTAGCGCAGTCAGAATTTCATTCTAAGTGGGGTGGGGAATCTAAGTAAGAAATTCTATATTTTAACGATTGACGTTTAGGGTGATACATTTTAAAGAGTTTGATGACGTCTTTTCATTTCATATTTACTTACACCAGCGGGGATTCCCATATTTATATCCCTACAGTAATCTGCATGTCCTTTATTGGTTTTGACTTTCTTCGTCAGCGGAATTCGTGTCTCGGATTCTTCCAACCAATAGACGTGGTAATTCAGTAATTTTGTGCCGACCAACTGGTCTGGTGGTTAAGGTGTTAGCCTCTAGATCGGAAGGTTCCTAGTTTGAATCAGTGCATGGATGTTTGTACCTTATGGTTTAGAGGCGGATGGTGCAACTTAAATCTGTCGTGGCCGAAAGTCCCTCACGTTGAGTTGGTGTGGCAGTTTGGAGAGTGTAGTGCTAGGTCAGGTGTTGCCTCGTCTTCTGACCGTGGTTCAAAATTACGTGGTGGTGTTCTCGGAGTTTTACCTTAGGGGATCGATCCCGGACCGCAGTTCATAGCCCGTTGTGTTGCAGTTGTACAGTGTTAATTAAAAATTACCAATTACACTGGACAGCAAAATTTAAAACATTTTCTGCTTTCGAGATGAAAATAGTCATTTCTTAATTAATCCAATGTGCTGAATACGAATATGACAAATATAAAGCTGAGTTGGCAACGTTTTTTTTTTTTGCAATGTGCACGCATCATTAAGAAAAAAATGTATTATAAGTAAATAGTATAATACATGTAAAGAATACCTTAATCTTCTTTGGACATTGCTTTCTTTTGGCCTGTCGTTTGTGATGAACGAAGAGAGTATCTCGTCCAACAATAGTCAGAAAGCATTGACGTGGGCCCTTTGCCTGGTACCGTTGCTCCATCTTGTCAATGTCCTGATGAAAACGTTCGCCGTGATCATCACAGACGTCCCTGCTGCCATAGTTGCTGTAGTTAATCCTCACCAATAGCAGATTGAGATTGTCGTAAGTCTCCTTCATGTAGACAGCATGTCCGATAGGTATGTGCGAAAGCTGGTTACCGTTATGTAGCAAAACTGCCTTGATACTCAGTTTTGACGCTTCTATAAACAGCAGCCATTCATGGGGCTCATGTTCCATGCCGAGTCCTTGCAGTATGCTATCAATATCGGACAAGAACATAAAGCTTTATTTTTTCAAAAATAGATTCGAAGGACTTATGACGATGGTAAAATGAAGTCAGTTGGACATTTTGTTCAAGAAGATTCCGCAGTCGAAGTATTGCGGCCAGTAAATCTTTTTTGCTATTGGACAGATCCAAATCTCGAACAAGATCGTTCAGTTCATCCGAGCTAAGTTTATGTGGTGCAGATGTTTCAACAAAACACGAAAAGTCATCATCCATAGTGCCACCACATTCTGACGTCGACGGTTTAGGAGATTTCAGCATGGCGTTCCTCCTCGTCTGAACTGATTGCGAAATCTGTAGGAAATCTGTCTGTAATTGGGAGTCATTCGCCATGCGAGACAGGAAGCAGAGCAGATGGTATGTTAGGGTATTCAACTGTCCACTTTTTCTTCGTAATGACTCCAGAAACTGGTGGTATTATGCAGAAATAACAATCATCAACGTGATTGATCGGCTCCTTCCAAATCATCGGCACACCAAATGGCATTGTCCTTCTTTAGCTATTAAACCACTTTGAAATATTTACTACACAAGTCCAGCTACGTATGTGTGGGACCCAGCCTTTGTCTAGGTCGCTTATATTGCAACCGAAATACAAATGATACTATTTCTTAACTATTGCGCATGTGGTATTTTCCTGTGCAGCAAATGTCACTTTGTCCGCAAATATAACAGAAGTTTGTTGTTATTGTTGTTACTAATCCTTCTCTGTCTAGCGGCAGCTCCCTAGTCTCCCTAGATAGTCTCCCTAGATAAGCGTAGGCAAGTGAGGAAGTGCTCTGAAGACGCACTCTCCACTTCACACTTTGCGCAGACCGTAAAAACCTTGACACCGTGGCTATAGGAGCAACTCCTCAGGTGACCACTAGCAAATTTAGATAGTGCCGTCTGGTCGGCCCTATCACAGGCAAGGCGAATAGAATCGCTAGGGCTGCTCCGCCTATACCAACCATGGGATGGAGGGACCCTCCACGTCTTTAAATCTTTGTTTTTCTTGATGGAGTAAAGCTCGTCAAATTTTAAGGAGGGAACTGGACTCAAAGGTTCAGCCGAGCTCTGCTTCGCCAAATCGTAAGCAACCTCGTTTCCATAAATTTCTACGTGCTTCAGGTAATTTTATTAGCACTACTAACTATTTGACTTTATGTGTATGATACAAAAACTTATTTGCGTTAAAGGATGATGAAATATGCCGCAAGAATTTTGTCTCCATGTATTTATCTTACTAATTTGCACTATATTATACGATTGCACCTATATAACGGACAAAACGTCCATATCTCTGCAACGAGAACACATAAACCTTTTTTTAAGTTGATATTCGTGTTCAGCACTCTGAAATCATCCAGGATTGGGTTCTTTCATCTATGAAGCAATTTCACTGTTGACCAGTGTTATTAGTCGTTTTATATGTTGTGTAAAAAAGCAATACAGTACTACTCGCAAGTCTCATGAATACCAGAAGGTTTAAAGTAAGACTTTATTATGCGATAAAGAGACGCATTTAGAAGATAAGAGTAGAGAAATAATATTACAATGGTTATGTTTGCCAACTGCTTAGATTCGCAATAAATAACAAAAAATAGGCATGTGTTCACATATTTGTTCTTGAACATTTGATCTTTTAAACATTTTGGAAAATATAAAAGGTGAGAGGAATGAATGACTATTAACACCATTACACCCCTAGGAGCTACAACAGCAAAATATGTAAATCATAGTTTAAAGTTATCAAGAGCCATCACTTACTACATTTCTACTAGTGGTGCCAAGTACACTCTAGAACAAAAAAAAATCTACGCACCAAGAAGGAATCATCCGATTGCTTTGAAATTTCGTATGCAAAAATGTTTTGACCAAATATGCAAATGATTAAAATTTGGTGTCCTATGAATATATAGTGCGATCTCCAGTGCATCGGAACTGCGCATCCAGCAGATGTATATAAGGAGTTGTTCTTGAACTGTTGTTAAAAATTTCTGTTGCATTGCGATTTAGGATACCTTTCAACGACTGAAAAAATTCAGGATTCGAGCTCATTACGAGCACCTTTCAGAGTTTGAAAGAGGTCGTATAATTGGATTGAAAGAGGCAGGTTGGGCAAATGGGAGAATCACTCGTCATGTGAGTCGAAGCGATGAGGCGATTAGAAGATAATGGCAAGAGTGAGCGGACAGTGGCAGATTTCAGCGTCATGATGGTAGCGGTCGACGTAGGGCCACAACAGATCGCGAGGACAGAGTGACTGTCAGATCAGCTGTCACAGCGCCTGATACATCGCTATCAAGCATCAGTCGTGCGACCCACACACGAGTGTCCACCATGACCATACACAGACGGCTGAGAAAGCAAAATTGACGTTCGTACCGACCGTTACGCCACCTGCCACTCACGCCTACACACTGTGGAGCCAGATTACAGTGGTGCTTGGCTCGATCAGGCTGGAATGATGCTGACTGGGGACGTATAGTCTTTAGCGACGAATCCCGCTTCCAACTGTGTCCTGACGATCATCGAAGACGATTCTGGAGACGCCCAGGGCAGCGTGCAGATCCTGCTTTCAGTATTGCACTCCACACGTGCCCTCAACAAGGAGTTAAGGTCGGGGGCGCCATTTTCCTTGATAGCCGGACCCCTTTGGTCGTCATTAGAGGTACACTTACTGCACAGCGGTACGTTGACGATATTCTGAGACCTGTTTTGCTACCGTTCCTTTCGCAGTACCCTGGGCTTATTTTTCAGCAAGACAATGCCAGACCGCATACGGCACGTGTTGCTATGAACTGTCTTCAAGCTTGTCAAATAATTTCTTGGTCAGCCAGATCACCAGATCTCTCTCTCTCTCATCGAGCATGTCTGGGATATTATGGGAAGGCGACTGCATCCGGTAGGGAATGCTGATGACGTAGTCCGACAGTTGGAGCAAATTTGGCAAGAAATACCGCAGGAGAACAACCGGTAGCTTTATCGGTCTATGCCACGCCGTGTGGTAGCTTGCATCCAGGCTAGAGGCGGTCAACACCTTATTGAGCTCGTTACTGTAACTCTCAAATAAATCATTCAATCGTTCTGAAATTTAAATAATTTTTTATTCTGTACATAATTTTCCTATCCACCAATTTTTGTCTCTATCGGTCAACTCCTTTGGTGCGTCGATTTTTTTGTTATATAGTGTAGTTTGAGAGCACAGAGATACGTCCCTTTGATTTGTTGTCCCATTTTCTTCCCAACCACCTTTTTGGAAAATCAGGTTCTTCCTACGCTCTGGAAATTTTATGGAATGGACGATTGTGACTTTCGGGACGACAACGCTCCATGTCATGTTGCAGTTTTTGTCAAGCAGTGGTATCGAGATACGGCTGTAAAACGTATTCTCTGCCTGTTCAGAGTCCCGACCTAAATCCCCGTAAAACATTTGTGGGAGGCGTTAGAGCGACGCTTACGTACCAGGGAACCACGTCCGAAATCTACAGCTGAGCTGGCGACATTCTTGCAGCAGGAACAGACGCAAATACCCGTAGCTGAGCTTCAAAACATTGTTGAAAGTATGCCCAAAAGGGTTGTTAGTTTAATTGCAGTACGTGGTGGACCATCCCCCTATTAAAACATAAATTATTTCCCTTATACCATCACATCTTGCTGTCTGGTCTATTATTGTAGTGTAGAGTATATCATCAATCATCATCGCTTGTTATGGTTTTCCAGCATACAAGGGGTGTTCAAATGAAAAGGTACGAAATGTCGTAACAACGTAACCGTTAACATATTTGCCTATGCCGCTATGGGAGATCGTAGCGAGACATCTAAGTATGCGATTGGAATCTCCGGCGTGGATCCGAGCATGCATGGGCGCCCGCGTGCGAAGGAGAGAGCAGAGGCTCTTATAAAGAGCGCAGTCCAATTGACGAGGCAGTGCGTGTGAGGACACTATGGCGTTGACATTGCAAAATTCGACGATTAAGGAGCAGCGATGCGTTATCCGATTTCTGATAACTTAAGGTGTTAAACCGGCCGTTATTCATAGCCGGATGGTTACCTTATATGGGGGAAGACTGTGTGTCCGACAAGTCAGTGAGAAAATGGAGTGCCCGTTTTCGTGCAGGCCGTGAGAGTTTGGTTGATGACCCCAGACCAGGCCAGGCAAACACAGTCATCACAGCCGATCTCATCGACAAGGTGGACGTCCTAGTGAGAAGTGATCGGCGTGTCACATTGCGAATGTTGGCGGTGAAGGTGGATGTCAGCGTTAGGCCTGGGCGATGTTCAAATTTTGACATCGTGATACATCGGCATTCTAACATCACGATATCACGATACATCGTGATGTTAACCATGCATTTTATGCATAGTATATATATATATATATATATATATATATATATATATATATATATATATATATATATATATATATATATATATATATATGTAAGATTCGTGTTGTTCTGTTTGGTAAGGTCTATATTAAAGACTTCGAATCTTACAGCACATTGACATTTAATGAATAAATATATACAATTATTATGTACAGTTGAGTTATATTTCAAAACATTTCCGTCATTATCGGCAGCAGTCGTCTCTGCTCGGAAAAAATACGTCAGCTCTCAATGGCGTCCAGGGGAAAAAGTGTCTGTTCTATTAATTTTCTCGTAACTGAATACCAGAATGTGAATGGCTCGTGACAGTCTTGCCTTGCATTCCTACTACAATGCAACTGACTCCTACCAGTCTCGTTGCTCTTATAATGAGTTCTTTCCAGACTAGTAGACAACTACCGTTGTCTAGTATTCCTACAACCGGCCATCCTGATGATCTTTCATCCTCGAAAGGAACACGACAAACCTAAAAAAAAAACACAAAACAGTATCTGGGAATACATTGATTCAGTATTAGTTATTGAACCACGACTTCATATGGTCAGCTGCTGTCGACGTCAAGTTCGGTCCTTCATGGTTTCCAACTTTCTCAACGTCATAGCGATCATGGGGTTTCACTTTCTTCACTCGATATGGTCCTAAGAATTTCGGTCGTAATTTCATTCCGACACCA
This sequence comes from Metellina segmentata, assembly GCA_947359465.1. Lineage (NCBI taxonomy): Eukaryota > Metazoa > Arthropoda > Arachnida > Araneae > Tetragnathidae > Metellina > Metellina segmentata. The sequence continues at coordinate 79,800,644 of OX375880.1, read as the reverse complement.
AATTGAGTCCGCTGAATAGCAATAAGATCGCCCTCTTTGTATTGATGAGGTTTCTTCCTCTTCTTATCATACGTTCTTTTATTCTCTTCCTGAATTTTTAGGATATTCTCTTTGGCATCGTCTCTTAATTTCTTCCTCTTCTCTAGAAAAACTTCAGTATATTCTTCTTCTAAAAGCTGGACTATCTTGAGATCTTCTTTGTTTCGCATTTTCACACCTGTCAAAAGTTCGAAGGGTGTCCATCTTGTGCTTCTGGAGGTTGTACTATTGAGTATTCTTTGTACGGCGTCAACGTGTTTGAACCATTTGATCGGTTCTTCAATTGAAAGTTTGGATAACACTGGAATCAGGGTTTTGTGCATTCTTTCTACTTGTCCATTGCCTCTTGGGATTCCTGTTGTGATTTTTAGGTGTTCAATCCCGTTTTCGCAACAAAAATCTGTAAATTCTTTAGATGTAAAAGCGGATCCTCTATCCGAGATTATCCTCGCAGGATTTCCAAAACTATTTTGTTGTTGTTTGAGTTTATTTATTGCGTCACCTGATGTCGTAGATTTGGTAGGATATAACCAAGTGAATTTTGTGAATGCGTCTACTACCGTGAAGATATACTGATAGTTCTTAGATGTTGAAGGTAACGGACCTATGAAATCAATGTGATAAGTGTATAATGGAACGTCCTCTTTAGGAATTGGATTTAGAAATCCTTCAGCCTTTCCTAGCTTCTTATTACTGAGTATGCATGGTACACAATTACTTATAAAATCTTCAACATGTTTCCTCAATTTAGGAATAAAAAATTCACGCTTAACTACCTCTTCAGTTTTATTTACAGCGAAATGTCCTTTCTCGTGTGCATGTCGTATTATTTCGTCTTGCATAGCTCTGGGGACAACTAAAAGTTCACGATCATTATCGTATTTATACACGACACCGTTTTTTGTAAAATAATCTGAATTACTTCCATCTTCTATCAGTTTTTTAATTGCGGTAATGTGGTCGTCATTGGATTGGGAAGCAATTATTTTATGAGTTATTCCGTCATCTGCAATGACTTGCATCACTTGCATTACAGGGTATCTACTGAGTGCATCCACGTGGGCCATTTGTTTACCAGGTTTGTGGACTATTTCATAGTCATTAGCCTTTTCGTCAGGCTCACGCGTGATAAGATTAGCCAAATCCAATGGGAGTAACCCCAACAAATGTGTAACCCATTCCGTTTTTGGTATTTCGATACGACTAATCTGTCTTTCAAATAAAGTTAAATAACAGCTAATATCCTTATTCGTCTCGTAACGGTTAATCAATTTCAATAAATCGTTATTGTATAGGCTGGTAGTTTTACCATAACTGTTGCCTTGTCTGTTAGCAGTTTCGATTTCGAATTTCCTTAATTCGAATTCGCGGGTTTGTTTTTCGGCTTCAATTTTCTCTGCGCATTTTTCGGCTTCAATTTTCTCTGCGCGTTTTTCGGCTTCAATTTTCTCTGCGCGTTTTTCGGCTTCAATTTTCTCTTCGCGGGCTTGTTTTTCGGCTTCAATTTTCTCTTCGTGTTCAGTTATAATAACGCTCAACAGATTTTTTGTTATCTCCGCGTCATAGTTTTCAGAATCTATTATAAGTTTCGAGCACTGCGCTACTTTGGGATTCGCTGGCACTATCAGGCCTAATTCGTCAATCAATGTTAGCAAATCTACTTTTCGGGCCTTAGTTAAATATGCCATGTCATCAAGTAAAACAGAATTCTGTACTCACAGTTTCGAAAGTTCCTTCTATCCGTCTTTTCCGTCAACTCGTCTTTTGCGTCTACGCGTTTTTTCGTCTACGCGTTTTCTTTTTTGTCGTTTCAGTCTATCATCAGCACCACGTCAGGAGAAGTCATGAAACTGTTCTTGCAGATGATTAAAACACAAGTCCAGGTTTGCATAGGGAGTCAAAACATTCCGCCGGCCGGTTCAATCGTCACTGCTTTCGGGGTCTGCTAATCCGTCGTTCAAGCCCTCGTACGAAGGAGGAGAATCGTCGCGGTCGTCAACGGTTTTTCACATCCCGGCCGAGCCCCCATTTTTTGTAAGATTCGTGTTGTTCTGTTTGGTAAGGTCTATATTAAAGACTTCGAATCTTACAGCACATTGACATTTAATGAATAAATATATACAATTATTATGTACAGTTGAGTTATATTTCAAAAAAGTTCCGTCATTATAGGCAGCAGTCGTCTCTGCTCGGAAAAAATACGTCAGCTCTCAATGGCGTCCAGGGGAAAAAGTGTCTGTTCTATTAATTTTCTCGTAACTGAATACCAGAATGTGAATGGCTCGTGACAGTCTTGCCTTGCATTCCTACTACAATGCAACTGACTCCTACCAGTCTCGTTGCTCTTATAATGAGTTCTTTCCAGACTAGTAGACAACTACCGTTGTCTAGTATTCCTACATATATATATATATATATATATATATATATATATATATATATATATATATATATATATATATATATATATATATATATATATATCTGCGTTGTACGTTTAAGAAACACGCATGATTTAAAACAAGATTTTGCATATATATGTGTGTGTTCCACGAACCATATATGATCAAGTAGATTCAAAAATTAGCTTATTTACAAAGAGAAAAACTTCTACATAAATAGAAATAAAGGGGCATTTGATTCCTGTTAGTAATGATGACGGCATTAATAACCTATACTTCCACAGAAGTTCACAACAAAAAGGGATGCAAGCGGATTGATTGCAACATCAAGAAACAAGAGGGTTTTCGGAATTCAACATGAACTGTGCAAAATAATTTTTGTTCTAAAACTTTTTAATTGTACTGAATTTCAATTTCACACAAAAAAAATTCTGGAAACAATAGTCATCATCAGGACACAAATGATTTTAAGAAATTCCTCATTAATTTTTTTTTAATGGAAACGTCTTTAAAATTCGCAGATTTTGCAAAATTATTTTGTTTTTAAGTATTATTAAGCAAAAAAAAAAACATTAATTAATTAAAAAACGTTATATAAAGCTTACTTAAATAAATTCAGCAAACGAGTAGAATTATTCGCTCTCTCGCAGTTCGAAACTTTTAAAATTCAATCTTTATGTGCCGACTTATTCCCTACAAAAAAAAAAAAAAATAAGCGCAGAAATCGCAAAATTAACTATAAAAAAAATCTCATTAGTTAGCCTATTATCGCGGCATCGAAAATCTAAGTACCGTGGTGGAAAATCGCACATGCACATAAATAAACATCGGAATCGTTGTGTCGATCTAAACCCAAATTTCCCCCAAAGATGCTAAAATAACACGCCATCATCAACGCGAAATTTCATACCGGAAAATCATAAGATACTGATTATTCAACTCAACGTGAAAATCGCGCTCAACGCGAAACCGATGTCCACATCGGTTTTTCACGATGAATCGTGATGAATCGCGCATGCGCTTTGAAAACATCGAACCATCGATGCATCGAATATCGTGACACCGGAAAACCATGATGATGCGCTGGGATTGGCTGCGTGGTATCGTTTGAAACCGTGATGATGCGCTGGGATTGGCTGCGTGGTATCGTTTGAAACCGTGATGATGCGCTGGGATTGGCTGCGTGGTATCGTTTGAAACCGTGATGATGCGCTGGGATTGGCTGCGTGGTATCGTTTGAAACCGTGATGATGCCCTGGGATTGGCTGCGTGGTATCGTTTGAAACCGTGATGATGCCCTGGGATCGGCTGCGTGGTATCGTTTGAAACCGTGATGATGCGCTGGGATTGGCTGCGTGGCATCGTTTGAAACAGTGATGATGCCCTGGGATTGGCTGCGTGGCATCGTTTGAAACCGTGATGATGCCCTGGGATTGGCTGCGTGGTATCGTTTGAAACCGTGATGATGCCCTGGGATTAGCTGCGTGAGATCGGAAAAAACCGCGATTTCGCGCATGCGCTTTGAAAATATCGAAATCGTGATAGTGCTCTGGGATTGGCTGTGTGACATCGGGAAAAACCGATATATCACGATACATCGTCATCGGGAAAATCGCGAAACCGGTATGACGATGTCAACCTCAAACCGGTTTTCCAAGATGTATCGATACATCGTCCAGGCCTAGTCAGTGTTGGATTAGTGTGGACAAATGGTCACGACAGGTTGCGTTATCGGAAGGTGCACGCGCAGTGGGTTCCAAAGCAGATCACCTAGCAGCAAAAGGAACTGCGTATGGGGCTGGCACTTCAACATCTGTTTTGGCATCATGAATACCCCGCTTTCCTGGAGCGGATCGTCACAGGTGATGTGAGCCGGTGCCATCACTACGAGCCAGAGACAAAGCGGGACAGCATGCAGCGGAAGCATGCGTTGTCAACTTCCCCTAAAAAGTGCAAATCCGTGGCTTCAGCAGGGAAGGTGTTGCTCACCGTTTTTTTCGACGCCCAAGGTCCGCTACTTGTTCAATTCCTCGAGCACAACCATTAACTACGATGTGTACTGTGACACACCCCGAAGCCTACCCAGGTCCATCAAGAACAAAAGACCGGGGCTGCTCACGGAGGGTGTGGTTCTGCTCCATGATAACGCGCGTTGACACGTCTCCAGGGTCACACACGCGGAACTGGCCAAGTTGAAGTAGAAGCAGATTGACCATCCGTCCTACAGCCCGGACATGTCGCCCTGCGATTTACATGTGTTTGTTCCACTGAAAAAGCATCTGAAAGGGAAGCGCTTCAACTCGGACGACAAACTCAAGGACGCTGTGAAGGACTGGGTCTCGTCAAGGCCACATGAATTCTGGAATCAAGGATTCCTTCGGCTCGTTAATCACTTTTTAATATCTCCATATACAGCACAGAGGCCAATGTTTTATTCCGATCAAACATTACAAGCTGAATACTTTGACATTTGTTTTCACATTTAGTAGACCTTCTGTTGGTTGTATTGACGATGTATCTCGTCATTAGCAAAACTGACTAGATCTTGATGGACGTGATATATCATGATTAGAAGAAAGTTGACCAGATCGTGATCTCATAAAAAAAAATCGTAAATATTTGATAGCGTGATAGCTCGGCATTGGCAAAATTAGTTATATATCTTGATTTACACGATATCTCTTCTAAACCACTTAGAGTGTTCAAAACTACTAATTAGTATAACACATCGCATTCTAGAAATACCATTACGAAAGTAATCGATAAATTCTTATGCAGTTTGCTTAAGATAAATAAAAATTCGAAATCTTTGGTGAATGGGATATAGTTTTAGTGAATGGAAGCTTGAACAGCAACAACTCCCCTTACAGCTATGCCACTGGGCTTTTAAGGAAGATCAGAATTTAAATAGTTTAACATCAAACCTGACACTTTCTTAATTGTTCCGTAGTTTTTAAAACCTGTTTCTCCCTTCCCCGCATTGACTTTTGAAAACTAAATTTAGAATTTTATTTTGTTTTCATGCTTGTTTCTTGATATTTGTTTTCGGTTATTGTAGTAGGAATAACTTTATTCTACTGCCTTTTGTTTCGTCAAATATTTTTTGTGCCGATGTTAAGGTCAGGGAAATGGATTTATTTACCTGACTGCAAAATAAATAGAAAATCAAATAAATGGCACAGAATATTGAGATGAAGTAGGGAACAAAATAGTTCACTCGAAAGACTAACCAAAACGATTTGTGTGATTTCAAATGGATAAGAAACATTGCTGATATTCTCGACAAAAATAGAACCGGAACATAAAAACCATATGGTACTAAAATTACACAATAATCATTAGACGAAACTATGAGGTTCCAAGTGCATGCTCAAAATTATTCATTTCTAGTCTATATAGTTTGTCTCAGGTGAATATAATACTATTGTAAGAGGATATGATTATTCGAATATAACTTCCGTCATCTAAATCGCGGTTCAAAATTAGAATGTTTCGTTATCGGATCTTACCTTTCGGAACTCAGTACGTCAACAACAGCCCGTTGAAATTCCATAGTACAATGCTAATTTAATTTCTACGAATAATCCGTAGCGAAACATTTACTTTAAGCAATATATCTTGCATTGTACATTCGATAAACCTTACTTTACACAATACTCTCTTTCCATCTATAGATATAACATTCGTCTCGTGTACGTTTGGCGAGTGGGGGTGACACACACACACACACCACACAGATTGGGTATTAGTTTACAATTCCGAGGTATTGTCCAAAGGGTCTTTCCCTTATGGATTGGTTCCGAATCTTCACCAATAGTCAGCCGCATTTACATTGGAATTGCAAATATTTTTCTCTCCCTTTTCGTGAGAAGGACGCTTTACGACCCATTTTTGATCCTTTATTCGATCCACTCCGGTGTTAACGAACTGTTAACTTTTATCGGCAGCACAAAGGGAACATGCCTCTCTCTAAATAGCTCGATTAACGTTATCACCAATTCTCTCACCCACGCCCTTATAATCAAATATGTCAGTCAGTAACAGTTTGGTGGGAGATGTGGTCAAGGAAAGCGATGAGGACGAAGTGTCACAGACAGTGAAAAAAGACGGGGTGTGCAACCAAGGGGTGCCGAAAGGCAGAGGGGAGTGGTGATTGTCTGCAATACCGAAAAAGAACGAAATAGGGGGCATTTTCATCCGAAATTTCGTCCGGGAGAAATGTCCCACAAAAGTTGCAGATCTTTTATATGTATCGACTCTTGGTGGAAACAAAATTGGAGTCGCCAACTCGCCAGGTCACCACCCCGAAACGAGAACTTGACGATACAATTAGGCTGAGATACTCTAGTGCTACGTAAATACAATACATATCTTTCAATGTACAAGTTGGCGGGGTGTGGAAATTTGGAGTGTGGGGTTCATGCTAGGATGTTAACTCGTAACTGTTGTGTCACAAATCGTCTCGTAACTAGTGTGGAGGGGTCTCTCAGACCTCGCTCACTAAAGTGCGTATAAAGTTGATTAATATAATATATTAATGAAAGATTCTTTAGATATGTATTATTTATACATTTTAAATTTAGAGAATTCAATTCTTAACAAGAAACAAATTTATATTACGATATAAGTTATGTAGATTTCATGTCTTTTCAGGCTTAGATTTCAGACCTAATTTTGCAGGACGTTTCAACCCTGGAAACTGTAAAAGTATGTTCTGTTTTGGTGTTCTAAGGCACGGTTAGGTTCCCCCCTGGCATCCCATATGAAATTATTTTTTCCGTAGAAATATTATTCTTGTAAAGACGCACTAGAAATGACTTCATCTTCATCTGCATAAATTTCCGAATCCGTTTCGTGTTGCTTTCAATAATATTATCCGATATTTCACTGTACTCTATTTCCGACCAATTATCAACAATATCCTGAATTTATTTTTGTGTAAGATACACAGGTCGTTTTTTAGTAAAGTTTGTTTCCATTTTAGGCTCTCTGCCAAAATTCCCAACTCAAACTTAGACGATTTGATTCAACAAGAACGGTAACGCAAATGATATGAAGGGGTCTAAAAGACCACGCGGGAAATGCAAAAAAGTGTAAAACACGAAATATTTTGGGCAGCCAATCCAGTCTTTAAATGTGGCTTCTGTTGGACGTAGTAGGAAGATACTGAATAAGACAGGGACCAATATTCACTTTAAGGGGTGAAAACGACTTGTCAAAAATGACTCGGAGTGTGTGAGACCTATGACAGAAGTTAAAGGTTAACCTCATCAGCACCTGAGCTTTCTCTCCATCTATCATGCCAACATCTTTCTATACATCCTTATATATTCTGCCAACATCCTTCTATACATCTTTCTATATCCTGTCAACATCCTTCTATATCCTGCCAACATCCTTCTATATCCTGTTAACATCCTTCTATATCCTGTTAACATCCTTCTATGTCCTGCCAACATCCTTCTATATCCTGTTAACATCCTTCTATATCCTGTTAACATCCTTCTATATCCTGTCAACATCCTTCTATGTCCTGCCAACATCCTTCTATATCCTGTTAACATCCTTTTATATCCTGTCAACATCCTTCTATGTCCTGTCAACATCCTTCTATATCCTGCCAACATCCTTCTATATCCTGTTAACATCCTTCTATATCCTGTTAACATCCTTCTATGTCCTGCCAACATCCTTCTATATCCTGTTAACATCCTTCTATATCCTGTTAACATCCTTCTATGTCCTGCCAACATCCTTCTATATCCTGTTAACATCCTTCTATATCCTGTTAACATCCTTCTATATCCTGTCAACATCCTTCTATGTCCTGCCAACATCCTTCTATATCCTGTTAACATCCTTTTATATCCTGTCAACATCCTTCTATGTCCTGTCAACATCCTTCTATATCCTGCCAACATCCTTCTATATCCTGTTAACATCCTTCTATATCCTGTCAACATCCTTCTATGTCCTGCCAACATCCTTCTATATCCTGTTAACATCCTTCTATATCCTGTTAACATCCTTCTATATCCTGTCAACATCCTTCTATGTCCTGCCAACATCCTTCTATATCCTGTTAACATCCTTTTATATCCTGTCAACATCCTTCTATGTCCTGTCAACATCCTTCTATATCCTGCCAACATCCTTCTATATCCTGTTAACATCCTTTTATATCCTGTCAACATCCTTCTATACATCCTTCTATATCATGTCAACATCCTTCTATATCCTGTTAACATCCTTCTATATCCTGTTAACATCCTTCTATATCCTGTTAACATCCTTCTATGTCCTGCCAACATCCTTCTATATCCTGTTAACATCCTTCTATATCCTGTCAACATCCTTCTATATCCTGCCAACATCCTTCTATATCCTGTTAACATCCTTCTATGTCCTGCCAACATCCTTCTATATCCTGTCAACATCCTTCTATGTCCTGCCAACATCCTTCTATATCCTGTTAACATCCTTTTATATCCTGTCAACATCCTTCTATGTCCTGTCAACATCCTTCTATATCCTGCCAACATCCTTCTATATCCTGTTAACATCCTTTTATATCCTGTCAACATCCTTCTATACATCCTTCTATATCATGTCAACATCCTTCTATATCCTGTTAACATCCTTCTATATCCTGTTAACATCCTTCTATATCCTGCCAACATCCTTCTATATCCTGTTAACATCCTTTTATATCCTGTCAACATCCTTGTATACATCCTTCTATATCCTGTCAACATCCTTCTATATCCTGCCAACATCCTTCTATATCCTGTTAACATCCTTTTATATCCTGTCAACATCCTTCTATACATCCTTCTATACATCCTTCTATATCCTGTCAACATCCTTCTATGCGTCCTTAACAATGGTATGAGCGGATATTTGTAAGTTAGGTTCACTGATAAAGACAGGAACACTCGATACTAAACGTCTCTATTAGATTGTTTAGCGAGCCCAACATATTTATATTTTAGCTTGTTTTCATTATTATTTTATAACATATTTTTCATATTTTATTATATATCATTATTATTTTATAACATTTTATTCATAATTATTTTTAACTTGCATTTGTTACTATGCCAAAAGAAACGGTTGCCCACCGGCTTTCTGTGTGGCTTGGTTCGTTTTTTACCGTAATTAGGCCAAATTTGGACAAACTCCGCCAAACACACAAAAAAAAAATGACCACCAATAATAAGAATTCCTTTGAAAATCTATCTTCCATTCGTACAATAGAAACTCCAACATGGTATGATTAGAAAATTTGAAAAAGTTGTTGGACATGTGCAGAAGATGCTTCATATTCCCGAAAATCCTTTAGCGACAACAGGTGGGTATTAGCGCCACTTTATATAACTGGTTTATCAGATAGCTGTGTCTCTGGAATCTATCTGGTATAGTTATTTCACTTTCTAACACAAAGGCCTATTTCTTTCTGAGATAATCAGCAGAACTTTATCTCTCTCCTAAAGTTCGCCGTTAAAGTTTAAAATGTTCTTTTTAACATTAACAGGACAGAAGTTCTTTAAGAATAATCCAAATGATAAAGTAATATAATCAAGAGGCATAGCTTTGACCTTCTGTTCCTTCTCCCAGAAATTTAGTAAAAGAATTGGATGTCAATTTCCTGATAGAGTTTTAAACTTCGAAGTCTCTATGGAATAAGAGATGGGATTTTGTACTTTATTATACTAGGTGATCGAGCTATGGTACATGAAGAATAGTTATAACACTTCTTTCGACTTTTTGAATCTTACAAAACCTAACTTTGGATTCTTATAACCAATTGTTAAACCTTTATCTCTACTCTTTTCTGCTAGTTAAATATACATGTCATAACTAGCAGATCCGTTCATAGCAACTGTGTTACATTTGCTTAACCCTCCAAGTGATTTCATCGTCATCTCACCGTGGTTCAAAAATTAGGTGATGTTGTCCTCGAATCTTTCCATTCGGGTTTGATCCCCAGACCGCCATCAATAGCTTTTGTGTTGCTACAGTGCGACGTCAACTTAAAATACTTATATACTAAATGGCTTAAGTACTTTCGTAGAGATCAATCAACTTTGCTTATGACGAGGTATCCCGTCTAGGGAGGCGACATCGATGCGGATGTTTTTAACATTGATGCATTGGAGTCGATGTTTTTGTAACATCGATGTTTATACTTGTCGATGTTTTATTTTTAAATGAAAAAAGTATCGATTTAGAAATTTTAAAAATAACCGAGTAGCATAATTTTTATAATCAGCAAATTGAAGATACTTTTAGACCAAAGTAGCCAAGGGTGAAGGGTCTAAGGATGCTACATTGATGTCGATGTTTCCAAACATTGATGTTTTATAAAAAAAAACATCGATGTATTGGAGCCGATGTCGCATCACTAGTTGCTAAACCAGTTTTAAGAAATGGGAAAAAAGTTTAAATACCCTGAATTTTAAAAACATCGATGGTTTTGGGGCGATGTATTATCAACATCGATGTTTTAATTTTGAACATCGATGTTTCTAAACATCGATGCTTTGCTGTCGATGTCGCATCACTAGATGCTAAACCAGTTTTAAGAAATGGGGGGAAAAGTTTAAATACACTGAATTTTAAGCACATCGATGGTTTTGGTGCGATGTATTATCAATGTCAATGTTTTAATTTGGAACATCGATGTTTTGTTGTCGATGTCGCATCACTATCACAGACAACGCCGTACTGGATACGCAGTGGCTATCGTAAAATAATTTATGTTTCGTACTAATCCCGCAGAAGCTGAGGCAAAACTTGCGAGGTTTTGTCGACGTTTCACGTAATTCCATTGAACAACGACTTTGGAACTTATTTAAGAAAACTTCTCCCTGTAGGATGATTAAGTTGCCCATAGTAACTAGAAGCCACGTTTACAGTGAATATTATTAGCTGATGAACCTTTAGAGAGGGATAAGTAATTTTTCTAAGGATGAATGTGCCTTAAGCAGTTCTTTTATTGGAATATTACCAGCTGATGAACCTTTAGAGAAGGATAAATAATCTTCCTAAGGACGAATTTGCCCCAGCATTGGCTGAGCCGATTTATTTATTTGTCTTAACCCTCTAAAGTCTCGATATATCTCGTCCATCGAGATCTGATCAATTTTGCTAAAGGCGGACAATCTTGTTATCAACATACAGTCAATTGTTTTGTGATGATGAGATCAAGATCTGGTCATTTTTCTTTTAATGACGAGATATCACGTCACCAAGATCTGGTCAGTTTTGCTATTAACGAGATACATTGTAGATACGAACAACAAGGAGGGTTAAGAAACTGGAAGACGGATGCACTAGGTTACGAATTCGTATCGTACTCCTCGTAACTCGTATGCGCCAGAGTCTGGTTGTCCAGCTTCCTTAAAGTCATTCAGAGAGGTATCATCCTCCCCATACACACACTGTTCAAGGTGTGTGCGATGTGCAAACATTTCCCATGGTGCCCCCGGGATAGCTGAGAAACTTCCACTTCCTTGCCAATCCTTACTTAAAGTATTCTATCATTTATAACCTGGCATTGAAATAAACAATTGATTATGGATAGAAAAAGTTATATATGTGTGTGTAAAAATGTTCATGATTGGTATTCCCCCAAATTTCAATGTCTATTATTTTATTTCCTTCTAAGCACAGTCACTAATTTTTGCCACAGCGACAAGATATTCATAGGGGGTGATGTGGTAAAAAGGACAATTCAGGCAACTACAAGGACAAGCACACAGTTTGATTAAGGGGATCTATCGTTAAGAGGTCTATTCAATGTGGTCTGAAAGGCATTGTTATTAGCTTCGCCGAAATGTTTATTACATCTTGGAACCTGTAGTATTCACATTATTCATAATGCATGTCCGAAAGCATTACTTCGGCATGATTGTTGCTCACTAATGTCCCTAATAATTACTGTTCCTTCTTATTGAGAGGGGCCCTGGGGTTAGCAACCCGAATGTTGCTAGTTCAAAACTCCATCCAACCAAAGTCAGTGGTATGCATAGATCGGATGCACGTTAAATCTGTCTAAGCTTTAAATGTCCTAAGTTGGTGAGTGTGGAAGTTTAGAGAGAGGTTTTACTCAGGTGTTGACCGAATCATCTAAGCCAGGGGTTCCCAAACTTATCCAAGTCGTGGCATCCTTAAGATAATTAGAATTTTCTCACGGCACCCTGTTTCTAGTTCAAAACTCCATCCAACCAAAGTCAGTGGTATGCATAGATCGGATGCACGTTAAATCTGTCTAAGCTTTAAATGTCCTAAGTTGGTGAGTGTGGAAGTTTAGAGAGCGGTTTTACTCAGGTGTTGACCGAATCTTCTAAGCCAGGGGTTCCCAAACTTATCCAAGTCGTGGCATCCTTAAGATAATTAGAATTTTCTCACGGCACCCTGTTTCTAGTTCAAAACTCCATCCAACCAAAGTCAGTGGTATGCATAGATCGGATGCACGTTAAATCTGTCTAAGCTTTAAATGTCCTAAGTTGGTGAGTGTGGAAGTTTAGAGAGCGGTTTTACTCAGGTGTTGACCGAATCTTCTAAGCCAGGGGTTCCCAAACTTATCCAAGTCGTGGCATCCTTAAGATAATTAGAATTTTCTCACGGCACCCTGTTGCTAGTTCAAAACTCCATCCAACCAAAGTCAGTGGTATGCATAGATCGGATGCACGTTAAATCTGTCTAAGCTTTAAATGTCCTGAAGTTGGTGAGTGTGGAAGTTTAGAGAGCGGTTTTACTCAGGTGTTGACCGAATCTTCTAAGCCAGGGGTTCCCAAACTTATCCAAGTCGTGGCATCCTTAAGATAATTAGAATTTTCTCACGGCACCCTGTTGCTAGTTCAAAACTCCATCCAACCAAAGTCAGTGGTATGCACAGATCGGATGCACGTTAGATCTGTCTAAGCTTTAAATGTCCTGAAGTTGGTGAGTGTGGAAGTTTAGAGAGCGGTTTTACTCAGGTGTTGACCGAATCTTCTAAGCCAGGGGTTCCCAAACTTATCCAAGACGTGGCATCCTTAAGATAATTAGAATTTTCTCACGGCACCCTGTTGCTAGTTCAAAACTCCATCCAACCAAAGTCAGTGGTATGCACAGATCGGATGCACGTTAGATCTGTCTAAGCTTTAAATGTCCTGAAGTTGGTGAGTGTGGAAGTTTAGAGAGCGGTTTTACTCAGGTGTTGACCGAATCTTCTAAGCCAGGGGTTCCCAAACTTATCCAAGTCGTGGCATCCTTAAGATAATTAGAATTTTCTCACGGCACCCTGTTGCTAGTTCAAAACTCCATCCAACCAAAGTCAGTGGTATGCACAGATCGGATGCACGTTAGATCTGTCTAAGCTTTAAATGTCCTGAAGTTGGTGAGTGTGGAAGTTTAGAGAGCGGTTTTACTCAGGTGTTGACCGAATCTTCTAAGCCAGGGGTTCCCAAACTTATCCAAGTCGTGGCATCCTTAAGATAATTAGAATTTTCTCACGGCACCCTGTTGCTAGTTCAAAACTCCATCCAACCAAAGTCAGTGGTATGCACAGATCGGATGCACGTTAGATCTGTCTAAGCTTTAAATGTCCTGAAGTTGGTGAGTGTGGAAGTTTAGAGAGCGGTTTTACTCAGGTGTTGACCGAATCTTCTAAGCCAGGGGTTCCCAAACTTATCCAAGACGTGGCATCCTTAAGATAATTAGAATTTTCTCACGGCACCCTGTTGCTAGTTCAAAACTCCATCCAACCAAAGTCAGTGGTATGCATAGATCGGATGCACGTTAAATCTGTCTAAGCTTTAAATGTCCTGAAGTTGGTGAGTGTGGAAGTTTAGAGAGCGGTTTTACTCAGGTGTTGACCGAATCTTCTAAGCCAGGGGTTCCCAAACTTATCCAAGTCGTGGCATCCTTAAGATAATTAGAATTTTCTCACGGCACCCTGTTGCTAGTTCAAAACTCCATCCAACCAAAGTCAGTGGTATGCACAGATCGGATGCACGTTAAATCTGTCTAAGCTTTAAATGTCCTGAAGTTGGTGAGTGTGGAAGTTTAGAGAGCGGTTTTACTCAGGTGTTGACCGAATCATCTAAGCCAGGGGTTCCCAAACTTATCCAAGACGTGGCATCCTTAAGATAATTAGAATTTTCTCACGGCACCCTCGTCATGTAATATCTATCTGTGGTATATTATTATCTATATATTATCTATATATTTTTTCATATTTGTACGACTTAGAAGAAGAAATTAGAGAAGTGATAAGAACTTGGACAGATAATTAATACAACTCGTATTTAAAATTCACACAAATACTTGAATTGTACTTAATAAGAAAACACATGTGTAGGTGAAAATTTATATAAAACAAATAAAATTACCTCCAACATTCTCTTGGAGTGATTAATGCGACAGGTGAGCATGCTGCTCACTGCACAATTGTTCGAATCGTGAAATTAAGATTCAGCTACTCGCACTTATTTTACTACATCAATTTTTGGACAATATTTGCTCCTCACAACAGCAACTGCTTCATGGGCTATTCACGGCACCCCTAATCTCTCTACGTGGCACCTCAGAGTGCCGCCGCAGCACACACTTTAGGAACCCCTGTTCTAAGCGGTACGTTACCACTGATCTTTCACTTCAGCATTGATACAGAACCGTCGTCAATAACCCATTATGCTCCCTCAGTGCAACTGAAATCCAACTACCGTTGTATTGTATATCAGTTTAAGCCTGGGCAGGTTCAATACCTCCTTATGTGTAACTGTGGCCGAGGTAGCCCGGTTTCAAAGTAGAGGATTAACAACCAGAGAATTGGGAGATCGAAATTCAATTTGACCAAAGATCACCGAGTACGTGGGGGCTGGTGCATCTTAAATCTGTCGTGGACTCAAGTGTCCTTACGTTGGAGTGGTTCAGATGTTTGGAGATAGAGGTGCTTGCTGAGATGTTGCTTTCGTAATCTAAACCATTATTCAAAATTGCGAGGGATGATTCTCCTTACCAACACTGACAGCTCATTATGTTGCTCTGTAAAGAATCGTATTTGCTTTGTGTTTTCAAAATTTCTGAATTAAGATTTTAGATATTTACAAATATTTGCCTACTTCTGAAGCATCGCCTCTTTTATTTAAACTGTTTCATTGCATTGCCATTAACCTTGCTTCGACTGTCATAACGATTTGAATGTACCACGGTTGCACAGTTGGAAGATTAACGGATTAGCAACCGAAGGACTACTAGTTCGAGACAAGGTCCAACAAAAGACCGCAGTGAACGTGGGGGTTGGTGCACTTTAAATCAATCGTGACTTGAAATGTCTTCACGTTGGCGTATTATGGAAGTTTATAGAATGGGGGGCCAGCTCAGAAGTTGACCTAGGTACTTTCCCTTCAAGATTGAGCCCAAGGTATCGCCAAACGCCCTTTGTTTTGTTACAGTGCGAAGTTAATTAACATCGAAAATACCTAAGGATTTGAATATTTAAAATTAAAATTATAAAGGCGGTCTATAAAAGAAATACTTTATAAAGAATAAAATTTAAAAAGTTGTTTTTTCTTTTGCTTATATTCAGGATGTAGGTAGTTGAATTAACGGCGCACTGGAGCTACTGGAGATGGTACGGAATCAATCGCTAAGGGAATGTTCGAAGACAACGCCTTGCAGTTTTGATACACGGTCAGATGGCCTCCTAACTTTCACTCCACGCCAACGTGAGGACATTTGAGGCCATGAATGATTCAACTGTTTCGACTCTGTCGAATTTCAAAGTGGCAACCTTCCGTTTGCAAATCTACTCTATCTTTGCTAATCCACTTTGCCTATCCACTCTACTTCGCTACTCTAGCAACGGGGTTACCTCGATTCTATATTTAGTGTGGTATCGGTTGCAACAGTACATGAAATGAAACAATCAAAGTGTTCTGGTCTTTGAAAACTTGGATTCTTCACTATTTAGGAAAGAAATGTCCTTAAATTAGGTTTCCAACTTCCAGTGTTCTTGTGATATGAGAATTGTTTTCTTCTCTCGAATGTTTAATTTTAGACAGCAAACTTACTACCCTTGTTAAGTATGCATAAAATTCTGATTATTTAAAAGTTTTCAAAGTTCTTGAATTCAAATTTCAGACATTTACGACTTTCTTCATACTCAAAGCAACATTTCACAAACAATTTCAAAGCATTACCATTCGTCCTGTTCCGGTTATCATAAAGCTATGAATATCTAAAGTTCTAAAGATTATCAACCAGAAATATGTTATAGCCCGTTGTTTCGTCAAAACGAGAGATTTTAAACAGCTTCGAATCCTGATTTGAAATAGCAGCCTTGATTTTTCATTCTGTTTTTAATATGAGTAATGATATGGTGTCTATACGTTGAGATAATTTCTGTATAACTTACTTATAAACCTTTGCTGAAATCAAGAGCACACATAACTGTACTAGTGTCCATGGAATTTGTTGAAAACCTAAAGCAATTTTAGTTTCGTGCATATACTTGAGTTTGTTCAGATAAATTGCAATGCGTTGGACATAAATAATTTTCTATTATTATCTATATATATAATTCTCTTACGTGGCACGCAAAAATGACGTTATTATTTATTGCGTTTTGGCAACACTGTACGATTGTTTGTATATTGTTGATATCGGTATATGGTTGCAGAAAGGAAGCACTTCAGGAACAGGAACAACAAGAACTTTAATAAACAATAATAGGTTAGTTACATGGTTCGTCTCGCCTTCAGTACGAGTGCGTCTGCTGGTGTTAGTATTCAAAGACCGACTTTATATACAATTCTGCGCTACGGCAGAGTGGAGCGCCATCTACTGGGTGAATACTACAATATCACGAAATCTCGGGCTTCAATTGAATTTATAGCGTTATCGGATGAAATTTTATTGAGAAAAAAAATGAATTTTAGTCGAGCTGTTGCAGTAAATAATAGAAATCAAAGAAAACGGAGGATCTTTTCAGGGTCATTTAAAAAAAAAAGTCCGTTTCGGGGCAAATTATTATAGTTCAACAAGACGCTTGCATTACAACTTTCGACGACAAACTCAATGAAAAAGCGTGGGTGGCTCGAGTGCTGGGTAAATGTACACACAACCAACATGCTGGGTTTTCAATTTCCAAATCAACGCTCACATTTCGAGTCAAAATTTGCTCAAAGTTTCCATTTGAATTCTGATTCCAGAGGTACTGTAAATATCTTTTCTGAAAAACAGCATAAAATTTAGATTTGAAAAATATTTCTTTGGAATATATCATATTTTGTAAACAATTCCTTCTGCTAGGACACATGTCTTCATTGATGCGAGCGAAGCGAGCATAGGTTCGCGCAGCGAACCAATGAGGATTGTGAAGCAATCCTCTGGGGGTTGGCGAGCGTTAGCGAGAAGGGGGCAGGCCCCCTAGTTACTATTATTATTTCTATTATTATTGCTATTATTTATTACTCATCTTTCAGGTTGGTGAAATTTTAATTCTAAGCAGTTTTAATTATCATAAGTGGGATGTTCTCCATTGACTTCTTTACAGATGTGTTTAGAGAAATTAATCATAAAAGAATGTGCTCATATAGTTGTGCCCACATAAATTATTTGAGCAGATACAGGACTATGCACTATCTTAATTACGGTGTAAAATATGGTAATATATTATTAAAATGTGTAATATATTATTAAAATATTATGATTTTGTGATATATATTTACATAAATCAAAATTAAAAATTATATTTCATAGCCAAAGTTTTATTTCAACAATAGTTTAGCGATCAATTGTTTCTCAACAGTATGCCATTTATTACATTCTTGTAAATTAATTACCAACAATGTATAGTTGAAATTCGTTGTTCATTCTAAACAAAAGAACACACAAAAGCTTTCTTGCAAACTCATTTTTGTGCGTAAACTTGAGCTGGAACAATCACAACGTTATGAGCATCCAAAGTGTAAGCATCTTTGAATTTTACGGAGTTATCTATTACGACGATTACAAAGCTCTTTCCAGATAAATCATCCAATAAAGAAAATACCAACTTCTAAAAACCATCTTCTGAGAAATTTAAATATCATCAATAGGTAAGTTTCCAAGAATTTCAAAATTATTTCGAAGTGGATTCTGGAATTTTAGATCGTACTTATATTGGCTTAGGAAGGATTGAATATGTTATGAACGCTTTGTATTGATCCACTATTCAAGCTTGTTATAAATGAATTTTAGTGTGATAGTTTGAATTGTCTGTTATAAGACCCGGTGTTTGGTCTCACCTCCTACTGGTGTTTGTCTCAACGAGATATTTCATCATAAGAAACGAAAAACAAGATCTTTATAGTTATCTCGTATTTGTAAGACTATTAACCTGATTTGCTATCGACATCATCAAAAAATTGAGCCAATTCTTGATGGACGAGATATCTCGTCCAAACTACTTGGAGGGTTAAAGAAAAATATTTTTCACGTCTAATCTATCAACAAAAATTACATGTTTTCGAATGAAACCCTTAATTATCTTATTATTGAAATTTTTTTATTAATGCATGACGATCTTCCCTCGGCGAAATAAATGCTTCTTTTGTGGTCAGCGTGAGATATGGTTTCCAAATCCTATCAAAGAGCTATCTCACTTTCTCATTTTGAAGATACTTCCTAACACTTTGAGGAAAATGCTGAGCTTTTAAAATTTGTATCTTCTTTCGCTAATATCCCTCAGGTTAAACTTAAGACTGTTGTTGAAGATAAATGTATTTCTTTTTTTTTGAAAAGTTCAATTTCTCCTGTTATGTAACGATTTTACTGCTTGGATGTATTGTGTTACATTAGTGTGTCTCGCGATTAACTATGCCTTAATTTTCTCAATATTTTACTTGGTTGTAATAAAAGTGTAATTTAATAACCATCTGGAGTCATCCAATTGGAAAAGAGAAATCATTTCATGGTATTTTTATCAATTTAATTTAAGACTTATGGCGCATTAAATTTAAGTGCTTCCATACTTCTATACTCGTTAACCCTCACGTATTTCTAATACTAAATATTTTTTTCTTTTCTTTAGAACTTCTTGAAGTATGGCTGGATTCAAAGGCATAATGATTACTTTAATTTTAATAATTATTTTCCACAATACAATAGACATTTTATTCTATAGTCACCTTCCCAGTCTCTTAAACCTTTTCGTAATTTCATATTTGATCATAAATCTAATCAACTCTCAACATGCTAAAGAACCAAGATCAACTAAAAAAGATAAAGAAACTTCAACTGAACTTGTACTTACAATAGACTCACTAACCCAAACAATTTGCACTGAAAAAAATAAACAAACCCAAACAGAACCCATGACAGTACCAATTACCGGAACAATAGAGGAGGCCATCACGTCTGAAGATAGCACAACACCTGACACATCATATTCCATTCTCGACTACAACAACCTCGAAGAATCCGAAATAGAACCATCACAGCAAATTTCATTTACATCACCTTTGGCTTCTGAACCTGTTCCTCCAGACTCATCAGCACTACAAGAAAACAGCTCTACATCGCCAGAAATATCTTTATCCATCATTGACTATAAAACTCTTGAAGATTCCGAAGAACAACTATCCAATCAAAATTCATTTTCATCATTTTCTCCCGACTCAACAGAACTACAAGAAACTACCGGAACAATAGATACCCATAATTTTGCCGTTTCATCTGACAATAGCTCTACAACACTTGCATCATCTTCATCTATCCTTGACTACAAAACCCTAGAAGATTCCGAAGAACAACCATCCAATTTAAATTCAACTTCATCTTCTTTGGCAACCAGAATACCTATTTCTCTCGATTTGCCTCCTCGAAAAGCACAGATAAAAACTGCAAAGAAAAAGGAAGCTTGGAATAAAATTAAAAAACAGTACAAAAAATTAATAAACCAATTCCGTTAAAACGGAGAGAAACCACAAGCCCCAACCAGCGCCAAATTAACACTAATAGATTTCCAAATTATTTTTATAATCGATAGTAGGTCATAAAGCAATAGTTCTTTTTTTTCTCTCTCTTATAGTATCAACTTTAACATAGACAACCTGAAAACAATGAAGTACATAGTAATAAATTACCGTTAACTAAAAATATATCGTCAATTACAGTAACAAAAAATTAATTATATTGAAATAGAAAAAATAAATAACTTAGAATATTAGCATCTATTTAAGTTCAATATAATTTACATAAAAATTATTCCTACCAATTCAACCTAAAAGTAGCGGAGAATTTCCTTTTTCTCAATAATTGTTTTGCTCTTAGTTTAAGTAATTCACTTTATTCATTTAATGCAAGTAGCTATAGCTCCGTTTCATATAAATCGAATTATAAATCTTCACTTCTTACAATCAACCATATCAATTAAATATTTTTAAAGAAAAAAAAATGATTTTAAAATATTTAATTTCTTTAATTACATTTCTATTACTTTCAATTTATTCCACTTGCACAAAAACAAAGCATTTAAAGCAATATCCCGAGTGCCCTACAATCTAAAGCAGCTATTACATATTTAAAACAAGTCAATAACATTTTAAATTTCATGTATCGAATTAATTTACTTAAAACGTATTCTTATATACATACATGTAAATAAAATATATCAAACAATAAACTTAAATAAACATCGGACAAGCTCTGTAAACCTTATTATTCTAAATTTCTATATATTTCAAACACAAATTATCAATAGGAATACAATATTAAATTACTAACATTTTTTGCCTCAATAGTTATAAAATAATTACCTCAATATCCTTTATATATTTTTCTTCAAGAACTTCTAAAATTTTAACACCTAAAGTTTATTCCAAATTTTTGTTATAGCTATTGGATGGATTGAAGATCAATTTCAAAATCACGTAAGGCAAGGTAGAGTCTAGACACCAGTAAGATGGGTACAGCACAGATGTGATTAGAAACATGAAGTGCAATGATTGATGCTTGATAATGTTCGTACGTTTTTGAGCGTACTAATTAACGTATTCGTACGTTGTTTCCACCTTCATTGGAGAGTTTTCAAGCACTAATCAGCCCACCTCGTGTTTCTCACCACATCTATGCCGAACCCATTGACTGCTTATATCTAAGCTCCAACTTGCTCTGCGTGTTTTGAAAATGAACTTCAACTCCTCATTTCAAAATTATTATTAAATTTACATTTTTCAAATATCGAATTCACCTTAACCTCTTAGACTTTATTATAGGTTAGAATGAGGCCGGGGATCAATTTTAGAACCATGAGAAGCAATTTTGAGGTTTTGACATCAGCAGTTTATTTGTTTTAGTATTATTGTGTTGAGAAACATGAGGCGGATAGATACTCGATCGTGTTCGTACGTTTTGTAACGTATTAGTTAACGCATTCGTACGCTGCTCCACCATTTTTAGAGCATTTTTAAGTATCTATATCGCCACAAGTCAATTGTTGATGTCTTTGCTCTCAGCCTGCTCTTTATGGCTCTGAAATTTTTCCTCCACTCCACACTCCAACTTATGATAGGAAAAACGCGTGTAAGGTGGATTTGTTGTAATTGAAAAATCCTTTAAAATTGCGCATAAATATTTTTTTAATGTAATGTCAAACAAAACAATTTTACATTAATTATATAATAACGCCTCCAGTGCTGCTTCGTTTGAATAAAACAACTTAATTCATTTTTATTTATTCAGAATTTCAATCCATAATATAATTTTCTTATACTTTCTAATAACTTCAATAGATTACATAATTTTTTTAAAATTTAAATATATTATATAATTTTTATTTTATTAATTTGAATCCATAATGCAATTTGTTAATAGTTTCTAATTTTTTTTCAATTCATATTATGATTTTCCAATAGTTTCTTATTAAATTCCATAACATTATGTGCTGCTTCACCACCTATACAATCTATAATGTAATTTGATAATACTTTCTAATTTTTTCAATTCATAACATAATTTGTCAATAGTTTCTAATCAAATTCCAAAACATTATATGTTGCTTCACCACCTATACAATCTATAATGCAATTTGTTAATAGTTTCTAATTTTTTTCAATTCAAAATATAATTTGTCAATTGTTTCTAATTAAATTCCATAACATTATATGCTACTTCACCACATATACAATATAATCTTTTCTTTTTCACCAGCTTCATCTTAATAGAGATTTTGCAACTTATTATCCTGTAAAATAGGTGCTTTAATCAAAAAAGATCCGTCTGGTTTCGTTTTAAACAATTTTCCACAGTGACAATTGCAAATTACAACTTATTAATTAATTTCTCTGATAAACTTCTAAATTCAGTAAAGACATCTTACCATCGAAATCTTATCTAATGCTCTCTTAATAATTAATCATATCAAAATGTGTCTTTTATAATTTAATTTTTCTACTAACGGTCTAACTTTTCAAATGAGATAATTTCAAATAAGATATTTTCAAATGTTTCCATAGACCATTAAATACGCTGAGCTACAGCTGCTTGCCATCAATGAAATGCTGCATTCAAGTTTATATTTAAATAATTACTCCATAATAGTGTTATAAAAATAGATATTACACTCAATATTTACTTTGTTTTATGTTATGTAACTTACTCTTTAATATAATTGACAATAACTTTACCTAAATATTATATTCAAATGCCAATTTTTACACGTTAAAAACAAGTTTAATTATTTTATATTTCGTTTTACACTTCATTGAATGCTCTTAATATTTTATATATTTTATATCAATAGAAAAATCTCTAAACAATATTAAAATTTTGAAATTCTTCACTCTTCTAGGTTGAATTGTTGCAAATTTCACATATTTTCTTCAAAATTCTTTAATTTCAAAATGCTAAACTTTCAGGCCTTTTTTCTCAATATAGCATCTTAATATTTTTTAAATCGTTAAATTTCATATATTCTACTTATCTATATTCAAATATTATAAATTTTATCAATTAATTCAATTATATAAACTCAATATATTATAATATTTATCATCTCTTAATCACTGCTCTCTCAAATTATCATATCTTCAGCTTAACTTCGTCATAATATTATGATTTTTCATCGATAAGTTCAATACCTTATAATATTTACTCTCTCATCACTCTAATCTCTAGAACTGTTTTATTTAACTTACAAATTCTCATATTTTCAAGTCTTTGTTCTCTCAATCACATCTTAATTTTACTTAAAATATTGAATTTCATATCTCAACTTATATTTGTTATAATATCATAATTTTAATCAGTACATTTTAATTCATTAAACTCAATGCATAACATAATATTCACTGGCTCTCTTCAATAATTTTATTTCGTATCTTTAACTTAAATGTCGTATAAACTTTATTATAATATCATCATTTTCATCAATAAATTGAATTCAATAAACTAAATACCTTAAAATATTTACTAGCTTTTCATCTCAGCTCTATTCAATAATTTAATTTCGTATCTTTCATTTGAATTTCACATTTTCAACTTTATAAGAATATCACAATTTTCATCAATATATTAACTCAATGCATGATAATATTTACTACCTATACATCACTGCTCTCCTTCAATTATTTAATTTCATACATTTAACTTAGATATTGACTTTAATAACTTATATTTCTTAATGGCGCTGTGTTGGGGACAAATTGCTCCTGCTAACTATATACTTATTTATATTACAGTATATTTTTGGAAAAATCTGTTAAAAATTTATTTAATATCAATGGATTTATGTCAAAATTAACAGAATAAATCAATGAACATTCTTTCTATGCGTTTTATTTCCTCGCTTATTTTATGATTCTTCCAAGCAGATGTAATATTATAATACAATCGTAGATAAGTACCTATTTTGAAGGTTACATAGGAATAGTCGTTGTTTGCTACACAAATTTCTGCAATCATGTTTTGTATAGTCGAAGCAATAAGTTTATATCAACCGTTGGTGTTTTCCTATATAATGTAGAAGTACATTTCCAAGCGCGTGTTAAAGTCCTTCTTTCAACTGTTGGTTGCATATTCGGATCTATATAACTTCGAATATTTTCTAAATACTTGACGCAATGATTTCTAAATTACAGGCAACAACGAGCTTTTAGGTTCGTACTTCCATAATGACCAATTAATTCGTACTCTTTTGCAGACTGTAGAGATATAGGGCAAACCAAATTCACTATGAACTACACGTACTGTGATTTGTTTTAATACAATGCGATTAGTTTTATCACTTAACTTAAGTGCCGATTTTATATTTTCCCTAATGCATCAAACTAAATTGCGGAAATAAAAATGAAGTGTTTGTATTAAACATTTTTCCTCTCTTCAATTTATGTGGGGTTGTTTCATGCAATATGAGGAAATTCAGCTATGTGTGATGTATCATAGATTTTCTTAAAAGTACGTTGATAACATGAGTACGTATTTTTGTGTACATGAATTAAAACTACAAAAATCTAACTGTACACATTTAACTCAAATCATCATTTACTTAGTACTTAGGCTTCACACAAAAACACATATTTACTAATAGAGGAAGAACTCATAATTTACCAGTATTTAACTTGAACCAGTGGGGTGTTAGGGGCACAGGTATCTAAAAATAGAATACCTCTCAAAGTGGATGGTAACCGATTAGTATAAGTAAGTAATCTCAGATTTCTCACTCTAACCTCATTTCTTGTGTATTCATTAAGCCTTAAAACTAATTTTTAGTTTTTAAGGCTTGATAAATGAATGAATAAGACTTTACAAATAAGGTTAAATAAAAATAAGTGAGTGGATTTTAATGTAAAACTATTTATACTGAAATTCAACTTACACGTCCAACGAGCAAAGTGGGTAATTCGTAACAATATCTGTGCGAATTTATAAATTTTTTATGTGCCATTGGCTAATGCTTAGTATCGAAAGAAATTAAGCCACAATTCAGAACACGAAGCAATTTAATCTGAGGTTGTGCTGATACATAAAATTGATGCTAATCATTTTATATATTTATTTATATGCAAAACTCACGTTGATGTATACTCGTATTAATGACTCCGATTTATTCCTGAACATCAAAGTACGATTTAAGCCATCTGGGGGTCCACGCGAATAATTTCATCTTGCAACCTGCAATCTTCTCTGGAAGACTTCGAATCAATTTGACCTTCTTAGCCAATATAATACTTCCAAAGGATTCTAGTCAAAGGATAAGGTAACTAGAATAATTCCAAAGTATTTTAGTCAGAGGATATGGCCATACAACCATTCAAAAGGATTACAAGGAAAATATAATAGGATTGTTCAACTTGATTCTATTCTTAGTAAATGACCTTAAGAATCTTTTCAAAGGACTCTAGTATAAGGATAGGGCTAAAAGAAAATTTTCCATGATACTATTACAAAGAAAGTAGCAATGTAATCTTTCCAAAGGAATCTATTCCAAGGAAAGGAGCAGAATAATTTTTCCAAAGGAATATTTTCCGAGAAAAGGAGCAATAGAATCTTTCCAACGGATTCTAGTCAGTGGATACGGCCTAAGAACCTTTCCAAAGGATTCCAAGGAAAAAATAATAGGATTTGTTCAACGTGATTCTATTCTAAGAATCATGTCTAAATGACCTTAAGAATCTTTTCAAAGGATTAGAGTATAAGGAATATAGAATCTTTTCTTATAGAATCTTTTTAAGAGATTCTATTCCAAAGAAAGGAGAAGTGTAATGTTTCCAAATGGGGGGGGGAATCTATTCCAAGGAAAGAAACGATAGAATCTTTCGAAAGAATTATATTCCAAGAAAAAAAAATAGAAACATTCCATGGGATTCTCCTTAGAAAAGATTCCTTTTAAAAAGATAAAACTGCCAATCGCAGCTCCGGAATCGTTTTTGGCGGTTGGTGACAAGCTGTCAAGAGTCTCCGTACAGTGTCCCACACATGTTCAGTTGGATTTAGATCCGGGGACCTTGCCGGCCGATCCATGCTCTCAATATCCTCACTCTCCAACAGCAACTGTACTATTAGGTGTAGCGTTGTCGTCCATGAAAAATAACTGAGGACCCATAGCACCTCTAAAAAGACGTTCATAAGGAAGGAGAACCGTGTTACAATAGCGGGCCTCAGTGACTGAACCTCCTTGAAAGATGTGAAGGTCAGTACGGGAATCAAGCATGATGCCTCCCAAACACTAGAACTCCGCCACCTTCAAACCAGTCCCTTGCAATGATGTCGGATGGGCTATTGCGTGTTCCCCGCTCTCTTCAGATGTGTATGCGTCCAGAATCACTAGACAAACTAAATATGCTCTCATCCGTAAAGAGTACTCGACCCCATTGCTGATATGTCCAGTTATGGTGTTCCCGGCACCTCATAAAACGCCTTTTCCGATGATCACGGGTTAATGGCACACACCGTACAAGTCGTAGTGCAAATAGACCACCATTATCCAGCCTCCTGGCCACGGTAAAACGCGATATCGGTCGTCCAGTAGTCTGTTGCATGTGTCTTGCGATTTCTCCCTGTGTCTACCGCCTTCTCCTTCTTGCCTGTAGGGCAATATACCGGTCATCCGCTGTCGTGGTTGCTTGTGGGCGACCACTGCTGAACCCTCAGAGAACTGTTACTGTAGTTTGAAATGCTCTCCAAGCTCGTGAAACGATGCTGTGAGTTATCCCGAACTCCGCAACCGCTTTTCTCACACTTCAACCTAAGAAAAACTTCCCAATGATTCGACCTCGGGTACGGTCATCCATATGTCGTCTACGAGATTGTCTGTTCGACATTTAACACTGAGGCAGCAGCTCGACGTCGTTTAAACAGGTGTACGCTCCGTGTAATATATTTCACAGAAATGCTGAACTATACCACCAGAATGATTTATACCCCTCCGACACTCCCCCATTACGTCACGCTGCATATATGCGCATGCCCTACCGTACCTGACCCTAGTCAATCTCCTGATTGGTTTTTCAGTCAGCCCTGCCTCCTTGTTACTCTGATATGCTAACTTTCCAGCTTCGTCCTTAATTTTTGCACGCCAGTGTATATTCCTCAATTACACCAAAAGATCGAACAGTATTCATCAACTTGTATACTTTGCTTTCTCTCAAACACAAAAGCCTGCAAACAAGATGGTCTGTTAAATCTTCTTCCCAAAGACAATACTCCACTACATACATACCATCTCGGACGCTTAGCAACTTCAAGCAAAAATTATTGTTATATCTTAGCTGTGATTGACTCATTCACCAAGTTCTGTTGGCTCTATCCGTGTAAATCGACCTCATCCAAAAAAGTTATTGCTAAGCTTGAAGTGAAAAAAAAAACTACTTTTGGTAATCCCTCCGGGTTTCTCAGTAACCATGGTTCCGCTTTCACATATGGTGAATTCACGCAATATTGTGCCTATGAAAACATTCAACTTCTCCACGTAACTACTGGTTTGCCCCGTGCAAATGGACAGGTCGAAAGACTCAACCGTAGTATCATCGCTGTGATTTCAAAGCTGTCCCAACCTGATCCCACGACGTAGTACAAGCATGTCGCTGCAGTGCAACAGGCTATCAATTCCACTTATTATAGTAGCATTCACACAACTCCGTTCGAACTACTCATAGGTACAAAAATGAAAACTAAAAGTGATCATCAATTTCTCCAATTGTTATCTGATGAAATGCGTCGTGCCTTCAAAGCAAATCGTGACGAACTGCGGAAGTGTGCTAAAAAACAAATTTTGAAAATCCAACGTGAAGACAAACATTCCTATAACTTAGGTCGTGAAAATCCTCAACAGTACACCGTCAATGACCTTGTGCTCATTAAACAACAACACAGACTGCACCAGGAGAGAAGTTCCTACCAAATTATCTCAGACCATACAAGATCACAGAAGTAAAACCTAATCATATAGGGTGATTTCTTTACAACTGACACTATTCAGAGGCACATATAGCACGATGTAACAACTAGGGATGCGACATCGATGTCGATGTTTTCAAAACATCGATGCTTTTTTAAAACATCGATGTTTTTTAAAAACATCGATGTTTTTTAAAACATTGATGTTTTTTAAAAACACTGACGTTTTTAACATCGTTGTATTGGAGTCAATGTTTTTGTAACATCGATGTTTATACTTGTCGATGTTTTTACGTTGTTGATATTTTATTTTTAAATGAAAAAAGTACCGTTTTAAAAATTTAAAAAATAACCGAATAGCATAATTTTTATTTTTAACAAATTGAACATACTTTTAGACCAAAGTGGTCAAGGATGAATGGACTGAAAAGTAGCGATGCGACATCGATATCGATGTTTCCAAACATTGATGTTTTATAAAAAAAACATCGATGTATTGGAGCGGATGTCGCATCACTAGTTGCTAAACCAGTTTTAAGAAATGGTAGGGAAAGTTTAAATACACTGAATTTTAAAAACATCGATGGTTTGGGGGCGATGTATTATCAACATCGATGTTTTAATTTTGAACATCGATGCTTTGCTGTTGATGTCGCATTATTAGTTGCTAAACCAGTTTTAATAAATGGGAAAAAAAGTTTGAATACACTGAATTTTAAAAACATCGATGTTTTTGGGGCGATGTATTACAAACATCGAGGTTTTAATTTTGAACGTCGATGTTTCAAAACATCGATGTTTTGCTGTCGATGTAGCATCACTAATCCCGTTATCAAAAAACTGTCGATTTTTCTATGATAACGAGATCAAGATCTTGTTGGTTTTTTAATCAAGATATATAGTGTTCATATGTCGTGAGAGAGAAAGAGATAAGAGACCCTGCCACACCGAATCCGTCACTGTGCCCGATCTTTATGTCCTGGATATATAATGTGTTCCGTACATTTATTTATTTTTTTCCGAGTTTCTGCATTATTTAAAATTAAATATTAAGAAAAAGAAATTTTAGGTGAAAAAATCAACACATCAATGTCTTTTGCTATAGTTAATATATCCAAGATAATTGTCGTAATGTACGTGGCAACTTTTTAATATTTAAGGTTTATTTTTAAAGCGTGTAATTTTACGGTCTCAATTAAACAATTTCGATATTCCTTTCTTTAAATTTCTTGTCAGGTTAAGTGTTTTATAAAAAATAGAAATTTTGCAAGTTTTAAAAATAAATTATATACTTTTCCACAGTTTTATGATTTTCTGAGTTCCATAGAAAATCTTTCTCCAGATCTTGACTAGCCCGGGAGCAGAAAGTGCTCAAATCTGCGACGTACGTCGCAGAACAAACAAAGTCTTTCCAGAACAATTCTTACTTAAATTTATCAAATTTTGGCCGATTTGTTTTTATAAGTTACGATATTCTACATGGCAATGCGCGCTTCTTGCCACGCCTTTTTTTCTTCCATAACTACGGAACAAACTCCCTACACCACCCCATATTACCACGAACACTTTTTAAATAACACATCTTCTATGTCAATGACAAAATATTTTAATTCAAAAGCTATCGACAGAATTGCAAATTATGAAAGTATGCCTTGGTTTTCAATGAAGTAAGTTAATCAATTTTTATCTTTCATTATAAATATGAAATACATATTTAGCCGATAATTGTGTTTCACGTCTGTTTTTGATTTGACTGCTGTTTTCCAAATTCGGACAAAATGCCTGCATAACAATTGCAATTGCTTGGAGTTGTGTTGCAGATCACTGAACATAATTTTTCACCTGGGTTGATTAATATTGTATAAAAATTTAACAACGCAAGAACCTTCGTTAGTTTAAAAAATAAATTATTTACTTTCCACAGTTTAGAATGTTCGGAGTTCCATAGAAAATATAGACATGCACATCTTGATTAGTATTTTAGAAACATTTTATAACTAGTAAACTAATGTTTGGGATAGGAAATGTTAAAAACAAGTCTAGTTACTGGTAAAAGGAAAACAATTTTTCAATAATTGGGAAATAAGGTAAAATTAAGAAATAGAATAGGTTAGAAAGGATAATTGAGGCAATATGGAAGCTAATTCCGATTTCAGGAGCTAATATAGCATGAAAAATGTTAATGCTAAATCTAAAAAGCGAAGAGAAGACGAGAAAAAAAAGTATGTCTAATGGGTCATTCAACGCAAAATAAACAAATCGGCTATGTCTAACACATCACCGATTTTAATGAAAATTAGTCTTAAATATACTGCAGGTCTGTAAAAAATGCAACACCATGAAGGAGTCAGAATTAAATGAAATTTGATACACAAACGGCTTGTATTAGTACAAATAAATGAATAAATTTTCAAAGCAAAAAAAAACAATATTAAGTGTCCGAAATCAGTATTTGGTGCAGCCACCACGCTTTGCAATAAATGTTGCTATACGACGTGGCATGGAGTGAAACAGATGCTGAATGGCTGCTTGTGGAAGATAATTCCGTTTGTATGCGCATCCAAAGTTCGTCTTTTGAAGCTGTAGGACGCGGATCACGAACGAGACGTCGATCAACCAAATCCCACACATGCTCAGTAGGTGACATATCTGGCGGATAAGCAGGACAAGAAAGAAATTGCATGTCTTGGGCAGAAAATAAGTCTCAAAGATTCCTTGCAACATGTGTGAGTGCATTATACTGTTGAAAGATTGCTCCAGGGATGCCTTGAAGGAAGGGAACGACTTCGGGCTCTAGTACTTCAAGGACGTACCTGTTGCTAATCATATTACCCTCAATTCGTAGCAGCTGAGATCGTCCATGATACGAAATTGCACCTCATATCATAACTCCGGGTGTTCGGCCACTATGACGTTCGATAATGCAGTCTGGAAGGCAGCGTTCACCAGCATAGCGTCTAACACGAATGCGGCCATAATGGTTCCACAGATTAAAGCGAGATTCGTCAGAAAAGACAACTTGTTGCCAATCAGCCCGCCAGGCTCTGCGCTCATGAGCCCATTGCAGGCGCAGCCGTTGATGGTTTGGTGTGAGAGGGATCCTGTATAAAGGAATCTTTGCACGCAGTCCACGGTGCAACAGACATCGGCGAATTGACAAAGCCGACATTAGCACACCTGTAGCATTAGACCAAAGTGCTGCCAACTTTCTGGAGGAAGCTGTACGGTCATTCACCGCCATGTGGACCAGGTGTCTATCTTCGCGCGCTGACGTCACCTTCTGTCGTCCACTCCCAGTTTTTCGAGTTGAACGGTGCTCGTCGGTCCACTGCTTCCAAACTCGCATCAGTGTGGAACTGTTACGCGGCACAGGAGCTGTTATTGCGCGAAACAAAAATTCTCCTTAACGAAGGCCGATGATTCTACCCCGATCAAACTCCGTAAGTTGTTGAAATTTAACCCTATTTCGTCGTGGAGGCACACTTAGGTCTCACTAAACGTTCGCCACTAAAAAATAACCATGCACTATTTTTAACGTCCCGCCACAGCCCTTTATTTATACGCTTTTAGCATCAGTTCAGAGAGCACTGCTCACTCCACGCATGCGTGGTGGCCCTGAAACTTTACTACTTTGCATAACATCCTATAATTGATATTTGCTGCAAATTTCATTTGATTCGGATTGTTCCTTCATGGTGTTGCATTTTTTTTTTAAACACCATTGTAGTTCAGATACAATAAGGTGGAAATGCCAAATTTTAGATGTCCAAAATGTATATTTAATTTTTTATTGAATTTTAAAGTTCAGGGTCACATAAATGTAGATTTTTTAGCAGTAATAGTAGCCTGTTTGAGACCTTATATTTCAATAAGTTATTGACACAAAATATTTTATATTGTTACATTCTTCAGTAAAAGGTATTTTAATAAATGTCAGAATATAGTTTTATATTCGTCACTGCTCATTCTCAGGGATCAGCGAAAATAGAGAATTTGCCTGTTTGATGCAAATTTCAAATTGCTCTAGTACCTCTAAAAATGGGGAAAGACAGTATCAAAAATTATTCTTAACAAAGCACTTCTTCTATCTAAATGTTTAGAATAATTTAGAGACTGTGTTTCTAATCTTTAGTTATGGAAAAAAATTAATAAAATGTAAAATAATTGCAAACAGCGATTTTTCTATTTTTTTAATACAAATTTTATTGTGAAGGACAACTTTGAAAACATCACAAATTTGTAGTATTATGTGTCAAGATGTATATTATCTGTCCTAAAATTTTTATCATTGTAATTTGTTCATTTTAAGCAAATTTTTAACTAAATGGAAATTATATCATTTTATCTTATCTCGTACACGCTAGTAAGACATAGTTTGAAAGAGATGCTATTACATTCAAGGACAGATAACCGAATAAATAAACACTATTAAATGAATCACGGTTATAAATATGCTTGATTTGAAAAACAGACAATTTTTTGCTGAACCGAAAGCTTACGAATACCGGCGATTGTTCTATTGGCAATCCAGAAGTCATGGCAAAAAGCCCATGCGATGGAAGCGGTGCAACTATCAAATGGTGCGCCACAAGAACAAGTTTACGGCGACCATACGACAATCAGATTTTAAATGCCAAACAACTATTCCCCTACCTTTCTTCAACCATTTCAAACATCAAGTTTCTTTATGTGCGTTCAACTGATGTTATTCAAATTGAGTCTAAGCTTCAACTAAGGTTTAATGAAGTGACTACAGCCATTACTGTACTGCGTAACTGTCATTGCTACTTTCCTATTCCCAATTGCACGTCACAAATTCGTGTTTCATATTTATCACAATCACCAGCAAAAGAAGTAAAGAGTATAAAAAGAATTCGGCAGCACAAAATAACCATGTTTCAATTATAGAAGATGCAAAATTTGACATGGAAGTTTTAGCACATAATGAATTTGAAAAGGTAATTAGTTAAAAGTCATGTCTATGATACTAAGTTGAAATTTTTAAGCTTGTTTTGACACTGATTTTTTCGGCTTTTATGTTTCATTTAAAAAAAAAATGATTTGGTATTTCTTTGTTGAGATAGGGTTCCATTATTTGTATTTAATTTCACTGTTGGCATTGAAGTTCTCGTAATATGCATAGACTGGGAAGCAAATGTTGTGATTTTGATTTTATTATTGTTGTTTAGGACTCCGATTACAATCCCGAATTTTTTAACAAGTAATAAACATATTAAACTGTATTCCTATGAAATGTCGGTCGTGTCAGAGATGTCCTTCATTTGATTTTTTATGGCTATTTAGAGTAGGAAATTGTCATTTTGTTATTTTCCTTAGCTATGTTGAAGATGAAAGAATTAAAATGCGACTTCCAAACTCTATCAGTAATATTATCATACCCAGCACTGTAACTGGCATGAATTTAAAGGATGTCTTAAAATTTCTGTAACCTACAGAAATGTTTTTAATTCTATCAAATATGACAATTTTTCATTTTTTGCAACTAAATTTTAGATTAAATATAATGTTAAAATTGTTGTTGCCCAAGTGAAAGAAAGAAAATTTTATACAGATTGTAAAAATGTAAAACATGTTTGTTTACGTTAAGTAGTTTTTGAGAAACAGAACTTCAAGCATGCAACTTTAAGCGTTTTCACAATTTCTCTCCTTCCTTAAGAATAATTTAGTCCTTCAAATGCCTCAAACATCGAAAATATTTAATTTTGAACCTAAGTATTTTGGATAGCGCTATTTATGCATAAACTAAACCCCTGTACACAATTTTATAAAAACCCATTACCATACAGCCAAAGGTTTTTCCTGATTTTTGCTCATTTGACGTGGAATGACCCTATTGAGAAAATAGAGTGACAAAGTGCAGTCTTCCTTACATCAAGATACTCTTTTGGAAGATTTTGTGGCTGAACTAGGACGCATCAGTAACACAACTACACCATCTAGGAACTACATCACTACGTCATCAAGAAACGTATTCAACGCAAGTTCACAGGAACTTTGAAGGAGACTGTCATACGACATTCGTCCTCTCCAAAATTTAGCATCAATCGCGAAGAACAGAACCCAATTTCCCAGTTTAACATTATACGAGAAAAACGGTTTGGAAAGACGCTCCAATCTCACATCTGCAAAATAGCTTAACGAAACTTTCCTCTAATGAGAAAACCAGATGTGTGAAGTTACCACGTCCGTTGGGGCCGACAGAATTGGAGTGGAATCGCACAGTATTTGGCGTAGGACGACACTCCACCCAACCATAGCTCGAACGCTGTCGCCAACCTTCTAGCTTCAAGCAGTGCTTGGCAAGAGAAACTATTCAGTTCTCAAAACTCGCGCTAAAGAAGGTTTCGTTTCTTTTTAGTACTGGACTGTCTGGTGTGACCCAACGACTCAGGTATGGAAATGCTTTGAATTACATTCTCCCCTCCTTAAATTTTGGACAATTTCATATCTCTAGTGAGACTTGTCACCTCCCACGGAAAAATAACGATTTTATTCGCGATATATAGTCTCCCTTACAATTACGGAGAAAAAACAACGCAATAAGCTCTAATCATTCTTCCTTAGTAAACATTTTTAAATTCCCACTATACGAACCTTAATCTGAAAATCTCCATTGTAATCATTGTTACAGAGACTTGCTTGTGAATAACCCAGACGGCAAGAGAAGTCCCCATAGATTTTGGAATCTTATGAGACTAAGAATACAAAGCAGAAACCCTCCACAATCCTCCTATACCCAAAATCGAAAATAGAAGATTCTGAAGCACACTAGAAAACATTGTGAAACAGCATATTATGCCTTCAAAAAAAAAATTAAAAAAAAAAGGACAAGACCTTTACAAAATAATGGAATTGTGAAGGAAATTCCAGGCTTAAAATAAAAAAGCTATTTGGCTGGTGAAAAGTTTTGCAGTAAATTGTTTAAGCGGTAGGTTTATTAAGTGGCATTGTGTTAGATTAAACAAAATATTTTACCATTTCAGTTATTGTTAGTAAAACGATAAAGCGGGATTGAACTATTCTCCTTGGTGGTGTACGTCGTGTTGTTCCCAACTAAGTGTAGCGTATTGAATCTACCCTTAAGTGGTTCATGAAATGAACCACTTAAGGATGGATTCTTCGGTTGCAGTCACAGTTATAAATGTTACTATGAAATCCCTTTTAGTTACATTACAACATTGTTTTTATCGGTATCTTGCCTTTTGTCAATATAGAAATGTTGTTGGTTTCAGTGCCGCATACGTCATTGAAATATAGAAACAGCGTCAAATAGTTCATGCATCATCTGTGAGGGATATCTGTTATCAAGCTGAAAAAAGGCCTCATATTTTTCCCTATGGTGAAACGAGCTTCTTGTACGTTTTCCTGATTCTGAAGGAACTCGTATTTTTCCGAATACGATTTCAGCACTTTCGAAACATGAATTCTGAAGAATATATTTCGAATTGCATTGGATGATTTTCACTGCATTTTTAGTGAATGGAATCTAAATATATGTTTTCGGAATGAACAAAAACCTAAACTTTGTTCCAAAATGCGTGATATTAAAGAATGCAATGATAAAAACCACTACAAAGTGCTTAAATTTTCATATAATAGTCTATACCAAATTTAATATCTTACTTATTTTATAGTTCTGGCAATTTTATTTTCATTTTCAAAAAAGAGCTAAGAAACCTTTAAGACCTATTTAAACCCTTAAGACCTAAAGAAACCTTTAAACCTATTGTCCATCACTAAGTTCCGGGAAAAGTTAATCATAATTCTCTTTCAAGAAAGAAATCGGTTTAATATCAATATATGTTTTGTGACAAAAACACTAAAACATAGTTTTCAAAAACCACCAATTCGATTCTATTTTTGCAAACATTAAACTATCGAAAAATATTTTTAATAATAGTTAAAGAACTTGATTAAATAGATTATGAAATATGGGGTAGTAAAAATACTGAAAACATCGGAGACCAAGAAAAATTTCACGTTTCTACTAGACGTATGTCTTACTGCTTTATGTTCATTTCCTGTGCCTTAAGGAAAGAGCATATCGTTATTTATATTTACACGTATTATATACAAAGTATATTTATATTTTATTTACAAATTTTTGTTTTTACAAATATGATGAAATCTATATTTCATTAACTGTCACAATGACATTTTCTGTCATTAACTTCCTTATGAGTAGATATTGAGTTGATATATAACGTTCTCTGTTCTTCCTAATTATAGTTCTTACGGGGATGTTTCAGCTGGTGACATGATTTGCAAAAATGCTGCAGTGTTAATCATTTGAATATATCTGTATCTCAATGACCAAATCCACCAAACTCCAAGTCTAAATTTGGATCCAGTTTTGATAGCGATACTTGTGTTTTGAGACACGTGTTTCAGTTCCCAAAATTATACTAGTATACGTTGTTTCAATGCACAAAATAATAACGTTTTCTTAAACTTATCATGAATTGTGCATGCAAAATGTAAAATCACGTATTCTTTATTTCGCTGTGAATAGTTGAATCAAAAATACGAAAGATAAAAGCTCATTCACTTATACTTACATCTACGAACTACACCTCAATATCTTAGGCATGCATTATATTTCGTGCATTTTAGATGAGTATGAAATTCTTACATTGTTTCGAAGCGAATTCTGAATAAAGTGATTACATTTATTTCAATATACCATTCTACAAACCATAAAAAATGGCGTTCAATTGTTTCCTTCATTCATCACTTCAGTTGAGTATAAAATTATTTAAGGATGTAGTTTTTTTTGGCAGCCAATTCTGATAAAATTAACCACATTTATTTCACTGCATCGGTTTTTAAAGCCTTAAATATAGTGTTCATTTTTTTCTTCCTTTTATCACTTTTGAACTCTGCTTTTCAAGTAGTTCTCTTTCCACCTAAAGGTAAAATGAGAACCACTCCACGGTTAAAATTAGTACTCTCTGAAAAGTTAAGAGAGCAATAACATTTGAGATGGGTATTGATTTTATTCTGATACGAAACTCAATAAATATATTTGGACGAGGGTACCGACTGGAAAAAGGTAAACACTTCAGATTGGAAAAGAAATCAATGTTGGGACGTGAGAGTCCTGAGTGTTCTAGTGATGACAGTTGTTGGAAATTGCACCAATTCTTTACTTTAGATTTGGCGTCAGATTAAATAGCGATCGTTCAAAGAATCCAGACGACTTGCAATGATTTGTAACGAAAATGATTACCAATTTTGAAAGTGATAAAAGAAGGGGGGAAATTGAATGCCATGTGTTCTACTTTCAAAAACAGAACACACAGCCAAACACACACACCCCTCTTCATCGATTGTCTTCTTTCATGTACTAATACGAATCAAGAATACGAATAAACTCATCTGATGCTTTCAGAAAACTATTAGAAGCCACTTTTAATAATTATTCGTAAGGCCGACTGTAGTCTTCCTAATCATATGGTAAATTTCATTAAATAAAAAAAATTAAAAAATTATGCACAAAATTATATATATATATATATATATATATATATATATATATATATATATATATATATATATATATATATATATATATATATATATATATATATATATATTCATTAAAAAGATCGACGAGATAAGAGCCATTATTTTTTAAATTGGCATAAGTCCACTTTGAAAAAAAAATGAGTTTATTTTCTTTAACAATTTTAATAATTATTATTGCATAGTAAAATTTAACAGGCTTATAGTGTTAAAAGCATCATCTGAATTGAGTAACGTTTGCCAATATTTTAAAATTAATTTAAAAGCAAACCCTTAAATATCTCGGTGTATGAAAAATGGACTTATATCACTTTACAAAATAACGGCTCATATCTGGTCTATCAAGATCTCGACAATTCTACTTCCAACGGGATGTCTAGTCATCAAGATACTGCCGATTTTTAGATGGTGACTAGATCATGATCTAGTCAATTTTCTTCTATTGACGAGATATCTCTTCCATCAAGATCTTATCAATTTTCTTTTATTGACGAGGTATCACTTTCATAAAGATATGGTCAGTATTCTCTTACTTACGAGATATCTCTTCAATCAAGATATGTTCAGTTCCTTTTTATTGACGAGATATCTCTTCCATCAAGATCTGGTCAGCTTTGCTTATGGCGAGATACATGGTTGAGAAGAATTTCAATTTGACTTCTGGATTTTTGTGGAGGTTGAGTCATCATCCATCAAAGTTCCTGACTACGAAATGATTGAGAATGTGTCCCGAGTTTCTCAAAACATGGAAAAGGAATCTACGGTGAACAGTCATTGAAATTTCTCAGCTAAATACTAATTTTTCAATTAAATTCGCCTTCAGATATATTCTGTTGAATGTGTTTTTAGGACTGAAACGAATTCTATATAAAGATCACAGAGGCTTTACTAATGAAAATTTGTTAATTTTTTTTGACTGTACAAGGGCAATAAAATATGTAACAAGTTGTTTTCATTTAAAAAAGTCTTAATTTTTTTATTGACATTCTACGATCATTTCCTGCTACGTGAACCAAATTGCATAGCAAAAAAATCTTGTAACCTAAACACTGAAAGATAGGGTTGAAAACAATAATTTTTTCCAATCACAAAAACTGGGCTGTACATAGAGGTGAATTTGGTGACACACAGTAGAATTTAGAAGTCTAATCCGTCTTTTGTTTCCAATTTCAAATTTTTCTAGGTTACCAATGTCACAACTAGTATTAGACCAGTCTTGATCCATTTCGAAAAAAAACTTAACTGTTATCGTATATTCTGGAACTGTGTTTAAGTACCTTTAGTTTGTAAATTTGTTGTTGTATTGTAAATTTATTAATTATAAAATTAATTTCGTCCGATTGGTTGTAAGAATTGGTTGTAAGATTGGTTTACTTAAGAATATGTGACACATTGCAAATTCTATAATGTTATTTTCAAAAACCGAGTACGTGTCTTATAAATTGTTATTACATTAATGAAAAATGCGCTTTATTCTTACAATATTACGATCTAAAGTAATATTATTGGAAGAATATGTGAAAACCTAAAATACCTATTCATAAACCTTGAAAAAAAAAAAAAAAAAAAAACCCCTTAACATCAGTTCAAAAATCAATCTAAGATTTTTAAAACCTAAAAATCTTGGGGTTCGGGTTTAATCTAACAGCTATGACGTCAAAAACAGCGCCATCTCGTGGCAAAACATAGAGTTAATAGTTCAATGAAATAGCTATAATATTTAAAAATCCAAAAATTATGAATATTCACCAATTTAAAAAACCGTCTATGCGTATTCAACGGTCTAAAAATCCAAAGCGTATATTTATTTCGATCTCATCTCCGAATATTCACCTATCTAAGATATATAATCTGTGTAAATTTAGAAAGCGTTTAAGCTGTGTGATATGCTCATTCCATTTGTTTTCTGTTTCAAATTAATAGTGTTTGAACAGTCGATAGATAAGTTTCTTAAGTAAGGGTGGAAGGTAATATTCTCAAACCTAATCCCTTTCCCGAAATATTGCAACTCAGAATTCGTTGTTAAGCCATTCAGTAAATTTCCACGAAAAGGTCTATAGAATAAGATCGTTATGTTTATGTACTTAAAGTATACATGTTTAACAATACTTGCATCGAGATTCAGATGAACAATTTACTATCTATATATTTATTTCACTTATTTACGAGGCATAGTAATTGACATTATTTGTTTATCGCAGAATGACAATAACGGATGTAATTACCTGTTACGAGATTCAATCGCCAATTCCACAGCTTACTTTAAATATCCTTGATTTGAACTACGAAGCTACAAAATATCGCTATAGCTACGTGGAAGGTATCTTCACTCTTATGAAGTTATTTAGCAGTCTGGTAATACCAAGCAATGAGTAATAGGGAGGATAAGAGTCAAACAATATAAGCAACAAAAAGGTTTAGTGCCAAAAAGTGTCGAATTCCTTAGAACAAGTGTTGGTAGTTAAGTAAGGTCGCACTGGAGAAACACAACGGGATATTGGCGACGGTCCGGGATCAATCCCGAAGAGAGAATACAAGGACGTCAGATTTAATGTGTACCAGCCTTCGTGTCCACGATAGTCTTTGGCTTGACTCCTAGTTTCGAATTCACAATCCTCCGGTTGCAAATCCATTGCTCTACTAATGGCCGACTACGGGTTCTTAAAACTTGCGATTGAGATGAAATTGAAGTAGACGATCAGATTCCAACTGTGGTGACATGACAGGGATTAACGTATATTGCGATACATTTTATCGTAAACTAACCAGACGGCTTTCTTCTCTAAGAGGAAGAGGGCTAGCTCGGCAATGCCCGTGTCAGTTTCTTTTATGGGGTTATTGGTTTGTTTCGCAAACCAAATGTGGGAATTATTAGCCCATTGTATAACAGCCATCACGGATTCCCATTTGGTTTGCGAATTTTTAGCCTATTGGATAAAAGCCATAACGGAGTTGCCC
Source organism: Metellina segmentata (assembly GCA_947359465.1). Lineage (NCBI taxonomy): Eukaryota > Metazoa > Arthropoda > Arachnida > Araneae > Tetragnathidae > Metellina > Metellina segmentata. The sequence goes on along the minus strand of OX375880.1, from coordinate 79,759,830 downwards.
GTGGTGTTGGTGGTGGAAACCAAAAGATATAAATATTTAATTGATAAATTATATATTAAAAGAAAAATCTAACGTATAAGGTATCTATGTGGTGTTGCAATTCTGATGGTTGCGAGTTCGGCGCTTAGACCTGGCTAAAGACCGTCGTGTTCGCTAATGGTGGCTGGGGCACGTAAAATAGGTCGTGGTCACAAAGCCCCCCATGTTCCCATACCAAATCAATACCTCTGGGGGTACCTGATCAGGGGGTTATCAGCCTCTGATTGGGATCTAAATTACGATATGAGTGTGTGAAAGGGACCTTCCTGTAAAACGGATGTGTCATGTTTGAAGAAGTCCAACCCTCCGGGGCAATGGCACCCCCAATTGGGCCATATATGGCCCGCGCGACAACAACAACAACATGTGGTGTAAAATTTTCCCCATATTTCAAATCCATTAAAATTTTACACTTTGAAACCATGCCAAACTTTTCACCTTCCGTCTTGAATGGGAGTGAACAGATTCGAATGACCTTCGTTTTATTCTAGATTTGCCGACCAACCGGTATAGTGGTTAAGGTGTTAGCCTCTAGATCGGAATGTTCCTGGTTCGAATCCGGGTCCGGGCTTGGATGTTTGTAAGCGCATCGTGTAAAGGTGGCTGGTGCACCAAAACTCTGTCGTGGCCGAAAGTCCTCACGTTGGATTGGCGTGGAAGTTTGGAGTGCGGCGTGCCAGCTCAGGTGTTGCTTCGTCATCTGACCGTGGTTCAAAATTACGAGGTGTTCTCCTCGGTCTTTTCCTTAAGCGACTGATCCCGGACCGTCGTCAATAGCCCGTTGTGTACGACGTTAAGTAAAAATTACCATTACCATCATTCCAGATTCATTAATTTTGATTTCCTGAGAGACGGATTCGAGTGAAACTAAAGAAATTATTAAAGTTATAACTGGCGTTCTTCTCTCTCAGTGCTTTTTTTCTGTCCCAACGATCGTTGTTGTTGTCGTGCGGGCCATATATTGTCCAATTGAGGGTGGCCATTGCACCGGAGCGTTGGACTTCTTCATACATGACACATCCGTTTTACAGGAAGGTCCCTTTTTACACATCCATTCACTCACACATATCGTAATTTAGATCCCAATCAGAGGCCGATAACCCCCTGATCAGGTACCCCCAGAGGTATTGATTTGGTATGGGAACATGGGGGGACTTTGTGACCACGACCTATTTAAAGTGCCTCAGGCAACATTAACGAACACGACGGTCTTTAGCCAGGTCCAAGTGCCGATCTCGCAACCATTAGAATTGCAGGCTCCATCGAGAACAGAACCCACAACCCTCCCGAGGCGAGCCCGACGCTCTACTGTCTGAGCCAACGATCGTTAAAGATGGAATAATCTGGAATGAAACGAAGGTCATTCGAATCAGTGCACTGAAGGTGAATAAAACTTGACATAGTTTGAAAGTGTGACGTAAGGGAGAATAGTCTATACAGGGTGGTCCCGAATTCATGGTACAAACTTTAATGGTAGGTACAGGACATTGTAACAATGATTTATTGTATAGGAATGTATAGTCGCAAGTGACGCGGTGAGGCGAAAACAGGGGAAATAACGGCCGAAAGGAAAAACAAAGATTTTATTGAAAGCGTTGTTGACAAGTGTCATGTTTACAGTAATTGTTCAAAATTGCGTCCACCAGTATCGATACATGCTTGACAGCGTCGGTGGAGCGATTGGGATACTCCGCGCGATACATTCGTAACGCAGCTCTGCCGTTACCATTTGCACGGCCGTACATGTAATGCATGTCTGCTTTTTCTGCATACGTAAAGTCACCCATCGTCTACGGCAGCACAATTGTGAATGGCGCTTTTCCCTACTGCGATGCATCATGTTCAACAGCGGCTAGACATCTACTGCCCTCTACCGGCAATGATACCAACCGATCACTCCATTTCTCTTTCCTTTTATTTCCCCTGTTTACGCCTCACCGCGTCACTTGCGACTATACATTCCTATACAATAAATTATTGTTACAATGTCCTGTACCTACCATTAAAGTTTGTACCATGAATTCGGGACCACCCTGTATTTTGATGCTTCTTCATTTCCCGAAAGATAAAAGAACGGTGACTAAAACTATTAAACTCATTAAAAAATGTCCTATATTGACTTTTAAAATTCGCCGCGACCCAAAAATTGCAAAAAATTCGGACTACCTGTGTGCCAAATCCCATTACTGTAAGTTTCATAGATTCGTCTGGACTTGGCTGGCAAGAAACAAACAAACAAACACTTCCTTTTATAATAGTAGAGAGGAGAATTAACACTAGTAAAAGTAACGGCAGTTAAAGTCTTACTTTTTTGTATAATTGTATTTCTGTTAAGTGAAACTCCGACTTGTATCATGGCAGAACATTTGGAAGCCGGATTGAGAAATGAAAATGCTTTTTATAAGTATAAAAAGGTAAAACTTTTATTTCAATTATTTAAGTTCTAGCAGAACTGGTAGGGGGTAAATGTTTGATAGTTCGTTTTCTATCCATTCTGTGTAGGCCATTTTAAGTTTTAATTAAAAACTTAATCATAGTTTTATTTCATTTTACCTATACAAGCATTGACTGCTAGGATAACAGTTTCATGTACATTTAATTCAAGTTCCGGATTTAATGAAAATACTTTCTGCATATATTTAATTTAAATTCTCGATTTCATTCAAATTCGTACCAAGCATAATTTATTTCAAATACTCTAGTTAACTTACCTCTAAATCAATATTAAAATTCATCAGTATTTGGACGAGTTTATTTAAATTAAATTTAATCATTTGCACGATAGCGTTGTCACTGAAATCAAATGCACAAATTAAAATCATTGTCTGATCATAAAGCCGTATAATCCAACAGGAAATGCATATACAGGGAATTCATTAATTTATTACTTCACGGTGAGTATTCAAATTTCATTTTAGATGCGCTTTCGAAACTGCAATTAATTTTAATCGAATAATGGATAAATATTGATCATAAGTACGGGCGAAATTCAACTTGCTATCACCGTCCTAGTCTAAGCCATTAGCCACGTAATTTTAAACCAATTTCAGATGACGAGGCAACATCTGAGCTAGCACCCCACTCTCCAAACTACCACACCAACCCAACGGAAGGACTTTCGGCCACGACAAATTTAAGGTGCACCAGCCACCTCTACACCCTACGCTTACAAACATCCATTCCCTGACACGGATTCGAACCATGAACCTTCCCATCTAGTACGAGAGAAATAAAGGATCCTGTCCAATCTACAACTGTAGGTAGGTAACATATAACATCATGTATTCTACAGAGGTGTATGACCGCAAACACTACCGCATAAGTTAAAGGGTATACCGCAGAAATGAAAGACATCAACAGCATGTGTATAGCGCCTTAATTAACACTTTACAATTTTAAAGTAGGTATGAATATATGTAGTTTCAAAATAGGTGCTCAAAGTTGTGACAACAAACAGTAATGTATTCCTGAAAGCATCACAGTGTACTAGACAATTTACTGTAGAAATAAGACAGTTTGAGAACAAAGCTTTAATAAACCCTTAGTTTACAGTTAGACAATTGGTATGCACTTGAAGTTTAGTAGTCGATTCTCAAAGTTACAACAGTAAAATTTAATGCCCGACATGATTCTTCCAACAGGATCGAGCTCCATGTCATACTGCAACATGTGTGCTGGACTGGTTTCCTTGGTTTCCTGAAAATTAGGTGAATTTGTTTCACTGGCCGGTTCGCGATTTTACATACCCTCGTAGGTACTGCAACTGGGGGCGGGGCTATCCGTAACGGCCAATGATCGCGAACGCTGGATAGGAATCTCCTTCACTACGCTAAAGACAACTGAAATCCTGTCTGATTCTGTTTGCAGTGTAATAAATGAAACATGTTAAATATTTTTTCTGTTTTCTTCTTTTATTTTCAGATCCATGGCTATGGGTAGGTAGAGGTGGAGTCGAAAATTGTATCCTTTTATTATATAAGTTAATAATTATATAAGTTAGTGTTTTATGTATGCTTTTTGTTACATCAGAATGGTCCTAAACCAGGGGTGGATACGACACCATCATCCTAAAGCAAAGGGGACGGCAGAGGGGCGGAAAAATATCAGCTGGTAGTGAGTTCAGGAGTGGTTCTTATATTATGTATGTAAAATCAGCGGAAGCTTGGAAAAATATAAAAAGGGTATTAAAAATTAGGAAAAGTAATTTAGAATCAAAAGGAATTAAATTGGAATTTTTTTTAAATAATTTGGAGAATCTAAAAACTTTTCCGCCAGCTGGGTTTGAACTCGGGAAGTCATCCTCCGCTGCCGACGCCAAACTGAATGTAGGTGACTTTAGCCATTAGGCAATCGTTGCTTCACGAAAAGAAGCTCTTTAAAAGAAGACAACATTTTAAATTTGGTTGATTTTAGTCTCATTGGCCGTTATGGTTAGCCACGCCCCCAGTTGTAGTATCTATGAGGGTTTGGAAAGTAGCGGCCGGTTCATAGTCCCGGTCTAAATCCGATCGAGAACTTGTGTTAAGTATGGTTCGACGTGATGCAGCTGTAATTTAAGTAAAAGGAGGGCCTACCCGTTTTTAAATTGAATAGTAAAACACTTTTTCTGAAAATTTTGCAGTTTCCAAATACTTTTTACCATATCTACGAAAGTTTGCTGTGTATCATAATGAAACTTTAATCAGTGTGTATGTACACTACGTACTACACAATGTAGAAAAATCGGAGACATTTTAGATTACAATCAACACATGTAACTTAAAAATACGAAATAATAAACTAATGTTTCGCTTATTTTTTAGAAAAATGTCTGTCATATATTTAATATACTAAACTCGTATGTTGGTGTGCCAAGTATCGGTTTTATTTTGAAACTTTAATAATAATTTAACTTTATTTTCATGTGTCTATGTTTAAAAGCTTTTGAATTAGAGTGCGCAGTATTACAAATTCTCATTCTGAGAAAAATGAGATTAAAACTAGTTAAAATGGCTAAAACTGGAATGAAACTGACAGAAAAGTCTTAAAAATCTAAAAAGTAATTTTAATTAAAATTAAATATAAATCTTCATGTGAATATTTTGTTATTTTTTACCAGAATCAAAATATTTTCTACTTTATAATAGAAAATCTCGAAATAGAAAATTTGATTTTTTTTAAGTTCTAAAGGCAATGTGTTAATCTCAGTTGTACAAGAGGTTTCGAAAGTCTTTTTTTTTTCATTTGGAAAGATATTTTACTCCAATTAATTTTAATTGATTTAAAAACCTCCCATAATGATTTATATTTTTGATTAGGATTAGTTTTATTTTGAAATTAAGCAAATGAGACTCAAATATTTGCAACGTTTGTTAAAGAGAACTAACTGATCAAAGTTCAAGTCCTCTAAATTCTGATAAGTCCAAAAAAGTCAAGTGCACCATTTTAATTTAAAAAAAAGGGTATGTTTAAAATCAAAACTAAATGAATCAACGAATTTAAGTAACAATTTTTTGTATCATGGCATGCTTCTTTTTCCTGAATATTTGTGAGAAAGAAATATTTAAATTGAGATTCTCAGAAGAAACCAGTTTGACAATCCCCTGACTTGGAAGATGTTATAATTAAAGTAGCATTTAAATTTTTTTAATGCGTCCTTGTTATTATATACAAACTTCAAAATAGGTTAATTAAAATTATCCCTATACATTTTTTAATTTTTTTAATTAAGGTTCCAATTTATACAAAAAGTTGTATACCCAAAACAGAAGTTTCTGAAAAAAGGAATTCACTCGGTATAAGAACCTTTTAATTTAAGGTGTATATATACATTAGAAGTTTTTTATTTTTGACTTTAAAAAAAAACAGTTTTTTACCTTAGGTCATTGGTGTACTCTAAATATCATTTCAGAGTTAAAAAATCAGATTAAGCTAATCATTAATTATCTAATTTAGATAGAATTAGCTAATTAACAAGTTTTTTGAACAGTGATACCTTAAATTCTAATTTGTTCAAATAGACAGTTCTCTCTCTCTCTCGTGTTGGAAACTATATTCCTAATTTTATTCTTCATGTTTATTCTCTTAATCAAGATTCTAAAGGGAAGAGGATTTTTATTAAGGTTATAATCCCTATAAAAAATCAAGATTTCGCTTTAGGAACATTGACATTTAAGAATTTCTCTATGTTAAAAAAGTTATCGATGCTGACGCTCGAAAACTCGCTTTTTTTTTTGCTCGGTTCTTAGACGGTTTCCCGAGAAAGTACGGATCAGAAAATTACAAAATTGACATAGTTTGTTCAACATTGTACAGGGAACAAGATGGAGAAGTTTTTTTTTCCGATGCGGCTATTAGTTTAGGGTTTATTAAGTGTCAAAACGAAAGACCGAATTTCTAATTCGAGTGAGAAAAAGCATACAAATCTCAGAGTTCAGCTGTGAATTTTTTTAGAGTACCTCTAAATGTGAATTTTTGTGGGACTCCGAGTTTTTTATGAAATTTAATTTGGTTCCTGATAATATATTTTTTTAATTCGGGTAAAATTGGGACATTTTCGTTGTCTATCTAATATCTTATTACTATTAGTTTTTAAATTTGAAAACATCGCAAGAAACTTTAGAATGTACTCTTTCTTTCGGTAGAATTATCTTTGAAATTGTTTAGTAAATAAAAACAATTCTATCAAAAGTTGTTCACACAAATATCGGAATATTGGGAAATTTCCGTTACTTTTTGTTAAAACTGTCATATCTATAGGTTAATACTATTATTTTTTAAATTTGAAAACATCAACGATAACCTTAGAATGTACTCTTTCTTATGTTACAATTATTTTTGAAACAGGTTAATAAATAAATTCGATGCAATTAAAAGTTGGTCGTAAAAATTTCGGAACTTTTAGATCGTAATTTCTTATCAAAACTAAAACTGTCACATCACTAGCTTAATACTATTTATTTTAAAATTTGAAAATACTACGTGAAAGCTTAGAATACACTCTTTCTTATGGTATAGTTATTTTTTTAAATTGGCTCATAAATAAATTCGTAGTGAGGAAAAGTATGATTTCGCGAGTGTACAAATTGTTCATCGCGCAGTGGCAGAGGAAACGGTACAACAAAAGGTTGCATTTTTAACTAACGGGTTTGCCAGATATCAAATCTATCGTAGCTATAATCACCATAACAACGATTGTTTTTTCAGTTGAAACTCGCTGTAACGTCTGGCACGGAGTCCAAAAGGCTGAACTCGCTTTTAGAGAACAAGATCGCGAAGAAGTTTAACTGATATGGCGGAGCCACCTATTATTAAAAAAAGTTACCGCCACAGACGCTGCCACCATCACTGGAGGATTGAAAATTCGCTTTTTTCGCTCGAATGTTAGATGGTTTCCCGAGAAAGCAGGGGTCATAAAAATACGAAATTGACATGGTTTGTTTACAATTGTACATGAAACAAGACGAATAAGATTTTTTTCCAATCCGGCTATTAGTTTAGGGTTTATTAAGTGTCAAAGTTTAAAAAGCTAAATTTCTAAAGCGAGTGAGCAAAATACGTAAATATTTTCAGTCTTCAGCCGGGATTTTTTTTTAGAGTACCACTAAATGTAAATTTTTGTACGACGCCGAATTTTTAAAGAAATTTCAATTTAGTTCCTGATAATATTTTTATGAAATTCGGGCAAAATCGGGATATTTTCGTTACTGGTTTTTTTAAAGCTGTCATATCTATAGCGAAAAAATTATTATTCTTTAAATTTGAAGACCTCAATGAAAACTTTAGAATAAACTCTTTCTTACGGTATAATTATTTTTTAAATTGTTTAATAAATAAATTCGATGCGATTAAAAGTTGGTCATACAAATATCGAAACATTTGTATCGTAATTTCCGATACAAAACTATAACTGTCAGATCTCTAGCTTAATACAATGTTTTAAATTTAAAAACACCACGTGAAAGCTTAGAAAGCACGCTTTCCTATGGTATAACTATTTTAAAAATTGTTTCATAAATAAATTCGATCGGAGAAAAAGTTTAATTTCGTTAGTGTACCGATTGTTTATCACACAGATGGAACGGTGAAACGAAAGGTTACATTTTTAACTAACCGGTTTGCCAGATATCAAGTTTATCGAAGCTATAATCACCATAGCAATGATTTTTTTTTATCTTTCCGTTGAAACTCGTTGTGACGTCTGGGGTCGGGACGTACACATCCAAATCCACATTCGAGATTGACATGGCTTATTCAAAATTGTACAGTGTACATGATCGCGAAGGTTTTTTACTGATGTGGCTATTAGTTTAGGGTGCATTATGTATTAAAGTTAAAAAAAAGCGATATCACTTGCGAAATGATTGTTGGTATGCGAGTGGTAGCGAGTATGGGGCGAAGCCTTTCACTGTGACTTCAGGGACCGGAATGTAAAATCAGTAAAAAACGAATTATTAAGATACTTTCGCCGTCTTAGGAGATTGACTCTGTAAAAGTAGTTTTGGTTTGCTTCGAAAACCCAATTATATCTGCAAAAAGAGTGTTGGTTTGTGAAGCAAACCGAATGGGATTGCGTAACAATCCCCGGGGGTTGGCGAGCAGGGAGAGGAGCCCTCTAGAAAACTTAAAATTATTTTATTAAGTAAAAATCTGATTAAAAATCAAAACATTCAATTCATCATTTTGATTATCATATATGATACCCAAATAATGATGGCAAATCAGTATATTGTTGTGCCTTCATCGTTTGAACAACACAACATGCTGCAAGAACACTGTTCTTTAAAAATTGAGTTTAAAGCTCTGGAAAGATTTGTGAACATGTCTAAAAAAAACTTTAAATAGAAAAATATTCCTAATGTTTACAAGATCTGGTCATCGTTTGAAAGCAAGAATATTTTGAAGCAATTAAAAAATTCGATTTTCTGGTCTATTTTAGGGATTTTTGGTGTATGTATACACTTTGACGAATTGTCCTGGTTGACGTCTAAAGTACTACTTTTTCAAAATATTGGATACAATAAGAAATTTAGCTTTGATTGGAGCTGGCGATTTGGCGACACCTGGTGGTGGTTTGGTGACTTCCGAAGGTCGTCGAGAGAATTGCGTGACTGAAACATTATGTTATTGAACTCGTAACTTCCTTGCTATTCTCCATTCATGATTGTGGTCCACAGTGGACCTACGTTTAGCTAATCTGCACCAACTCATGTGAGCCAATTTGCACCAACTCAAAGCAATACGTTCCAACTCCTTGGACCATATTTCTTACATCGTTAATAAATAGAAAACCTATTTAATTTTGTTGATTATACTTAACAAATTTCCAGTCTTTCCAGTATGAATATACAATATATTAGTCTCGCGTTTGGCGCAGTTTGTCCGTTTCGGTTTGGCGCAGCTATGAAACTCAACTCAAACTATCCCTAATAAGGAATTCCAGGCTCTTATTTTGATTTTGTGACCGAATACGTCTAGTACGGTAAGCGCTTGAAAGAGAAATGTTTTTGCCATGTGACGCAATCAAACAAAAAGTACATTTTACCAAACGCAAATGTCATTCAACTACTTAGAATTGCAAATGTGTCTTAATGCCTGCATTTTTCTGAACCTAAGGGCAGAGTTTAGTAACATCAACAATATTTAAAGGGAATGCAAACTTTGACGAGAATCGTCTACAGCTACGTGGTTAGCGGGTAAGTTGACACTGCCACTGGTATAGTAACTTACCAGGACAGTTAGCTGTAAGTAGGCACTGCACGGCTTTTGGAAATGATGCGTATGAAAAGGTTGATACTCCTAGTTTAGTTTTAAGCAAAGAACTTAGAGAAATAGTGAACATTTTAGGTGGAATAAAAAGTGTGAACAATGAATATAATGAATTGAGAAAAAAATTATCATGACTTTTAAAACGAAATATCGAACATGAAATCTGTTTCGAATTTGTTGAAGACATTTGAATTAGAACAGACATCCAAGACACACAAGTAAATAAACAATCATAAATACGCTGCATCCAAGATAAATACGTCAGTAATAATACTTATGCTGCATCCATGATAAATAACCATTAATATAAGTAATCATTAATATACTGCATCCAATACAGGTAAATAGGAATCATAAATATGCTACATCCGAGACAAGCAAATAAACAATTACAAGAAAAATTAATTACGACAAATAAGCTAATTCGTACTAAGTTAAGAAATTATCAAATCAAATCAATTGGCACACCCTCAAGGGTGTGCCTTTCTTAGCTGAAAGAGCGAATATGTTCTAATTTAATTCATGGATTATGCACTCTATTTCAAACACGTTAACTTATATTTATGATTTAGGAATTGATGAATGATAATTAATAAAGGGATAATTGGGATAACTTGGCTTACATTTTTGTTAAATTATGTTAATTTTTCAACTATTCTCCGGTCTCAAGTACCTTGTTTTTATAAATAAATGGAATATAAATAATAATTAATAAATAGTTGTATCCAGCAACGTCTATTTCGTTTCAAAATATACTTTTTTTGCACCAAGTAAGGCCCGGTGCACACATCCGATTTTTCAACGTGCGGCACCGAAGCCCAACTGTGCACACATAACCGTGAAATGACGCAAGTACTCATTTCGCGTCATTTGCGATAAATATTATATGGAAGAAAACGTGTTTATTTCGCTTACTTGGTGTAAAAAAAGTATATTTTCAAACAAAATGGACGTTACTAGATGCAACCATTTATTAATTATTATTTATATTCCATTTATTTATGAAAACAAGGTACTTGAGACCAGAGAAGCGTGTGCGGCGAGCTGCGGCGGCGTGAGGAAATGCGATACAAATTGCACGAAAATTGGACGTCGAAAAAGAAAGTTTCACTTTCCTGGAGGAATATTTTGACAACCGTGCCATTGCACTGGATTACCCCCACGCAACAGGCAAGGGTATGAATTGGCCAAAGTATTCGCCAGATCTCAATCCATGCGATTTCTTCCTTTGTGGCTACTTGAACGGTGCGATGTAGAAATGGAATCCCACCAGTGCGCTTCCAGAATTAGAGCAAACCATCAGACATGAATGTGAAACCATTCTAGTAGCGACATTGCAGAACGGGTCTTTTAATTTCATACGTCACTTATGACATGTGATTGCGGTGGATGGGGACATTTCGAGAATATTGTGATGTGATTTCTAAAAGTATTCCAAGGATTGTTAGCTTCGGAAACAGAATCGCCGCCTGATGAAGAAATTTGGTACCATCACAAGGATGCGTACTAAGCAAAATTCCTGACTTCTTTTTAAATCTTCTGCAAACATAACTTTTATAGCTCGTACCGTTTGCTTGTTAATCAATTAAAAAAAAATTATTTTTTGGATACTCGTATGAACTTGTATACAAGTAGCCTGTAAAGCAATCCACCAAAGCTATTTTGATTCGATGTAACGATGTATTGCACATCGTATAACAATGCACTGATTTCTTGAGTTGAAATGGTATTGCTCTGAAACGAACCATTTATGTACATTAGCATCAGTAATGAATATATGTGTAAATTCAATTCCGATAGAATGATTGTTTATTTGTGTTGCAACTGTCACAAACAACTGTATATAAAATTAATAAATAAATATATATATATATATATATATATATATTAAATGTATTACGTATTGAGATTAAACTGACTTTTTATGTAAAAAATATAAAATTTAACGTAGTTTATATTAAACTAAATAAAAACGTGGTTTTGAGCTATAGATACACCTACAGATATCTTATAAATTCTGAAAAGAAACACTAAATCGTAGAAGTCTGCGACTTACAATTTAAGTATTCTGACTAAACATGTTTAGCTAATAATAGGCTGTAACAAATGGAACTGAATGGAACAGGTTCTCCGTTTGTGTTTGGAAATGTTTATGTGTAAAATATATTTGCTCATTTCGAAGCCTTGTCAATTTAACGCAATATTATCTTTTTTCCATTATTTTTAAGTCTCTGGGACTCAAAATTCTAAACTCTTCAATTTCAAAGTATTTGTTCTGAAATTTTTCTGTATGTATACATTGCATTTTGCAATTATAATAACTATTTTATATTTTCAAAACTTTAAAATTGTTTTTATTAAAATTTAAAATTAACAAAATTTTGACGTTGAGTTAAATTATTACATGTCAAAATATTTCTTTACAAATCACTTCATTTATGCATTAATTAACTTCTAAGAGTTCATGCTATAAATTGTCTTCGTAATTTTTGGTTTTAACAATTAATAAAATGAAAAAAAAAATTTCAAAAATTACATACACTCATTGTCATAAAAATTTGCGCACCAAGAAAAAGTCGTCAAAATGAAACGAAATTTTACACATCTAAGTACTACTTTGATGTATGTAAGTGATTAGAAAATCAAAGAAAAAGGATTATTTATTGCAGAAAAAGTACAAATGAACGGAAGTTTTAGTACTCTGTTGGACCCCCTCTAGCGCTAATGGACGATGCGATACGAGCGGGCACTGAGGCATACAAGTTCCGTATGACGTCGTGAGACATCGCGTTCCACAGTTGCTGTAAACGCGCCTCTAGTTCGACCAAACTCGTAGGGAGTCCAACTTGTCGTCCCAAATGATCCCAGATTTGCTCGATTGGTGACAAATCTGGGGATCGAGCAGGCCAGGTAAGGATGGTAATGTGGCGGAGGCAGTCTTGTGACATCCATGCTGTGTGTGGCCGAGCATTGTCTTGTTGAAAAATGGTTCCTGGGAGCCCTGCCATGAGGGGCATTACATGTGGCTGAAGGATGTCATGGACGTACCGCTGGGCTGTCATTGTGCAATGGATCAATATTAGGGGTGACCGTGTATCGTAAGCTATGGCACCCCATACCATCACACCAGCTGTGGGAGCAGTGTGTCGTTGTAATGCGAAGGCCGGATCGAGGCCTCCACACACGAACATGATTGTCATCACTGCTCAAATTAAATCTACATTCGTCGCTGAAGACGACCTGGTTCCATTCCGTTGCAGTCCAATCCCGTCGTGCGCGACACCACTGCAAACGGAGGCGTCGGTGGGCGATGGTTCGGGAAGACACAGGGGCCAGTAGTGAAGGTGCTGCCAGTATCTGGATAGCGGTCAAAGAGGCAGTTGGCTCTACGCGTGCGTTGCGTATGATGTGACGGTCTTCTCGACTACTGGTCTGTCCAGGGCGTCCTGAGCCTGGTCGCCGTGTAAATGTCGCCTCTTCTGTCCACTGGTCCCAACACCTCCTCACAGTAAAATCAGAACGGCCTACTTGACGAGCTACTCGCCGAGCTGACCACCCAGCTTCCAACCTCCCCGATGATTCTTCCCCTCATGAACTCTGACAGCTGCTCATATTGTCTTCGATGGCGGAGTAACGGCATGTTTACCTCAGCATTTTCTTTGCAAAAGATTAAGTACACTCAAACAAGCTCTGCTTACCTGTTTTATACTCCAAGGAGAACGAATTTCAACGCCCTCTAGTGGCATTACGCAATACGCAATCATGCTGCATTTCTAATCATTTAAATATCTGGCCGACATGTACCTTCATGCCAAATTTCGTTACAATCCCACAATTATTTTTTGGTGCGCAAATTTTTATGGCAATGAGTGTAAAACACATGGTATGTTGTAACATATGGCTTTATTGGAATCCAATCCATGAAAATACAGAAATCTCATCATTGACAAAGACAAATAAGGCATAAAAGATTCACAACAAACAAAAGAACACAGAAAATGTATAAAAAGTCCAAGGGATGATGAGGTGAAGAGGGGGCAGACATTGATCAGTCCATCATAGTTCTTGCATCCCAGTACAGTATGAAGATATCGCCCTATTGCTGGTCAACTACATAGTATACAAAGTTTGAAAAATTATAGAAGAAAAAATAATATGTATACACAATTGTTGAAGACAAATTAAAGAATTATATTTTAAAATTAAATGTTGAAAATGTCGTTCATTTATGACAAATAGTTCTCAAGTTATATCCATTTTTACTATTGAAATCCTATTTAACACAAAAGGAGGAAAAGAGCGTTTAAAATTATGAAGGCTCGTTGGATTTCCAGCCGTCGTGTTTATAAGAAGTTGAATATTTTCGGTTCTACTTATATTAGAAACAAAATTTAGGTGTCATTTTATTCAGAAAAAATCTGAATTATTTTCTAAGATAATGAAAAAAAATTGGACTATTTTTCATATTTTGAGTCCTATACTCCCTTAAATCCTTTTAGAGATGATTGTATGAAAGCGAGTTCATTTCGTGTTTCGCGGTCCCAAGTGTTTTGCCAAGATTCGTTTATAGCTCTCGTAAAGACAGCTTTGATGGATACATGTATTTAAATTCCGCTGCATGGTTGCGCTTTTTAAAAACAGGCATACACACTTGTTTCCAAATGTAAAAATGTCCTGGGATTCAACAAAATAAAAACGTAAACATTTTGTTACTTTTTATACAAAAAACTTATTGCGTGAGTAGAAATGGATGGCTTTTCGCATTAAATTTGCTTAGACAGCTTTTAAATTCAGAATATATGATTCGCTTTTTAACATTAGATGTAGCTATTTGTTACCGCTAAAGCACGAAAGCTTCTAATGATCACATTATATAGCTAATCTACAGATTAATTGATTTGCTCCGTTAACGTGCAGAATCAAGATTTAACCTAGGTAATGTGCATATCAACGGCTTCCGTATCGTTAAAGTTCAAAAGTTTGTTTCTCTCATTTCCTTTCCCTATACCTTCCATCTTTCCCTCCACTTTGAGTTTGGTTTCGCCTGTTTCTGTCATTTACTTTCTCTACAACTTCTTCCTCTTCCTCCATTGTGACTGCAAATCTAAATATACCACAAATAAGTGGGCTTGTTGCAAAAACCAATTGCTATGTAATTCAAAGTGTTACCAATCTTTAGATTGCACTAATAAGTATAAGTACGCATAATTGTATCATATGTTTTGCAAATTCATTTCCTTTATTGTAATATTTTAAACCGTTTGATTCTTCCTATTATAGATTTTTAATTGATTGATAAATGATTCTGTCAACTAATTTGTTGATTGCTTGATTGTATTAACTTGTTTCTTTAGATATCGAAAAATAAATAAATAACATTATGTTAATTTATGTGTACAGAAACGTTGCTGTTGTTTCCAGCAAATATCTTATTTTCATTTTAACGAGTGCCTAGTAGGTAATGTGTAGATAATGCAGGTATTTTGCAAATTTGTTCCAGCACAAAGATCTTATTTTCACTTTAATGAGTGCCCAGTAGGTAATGTGCAGGTTATCTAGGTAATGTACAGATTATCTAGGTAATTTGCAGATTATCTAGGTACTTTGAGAAATAAAACAGTGTTTGGTACTTTAACGGATCACCCTAGTTAATCTGCACATAATCTGTGGAATAACTCATTACTGCACGTTAGAGGTAACACATAACTTCAAATAGGGGGAAATTATAGTTTATATGATTACCAATATTGATTCAGAGTTCTTCACGCAGCTATGAGCATACCGTTGCAAGCATTATTGATACGAACAGGCGTAACTAGGGTGCTAGACACTCTGCTCCAATTACCATAGATATCACCGCCGTCTCGGACAATACGGGCCAGCACATATTACTTAATATAGGTGACCCTCTTATAACACGGTACTCCTATAACTCGGATTCCCTACAACACGGTACTAAAATTGCGACGATATTCGTATAACACGATAATAGTTTCTGTTTAACACGGTTTAATTTTTACCTATTGTTGGTCAATTGGACGGTTAAATAGAGACCCGTTAGAATTTTTTTCACCTGTCTGTCCTGTTTCTTTGTCCTGTCTGTTCTGTTTGTTCAGTCTACCTGTTCTGTCTGTATGTTCAGTCTGTCCAGTCTGCCTGCTCTGTCTGTCAAGCTTGTCTCATTGTCTGTCCTGTTTTTCTATCTATCCTGTCTGTTCAGTTTTTCTGTTTGTCCTGTCTGTTCAGTCTGTCCCACTGTCTGTCCTGTTTTTCTATCTATCCTGTCTGTTCAGTTTTTCTGTTTGTCCTGTCTGTTCAGTCTGTCCCACTGTCTGTCCTGTTTTTCTATCTATCCTGTCTGTTCAGTTTTTCTGTCTGTCCTGTATGTTCAGATTGTCCAGTCTGTCTTGTCTGTATGTTTTGTCTTTCTGTCGAGCCTGTCTGTTCAGTCTGTATGTTTTGTCTTTCTGTCTAACCTGTCTGTTCAGTCTGTATGTTTTGTCTTTCTGTCTAACCTGTCTGTTCAGTCTGTATGTTTTGTCTTTCTGTCTATCCTGTATGTCTGTCCTTTCTGTTCAGTCTGTCCAGTCTGTCTGTCCGTATGTTTTGTCTGTCTGTTCTGTCTGTCTGTCTGTTTTGTCTGTCTGTTCTGTCTGTCTGTTCTTTCTGTCTGTACTGTTTGTCTGTTCTGTCTGTTCAGTCTGTCTAGTCTGTCCTGTCTGTCTATCTGGCCTGTCTGTCTGTCTGTCCTGTATGTTCAGTCTGTCCGTTCTGTCTGCTCAGTCTGTCTGTTCAGTCTGTCTAGTCTGTCTGTCTGTTTGTCGAGTCTTTCTGTCTTGTCTGTCCTATCTGCTGGGTCTGTCCAGTCTGACTCGTATGTCCTGTCTCTCTGTCTGTCCTGTCTTCCTGCCTGTCATATCTGCTGGGTCTGTCCAGTCTGACTCGTATGTCCTGTCTCTCTGTCTGCCCTGTCTTCCTGTCTGTTCTGTCTTCCTGTCTGTTCTGTCTGTATGTATGTTCAGTCTGTCTATATGTATATTCAGTCTGTCTATATGTATATTCAGTCTGTCTATATATATATTCAGTCTGTCTATATGTATATTCAGTCTGTCTATTTGTCTGTTCTATCCTGTCTGTCTGTCTGTCCTGTCTATCTGTCTAACCTGTCTTTCCTGTCTGTTCAGTCTGTCCAGTTTGACATTTTGTCTGTCCTGTCTCTCTGTCTGTCCTGTCTGTTCAGTCTGTCCAGTTTGACATTTTATCTGTTCTGTCGTCTTCTCTGTCTTCTCTGTCTTGTCTTCTCTGTCTTGTCTTCTCTGTCTAGTCTTCTCTTTCCTGTCTGACTCCTCTGTCTCTTCTGTCTGTCCTGCCTGTTTGTCCTGTCCGTTTGTATGTTGTCTGTTTGGCTGTTCTGTTCAGTCTGTCCAGTTTGACATTTTGTTTGTTCTGTCGTCTTCTCTGTCTTGTCTTCTCTTTCCTGTCTGACTCTTCTGTCTGTCCTCTGTGCTGTCTGTTTGTATGTTGTTTGTTTGTCTGTTCTGTTCTGTCCTGTCTGTCTGTTCTGTCCGGCCTGTCTGTTCAGTATGACTCTCTGTATGTATGTTCAGTCCGTATGTACAGTCTGTCTGTTCAGTCTGTCTGTTCGGTCTGTCTGTTCAGACTGTCTGTTCAGTCTGTCTGTTAGGCTATCTGTCTGGTCTGTTCAGTCTGTCTGTTTAGCCTGTCTGTTCAGTCTGTCTGTCTGGTTCTAGTCGTTCTGTTTTATTCTGTCTGTATGTATGTTCTGTATACATTGTTTCTTTTGTTTTGTATGTTCTGTCTTGTCTGATGTGTCTTGTCTGTTATGTCTTGTCTGGTCTGTTCTGTCCGTCTGGTCTGTTCTGTTTGTCTGGTCTGTATGTCTTGTCTGGTCTGTATGTCTTGTCTGGTCCGTCTGTCTGCCTGGTCTGTCTGTCTTTCTGGTCTGCCTGGTCTGTCTGTATGGTCTGCCTTGACTGTCTTTCTGGTCTGTCTATTTGTCTGGTCCGTCTGTTTATCTGTCTGTCTGGGTTTTGTGTGTGCCCTGTACACGTCCACATAATTTAATACATAGTTAAAAAGGTTTTTAAAACTTTTTGAATTTTTTTATGTTATTTAATGATTCCTTTTATGTAACTCTATTTAAAATACAAATAAATATGTTACCTTTTTCTATGTTTTTAGTACTCAGTATAACACGGTTTTAGTTTCCTTATTGCACGGAACGCAATCTCTACTTTATATAATTTCTAAGTTTCGCTTAACACGGTTTTTATACAACAAGGACTATTCTATGACACTGTTTGCGTATCACGCGGTACCAAATATACAAAATTGTATGACCACCATGTTTCGTATAACACGGTTTCCTAATAACACGGTACAATTTAACCGTGTTATAAGAGGGTCACCGGTACGTTGAATTCATACAATACCTCATTAAATACCAACTCTTTGCGGTGAATTGTATTTACAATGACTTTATTACTTTATCGAATGAGTTTCCTCTTCCAGAAATAAAGACTGAAGAGTGAGATACCAAGGTTTTGTTACCATAGATTTTTCCTCAGCCTTTGTTAGATGCATGATCTATACACTTGATCCCCCATATTGTATTTTCAACTGAAAAAACTTTTCAAAACAGATTCAAAAACTGATGACTACCTTTGTGCCAAATTTCATTACCATAAAAAAGAAAAATAATAATAATGCTTGTCAACCCCCGGTGATTGCTACGCAATTCCAAAAATGATCGCGATAGGCATTTTGTGTGGTCCAGTGCGCCGTTAATTTAAAACCTATCTATCGAAAACAATCGAGAAGACTATTCCAAAGATGGAAAAAGTCGTGACGTCATTGTCTAATGGGACCAAATCAATACAGCAACAATTAAAAAGTTACAATTGAAAAATAATTTATTAAAAGAAAATCAAATGGTAAGATTTGGTGTAAAGTTTTCAGCGAATTTCAAATCCCATGAAATTTTCAATCCATCTTTAGCGATCCCAATTTAAAAAAAGAACTAAACAATACTAGTCAAAAATGTTTATTTGTTTTGCTTACCTTTGCTCTAATCGTTTGTGTGCAGGAAATGAATGTGTGATCTCTGTACACTCTTTAATGATCGCGAAGGCAAAATTGGTATTAGAAAAAAATATACAAGTTACAGTTTAAAAAGGATTTATTTAAAGAAAATCACATTTTTAGGTATCGATCTCATGTAAACTTTTCCGCATAATCCTTTGAATTTTTTTTTTCTATCTTTAACGATCCAGAAGACAGAAAAAAGAACTCCTGTTAAAACTGTTTATTTGTTTTGAACGTCCGCTGAAATCGTTACTCGGAAAAACAAAGGGGAAAAGTAAATTTCGAATCTGTCATCTCTTTATACTGCTGTCATTCTAAAGAAAACAATAATAATTAAATGCCAATAAATTAATTAAAAAATATTATGTATTAAATTTTAAAATTTAGGTTGATGCAAAATTTAGAAAAAAATTAGGACTACCTGTGTGCCAAATTTCATTATTGTAAGTGCCTTAGATTTGTCAGGACATTGCATATAGAGATACACATCAGAGAAACACTTCCTTTTATAATAGTAGAGATATATATACCATAGATCTGTTACACATTTTCAGATAACTGCCTTTCTAGTATATCCAGGGACTGTCGTGGCTTAGTGAATATGTCCAATGCGCTAGCAACCATCTTCAAATTGTAGGAGTCGCAGGTTCGTTTCCTGTCAGGCAGGACTTCTCCTTGGGTGTATTTCTCTCTTCTATGTCAGAAAAACTTTCGCTGTACATGTGTCTATTACTTGATAATGTATGTTTTGTGTCTGGCACTGCATGTCCAAAAATTGCTCTTGAGCCATGAAACATCCAAACCAACCACCTTTCTATATCCGGAAATAAATGCCAAAGCTGGGGAGTTCTTAGCTCAGTTCTATTTATTGTTATAATGATGTTAACCATGACAGCTCCACTTTCCATCGACATCAAGAAGTACAGTGTTCACACTGATACGTTTCGGTGGTCAGAAGATGTATCTGGTACCAAAATCTATCGAAAACTTTAAGTACATTACAAAAACAGCGTTTTGTTACAACGGAGTATCTAATGGATAGAAGAGTTGAACAAGTGTTACGCATCAAGAAGCCAGACGACCATCTTCTACCACAACGAACGACTGCAAGGTGCATAACATCGTTCCTTTGCACAGGTGAATTCCTATTGTTAATAAAGTGACAAACTAGTCATTCAAGAAGATAATTGTTAGGTTCGTAGATAACTGAATTAAGTCGCACAAAGCAATTTAAGCAAGAATCAATGGAAAGACCAAGAATTTTTTGGAATGATGCCAGCTTGGCACTCTGTTCGTGCAGAAATTATTTTTTGAGAGCATAAAAATTTGTGTACAATAGTGAAACAAGTGCATTGAACAGCGAGGGCGATTCATTTATTTTCTCAAAGACATAAATGATATTATTTTTATCTGTTTCTGTTGCAATAAAGTTTTTAGGCTGCGTTAAGGACAATAATTCACTAATAACCATCCGAAGGGTTTGGATTTTAAATCCTACAAAAGACCGTCATATACAAAGGGTGCTGTAGCCCGTTAAATCTGTCATGGCCTCAAATGTTATCACGCTGTGATGTGGACGTTTGGAGACAAGTGCCATCACAGGTGTGACCTCGTCATCTGATCGTGGTTCAAAATTACCTACTCTTATCCTTGGAGCTCTCCCTTGGAGTTTGGTCACAGACAGTCACCAATAGCTCTTTCTGTTGCACCAGGGCGAAGTTATTAAAATGCCTGTCTTCCTACCTTAAAGGTTGGAATTTAAAAGATTCTAGCAACTACATGGTGTCCTAAAAGTTCCCGGACTGACGATTCATGAATCTTTTTATAAAAAAACAACAAACTTTAAAACAATTATTTTTATGCCAATGGTGTAAAGCACTTTTAACCTAATGTAGGAAAAAAATGTGAACTTACATTTATAATAAATATTCAAAATTCCCACCTTTTTCTTTGCGGCAAAGTTGAAGTCGTTTGCGCATATTTTTAGAAACGCGTATCAAGATTCTGGGAGTGACTTCTCGTATCCTTTGAGTAATGGCAATTTTCAGATCACATATTGTTTGGTGATTATCTTCCTAAACTCGCAACAGAAAAAACTCAAGGATGCTCAAATAAGGGAACGAGGCGGCCAAAAATTTCTTGAAATGAGTCGATCGCCAAAAAATCTTGAAACCTGCCCATGGTTTCATAACTTGTATTTCAGATTGCAACGTCTTGTTGGAACCAAAAGAGTCTCATTCTTTCGCTTCTAATACAGAGGCTGTTCACACATTTTTTAGACAATGTACAGAGCATGCACAAAACTAAATTACATAAAATTTTTGTGTTTTAAATGTTCTATTTGATAGCCCTTATTCTGAACTATCTTTCTACACAGTAATTTCTAGGATAATAATGCCTCTTGAAGTGTCAGAAGAGGTATTCTATCCCATTCCTCCAGAACAGCTTTCCAGAGTCCTGTAAGGGTTGTGGGACGACGTTTGGATAATGCAGATTTTAAAAGTCCTAAAGCGCAAAAATCCATAGGTGATAGATACACCGGGAGATTTAGTAGGGATATCAGTGAAGGGTATGGCCTTGATACCGGTTTTTTGTTCCATTTCTTTTAGGAAATTTACAGTAAATTTTGATGTGTGACTGCTAGCTTTGTCATGATAGAGTTCCACAGATTGATGGCACTGTGGGTAAAGCGATGGTATTTCATTCAGAAAAATTGGCGATAAAATATGTTCCTGATAGTATTTGGACTTAATCTTGACATTTTTTTCCACTCTCTTTATTTTTAAATTGCCATTGTATGAAAAACCAGCAACAATCATGAATGTTTAGAAAAACTTTCTTTCGATTCTGTGAACTATGTACTTAAATTTTTTATCCCCTTTTATGATAATAAATGGCTTGTTTTTTACTCCAATCATTTAAATACATTCATGATTCATCTCTTGTGACAATTTGTTTCCATTTTTCTTTGGATAAGTGTTTCTCATATAGAATTCGGCAGCTTGTCCTGCGTTCAGCGATATGGTTTGGAGAAAGACGATGCATAGTGCGTTTTTTCACTTTCTTAAGATTTAAATCAACGTTTATCATTTTGTTTGCAGTGGACACCGAACATGTTAATGTTTTTGCAACTGTCCTTTGACTAGGGAGATTTTCTTTTATTATTAAACAACGTAACTTTGCAACAGTCGAAGATGTCCGTTTCTTCCTTGGATATTTGTTTGGAATTTTTATCCCACTTAAGGCTCCAATTTGACGTTTTTTTCCTTTCTTGTTGACGATATTACCTATCGACTCTTTAGATATCACAAAACTATGATTCTCACTTCGTTTCTGGGTAACGGAATATGAACATTTCTCTTCGGAAAGAGCATAAATATAGCCTTCGAACCACTGCTTCGTTAAAAACGCCATTTTGAATAAAAACAAACCTCTCAAGCCGCAGACGATAATTTTGACTTTTAAAAACATAGTACAACTTCAATTATTTCTTTTGCAGCAAACGATTTTTTTATTACCGCTAACTAAAATCGTCTAAAAAATGTGCGAACAGCCTCTGTAATGCAACAATTTGCTAAACACGTTGATAGCGTATTTTGACTCGGTATTGAATCATTTGGATATTTATGTCACCAAAATTCTTTACAACTTTCACATGATTTATATTAAAAATAAGCCTCAGACAGCGTAATTCTCTGAATGCGTGTTAAATTCATCTTGCAATGAAGAAGACTTGGAATTTTATTATCGCACTACTTGAATGCGAAAAAAAATCAAACGAAATAAAATTCGAGAGTCGATAAAACTATGAACAGACGATAAAATTAAAAATTTAAAACAAACATGGGTGATAAATTTTTTTGAAGTTGGAGTACGGGAACTCTTAGGGCACCCTGTACTTTCGTTATTGTGCATGAAAAATCAGACGGCCACCCGTTAACTGACGAAAACGGTGACTTTAAGTGTACATAACATGGTTCTGTTACCCAGGAGAGTAACTGTTGCTGATGGAACTGGTTAGCTATTGCTGATGAACTGAAAGAAGTGGTACATACGTGGTTTCCTGCTCATTCAAACACCCGTTTTAGAGGTTATATAAGACTTGTGTAACGAAGGAAGATATTAGTTGTGGAAAAACAAGGGGTCTGTGATTAAAAAGGGCCGTGTTCCCGCTTGGTTGGAAGAGCAACCGTTGACTTCCCGAAGGGTTGCAAGTTCAAAACTCTATTCAACCAAAGACCCTCGTGTATGTGGGAGCTGGTTCAGATTAAATCTTTAGTGGCCTCATATCTCCCCACGTTGGCGTCGAAGTTCGAAGAGTGGGTGGTAACTCAGGTGTTATACGGGTCATTTGACAGTGATTCTAAACTAATATTTATTGTCCTTGATATTTCCCTTCGAGATTGATTACAGATCGTCGAAAAAAAACCGCTGTGACGCATTCTCAGACTTTAACTCAACTACCTACCAATGATCAAAAATGATTTTAGTGTGAAGTTGGCTATTTTTTTTTAACCTTTAGACTACGGCCGGTACAGTAGTTGTACCATGATCGCGCCAAGAAAGAATTTAGAATTTAGAAAGAATTTAGAATTTAGAAAGAATTTAGAATTTAGAAAGAATTTAGCCAGTACATCAGTTGTACCTCGAAAGTTATAAGAATCGCGCTTGATAACGGACAGGACGCCAGCGGATTTACATAAAATCCGACTCCTTGTTTAGGGGTGTTTTTCGTGGTATGACCTGGGACCTTTGCATGCTGTTCATGGTCAATTGAACGCCGACGCCTACATGAACATTTTGGACAATCAGGTTCTTCCTGCGCTCTGCAATTTTATGGAATGGGCGAATGTTACTTCCAAGACGACAACGCACCATGTTATGTTGCAGCCTCTGTCAAGCAGTGGTATCGAGATATGGATGTAAAACGTCTTTCCTGGCCTGCTCAGAGTCCCGAACTAATCCCGATAGAACATTTGTGGGACGAGTTAAAGCGACGCTTACGGACCAGGGAACCTCGTCCGAAATCTACAGCTGAGCTGGCGACATTCTTGCAGCAGGAATGGACACAGATACCCAAAGCTATGTATCAAAACCTTGTTCAAAGTATGCCCAGAAGTGTTGCTAGTGTAATTGCAGCACGTGGGGGACCATCCCCCTATTAAAGTGCGTATTATTTCCCTTATACCATCACATCTTGTAGTCCAATATTGTACAGTAGTGTATCTATAGCCGTAGTCAAATGGTTAAATATAGCTTACGTGATGCATTGCCAGTAGTTATTGACTTGAATTTTACTCACATTAAAATAAAGCGAGATTACATGAGCGTGCTTTGTACTGCTGATTCGAAAACTTTTTTTGGGGGATAAGAAACGTGGAAGAAAAGTGCGTTGAAAAGCAAAGGGACAATGTTGAAACTGATGAGCTGTTGAAATAAAGTTTATAGTGTCTAGCTATTGACTCAATTTAGTGTATAGCAATGGATTGAAGAAAAGATAAATAATATTTTCCTTGAAACAAGAAGTACTGTCTTGACATTATCAGAAGTAATAAAATAGAAGATCAGATCTTCCCTCTATACTCATATTTCCAATGACTCCATTTCTCATAATTTCCAATTATTTTGATAGGAATGGATATAGTATATCTTCTGCGGTTAATATTCTTCTTCACATATTCCCAAACCAATGAAACTGAACACTAGAACGCATAAAGAGCGTGTGCTCATTTAATGGGGAAAACAAGAGACCCCTTCTCATTTTGTTATTTTCTACTCCCTTTAAGCGAAGATTGTCTGACAGAAGCAATCATGTATACTCTCATATGCAAAAGCTCTTGGAAAGTATTCATAGGTTGATATCATATATCCCACAACTACAACAATGACTCGTTTGTATTTCATGAATAGATTTCAAAATGCATACGTTGACGCATATCTGGATATATTGCAAGATATGTAATGTAATACAACTCTGTAATTATGTACTCCGTGATATACCTCCTATAATTTTGTTAACATCTATGCAGCCTAATTTCATGCTTGAAATTGTGCAAATATTCCTTGAACTTTTGAATTGTAAGAAGAAATATGACTTCATAAAGATATTAATTATATAAAGTCAATTTACAAAGATTTATCAGCAAAAAATGGTGATTAAAAGATACTCGCAGTGAGGCACTGGTACAGCAGCTTAGTAGGAAAGTATTATAAGTGGTAAATATGCTTCAGTTTATTGTACTAAAACTTTAAAAATCGTTTCTTTGCAAAAAAACACTTTTTTCGCGCGTGGTTGGTGAAACAAGGTCCAGCCAAAGACCGTCATGTACATGGAGCTGGTGCACCTTAAATCTGTCGTGGCCTCAAACCTTTTCACGTTGATGTGGTGGGGAAGTTTTGGAGAGTGGAGTGTCAGCTCAGGGCTTGACCTCGTCGTCTAACAGTGGATAAAAAGTACGAAATATTTTCACAGAATCTTTCCCTTTCGGACTGATTCCGAAAAATCGCCAATTGCTCCCATGTGCAGTTCAAGTTCGATTGTATTAACTGCCTTCCAACGCAGGTGGTTGGCATGATATCTAAAAAACTAGTATTATGTTGCTTGAAATTTTTACAGATTGTAGAGAAATCATCTCTGTACAGCTTGACAGCGCAGAAAAGACATGTTGCGTTCCTTACATTTTTGTAGCAAAAGAACTCGGTGGCCTCTTCCAAACTTCCACGCTGATCCAACAGTAAGAGAACATACGTAAAACGAATACAGTTTTTGAGTCGAAAACTAAGAGTTAAAGCTAGTGCGGTGGTCATATGGTTAATTGACCTTTATGATGCGGCAGAATGACTTTTGTTACCCCTAAAATATCAATCTTTTAAGAGACCGCTAACATCGATCACCCTTTACGAGCTGTCAACGACTGACCTTTTTCGGACGGCGCGTCACAGGGCCTACTTCTAATGTTTATCATTAGAGGCGTTCCCTAGCTTCGGCTAATCCGCTGAGGGTTTTAAATAACTCGGTACGGAGGACGAGCGGATAGATATGCAACGGTTTCCTCTGACGTCACAGAATCGATAACCAATGAAAAGAGAACCATGATAGCACTTTACGCAAGTCCAACTTGATTGGCTAGTTTCACGGGCTTGGCTTCACTTGGATATCTCGCCAACTTATCCTAAGTGTACTTATACTTTTAAAGAGCTCCTCTTTCCGAAAGCAGCGACGGTCTAATGGCTAAAGTCACCTACCTTCAGACTGGTCTGTAGCGAAGTATGACTTCCCGAGTTCGAACCCATCTGGCGGAAAAGTTTTTAGATCCTCCAAATTATTTTTTAAAAATTCCAATTTTATTCCTTTTGATTCTAAATTACTTTTCCTAATTTTTAATACCCTTTTTATATTTTTCCAAGCTTCCGTTGATTTTACATAAATAATCTAAGAACCACTCCTGAACTCACTACCAGCTGATATTTTCCCGCTCCTCTGCCGTCCCCTTTGCTTTAGGATGATGGTGTCGTATCCATCCCTGGCTTAGGACCATTCTGATGTAACAAAAAGCATACATAAAACACTAACTTATATAATTATCTATATAAATAAGAATGGAGTGTTTGTTTGTACATTCAATATTTTCGACGCATTTCAAGTTTTCTATCCGTTTTGGACCCTTCTGATGCCGAATCCGACTTTTTCTCGTTTGGTGTCTGTCTGTCTGTCTGTCTGTCTGTCTGTCTGTATGTTGTGCCCTATACACGTCCACGCGGTTTAAGATATTTTCATGGAAATTTGCATACAGAGAGTACTTATCTTGATTTAGTGAGTGGAATTGGTTGCGAAAGTCTGTCTGTCCGTCTTTCTGTTCTATTCTCGATTTTGTGTTTGTGTGTTTGTGTAGGCATCACATGAATTGTATTCCAGATATTTGATTGCATTGTATTTTATTTTATACATTATCTAATAATTTAGTGAATGCAATATTAAACATTTCTTTATTGTTATATTTAGACGAGTTTCATGCTAAAACCCCTGAGTAAGTATACTTAAATCAACCATAATTTGGTAGTTTTGGAAAAATTGGAATGTCTATTGAATATTACGATTAATTCGATTGCTTTACCAGTACTGCTGAAAAAGTAATTATTCTTCAAAAAATTATTATTTTTATATAATTTCATTTCTGATACGTCATTTATTTCGAGTCTTATTTTTATTCTTTGCGCAATGAAAACGATTCCCGGAAATTTGGGACAGACGATATTTTTCAATGAAACGAGAATGAACACGATCGCGCGAGCAGTGATATTTTTCTGGTTCTTTCGCTCTGAATTAATTTCACATTTCTAAATTTTGTACACTTTTAGTTGTAAGTTGTGGCAACTGTGCGAGATCAAGAGATAAAATTGAATCACAAATTAATATCTTTGGAACAATTTTTTACGACATCTTTTATTTTGTTTTACTTTGCTGTTTCCTGTTTTAAATATTTATTATTTTAATAAATGTGTTTTCCTTCTCATCACACCCAACAGCACCACAAAGTATTAGACTTGAAAATGTTAGGTAAGTCAGTATAAATTTTCAATAAATTGTAAGTGTAGTTATGCCGTTATTTAAAGAATAATGCCGTTATTTAAAGAATAATGCCGTTATTTAAAGAATAATACCGTTATTTAAAGAATAATGTCGTTATTGAAATAATAATAATGTTTAAAAATCCAAACTAGAACTTTTTCCAACATTAAAAAATTCGTTGTAGTAATGACAGGAGAAGATTGCAAAATTTCACAATGTCGCATACCGGAGGCAAGAGTGCCACAGGTAAAAAAATATTGTTTTGTTGACTATGAGTGCGAGAGCACTCGCTGTAAATCGTAATTTTAATTAATTGAGTTGCACATGAAAACAACTTAAGAAAGGGAATTCCAAATCTTCCTATAAATCGTCTTTTATAGTAGTAACCTTAGTATCACCTTTCGTCATTTTGTAGCTTTGTCATACAGCAATTGTGCGATGTATGTGAAATGTATTACATGAATGGATATGCATGTGTAGGATTTGTGTCCAAAGTAAGTTGTAGAAAATATAAAGATGGCGAAAGATGTTAAAATAAATTTTTATTGTACAAAAAACGTAAGTCATTATATATTTTGATTATCTCTTCAATCTAGAGTAAACGAATTAAAACCGAGTAAGGTCGGGTATTTTGCTAGTTAACTTATATAATAAAAGGATACAATTTTCGATGATGATGTTAGATCAATGAAAATCATGTTACACACCTTATTTCCTTTTTTCTATAGCCCCTCTTGATTATCCAGCAGATCTGAATTTAAAGTTACCGAGTCAACTAAAATATATAACTAAACAGCAGCAAAGAAATTTATCCTCACATAAATTTCGAAGTACGCCAAAGGAAGAGATAAATTGCCAACAGAAAAATTCTTATGACATACGTATCTAGGTCATGTGATCCGATTAGCCAACAACTGCTCCCATTCTCTTCTCATTGGCTATCGATTCTGTGACGTCAGTGGAAACAGTTGCATATCTATCCACTCGTGTACGGAGGGGTCTGCTTCCATTCGAAGAAGAAGAAGGACCTTCTAGAGGGTCCCATCTATTGTTCGTTGGCCCCCTACCCTGCTGACCTTGAGGTGTGGCCGCTTTGGACTATTTACGAGCTGTCAACGACTGACCTTTTTCGGACGGTGCGTCACAGGGCCTACTTATAATGTTTTTCAATAGAGGCGTTCCCTAGCTTCGGCTAATCCGAAGTGGGGCTTAAATAACTCGGTACGGAGGGGTCTGCTTCCATTAGAAGAAGAATGACCTTCTAGAGGATCCCGTCTTTTGTTCGTTGGCCCCCTACCCTGCCGACCGTGAGGTGTGCTGCTTTGGGGAAGCAGAAAGTAGTCAGGTGACATCTCTTCTCAGGCCAAACGCTACTATGAAATGAAAGCTTCAGTCGTAAATGCCACCTATGGCTCTATCACTCAAGTTAGGTAATTAATTTCGGGGACACGGATAATATCAGGGGAAAAGCCGCTCTGTGAGACGATTGAAAAAACCTAAGCGCAGCAGCGTAAAGGTTAACGCATAGATCTGTGCAAAAGTGT
This sequence comes from Metellina segmentata, assembly GCA_947359465.1. Classification (NCBI taxonomy): domain Eukaryota; kingdom Metazoa; phylum Arthropoda; class Arachnida; order Araneae; family Tetragnathidae; genus Metellina; species Metellina segmentata. Next base: position 79,730,826 of record OX375880.1, on the reverse strand, counting down.
TAATGGATGTCCACTTAAAAATATGCACTCAAAGAATGGTACATTCAAGTCATATACCAAAGTAACCAATTGAATTAAAGTGAGCAGAGAGCAAACTCCTTTCTCTACTAACTCATTTAGAGGTAAGTAGTTCGACTAACAAAGCATTGGCTGTGCAAAAGTGTTAATGGATGTCCACTTAAAAATATGCACTCAAAGAATGGTACATTCAAGTCATATACCAAAGTAACCAATTGAATTAAAGTGAGCAGAGAGCAAACTCCTTTCTCTACTAACTCATTTAGAGGTAAGTAGGTCGACTAACAGAGCATTGGGAGAAATACAACGGTCTATTAGTGAAGGTCAGGCATCCATCCCGAAGTAAAAGTCTCGAGAATAACACGTTGATATTATGAACACGGTTAGAAGACGAGGTCAGCATCTGATCTGGCATCCCACTCTCCAAATTTCCACAGCACGGCTACGTGACCATGACAAATTTAGATGTACCAGCCTCCAGGTACACGACGGTCTTTGCGTGGATTGAACTTTGAACTCGAAACCCTCCGCTTGCTAATCTGATTTTCTTTCATTCAATCTACCCAACTCCAAAATGGTTCCTCAGCGGTGGTTCAAAAAAGTTCTCTCTGCTACATATATTGGACATGCACGAGCATGTCACTTAAAATGACAAAGAGCTTTCAGCCCTTCTTCCATATCATAAATAATGTAATGGTCTGTGTGTATCTAGCTGTTGTGATAGATATAAATATTCAGTATTGAATTTTTATATGTTTGCAGCTGCCGACCTTACAATGAGTCCCATACGGGTTAGTAACAACCACCCCAAATCAAAGCCGGCACTACCCTTTGATAACATGGAATTTGTATATTTATTCTATAACAGATTGAGTGTGTTGAAATAACGCCATTTCTGCTTACCAAGTGATTAGGTAACGATATCCGAAGCACTTAAATGTATTTCAATTTAAAATCAGCTCTCCTGCCACAAAATTCCACAGCCTTCTCGAAGTAAGGTGTTTACGATCTTTAACAAATGAATGACATAAATTAGCCAAAGTACTATTAGCGAATGATAAGGAAACTTGAATCCCCAAGGCAAATTGAGAAAGGGAAGTTCAAAGGAGGTTCAGTTCGAATGCTATTCAGTCACATGTGCTTGTAGCAAATAATTATACTAGATAGGCATTACGTCGAACTAAAGATAATCATTTTGTGATAAACATGGGGGTTTAGTGTTGAGTTCTGCAAATTATCGCTTCCTTGAACGAAATATACGATTAGGAATCTTTGTAGTTAGCTTGTTTGCTAATCAAATAGAGGACTCTTGTTGAATCTCAATTTAATATTTATAGTGATCCTGCATCTGCTACTAGAACTCTAATGAACGCCGTTGTCTTGTTTTTAATATTTATTATGCATGTGCAAACTAAGATATTTGGTATCGTTATTTTAATTATGCACGCACAAACTTATGTTAGTGAATGTTTTTTTAACTACGCACGTGCAAACAGTTAACATTATATGGGATCTTATCGACATTAATTTAGAAATCAAAAAAGATTTAGAGAGTGTGTTAAAAGGGAGTTTTCTTTGCTTTCCGTGTAGTTTTGTTTTATCCTTTGTTCGTTAATATTTTTTTACTAGTTTTTTGCTCCAAGTATAAAACTAAGAATGAAGATGATTATATCCAGCCAAAGGAAGACACAAATAGATTTACGTGAAATATATCTAGCTATCTACGTTGAAGTTGCATATCCCAATTACTGAATCAAAAGGTAAAATCCTCATCTGGGAGATCAGGAAAACTGGATTGATGCAAGTACACGTCCCGTTTTTGGTTCTAGATGGCATAGCATCACAAAAACAAAGTGTTATTTACTTCACATATGTAAATTTCTGGTGTTGTTTGAGGAAGGAATTTTCGGAAGTACTTTGGAAAAAATTGTGTTATTTAGCTCTGTTCCTTACACAATGTCAAGCATTGGAAATGGCAGAAAGTAAGGAGCATTTTCGACAAGTGTTGATGTTGATTTTTATCTCTGAAAAGGCAAGAATGCATCATAGACGCAAAAGAAGATATGCATTGTGCAGGGTGAGGATGCCATTGACGATTCCATTGGCCGTTAGTGGTACATAAAAATCCATCAGCTGTATTTGTTTTGTAGCCAGTAACCTCACTTCTATTACCGCGGGATTATGTAGCTGTCGAAAAGATGGTGAAAGGTAATCGGACAGAAATTCACGTACTACACTACCCTACAATAATGTACCGGACGCCAGCGGATTTGCATAAAATACGGCTACTTGTTTGGGGTTTTTTTTCGTGAGTGGCTGAACCCGCTCTAACCAGAAATCGCTAAGGCGTTGGCTGGGGACGCCGAAAGGCAGCTGGGTGCTCGGGCTTTTTTGTCTAGATGTGATCCGGAATTGAAACCGGCAGACGCTCGCTGTTGGACAGTAAGGTCACTTGACCAAGCGGAATGCCGGGGGTGCTTTAACATGTACTCTCGGTTTCCACAGCATAAGACGGAATAGCCGATGGTGGGCGTTTTTGGTGTTGGGCCGAGTGCTGGTCATTTTATTCGGAGGTGCTTGGTTGTGGGCTGGCGGTAAGAACCTGGCTATTCGGATTACTTTCCGACGGCTGTTCAGTTCGGGCCGGTAAGGAAAAGGCTTTAGGCTAGCTTGGGAGTAGTGACCCGAGCGGGTAGCGGCAGACCGTTTTACTTCCGGTCAAGTAGTGGCAGGAACCTCCACGAGGTGCCACTTGGTAACTAGGATGACTGGAGGTTTTCCTCTCCGGACCTACCCTAGGCTAATACCTGCTCGCTTACGAATTTAGGCTATCTGGTAGGCAGCAGAGGTCTACAAATCAACATGGATGATGGACCCGGTACTACCGCCGACGGGACGGACATATAGGGTGAGAGAACAGTCTTCTGTCCTGCTGGGCTACTGTGGGGGCGTCCTCCTAGTAGATACCTGGAGGTTTGAGCTTCCTAGCTGAGTGTGACGTACTCGCCACTCAGTGATGAGAACAATCCAGCTCGACTCACGACTGGAGTCAACAAGGCGATGAACTCTAATGTTTCTGGTAGCTTCTCTCGTGAGGTGAGCATGATGAATCCAGCGGGTGAGCACGACAGCCCCGTGTTGAATAATAACTGTGAGTAGTGACGGACACCCTATGACGCTGGGGCGGGGGCTGTCGGGGGACTCCAACCACGTCTTGGATAACCTGGCGCACCTAACGCGCCTCCCACATGCCCGGTTCTTCTTTCGTTTTCTCATTCGATGCTTTCCCTGCCAATCCGTTGTGGGTTTTAAGTAAATCGGTACTGAGGGGTCTGCTTCCACTCAGAGAGAGGGGGGGGGAGGGGTGTTTTTCGTGGTATGGCCTGGGACTTTTGCATGTTGTTCATGGTCAATTTAACGCTGACGCATACATGAACATTTTGGACAACAATGGTTTTTCTTACGATCTGGCAATTTTATGGAATGGACGAATGTTTCTTCAAGGACGACAAGGTGTCATGTTGCAGCCTCTGTCAAGCATTGGTATCACGATATGGATGTAAAACGTCTACCCAGGCCTGCTCTGAGCCACGACTTAAATATCGTAGAGCATTTGTGAGATGAGTTAGAGCGACGCCAGGACCTGGCAACCACGTGCAAAATCAACAGCTGAGTTGGCGAAATTCTTGCAGCAAGAATGGGCACAAATATCTATAGCTGTGGATCAAACCCTTAAATGTAATTGCATCACATGAGGACCATCGCCATATTAAAGCATGTGTTTATTTCCCCCCTTAACAACACATCTTGCTGTCCGGTCCATTATTGTAGGGTAATGTTTTTTGAATAAATGTGTATTTAAGTAAATAAAATAAATTTTCTAAAATTTTTTTGACAAAAGATACGGGACGAATTTTTCAATCATCTTTCCCTAAAGAGGTTCAATTTCAATCTATACAGTCTCTTAAGTGAACGTAAGGCAATTTCTGAGCATCTCATCTTATTCTATATGGACTGGCATCATAAGTATTCGCGTTTCTTGTTTGAAGCAAAGTGTATCAAAATGGACGAATTGTAAAGTGTCTATTTTGCATCTTCAAATGCTAACCTTGCAGCAGCTAACCATTCAAATGCTGCGTTCTTGTATAGTAATTTGTAGAGGTGGTACTAACATTTCCCTCACATCATAAGTAAGCATCATAAGTATTCGCATTCCTTGGTTGAAACAAAGTGTATCAAAATGGACGAATTGCAAAGTGTCTATTTTGCATCTTCAAATGCTAACCTTGCAGCAGCTAACCATTCAAATGCTGCGTTCTTGTATAGTAATTTGTAGAGGTGGTACTAACTTTTAATCACACGTTCTGCAGAACCTTTAAATAATATGTTTATATATAATAACTCCAGATTGGAACAAAGTTTTGATACATTCTTAGGTTCAGGTGCATTCTTAATTTCTTTCAATGTTTCGTGTGTAGGTTTATTTCCTCAGTATCAGTGACAAGACCTAGAAAAGTGAGCTTTTCACTGAAACATTCACAATTTTCCACAAAATCTCAGACTATGTAAAAATTTAAGCATTTACGTAAGCCTTGTATGTGTTCGTCTCTAGTTTATCCAGTGGAAATGCAGTCCAATGATACAGCTACTCCTGGAATGCCATATATCACCATCTCGGTTAGCATAGACAAGTGAACTAATAACAACTAGGGGGCTCGCCCCCTGCTCGCAAACGCTCGCCAACCCCCGCCAAATGTACCACCTCAACGGAGGATTTCTTCACAATCCTCATTGGTTCGCTGCGCGAACCTATGCTCGCTTCGCTCGCATCAATGAAGACATGTGTCCTAGCAGAAGGAATTGTTTACAAAATATGATATTCCAAAAAAACATTTTTCAAACCTAAATTTTTTTTTGCTATTTTTCAGAAAAGATATATACAGTACCGATAAAATCTGAATTCAAGTGAAAACTTTGAGAAAATTTTGACTCGAAATGTGAGGGCGGATTTGGAAATTGGGTGGAGTGGTCGTTCACGGTAAGAAGGCGATTTGTCGCCAAATATGGTAACCTACGCCTTTTGAGGATTTTCTTCACATCTGCCGTTTTTGTTATGGCAACCCTATCTGCTGTTACGGAATTCGGCCGCCATCTTGATTTGGCGACAAACGTCTTACCGTGAACGACCACTCCACCGGAAATTGAATACCCAGCATGTTGTTTGAGTGTATATTTACCCCTGCACTCGAGCCACCCACGCATTTTCATTGAGTTTGCTATAGAAAGTTGTAGTGCAAGCGTCTTGTTGAACTATAATTGTTGGCCCTGAAAAGAACCTTTTTTAAATGGCCCTGAAAAGATCCTCCGCTTTCTTTGATTTCTATTATTAACTGCAACAGCTCGATGAAAATTTTTTTTTTTTTCAATAAAATTTTATCCGATAACAATATAAATTCAATTCAAGCGCGAGGCTTCGTGAAAAACAAATAATCGTACAATGTTGCCAAAACGCGATAGCTAATAACGTCTTTTTTGCGTGCCACGTAAGAGAATTATATATATAGATACATATGAAGTTAACAAGTAACATGCAATATGAAAGAACATCTTGAGAAATCAACTACTTATTTGTTTGCCCTGAAAATCCCTCATATAATTTAGCTTTTGAAAATAATGCACAACTGTTCACTTAACCCTCTGAGGAATTCACAAGCATATATACTTTCTGTACTGTCTTCTCTGCTTAATTTTAGCTACAAAACAGTTTTGTTCTTCAAGACAGAAATATATTTGGGATGATTTCAACCCATATATGTGGTTATTTTGGTGCTGTGGGGTTAAACACAATAGAACCGTACTAATGTTGCTCATTAATAATAAAAGCCACCTATTGAACACTTTCAAAGGAACAAAAGATTATTTTCTTTTTTTTTAAAGTCTATTTTGCTGTAGTTTATCAATATAACTACTTTCTAGTGCCCTATCTAAGATTCTGCACACAATTAATAAAAGAAATAATGGAGAACTTGATAATTTTATTTTATTTTTGTAGCTGCAACTTGTTGTTTACCGAAGAATTAAAAATACTTTATTCCAGAAGAATTAAAATTATTACACACCATCCTTGAAAGAATTAAACGGGGAAGATACTGGACTATTTGTCTATAAATACAACGCAATGTGATGTTTTGGATGCTTACAAAGAGTCAATATGTACACAATGAAAACATTTCAAAGAATTATTGATCCGTTGGCTATTGTATTACCTAATAAATACTCGCTGACACAGCGCTCTTATAAATTTTGCTTTCCTTTGTTCATTCTTTAAACTTTCTCTTATTTAATACAAAGGAAAGGAAACAAAAAAATCGGTAAGTTATCCTCTAAGGAAACAAACCGTAGTTGAAGCCATAATAATCGGCTTGATGTTGGATTATGGAATGACTGAAGTAGACATAGGAAATTGGAATGATTGTTTATTGTGAATCATCAATTAATTTTCAGTTTGATAAAAAGTGCAGTTTGATATTAACTAAACGTAATTAATTCTAGATTGAATAAAAGACGAACACTTACAAAAACTTCCACAATTTCTCCCAAAAACCTTTTTTTATAGCATCACATAGCACCAACGATTCTCACTGACGACCGCACAAATAGAACACAACACAAGAAATGACACAGCACACATGCGGCATGCCAGACCCGCCTCAACAACCCCCCTCCCCCAGTTGGACTATGAAGAAACTGTCACCAAAGATTGCATCAGATAGGGTGACGACGCAACAAATGTTGTCTCTACCGCCTTAGAATTCAGGCAGGCTTAAGCAGTCCGCCCACATTGCATTGTCCTAACAGGCAATCATTGCATGTGCTTTAGATACCTCAGAACCTGTAACACTTCAGAAACATATATAACTATCTATATCATTGTGTACAGTTATTATAAAAACTAATTACAATAAGTACTAATTTCAGTGGCATTTGTTATGCATGAATTTTCGATTTCACCTCTCTTGAATCTCATTGAACTATTGCCAACTTGTATTTTACCACGTACAATTCGGATTAAATTGTTATTACCACTACATATATAATATATATATATATATATATATATATATATATATATATATATATATATATATATATATATATATATATATATATATATATATATATATAATATAATATAATAATATATATATATATATATATATAATATAATATAATAATATATATATATATATAATATATATAATATATATATATATATACATAAAAATTTGAGCACCAAGAAATAAATGTGGGATCGTAACGAAACTTGGCATGAAGATACATGTCGGCCAGATATGGAAATGATTAGAAATACAGCGTGATTGCGCATTGCGTAATGCCACTAGAGGGCGTTGAACTTGGTTCTCCTTGGATTATTAAACAGGTAAACAGAGCTTGTTTGAGTGTACTTAATCTTTTGCAAAGGAAACGCTGAGGTAGACATGCCGTTACGCCGCCATCGAAGACAATATGAGCAGCTGTCAGAGTTCGAGAGGGGAAGAATCATCGGGATGATTGAAGCTTGTTGGTCAGCTCGACGAGTTGCTCGTAAAGTAGGCCGTTCTGATTTTACTGTGAGGTGTTGGAACCAGCGGACAGAAGAGACGTCATTTACACGGCGACCAAGCTCAGGACGCCGTCGACAGACCAGTCGTCGAGAAGACCGTCACATTATACGAAACGCACGCGTAGAGCCAACTGGCTCATTGGCCACAATCCAGACACAGGCAGCACCTTCACTACGGGCCCCTGTGTCTTCCCGAACCATCGCAAGGCGCCTGGCTGAAGGACATCTAGTATCGCGGCACCCATTACGTGTGCTGCTAATGACACCAACCCACCGACGTCTCCGTTTGGAGTGGTGTTGCGCACGACGGGAATAGACTGCAACGCAATGGAACCAGGTCGTCTTCAGCGACGAATCTATATTCAATTTGAGCAGTGCGGACAATCGTGTTCGAGTGTGAAGGCCTCGCGGTAAACGCCTCAATCCTGACTTTGCTTTACAGCGACATACCGCTCCCACAGCTGGTGTGATAGTATGGGGTGCCATTGCTTACAATACACGGTCACCCCTAATATTGATCCATGGCACAATGACGGCCCAGCTTTACGTCCATGAGATCCTTCAGCCACATGTGATGCCACTCATGGAAGGGCTCCCAGAAGCCATTTTTCAACAAGACAATGCTCGGCCACACACAGCAAGGATGTCACAAGACTGCCTGCGCTACATTACCACCCTTCCCTGGCCTGCTCGATCCCCAGATGTGTCACCAATCGGGTATATCTGGGATCATTTGGGATGGCAAGTTGGACACCCTACGAGTTTGGTCGAACTAGAGGCGCGTTTACAGCAACTGTGAAACGAGATATCTCAGGACATCACACGGAACTTGTATGACTCAATACTTTCTCGTATGGCATCGTGCATTTGCGCTAGAGGGGGTCCAACAGAGTACTAAAACTTCCGTTCAATTGAATTTTTTTCAGCAATAAATGGTCCTTTTTCTTTGATTTTCTAGTCACTTACATACATCAAAGTAGTACTTAGATGTGTAAAATTTCGTTTCATTTTGACGACTTTTTCTTGGTGCGCAAATTATCTATGTAAATATATAATTTGTATTTTGTAACAATATATATATGTAAATATATATATATACATAGATATATAATTTCAAGAACACAGGAATTTCCAAACAATTTCATAACGCAGCGATTTTAAATTTACAGTCATTAAATCTATACTTTGGGACTCCAATATCTCTAAAAGAATATACTACAACACGATTGCTGGTCAATTGGTACGTTTCAAAAAAAATTTGTAATTCCGAGTCAAACTTTTTATTACAATGTAAATATCTAAAAAACACACTTCTCAATAACAAATACCCTTATTCATTCTTTAATAATATTTTTGAAAGATTTATTAATATCAACAGATACACAACCCTTGAATAATTATTTTTTGTAATTTCCTCAAAGCCATGTGAGTTGCTTTTCAATTTTATTTTACTATTTATGAATATCTTTTTGAATAGGGATTGGGGATTTTAATATTATTTTTATTTTTATTTTTCTGATTTCTATGGACTCGTTGCAACGGAAGTATGGTATTTGCTTATTGTTAGATTGTGTAATTGGTGACATTTGGTGGTAATTTTTAGGCTTGTTGTTGTTGATCTCCTGGCTGCGGCTTCGGGTTTGATTTTGTTTTGTTGCTGCTCTGTTTTGGTATTTTGTTTTGTTTTTCTTGCTTTTTGGGGTTGTTTGGGGGAGTGTATGAGTAATTTTTTCAGCCTAATGCAGCTCATATGTAGAAAACACCATTTTATGTTGTTTGGGTCAAGCTCTTCCCTGATGACGCCCTGATCCACCAACATTTCTTCATTTTTTTATCATTTTTTAAGACTTTTATTTGAATTTTTTTGGAAATTCTTGTGTTCTTGAAATTATATTGCTCACCATGCTATATCTGCAGCTTCAGCGCGCTTGCATGGGTAATTTACATATTTATATGTATAATTTACATATATACATATACATACATACACACATACACACACATACACATACATATATATATATATATATATATATATATATATATATATATATATATATATATATATATATATAAAAATTACCGCCGCAGGATTAAAAACTGTTTTTTTTGCTGGATTCTTAGACGGTCTCAAGACAAAGTATGCATCAAAAAAATATAAAATTAACATGGTTTGTTAAAAAATTGTACAGAGAGAACGATGAACGACGAAGAATATTTTTTTTTTTCGTTGCAGCTATTTGCTTAGGGTTTATTAAGTGTCAAAGTTGAAAAAATTAAATTTCTACCGCGAATGAGCAAATGACGTACAAATTTTCAGTCTTCAGTCGTGAGTTTTTTTTTAGAATACCTCTAAACGTGAATGTTTGCAGTTCCTCGAGTTTTTTAGAAGTTTAAATTTTGTTGCTGACAATATTTTTTGGAAATTCGGAAAAAATTGTGACATTTTTATTGTTTTTTTTGTTAAAACTCTCATAGCGATAGTATATTACAATTAGTTTTTAAGTTTGAAAACATGACAGGAAACCTTAATATGTCCTCTTTCTTACATTACAATTCTTTCTCAAAATTCATTAATAAATAAAGTCAATGCGATCGAAACTTGGTCATACAAATTTCGTAATGTTGGGAAATTTTCGTTGGGAGATGACAAAAGAGTCATGAAAGATTGCACCAGAAGGGATGATGACACGTGTGACCTTCAAATTTTGTCTCTACACGTGTGACCTTCAAATTCAGGAAGGCGTAAACAATATTTAACTGTTGTGTTCAATATTAACTGTAGCATAGATTCGGAGGTTGTAGACTGACCCCACATACGCAGTCCTCAGTCCATGCAATCCAAAGTTACACTGGCACAAGGTTCGCTCAGTACAGAAGAATTTTGACAAATTGCGGATAAGAACCGCCCCGCTTCAGTTCGCAATCAGTTCGAAGGTCAAATCACAACCTCCTTTATCTACACGATACTAAATTAATCTCATGGATGTTTCATGTATGCTTAACTCCACCCACCCCAGCTGTTCTGATTTTAAAGAGATATTCATGTCAATTACAAATATGCTCAGTTCGGAGTGAGACGTCAGTATGGAGCGTAGGACTACGAATTCTTAAAATGTTCAGTTCGAACCACATAAATATGATCATCATGTACTTGAATAAATCACGTCGATAGCTTCAAAACAATACCAAGCACAATCATTTTACATTCTAAATCGCCCAGGTGTGCCCCAATACTGTCAAAAGTGTCCCCAGTTCATAAGACATTTTGAAACCTTCAATTAAAACCACTACGAAATGCTCTTCCTGGGACTAAACGAACTGTCTCGAGAGGGATTTAAAACGAATTCACGCACATCCAGAAATATTTCTTCATTTCCATCACCCACAGGGGAGGGTAGAGTTAACGATAAATTACGCATTACGCGAATTAGATTATATGCTGTTTATTGATACGCAAAGAGGATTAATGCTCTGCAAGTATTTTCAACAGTATAACAATTATGTCGAGGCATATTTTTGTCACAAGAGATTGGACGATTGTCTTCTCATACTATCAGGGGAAATAGACATAGTCCTTCGTCAGTGGGTTGAAGCAGGGTCTTCATCCTTCCACACTTGGAGCCTTTCTAGTTTATAATATTCCTCAAGGAACCCTAATTTAAATAACAATTTAAGTCAGTATTTTCAAACTTGTGTTATCAACTTAACATGGGGGAAGACTATCCCCGAAAAAAATGCAGTCGCAAACCATTCTTGAGACCATTCATTTCTTGAAAAAAATACCCGAAATAAAAACAGTTATGGATGTTTGTTTCATTAATAAAATTGTTGAATTTCGTCTCAGTAGTCTGTCCATTAAACGTGGAGGAACACACAACTTTTTCAGAACCTTTGGGGTTTCGCGGAACACAGGTTGAAGAACCCTGGGTGAGAGAATGGATGTTTTCGCCTGAAAACCTGCTAAACGAGTGGTTAGCCCCGTACCTGCTCCAATATTAAGTATCCAATTCCTTGTCTGTTTGAATTCCTGCCTCTGCATGCCTTTCCTGATGTACATAGTGATTCAGCAGCTCTTTAATCCGCAGATCCCGGCCTAATTATATTTAGAGTTACAAAAATATACGTTGTGTGACAGACTATTCCAGGTAAAACTTTCAAATCAATAGAATCAAATGTTTAAAATGAGAAAACCGTGAAAAATAGAATTGTAACGGTTGGTAAAATATACTGAATATTTTATTTGAAATTACTTTCAAATATATTTCTGTTTCCTTTGCCCTGATTTCAATTTTCCTGTTCTTAATGGAGCTAAGAGTTCGATAGCTTTTTCTGTCTTTCATTTGTGAATTCGCAACGTTAACAACACTGTTCTCTTCGCACCAATAGATCAATTCCCTGCCCCTAACACTCCCATCACGACGGAAACTTTGATTTATGTTATAATTACATATTATATATAGCATTTATCTACCCTTTACACCGATATGACTTTTAAAATATTTTTTAACTATTTCTTTTGATACACATTAAAATACAAAATAATACTCAGTTATTTTTCGGATGCGGATGCAATTTAAAACTATTTCTGAATACACTAGTCAAAAGCTCTATACTGAACCGTTGAAATGAAATAAATATTACATAGTTTTAAAGAGACACAATGATTGAAAATCGCTGCTATAGGATATCAACAGTGGGAAGTCACAAATGAATTAACACCATGTACAACAACTTTGGAATCACTAAGGATAACAACTTTAGTCTCTACCTAGTCTAAGTTTACTGCATAATTTATTTTCTAGTAGTCCGATACAAAATGTATGATGGATTCAAAATTCTCTAAACACTTTAGTTTTCTAATCGGAATCATTCTTCTACGACAGTTCAAATAGCAATCGCAGTAACGTGATTGATGTAAGATGAACATTGAACAATCTCCTATTATTTACCAATACGAAAGTGAAAAGCTTCTAATCAACGTGATCTCTCAACTCCAGTCTCGCAGTAACTCATGCTGAATGTTAGCTTTGCTCAGCGATCCGTTCACTTTCTAAGAGCATGTAAGGAGCATCAAACAAAATAACATCTGCGCACGAGATAGTGTGAGATTGAAATGAAATATAAAACCAATTTCACATGTTGGTATGATAATCCCACGAAAGCAATTTTCTTTCAAAATACAGAGACGTAAAAAAACAACGCATGATTTCCCTGGAGATATTTCATGAAGTGTTGGAAATACACAATTACTCTCACTGAAGAAACAGAGATTATCACAGCTACTTATTATCTCAGGGTTTTGTCATAAATGAGGCTATCAGAGCAAAAGTGGCCTAACCCACAAAATCCTGAAAATTTTAATGTTTTTTTTTATTTCGACCTTTTACTTTTTTAATGAGCTGGTTCAAGTCTTCTAAAATAACAAAATAACTAATTATTGATCCCTGATGAATACATTTTCATAACCTCAAATCATATTGTAGATAAATAAAATTGTACAAAACATGGAAGCAAGAAAATCGCACTTTTCTCCATTGAGTTTGTTTGTGAGTTAGGTCACTTGCTCTAATAGCACCAAATTTAAAGTTTAAAAAAAAAGTATTTCTTGAAAAATCCTAATTATTTTTCCAGTTGCGAATTTGACTAAACTTTAATGTGTTGACCAATGTTGGTGAGTCCACACAGACAGGAGTCAAGTCAATCATTTTGGGTTCCTTGACTCCCTATTATAGTTCAAAGAGTCGTGTAATGACTCTATCACACAATTAAAATGACAACCGCAGAAGCATATAAACTAAAGGATAAACATTTCGAGCAGAAATAAAAACTCACAAAACGTGACGACCCCCATACTGACAAGCTACCTGAACTGTAATTTCTTTTAAACCCTTCTGGTGCCAGTCTCGATGTTTCGTCATCTGAAGAAAACTGACCATATCTTGATCTTGTAACAATAAAAAATGATATCATCTCTTTTTAAGCGAAATTGGTCAGATATGTCGTTGAAACCACTTGGAGAGTTAAGGGTTTAAAACTGTACCAGACTGCTCTAACTCTCTAGATGATTGTCGAGACGTCTTGCTGAAAACGTTTGGCTAATGACAAGAAGTAGGTTGTTGCCTACTTCTCATCATTAGCAAAACTGACATGGTGTCTCAATTCTAGTCTTAAAAATCTGACCAGATCTTGATGGACGAAATGCTTCATTTCATCTTAAAAAGTTGGCAGTTTCTAGAAGAAGAGGTATCTCGTCATTAGCGAAATTGGTCTGATCTTAATGGACTAGATATGTCGTTGAAACCACTTGGAGAGTTAAAGGGTTTAAAACTGTACCAGACTGCTCTGATTCTCCTGATGGTTGTCGAGACGTCTTGCTGAAAACGTTTGGCTAATGACCAGAAGTAGGTGGTTGCCTACTTCTCATCATTAGCAAAACTAACAAGGTGTCTCAATTCTAGTCTTAAACAATCTGGGCACATCTTGATGGACGAGATGCTTCATTTCATCTTAAAAAGTTGGCAGTATCTTGAAGAAGAAGTATCTCGTCATTAGCTAAATTGGCCTGATCTTAATAGACTAGATATGTCGTTGAAACCGCTTGGAGAGTTAAGGGTTTAAAACTGTACCAGACTGCTCTAACTCTCCAGATGATTGTCGAGACGTCTTGCTGAAAACTTTTGGCTAATGACAAGAATTAGGTGGTTGCCTACTTCTCATCATTAGCAAAACTGACAAGGTGTCTCAATTCTAGTCTTAAAAAATCTGACCAGATCTTGATGGACGAGATGCTTCAGTTCATCTTTAAAAATTGGCGGTTTCTAGAAGAAGAGGTATCTTGTCATTAACGAAATTGGTCTGATCTTAATGGACTAGATATGTCGTTGAAACCACTTGGAGAGTTAAGGGTTTAAAACTGTACCAGGACTGCTCTGATTCTCCTGATGGTTGTCGAGACGTCTTGCTGAAAACGTTTGGCTAGTGACCAGAAGTAGGTGGTAGCCTACTTCTCATCATTAGCAAAACTGACAAGGTGTCTCAATTCTAGTCTTAAACAATCTGGCCATATCTTGATGGACGAGATGCTGCATTTCATCTTAAAAAATTTGCAGTTTCTAAAAGAAGAGGTACTTTGTCATTAGCGAAATTGGTCTGATCTTAATGGACTAGATAAATCGTTGAAACCACTTAGAGAGTAAAGGGCTTAAAACTGTACCAGACTGCTCTAACTCTCCCGGTCGTTTTCCAGACGAGGTATTTCTCGTCATCAGCAAACCTGGCAAGATGTCTCATACCTTATAAAACCTGACCAGATCTTGATGGACGAGATGCTTCATTTCACCATTACATATTGGCAGTATCTGAAAGACGAGATATCTCGTCAAAAGTAAAAATTGTTCATATCTTGATAGTCGAGATATATTGTCGTAACCACTTAGAGGGTTTAAATCTTGAAAACGACAAAAGACTGCTCTAGCCCTCGAGGTGTTTGTCTGGATGAGGCACGTATCGCCATTAATAAAACTGAACAGATCTTCATAGACGATATCACCCAGCCTTTGAAAACATCTGACCAGATTTTGAATTGTGTCATCATAAGCAAATTGGCAATAACTTGATGATGATATTCCCCGTATTAAGGTGTGCATACACACTAGAAGTATTTTTTAAATTTAAACCTTAAAAATTCAGTTTTTCATAGGTCATCGTTGTTTGCTTAAAACCATTTCAGCGAGCAAAAATCATATTAAACTAATTATGAATTAGTAGGTAATTAAGATATTATGTGCTAATTAGCATGCTTTTTTGAACAGTGATATCTCAAATTCTAATTTGTCTAAAAAGACATTTCTAGTCGGGAATTATTTCCAATATTATTATTCCTGATTTGACCTTCAATCAAGTTACTAGAGAGAAACGTCTTACTGTTAAAACTTTTTTAGCCAAGGATGCATAAAAAAATCAAGATTTATTTTCTAGAAATTTAAGATTTAAAAATCAATTAAAAATTTATTTTTTAACTAATAACTCTGACTGAGGGTAAAAAAATCCACTGTCTTATATAAATTATAATGATACAAAAAAATTACAATAGGTGAATTCCTTGTTGTGTTATCACTGTTTGAACAAAGCATTTTATTGTAAAAACGTGTTTCTACAGATATCGAGTTTAAAGTTTCGAAAACATGTCTGTTCATGGTGACTGTACCCACAGAGAAGTAGTATACAGAGGGTTCACTGAAGCCATGACGTATAGAGCTCCAGTGGGGAAGCATGTCCCTAATTGTGGGCGGAGTTTGAAATGTTTCAATCAGAGCCAGAGCGGAAGCCATTTTCTATTTTCTAATCGGCAGACTTCTTGAAGCGTCATACAGCTGAATATTCTTGGCATCATTTTAATAATTATTTAAAAACTGTACTATCCATCAACAGAAAAGGTTGATCCCCAAACGTCACATATATCTAGTTGTGTTGCTCCAATGCGCAGAGTGAGTGCGATGTTAATTAAAAATACCATACCATCATCAATAGAAAAGCCGTTGTTCAAGTTTACCGCCTATAAAAACCGTTAAAAGGTAAATTGCTTTTGTTTTTCATAAAATATAATCATAACTTAGAAACTACTAATGTGAATTATGTGCCATTTTTAAAATCGTTTTACAATCAAGTAAAATTAATAACACTTATTTTAAAACCCAATTGAAGGAAGAAAATATGAAATCGTTCTATTTAATTTTAAGACTATTCGCCCAAGATAGCTAATTTTTAAAATTCTTTCAGTGCTAGTTTGTGCATTTTTTATTTAATCAAAATCAATCGTTCTTAAATTTAAGAAACATGTGGTATTCAGAATTATGTGCTATTGTGCTCTATTCATTATGCATTTTGTGTATTTGTTGATTTTTTAAAAATCTACATTATGTTTTTGTGTAATTAAAATGTACCTTTTTCTGAATTATAACCGGTTTTATCTCAACATTTATAAAGATATTTTTGCAAAATTGGAATGCTTTTGTATGATAGTCACTGTAAACTTAATACAGAAAAGAAAATTAAATTTAAAAGTTTGATTTTAATAATGATATTTTTCATACGAAAACAACTTGATTTAAATCAACATATCCTGAAACTTAGCACTTTCCCTGTGAAGATTTTCGAGATGCAAAAATTATCGTATCCTGTTGTGTATTTTATTGTTTATTTGCTACACTAAATGGTGAAAAATTGTGTGATTTAACTCCAATAATGAATAAAATGAGTAATATTATCCATTCATTTGCTACTCTAAATGGTGAATTACGTTGAGTTAGCTTTTTTTATGAATGCTAAACAATGAATATTACTCTTTGGAAGCTTATTTTACCAAAGTGTTTCATTCCTTTATATCCTGTTGTGTATTTTATTGTTCGTTTGCTATGCTAAAATTGTTCTAGATGGATCACACAGAAATATGTATAAGCGAGTAACAGTAGCTGAACTATGTTCTTTTTTAACATTCAGAACAAGGTTAGATAGTATCTTAGTGTTTTGGGCGCCAACTTCTTTCTTTTTGTATTCGTATTCTGAGATTTTGCCTCGGGGTTCAATACCCTTCTGTGTTATATTCTTCACAGGGAACAATTATGTATTGGTAATTGAATTCATTTGAATGATTCAACAATAAAATTCATACAGTCCACTATCACTTGGTCGTGTGTGTGATTGACTTACCACTAAATGAGCTTCGACAAGACTTCTACATAAACAGTACTTATTTTCTATTCCTTTTTCAAATTGTATAATTTGTTCAAAAATAAATAATGTATTTATGCTAAAAAATATTTCAAGAATATTTTTTATCAAATATTTTTAATCAATAATTTTAATCAAAATAGCAAATTGGGTTTCGAAAAATAAAATAGCCTGAGATAGCTGTTGTGGAAACCTAGTTCGGTTGTTATGGAAACCCGTATGCTACCGCTCTACCACAGCGAGTACTGTTCGAACAAGTGATTGTGATGCCAATAAGGTGGGGATTCAGAAGAATAATTGCAAAAATGTACAGTTGTACACATTTTGTGCCATCTCATAGAAAACATATATTAAAGACAGCTAAAAATATACAAAAAAAAATGCCATTTTCCAATTTTAATACGGTTGCCGAGGCTCAGTAGGTTTGGTGACTGCGGACGCAAGCTGCAAGTTGTAGGTAGTCCTGGTTTGATTTTGCCAATGTTTGGTGTATATTGGCCGAAAGAGTTTTTTTCCAGAAAATCCAACCACTTTTGATTAATTTGATTTAAATTAAGAAATTATAATAGGCAAAATAAAAGCACAATTAGATTCATTATATTTGGCCAAGTGGTCAAAATATAAGTTGTAATCAACTGTGTATATATGAATAGAGTTAAATCCCCACCCTAATGCTAACTGTAACATGCAATTTGGATTGGTGAATAAGTTTTCTTCGTTTCTCAAAAGATTTAAATTAACGAATCCTATTGTATTTAGTCAATTGAATAACAGAATTATGCTGTCGAATTAAAAACTTTGTTTCATCATTAAAATATCCTTAATCATGAAACAAAAATTTAAATATTTTTAATAACGCATGCAAAAACAGAATGTTTATATAAATGACATTAATTAAAACCCTAGTATTGATGAAAGATAGTTCAATTGTTTGTACAAGCAAGAAGACAATATATCAATTTATAGACATGAATGCAAATTTTCATTGGACAATATGACAAAAATGTCTATGATTTTTATATACTAATTGACTTAACTACACGGCTTAACCTGGGTGTTTCAGAGCTGCTTCAGATAAACCAAGTCTAGCTCCGCAAGTTTATGTTTGTATTTCAACAAAACAAAGACGACTGGTATAAAAAATAAAATACCCGGAAAAATGACAAAATACATAAGCTCGATTTGAGGATATGGGATATTTATTATTCAGAGACGCTTAAGTATCTAAGAATAACAAAAAACTACATCTGAATTTCAAACAGTAAAACAAATTTACTTTTAAATACACGGTTATTAATTACTAAGGATAAAATATTTTTAAGGAAGCTTTTGGTTTTCTTTTCTTTGTGCTGAATTTTGATTGAACGAAGTTAAATTGATATAAGCACGTTCTTACATTCTATATCGGTTTATTAAGTATCTTTCTAGGAGAAATATTCTTTTTACTACAGACAAAATAGCAAGATACGCCTCAGTTTCGAAAATATTTTGTTTCATTTCATATTTATGATTACAAACTGAGGAAATAAATGGCTTTGGTGATTAATCTCCATTTCAACAGAGTAATTTTGTATTTCTAAGTCTCTGTAATTTCTCCAGAGAAATCAGGTGTTATTTGTAACGCACCTGTCTTAAAGAAAATTGCTTTAGTGAGATTTTCACTCTATGAATATTTCATATTTCCTGATAAAATAAGATCTCGGAGAGAGATTTCCAACTTTAAGCACCTCTTTATGCGTGGCTGAAGTATAGAGCACGTGCTCTTGATAGATTTGAATTAATTACGTGTTTGTGAATATAAGCTGCGTGCTCAATGATCATCCTGTTATTACTAATCTACTTGGTCAAAGGTAAACCTAGATCTAGATCGAAAGACCATGTTTTAACATGTCTCACAGTGATCAACTTTTTTGTTAAATCCATTGTTCCATATAGACACCGATACAATCCAAAATATGGAGAGGAGTTGCTGAGGTTGCGGAGCAAGGACATATTGGAAATTTCTTAATACTTCTAACAAGTCATCTATCTTAGGTGTCTTCTAAGTCTTGCTAAACCTCTGTGTGGCTTCTACTAGGTATCTGTTTCGTCGATATCTGACCAACTTTGCTTAAAGTGTATGTACACGCTAGAAATCCTGAAAATCGAGCAAAAGCCTTTTTTATTGCTTCAAATTTTCTTAAATTCTTTATCTTTCAAACGATGCCAATATCTTGCAAATACACTCTATAACAAAAAATCGACGCACCAAGAAATAATCATCCGATTGCTTTGAAATTTCACGATTGCACCTATATAACGGACAAAACGTCCATATCTCTGCAAAGAGAACCCATAATTTTTTTAAAATTGATATTTGTGTTCAGTACGTTGAAATCATCCAGGATTGAGATCTTTCATCTAAGAAGCAATTTCACTGTTGACCGGTGTTATTAGTCGTTTTATATGTTGTGTAAAAGCAATACAATACTACTCGCAAGTCTCATGAATCTCAGAAGGTTTAAAGTAAGACTTTATTATGCGATAAAGAGACGCATTTAGAAGGTAAGAGTAGAGAAATAATACAACAGTGGTTATGTTTGCCAACTCCTTAGATTGGCAATAAATAAAAAAAAATAGGCTTGTGTTCACATCTTTATTCTAGAACATTTGATCTTGTAAACATTTTGGAAAATATAAAACATAAAAGGTGAGAGGAGTGAATGACTATTAACACCATTACACCCCTAGGAGCTACAACAGCAAAATATGTAAAACATAGTTTAAAGTTATTGAGAGCCATCACTTACGACCTTTCTACTAGTGGTGCCAAGTACACTCTATAACAAAAAAATCGACGCACCAAGAAGGAATCATCCGATTGCTTTGAAATTTCGTATGCAAAAATGTTTTGACCAAATATGCAAATGACTAAAATTTGGTGTCCAATGAATGAATAGTGCGATCTCCAGCGCATCGGAACTGCGCATCCAGCAGATGTATATAAGGAGTTGTTCTTGAACTGTTGTTAAAAATTTCTGCTGCATTGCGATTTAGGATACTTTTCAACGACTGAAAAAATGCCTCGCCGCAGGATTCGAGCTCATTACGAGCAACTTTTAGAGTTTGAAAGAGGTCGTATCATTGGATTGAAAGAGGCAGGTTGGGCAAATCGGAGAATCGCTCGTCATGTGAGTCGAAGCGATGTGGCGATTAGAAGATGCTGGCAAGAGTGGGTCGACAATGGCAGATTTCAGCGTCATGATGGTAGCGGTCGACGTAGGGCCACAACAGATCGCGAGGACAGAGTGATTGTCAGACGGCTGACCATTCACAGACGGCTGAGAGAGCGATATCTACACTCGTACCGACTGTTACGCCACCTGCCACTCACGCCTGCACACTGTAGAGCCAGATTACAGTGGTGCTTGTCTCGATGAGGTTGGAATGATGCTGACTGGGGACGTATAATCTTTAGCGACGAATCCCACTTTTAACTGTGTCCTGACGATCATCGAAGACGTTTCTGGAGACGCCCAGGGCAGCGTGACGATCCTCTTTCACTATTGCACGCCACACGGACCCTCAACAAGGTGGTCTGGGGTGTCATTTCCCTTGATAGTCGGACCCCTTTGGTAGTAAATTAGAGGTACACTTACTGCACAGCGGTACGTTGACGACGTTCTGAGACCTGTTTTGCTACCGTTCCTTTCGCAGTACCCTGGGGGCTTATTTTTCAGCAAGAGAATGCCAGACCACATACGGCACGTGTTGCTATGAACTGTCTTCAAGCTTGTCAAATACTTTCTTGGTCAGCCAGATCACCAGATCTCTCTCTCTCATCGAGCATGTCTGGGATATGATGCGAAGGCGACTGCTTCCGGTAGGGAATGTTGATGACGTAGTCCGACAATTGGAGCAAATTTGGCAGGAATTACCGCAGGAGACCATTCGGGAGTTTTATCGGTCTATGCCACTCCGTGTGGCAGCTTGCATCCAGGCTAGAGGCGGGTCAACACCTTATTGAGCTCGTTACTGTAACTCTGAAATAAATCATTCAATTGTTCTGAAATTTTAATCATTTACTATTCTGTACATAATTTTCCTATCCACCAATTTTTGTCTCTATCGGACAACTCCTTCTTGGTGCGTCGATTTTTTTTGTTATAGAGTGTATTTGAAATAGTTTTCTAGTTACAAGTGTTTTCGTTAGGTACAGTCACAGAGAAGTAGTATACAGAGGGTTCACTGCCATAGGAAGCAATGGACTTATAAATAACATGGGAAATCGCATAGACGCTGGCACCCTCAGCGGGGGAGTCGGACCATACTATAACGTCGGATCTAGACCTCGTTTCCATAACAACCTAACTAGGTTTCCATAACAACCGAACGAACTAGGTTTCCATAGCAACCTAACTAGGTTTCCATTCAACCTAACTAGGACAGTGGCGCCAAGGCGTTTTTTTTTTTGTCGCCAAACCAAGATGGGCGGTAGATGGGATGTAACAAAATCCACATTGTGAACCTTTGCATATATGGATTTGATAGTAACACATCCATTTCATTTATAACACATGTAATCGACATTTCACTCACAAAATACCACATTATCAGAAGAATCCTACATATATGTAATTTACGCCTTTCAAACCATGTCCCATTTCGCACTGATTGATTCCTTTCATCCTTTCTACACTTCCACTAACATCTATCGCCCACATCCTTTCTTAACGTTAAAGTAATCTCATTCCCACATGCTGGATATTTCACACTCGTAGCAATCAATCCGACTTTAATGACAAAATTCAATCACAACCAAGCTCTCAAGATCATTCATACTATCATTATACAGTTTACCAAAAAACATAGCATTTATTCGACCAGTTTAAGCATCTACTGCCAAAGCTAATATCGGGTACGTGGGGAAAAAAGTGGAACCCACTTTCAAAGACGTGAATCGCAATACTTCCAAGCAAAAAAAAAAGCACAAAAAAAGACGTAGCAAAGATATAACATAACTACACGTTGAAACGATACAACAAAAAGTGGCGGATTAAGCGTTGTTATCGTTAAACAAGAAAAAAAAATCTAAACCAATCAGAGCACGTTTAAATTCTCTTCAAAGCACGTTATAATTCCAATCAGATAACGTCTTCAATTCTAAACTTCTAAATAGGGTTGCCTTAAAACAGCATAAATTGAGGTTGCCACAGTGGCGAGAAATCGCCCACTGTCTCGTATGCTATCACTCCACCCTCCCTGTTTTGTTTCAACCTTTTGTAATCTTGCTTGTTTGTATCAAATTCAATTAACCTGCAACATCGACTGGATGTTGTCAAATACCTAAAAATATGGAGGGGCCATTGTGGCCCTACGTTGCTATGGATCGCTGTATCATATTAGATTTAGTAAATTAAGTAACAATTAATAGATTAAAATTCAAATTGAAATGTACACTCATATCCATAAATTAAGGAT
Organism: Metellina segmentata; assembly: GCA_947359465.1. NCBI lineage: Eukaryota > Metazoa > Arthropoda > Arachnida > Araneae > Tetragnathidae > Metellina > Metellina segmentata. The sequence continues at coordinate 79,707,992 of OX375880.1, read as the reverse complement.
AATGCCTGCTCCTCCAAATAAAGGTTCAGAAACAAAACAAACGTGACTTATTCATAAAGTCCATTTGTTAAACAAAAGATAAATAACAAAAAAGATCATGTATATGTATGATACCATTCATAAAAACTACGAATTTTGCTCACTGGAGCAATTACAAAAAATATCGACCTTACAAAAACTTAACATGACATGGTTGGTATAATGGTTAATACATTGTACGTCTCCCATACGATGAAATACAGTTCGTACAACGCCTAGACATGCTGAGGATAAAATTATCGAGCTGATCTTGGGGAAGATCACTCCACTCAGCAATCAATGCTCTCGGAAGTTCAGGTACACATGTAGGAGGTGGTTGACGGGCTGCAACTCGTCGGCCAAGCATGACCCACACATGTTATATCGGATTCAAGTCAGGCGAAAATGCTGGCCATTCCATACGGGTGATATCATTAGATTCAAGGCATTCGTTTATAATGTTTACACGGTAAAGGCCGTGCTTTGTCATCGATAAACACAAATTCTGCGCCCATGGCACCCCTAAACATACGTACATGTTATTTTAGAATGATGTCCCGATAAATCTGGCCTCTCATGGTTCCGATTTGAACAGGTAGAACTGTTATGGAGAGCAGTATAATTCTGCACCAAACGAGCAAACCTGCATTACCATAACGGTGTCGTTCAATGATGTTGTCTTGGTGGTAGCGGGTACCTGGCGTTCTCCATATGAACATCCGCCGTGATTCAGACTGCAATATAAACCTGGACTTGTCGGAAAACATCACATAAGCCCACTATGACTATGTCTACATTGCATTTTCTCTACTCCATGCTAACCACTGAGTTGTCGTGAACGGAACACATCTGACAGGCCTACGAGCATATAGACCAACATGTCCCAAACGTCTGTAAACGGTTTGCCTTGAAACTGTCGTACCCGTGGCTGAAGATAGTTGACGAGAAAGGTAGAATGCTGTGCTCCATCTGCTTCTTTTTGCAGTTACTGCCAAATACCGATCGTCATTTGGCGTTGTAACTTCTTCTGACATTTCCATCATTTTGGAATCGTTGCCAATGCCTAGAGATGACACTTTGGGCGATTCCAAGTTCCACTGAAACTTCCGTCTGAATACGTCCACATTCCAGGCGGACAATAATTCTACCACGCAAAAAATTATCAACATGCGTCCTCTGTGCCATAACTATTTGGTTGTGGCACCGATAGGCTTACAGAACGCTTGTGAACAATTTTACTTCTTTGCTACCATTACTTATATACACCTCTCCTACACTCTCGTCATTGTGACGTACTATCGGCGTTATCTGCTGGCTTCCTGTATTTTGGATATTATTCTTGAAGATGTGTGCGATAATTCTACAGATGAAATTTTTACTTTCGAGTTCCATTTCCGTGTGATTCTGAATTATCCTTGATTTTTGGATATTTGTATCACACTGACCATGCATCACTTAAGGTGTCAGACATTCCAAACGTTTATAAAAGTAAAAACTAGTCAACCAACAAACTACTGGCCAAATGCAACGCTTATTGACAACGTTAAAAGCTTCTATGGGAACATGACGTTGCTAAACAAAATGTAAAGGAGATAAAACAACTTTAAACTCTTCCGATTGTCACTGTCAAGTGTCAAGGAATTTCACTGTATTATTGCAAATTAAACAAGTGTGGTACCTCACGTCTGTCTAGTTATATTTTCCTATATATCCGGTTCTAGGGTACCCTAGCTATAGGCCATAACAATTATATTTACATTATGTGTTGACAAAATAATTAAGTCATCAAATACCACATTATTGAATTCATTAGTAAGGTGGTTATAAACAGACAAACTGCGCGAGGTCCACACAGAGGGAACTTACGTCTTTTTAGACAACTAAGCATCTATAGTACTTAGGCCAAAATACTTATGCAAGCAAATATTGTTGACAATCTACCACTGGTTTTTTAAAAAATGAATCCTGAAATGTGGTCAAACTCTTAAAACTAAATTTATTCAAAACAATGAACTAAACATACAGGGGGATTCTTAAAAGATGGGCAAAACTTTAATAGGTACACATTCAAACAAACAACTTTCATCAAAGAATGCATGGTCGGAAACAAAACGCAAAAGTGGTGGCGCATTTGAAAACTTGATCCTTGTAAATGTTAAAGCTCCATTCTTGTTGCGAGTTATTGGTAGAAGATGACATTAATAGCATGCAAATGTGATATGGGGGAAAAGAAGAACTCGCATGCAAATTTTCACCACGATTAATACATAAAAGCCGATGATCCGAGTGTGTAACTGCCAATCGCGGTAGGAACATATCGGAAGATGTTGCCCTTCATTCATAAGGAAAAGGTTGATGTGCATTTTATCTACGGACTTGCAAATGGAAATGGCTCAGAGGCTCAACGATTGTACGGAGAGAGGTTTCCCAACAGGCGGTTGCCTGACCGTAAAACAATTGCGCGTTTGCACTAACAGTTGTGCGAGACGGGATCCTTTCTCGCTTCCCGGTAGGATGCAGGTCGTGCAAAGACGGACAGAACGTCAGTCGTGGAAGAAGTCATTCTGGATATGGTGACTGATCAGCCAAGTACAAGTACCCGAGCATTGAATAGGCAGTTACATGTAGAATAGGCAGTTACATGTATCACAATCCATGACATGGCGAGTTCTGAAGGCTGAACGTTTGAATCCTTACCATGTTCAACGAGTTCAGGAACTGACTCAAAATAATTATACTCATCGTGTGGAATTAGCTCGCTGGTGGTGCTGCAGAAGAGCGTAGTAAATCCAGATTTTGTGGCAACTGTGCTTTTCACGGATCAATGTACATTTACACGTGACGGCGGGATTTTACACCCAAAATTAACATGTTTGGGAGGATGTAAAACCACATATCACTTATTCACATGCTCATCAGTGGCGCTTTTCCATCAATGTTTGGGCAGGAATTATCGACCACCTACTCGGACCTTATCTTCAACCAGAACGCCTTGACGGGAAAGAATACCTCACGTTTCTCCAACAGGTGCTGCCAGACATGTTGAAGGACGTTCCCACACATATCCAGAATGTAATGTGTTTTTCAGCAAGATGGAGCACCAGCCCATTATGCACAAGAGGTGCAAAACTATCTGGATTTAACTTTTCCGAACGGATGGATTGGGCGAGGTGGTCCTCTAGCTTGGTCACCACGCTCGCCAGATCTTTCATGTAATGATTTATTTTTTGTGGGAACAGCTAAAGGCTCTTGTGTATGAGACCTCCGTTGAATCTGTATAATATCTCGTCACCAGACTTTCGGCCGCTGCAGGGGAAGAACGCAATATGCCTGGCGTTTTTCTGAAAGTTCGCCAATCCATTCTTCGCCGTTGTACCTTATGCATAGCCACTGCCGGTCATTGTTTTTTTAACACTTATTGTAATCACCTGTTATTAAACTTGCTTTTGTCACTTACTCTCACTTTGTGTGTGTATGTCTCTTATAACAACACCTTCTGCGCCCTATAGCATCTTTGCGTTTTAATTCGGACCATGCATTCTTTGATGAAAGTTGTTTGTTTGGATGTGTACTATCACCTCTTAAAGTTTAACCAATCTTTTCAGAATCACCCTGTATGCAGATACCTTATGTGAAACATTAAAATCAAACTAAATATAAATAGTGGTAGTGTTTCTAAGGCCATACTTCTTTCCTGTACGTCTTCTGAACGTGACGTCGGTTGGCTAGTTTCACGATTACAACTTCAACGCGTCAATAAAAATTCCAAAGCATACATTCCGTATTGACAAACGATATGTGAATGGTTAACACTAATTTGAATAACGGCCATATATTTAGTAATCCCGATATGTGTCATCCGTGAGCATTTGGGCAGCAGTAATTCCATAGATATAAACGCTGAAAATCCTTTTCGCACTCAACCGGCTCTCCCATCCAATTGAATTAGTTTTCAGCTGATTTTAAAAGGTCACCCTTTCCACCAGACACCAATGACCTTTACCACACCCTTTAAGGCTCGTGCAATCATTTAACATCTTCTCATATCTGACAGTTGTCTAACATCCAGATTCAATGCATGAATGATTCATTAACAAGAGTGCGCTACACATTCGAGTCACCTTTAGAGACTCAATGTGGTTTGATAGAGGGGAAGTAGACCAATAGCTGTCAATTAAGAGACGAATAGAGAAGACATTCTCTAGTTAATAGTATAGTGCATCGTGGAGGAAAGCAAGCGGATGATTTTCATCACTACGCTCTGAAACATTGAATGCTTAAATGCTTGACAAAATATAAAGGTCAACAGTCGAATAGCAAACCCGTGTTTATGAAAATTGCGCAATACCATGAAATAATTGTCCGATTGGAATGAAATTTATTCCATGGATTACTTATGGTGATATATATAAATGATTAAAACTTCATATCAATACAACCACATTACTGGCACAAAATTGGCATTTTGTGAAGCCGTCCCGAAGCGGTGATAAGATGTACTAAACGTCGATTGCAAGGGGCTTAAGATGTGTTCCTGGAGTATTGCTTGCCACAGGTTGCTTCAAATAATTGGTAGTTCTGCTAAAGAACGGTGATGGGACAGTCGAGGAGTTATCATATCCCATACATGTTCCATCATTTATATATCTGGCAAACGGGTAGTCATATGAAACAGTTTTATCTTCTGTTCTGCGAAAAAGGCTTGCAACACAGGTTCCGAGCAACATGTGATAGGGCGTTGTCTTGTTGCATACTTGCTACCTTTTACGGATTATCCGTAATTTTTACGGATTTCCACTGGATTTTACTGATTTATGGATGGGTCTACCTTTTTTACGGATTTTCAATATTTCGATCGAGCAATCGAAATATTTCATTCTCTTCAACCATCCACTAAAGTTTTCTATCGGACTTGATAAGTACAAAGACGAATTTTAATGGATATGTTGGAAAAGGAGTTTTTTGTCTTCAGCTGGAAGATTAATATGTGATGACACAAGGCCATGACCGTATTGATGTGCAGTGGGTTGAAGTAGGTGAAATAAAAGGGGCTAATAGACTTCTAAAATTAACTAAATTGGCAGAGTGTGAGAGAATATTCAGCCTCGTCAGAAGGAACCGAACTGAATAAAGTTCTCTCATTTCGAACAAAACGTTGGAAAGTTTGTTGGTGTAGAAGAAATAAAACCCCAAACCTTGTTTGAAGCAGAAATCCAGAACAGAGTTTTTGAAGAAGATCTAAAAAGATACTACAGCTTCACTGGATTTTTCTGCACGCATCCCCCCCCCCTTCTAGATAAAACACTAAATATAGCAACTTTGTAAATAGAACATATATTCTTTTATTTCATCTACTTGTAAAAAAGTTTTATGAGCACCATTGATCTGTAATCCTGACACAATTTTAAATTGTATGTACCATACAGTTTCGGATGTAATGTGTAGGTACTCATAAAGTGAAAAAATATTTTTTACTGTGGATGTGTTCAGTTTGGTATTAAACACTACTGCTTTGCAAAGTTTCTTCAGTTGTTAAAAATGGGAATTTTTACGCATGCATTTTTAAATACAAATAATACTAGTTATTATGACATATACGGATATTTATAATACACATTAATTCATGTATTTATGTTGTGTTTTACGCCAAGGATCGTTCGGTGCAGAAGTTTTACTGATGCACAGTTTTCAAAGTTGGCAAGTGTGTTATTGGCACATAGGCCAGGAGTGCACTACAAAAGGGTACGAATACGTCCCGGATGTAGTGATTGCTGTTAGAGTACCGTCAATTCATAGCTGCTGGGATCCCCTATGTTACCAAAAGGCGTACTCATCAATATTTAACTCGTATTTGGCCTTTCTTTTAGTCCTGGTTAAAATGGAACTCGTCAGAAAACACGACTTTGTGCCAATCCGTACGCCATTGTAGGTACTCATATACCCATTACAACCTGAGGCGTCGATGGATCAGGGTCAAAGGTATCATTCACAAAGAAATTCTTGCATGCAGTCCTCTTAGCAGCAGACGCCGTTGAGCCATTGACGCAGAAATGCCATACCTGTAGCAGTGCACCAGTGCTGGGCTAATATTCTGGAAGAAACTACACGTATCGTCACCGCCATAAGAATAATATGTCTATCCTCCCGCAGTATCGCACATTTTATGATTCTCTGCAAGATTTTCGACTCCTCCTGTTCTCTTCATCCCCTGCTTCCACATTCGCACCACCCAGACATTATACACTGCATAGGTACAATGCACTGCATAGATACAATGGCCATAGTAATACCACGATATGAAAATACTCCTTTCCACAAACCGATGATGCGTCCCGTTCAAATTCTGTAGCTGTGTGCTCTTTGTGCAAATGGTGCTATACAGAACTAGTTAACATGATTTGAGTACTATAATATCGCTTAGTTATACTCTCGTGAAATGAAAAATTTAGAACTGAAGGCCGGCATTTAGAATTTTCTTCAGTAATCTACCCGCATTCAAAATGCTGGTATTTTTCAGATCCCTGTAACAAACAGATCCTTGAAACTTGTTTTCAGAAAGATAGTTATTTTTTGCCCTTAAATATTTACTTTTTACTTTTCAAGGTTTAAAATTATTGCATATGAATCATCATAGAATGTTCAAGGTTTTCCGCCTGAGAGGAATTTTCAGTGATACACACAACCCCAGGTAGAACGCAAAAATCTTACTCCTGCTGCCCAAATTATTTCGCGTGATACATATCGGCAATAACTCGAAATGTTAATCGTCTGTTTTGGTTTCATTTATGGTTAACCTATTAACTGTCATATATCAATACGGTACTTATTCTTTGAAACTTCTACAAGGGTTGGGTAGGTTTTGCGGTTTATGGTGTAATGGCCATATTTGGCCCAGCTGTGCCAAACACAAGACAGGCCATATCAAATAATTGTGAAAAGAAAGAATGAAAGGAAGAAAGAGAAAGTATTTTGCTGCCCAAATTATCTCGCGTGATACAAATCGCCATTAACTCAAAAAATTGTTAATCGTGAGTTTGGTTTCATTTGGGGTTGACCAATTAACTGTCATATATCAATACGGTACTTATTCTTTGAAACTTTTACAAGGGTTGGGTAGCTTTTGCGTTTCATGGTGTAATGGCGGTATTTGTCATAGATGTACAAAATAGGGATGCGATATCAACAGCAAAACATCGATGTTCAAAATTAAAACATCGATCCAAAAACTATTTTCCCCATTTCTTAAAACTGGTTTAGCAACTAAGGATGCAACATCGACAGCAAAACATCGATGTTGATAATGCATCGCCCCCAAACTAACGATGTTTTTAAAACTTAGTGAATTCAAACTTTTTCCCCCATTTCTTAAAACTGGTTTAGCACCTAGTGATGCTACATCGACAGCAAAACATGCTTCAAATTTGAACATCGATGTTGACAATGCATCGCCCCCAAACTTTCAATGTTTTTAAAATTCAGTGCATTTAAACGTTTTACCCATTTCTTATAACTGGTTTAATAACTAGTGATGTGACATCAGCTCCAATACATCGATGCTTTTTTTATAAAACATCAATGTTCTGAAAACATCGACATCGATGTCGCATCCCTACTTTTCAGACCCTTCACCTTTAGTCACTTTGGTCTAAAAGTATGTTCAATTTGCTAATTATAAAAATTATGCTACTTGGTTATTTTTTAAATTTTTATAACGGTACTTTTTTCATTGAAAAATAAAACATCGACAGCGTAAAAACATCGACAAGTATAAACATCGATGTTACAAAAACATCGATCCCAATACATCGATGTTTTAAAAAAACATCGATGTTTTGAAAGCATCGATATAGATGTCGCATCCCTAGTACCAAACACAAGACAGGAAATGTCAAATAATTGTGAAAAGATTCGATGAAAGGAAGAAAGAAGAGAGAGAAAGAGAGAGAGAGATCACTTGAACATCCAGGGATCATAATTCTCATATTTAACAGAGGCAGTAAGCCCTAAGAGATATAAATGGATTACTAGGGTATCCTAGTTAGTGACCCTCATACACACCTAAAGAAGATCTGCCCTCGAGGGGAATGTTTTACAAGTTTAGGTGTAAGTATTTAATTGAAATAGCACTGACACACAACACAGCGGGCTATTGGTAACGGTCCGGGATCAGAACCGAAGGGAAATATTCGTAAACAACACATCATAATTTCGAACCACAGACAGATGACGAGGTCACACATGAGCTGGCACCCTACTCTCCAAATTTCCACGCCACGCCAACTTGATGAGATACTCGAGGCCACCCCAGATCTAACGTAAGCTAGTTCCCTTTGTACATGACGGTCCTTGGTTGAATTCGAACTCGCAAACCTCAGGTTGCTAATCCGTTATTAACACCAACCGGGTTACTGGTGCTTAGGAATTTTTTCAAGTAAAGGGCTGATATTGTTTCGAAAAACAACCAGACACGTTCGGAATATATAGATAAAACACGTTCATCCACAGAAAAAAAGACCATCACCTATATTTAGCTTGACAGAAAAGGCTTCAAATACAAATTCTGTGACCGTCACTATTTTACATTCCCTTGAAAATTTCTGAGGAATTTTTGGAAATAAGTTATTTTGACTGCCCTCTACTCAGAAAAACGCTATTTTTATTATAAAGCGTTTGCATAACGAAATGACTAAAGTACACCATCGCGAGATTCTTTTTTTATATATTTTCCATCTAGTTAACGATTGTTTTATACAAAAACGAAACATTTTTACTAACAGTAATGCCGAAAAAAGATGTGTTGGAGTATGTAAATTCAATAAAAATTTCTGTTTGTCAGAAAGTAATTTTTCTCTTCTAGTGGAGCTTTTAACCTTTGTTTTAAAACAAAAAAAAATAATGTTTCTAACATTTCAAAAAAAAACAATGTTTCTAACATTTCAAAAAAACAAAATGCACTTACAAATCAACGATATCGAAAGGCGATTACAATCAAAAACGAAAAACAAATCTGTATTTTGCGAACGCAGTAAATAAAATATAAAATGTCTATTGTAAAAACCCTCGCATAGATTCTCGAGTATGTTATTTATCAAGTCAGATTTCGCAGTGGCTCTTTTATAAAAGCAGTTGATTAAGTTTTCCAATTTAGAGAAAAAACTCTTTCGCTAAAAAATAAACATTATTTTCTACTTTTTGTACGTGACAACATATTTTTGCAAACACTGTAAAATGGCATGCTGTTTGATTTTTAAAAGCGGTAAAAAAGTGTTTATTATAATTTTTTTATTGGCAACATGACTAATAAACATTCTAAGCTCACTAGTAGTCTCAATTGTCAGCACCACGTATGTTTCTAGTTAAAAAAATTCTGTACTTTGTATTTTCCAAAAAAAAATGGTAAATGTATCAAACCATTTTTTTTTGTATTCCATGAATTACTTTTTGGCGATGGTGTATAAGTGTACAATAATCGGAAAGGTTTTCTCTAATATTTTTTTTGCACAATTACTTAGGCCCGGTGCACACATCCGGTCTTTCTACGTGCGGCGCCGTTGCCGCAACGCAAGAGCGGTCTGAGTTACATTAGATCGAATGGAGCAGTGCGCACATGCCTCCAGCGCCACTGGAGCGACGCACGTCCAACTTGCGTGCAATTTGTACCGCAGTTCCCCACGGCGTCGCAGCTCGCCGCTCACGCTTCTCCGGTCTCAAGTACCTTGTTTTCATAAATAAATGGAATATAAATAAAAATTGATAAATGGTTGTGTTCAGTAAAACGTCTATTTTGTTTCAAAACATAATTTTTTTTACACCAAGTAAGCGAAATAAATACGTTTTCTTCGATAGAATTTTTATCGTAAATGGCGTGAAATGAGTTCGTGCGTCATTTCACGGTTATGTGTGCATTGTTGGCTTCGGTGCCGCACGTTGATAAACCGGATGTGTGCACCAGGCCTTAAACACATGTAAAAATGGCATTTAAAAAAAATTTTAATAACTGTTTTACGGTTCATGCACAACGTCTTAATCCTTCAGGCAGTTTCGTCGAGATATCTCGTCCAACACGGTCTGACTCATTTTACTAATGATGAGATAACTCGTCATCACGACAGTGCCGATTATTTGACGATAAAAGGAACAAGTTCTGGAGACGTTAGCTAATTACGAGATGCCTCGTCAGAATAACCATCAAGAGGATTAAAAGATGATTAAGAAATTAATTACCAACACAGCGGACTATTTGAGACGGTCTGGGTTCAATCTCGAAGTGAAAGATCCAATGACAACTCCTCGTAAATGTGAACTAAAGTCAGATGACGAGGTTGACACTATTGAAGGAAAGGAAACTAAAATTGGTTTTACATCACATTTAATTTATATGATTCGGTCGTTCGGTTAAAGGGACAGCGGACGTTCAAAGAAATATTCGTTTGCAGTTATTTTCCGATTGCTATAAAATTTACATTTTATTACATTACATTGCTATAAAACATTTTTCTACTAAAAATCTATATAGTTTCGTGTTACAATTTGGAAGTTCTTACATTAAATGTGGTGGTACAGCTTCAGTCAAGTTTGGCGGCAACGGCCTTAGTGCGTTTTTTTTTTTTTTTTTTGGCGCACTTCTAATGTCGCCAAGGAAAGAATTGTTTCAAAAATCTTTCAAAATATATTTTTATTTTTGCAGCTGAAAGTAATAAGCTTTAAAACACGTTTGTGAACATTTTTAAAGATAATTTTAGGAAAGAATTATTTAAAAAGTTTAGGAAATAACTATTTAAGAATTTTAGGAAATAATTATTTAAGAATTTTTGGAAATAATTATTTAAGAATTGTTTAGAAAATAATTATTTAAAAAATATTTTTCTTTTTACAATGGAAGGTAATAAGTTTGTAATAAGCTTCAAAACAACTTTGTGAACGTTATAAAAGAACTTTTTGTTCATCGTGAAGTAATTAATTTTTACGGAATGTGTTGAACCAGGAGCTACACGTCTCACACACAAGTTCATTGGATCGGTGCACTTTTCGCACAATAATTCCGATTTAAGCAACCCTGATTTCTCTAGGAAATTCAACAGAATTTGCTTATCCAGACCTAAAACAACACAAAATAAACGATTAGGCACTCCCTCATTTCCAAATTTTTACCTACCAGCAGAAAAACTAAGCTGCGAACTTTGAGTGAGAATACCCTGAAACTTGTTGTTTTTGTTGTTACTAATCCTCGACATGGTCTCTTTAAGGAAGACCATGTCCACGAGTCCATAAACCTCAAAAAAGTCGAAGAAAAGTTGAGGTTCCGAAAAAACCTTGTCCATTGTAAAGTCAATACATTTTAAAATATAAGCATGCCAAGCCTGATCAGGTCCGAAAGTCCTGAAAACCTTCTGGCCCTATTCGTAGGAGAGACTCCTCAAATATCCACTGGCAAAACGTGAAATACAAGTCTGCTGACTTCTATGGCCCTCAAAGAGTAGGGCACCTTCAGGACGACTTCTCGAGTACCAGTCATGTACTGGAGGGACGTTGCAAAGATCTTTAGATGTCCTCCTGAACTCTGAGTTAACTTCAGTTCTGACTCTGTTCTTCAGTTCTTTACTCTAAGTAGAAGTCATATCTGACTAGAGAGTCTCTAAAGAAGCAGCATTTGCCAGGAAATTAGCGATCTCTTTGCCACTTATACCGACATGGGAGGGAATCCATTGGATGTGCACCTTGGAATTGACTGAAACTTTAGAGATTAGGATCAGGATGGAAATGCCAGCCCTGTACCCAACATTTGTCCAGTTACTTAGGTGTTGAACAGAGAATCGTTTGTCTGTTAAGATCCAAATAACCACAAAGTCGTTCTCAAGATAGCTCAGGCCTCTCTCGATAGCAATGAGTTCAGATCTGAACACAGAGCAAGAATTTGAGTTTCTAATTTTAAGTCTAAATGTAGAAGTAGGGGTCCTGATGAGGATACCACTACCAAAATATAACACAAAATACAAAAGGCATGTTGGAAAATAAAATTTTTTAAGGAAAAAAGCAAGAAACAATACAACCTGTGGCTATTGCACTATACTGTGACTTAAATGAAAATGAAAGAAAATTCTTCAACTGGGAAAAAAACATTTAAAGAACCAATGAATAAAATTTAAAAAAAACCAATGAAATCAAAGTACGGTTTAACGTAAAAGAACCAATGAAATCAAAGTACAGTTTAACATAATAGAACCAATGAAATCAAAGGAAAAAATCAAAAATAACCAATAAAAAAGGATAGTTTAACGTATATTAAAAGAACTTTCTAGAATATTCAAAATGAAAATTTAAACTTTCCGATTGCCGAGGTTTCCAAAAAGGCCGAAATAACAGTAATACTGATATATGGTAATACAGTTACCTGGACCTAACATCTCGTCACTAAAAGTGCGCCAAAAAACGTGCGAATGCCGTTGCCGTCAGACGAGATGTAGACTGAAGTTGAGCAACGGGATCAACAAGTTCGATATAGCTCCCATGATTAATTTTGGCTCCTCCATTAATTTTCCATGCACACATCATATAACTCGAATTCATTCTAATTGACAAGTTTATCGTAAAGAAGACTATTTTTCGAAGACAACGCAATAAACTTTTGACAAAAGAACAAAGGTTAAGCAACATTTCTTTCCAAAATTTCACAATTCGGAAACATGATAAATTTCTAATTTGCACTAAGATATAAACAAGAGCTAATTTCACAAACTATCCATAAAAAAATCTTAACTTAATTAATTCAACAATTTATAAGAAAGCGTGCAGTGCGCGTTTTGAAACTAAATAGAATATCAAGCAATCTCAATCGGGAAAAAACGTTTTTCACAGTATAAACGTACTTTTATTTTCTACTATATCTTTGATAGTGTAGTAGTAACTTCTTCAAAAATGATCATAATTGAAAAATTATTTGAGCTAGACACAGACTTTGAAATCAGGTATATTTTGAATGGATTTTAAAAGTCTAGTGTCTCCTTGAGGCACGGTGCACACATCCGGTTTTTCAAAGTGTGGCGCCGCTGCGACACCGAAGCACAACTATGGCCCGGTGCACATAACCGGTTTTTCAATGTGCGGTGCCGCTACCGCAACGCAAGTTCGGTCTGACGTACATTAGGTCCAATGGAGTAGTGAACATGCTTTCGGCGACGCTGTGGCGGCGTACGTCCAACTTACGTACAATTTGTACCGTAATTCCAAACGGTGCCGCATCTCGCCGCACACGTTTCTCCGGTCTCAAGTACATTGTTTTCATAAATAAATGGCATATAAATAAGAATTAATAAATGGTTGTATCCAGTAACGTCTATTTGGTTTCCAAATATACTATTTTTTGCACCAAGTAAGCGAAATAAACACGTTTTCTTCGATAGAATATTTATCGCAGATGGCGCGAAATGAGTACTTGCGTCATTTCACAGTTATGTGTGCATATTTTGGCTTCGATGCAGCAGCGGCGCCGCACGTTGAAAAATCGGATGTGTATAATGAGCCTATGCACACATAACCGTGAAATGAGGCAAATACTCATTTCGCGCAATTTGCGATAAATATTCTATCGAAGAAAGCGTGTTTATTTCGCTTGCTTGGTGTAAAAAAATGTATGTTTTGAAACAAAATAGACGTTACTGGATACAACTATTTATTAATTTATATTTATATCCCATTTATTTATCGAAACAAGGTACTTCCGACCAGAGAAGCGTGAGCGGCGAGCTGCGACGCCGTGGGGGACTGCGGTACAAATTGCACGCAAGTTGGACATACGTAGCCGCAGTGCCACCAGAGGCATGTGTGCACTGATCCATTGGATGTAATGTATCTCAGATCGCACTTGCGTTACGGCAGTGGCGCTGCATGTTGAAAAGCCGGATGTGTGCACCGGGCCTAAGATGCACTATATGAGCCATTTTCGGAGCCAAGTGCAAGAATTCCAAACGGTTGCTAAACCGAAAGGTATGAAACTAAAAAAGAAGAATGTTGGCTAGAATTGGTGCGAAATCAAAGAAAACTGTCCTGTGAGTGCATGCAAGCAATACGAAATTTTAATTATCATTTGATGCGTGCAAACGTTTCGAGAATAGCATTTTTGTTTTGCACATGCAAGCGATCCGAGAACTCTTATATTTGTTATGCAAATGCAAGCGATATTATTGTGAACTATAACCATAAATTGAATGTGATAAAAACAGGAATTTACAATTTTGAATAATAGGAAAGGGAGAAAGAGTATGAATGATTATTCTTTATAATTTTGTATCGTCTTTAGTTTTCTAAGGCCCGGTGCACACATTGGATTTTTCACCGAAGCTGAATTATGCACACATAACCGTGAAATAACGCAAGTACTCATTTCGCGCCATTTGCGATTATTATTCTATCGTAGAAAACATGTTTATTTCGCTTACTTGGTGTAAAAAAAGTATATTTTGAAACAAAATAGAAATTATTGGATACAACCATTTATTAATTATTATTTATATTTCATTTATTTATGAAAACAAGGTACTTTCTTGGCTACTTCAGACCGGAGAAGCGTGTGCGGTGAGCTGCGGCGCCGTGGGGAACTGCGGTTCTAATTGTACGTGAGTTGTACATACATCGCCGAAGCGGCACACATTAGGTTTTTCAACGTGCGGGGCCGCTGCCGGAACGCTAGTGCGGTCTGAGATACATTAGATTCAATGGAGTTGTACACACATGCCTCCGGCGCCGCTACGGTAGGCTACTGATAGGCTACCTTCATGATTATTAGAATCATTTTAACAAATAATTATAATTTATATTATATATTTTAAATAACAGATTCTCTCCCGACATAATCACTTTATCTAATCTCAAAAAACTGAATGATGTTATGAGTTATTCATTAATTTAATAATTAATTATCTTACTTTTAGTTAAAGAATGATAATAATTAATTTGAGTTTAAATTCGATTAAATAATGCCAATTGATTCAGTATTACCTGACTTGATTTTAATAAATTAATATCTATATATTTCATGTGAGGCATGAAATGTATAGAAATTAATTTAAAATAGTTACTTCTTGTGAATTACTAGCAAAATACCCGACCTTACTTGGTTTGAATTTGTTTACTCTAGACTGAAGAAATGATCAAAATATATAATGACTTACGTCTTTCGTAGAATAAAATAATATTTTAATACTTTTCGCCGTCTTTATAATTTCTACAATTTATTTTGGACACAAATCATGCACATGCATTCAATAACGGAAATTCATGTAAAACATTTCACATACATTGCACCCTTGCTGTATGGACCAAGCTACAAAATGACGATAGGTGTTACTAAGGTTTTTGTAGAAAAGACGATTTTGAGGAAGATTTGTAATTCCCTTTCTTAAGTTCTTTTAATGTTCAACTCAATGAAGAAAATGACGATCCCCCCCCCTCCTTGCCGGCAAAAGCTCTCGTACTCAAAGTAAAAAAAAAAAAAATTTTTACCTGTGGCAGATTTTTGCATCAGGGATGCGACATTGTCGAATTTCGCCATCTCCTGTCATTATGACAAAGAATTTGTTTATGTTTGAAAACTTATAGTTCGAATTTTTTAAACATTATTTTATTCTTTCAATAACAGCATAAATACACCTAAGATTTGCTTTACTCTGACTTACCTACCACTTTAAGTCGAATACTTTGCGGTGGTGTTGCGTTTGA
The DNA here is from genome assembly GCA_947359465.1 of Metellina segmentata. Classification (NCBI taxonomy): domain Eukaryota; kingdom Metazoa; phylum Arthropoda; class Arachnida; order Araneae; family Tetragnathidae; genus Metellina; species Metellina segmentata. The sequence goes on along the minus strand of OX375880.1, from coordinate 79,692,260 downwards.
TGAAGAGAAAATTCAGTTTATAAGGCATATTTAAAACAGAAAACAGTGAAGTAAAATAAAATAAAGTTGTAGAGTGAAACCGTTGTTCTTAAGATAAAATTTCGTGATTATTTTTTTAACGCTTAATCTCGCACAATTGTCATAACTTACAACTAAAAAATGCACAAAATTTACAAATACAAAATTAATTCAGAGCAAAAGAAACAAACGACTTTCCATTTCTTCCCGTTCGTTGAAAAATATCGTCTGTCCCAATTATTCTGAAATCGTTTACATTGCGCAAAGAACAAAAGTAAGACTCGAAATAAATGAAATAGCAGAGTTAAACTTCCATAAAATGAAATTTTACTCACTACATTAAATAACTGTATATAAACTTTTAGCTGGATATATGGAGACGAACGCCTATTAAAATATTTAAACGTCCACTACGCTCCATACTGACGTCTCACTCATAACTGACCATATTTGTAATTGTCATGAATATCTCTTTAAAATCAGAACAGTTGGGGTGGGTGGAGTTGAGCATACATGAAACATCCATGAGATTAATATAGTATCGTGAAGACAAAGGAGTTCGTGATTTGACCTTCGAACTGATTGCGGTGGCAGCCTGAGAGCGGGGCGGTTCTTATCCGCAATTTGTCAAAATTCTTCGGTACTGAGCGAACCTTGTGCCAGTGTAACTTTGGATTGCATGGACTGAGGACTGCGTATGTGGGGTCAGTCTACAACCTCCGAATCTATGCTACAGTTAATATTGAACACAACAGTTAAATATTGTTTACGCCTTCCTGAATTTGTAGGTAACACGTGTAGAGACAAAATTTGAAGGTCACGCGTGTCATCATCCTTTCTGGTGCAATCTTTGCTGACTCTTTTGTCATCTCCCAACTAAAATTTCCCAACACTACGAAATTTGTATGACCAAGTTTTGATCGGATTGACTTTATTTATTAATCAAATTTGAAAAAGAATTGTAATGTAAGAAAGAAGACATATTAAGGTTTTCTGTCATGTTTTCAAATTTAAAAATTAATTGCAATAAGCTATCGCTAGGAGAGTTTTAACAAAAAAACAACGAAACTGTCACAATTTTTTCCAATTTTCCAAAAAATATTGTCAGTAACAATATTTAAACTTCTAAAAAACTCGACGAGCTGCAAACATTCACGTTTAGAGGTATTCTAAAAAAAATCACGACTGAAGACTGAAAATTTGTACGTCAGTTGCTCATTCGCGGTAGACATTTTATTTTTTAAACTTTGACACTTAATAAACCCTAAGCTAATAGCCGCATCGAAAAAAAAACCTTCTTCGTTGTTCATCGTTTTCCCTGTACAATTTTTAACAAGCTATGTTAATTTCATATTTTTTTGATGCTTACTTTGCCGGGAGACCGTCTAAGAATCCAGCAAAAAAAAAAAAAACAGTTTTTAATCCTGCGGCGGTAATATTTTATTAATGTATGTATATATTTATATGTATATGTATATGTATATGTATATGTATGTGTATGTATGTCTGTGTATGTATATGTATATGTATATGTATATGTATATGTATGTGTATGTGTGTATGTAGGTATGTGTATGTAGGTGTATGTATGTATGTATGTATATGTATATATGTAATAATAACATAAAATATACAAAATAACAATAGCATAAAACACACAAAATAACAAAAAATAATCAAACAGCCGGGGTGCATTAACCAGAAACCAAAACTCGAACTACACATGCAAGCGCGCTGAAGCTGCATACATAGCATGGTAAGCAATATAATTTCAAGAACACAAGAATTTCCAAAAATAATTGCAACAAAAGTCTTAAAAAATGATCAAAAATTAAGAAATGTTGGTGGATTAGGGCGTCATCAGGAAGGAGCCTGATCCAAACAACATAAAATGGTGTTTTCTACGTATGAGCTACATGTTTACCCCCTGACAAATTACTCCTGGATAAATTGAGATATGTGTTGAACTATTATTATCATGATTTTAAAAACTTAATTGATCTGGATTTTGAAGAATGGGAATTTTTGGTTAATTATTGTATTTTCAATAAATAAATTTATTTTTAAAGGTGAGCATATTTACACTCAAGTTAAGGGTATACCCCAAGGTTTTAATTTTTCTTCCATTCTTGCTAATTTATTTCTTTATTATTTTGAAAACAAAAATTTTTTTTACCTTCAGATAAATACTGCTTTTAGATTTATTGATGATTTAATTGTTTTTAATGATAGCAAATTTTCTAATATTTGGAAATCCATCTATCCAGACGAACTTTCTTTACTCAAAACCAATCAAGATAACAATAATACTGACTTTCTAGACTTAAAAATTTCTGTTTCATGTGGCAAAGTTGACATTAATGTATATGATAAACGCAACGATTTTAAATTTACAGTCATTAAATTAATATTTTGTGACTCCAATATCTCTAAAAGAATATACTACAACACGATTTCTGGTCAATTGGTACGTTTCAAAAAAAAATTGTAATTCTAATTCAAACGTTTTATTACAATGTAAATATCTAAAAAACACACTTCTTAATAACAAATACCCTTATTCATTCTTTAATATTATTTTTTAAAGATTTATTAATATCAACAGCTACACAACCCATGAATAATTATTTTTCGTAATGTCCTCAGAGCCATGGGAGTTGCTTTTCAATTTTATTTTATTATTTATGAATATCTTTTTGAATAGGGGCTGGGGTCTTTAATATTATTTATATTTTATTTTTCTGCTTTTTATGGACTCGTTGCATCGGAAGTATGGTGTTAGCATATAGTTAGATTGTGTAATTGATGACATTTGGTGGTAATTTTTAGGTTTGTTGTTGTTGATCTCCCGGCTGCGGCTTCAGGTTTGATTTCGTTTTGTTCCTGCTCTGTTTTGGTATTTTGTTTTTGTTTTACTTGCTTTTTGGTGGTGTTTGGGGGAGTGTATGATCAATTTTTTCAGCCTAATGCTGCTCATATGTAGAAAACACCATTTTATGTTGTTTCGGTCAGGCTCCTCCCTGATGACGCCCTGATCCACCAACACTTTCGTATTCAATAAATTCCGTTTGGTTTTTATTTTGTGAATTTCCTCTTGTTTAAGAAAAAAATAAAATAAATAATATATATATATATATATATATATATATATATATATATATATATATATATATATACAGGGTGGTCCCGAATTCATAGTACAAACTTTAATGGTAGGTACAGGACATTGTCACAATGATTTATTGTATAGGAATGTATAGTCGCAAGTGACGCGGTGAGGCGTAAACAGGGGAAATAAAAGGAAAGAGAAATGGAGTGATCGGTTGGTATCATTGCCGGTAGAGGGCAGTAGATGTCTAGCCGCTGTTGAACATGATGCATCGCAGTAGGGAAAAGCGCCATTCACAATTGTGCTGCCGTAGACGATGGGTGACTTTACGTATGCAGAAAAAGCAGACATGCATTTATGTACGGCCGTGCAAATGGTAACGGCAGAGCTGCGTTACGAATGTATCGCGCGGAGTATCCTGATCGACGAATGCCGGATCATAGAATTTTTCAACGGTTACATCGTCAACTTTGTGAAACAGGTGCGTTCGACGTCAACAGACATGGCGCTGGTCGAGTAAGAGCTGTACGCACTCCAAGGCTGGAAGAAAGCATCTTGAACATTGTGGCTGATAGACCCGAGTCAAGCACAAGAACTGTTGCGCGTGACGTAGGTGTGAGTCATCAGACTGTATGCAGAGTGTTAAACGAAAATCGCTTACACCCCTTCCATTTTCAGAAAGTACAAGCATTGAATCCGGCAGATTATCCTCGCCGCGTGAACTTCTGCCTGTGGGTGATGCAGCAATGTGCGTTGCAGCCGGATTTCGTAGATTATGTGCTATTTACAGATGAAGCGACATTTTCACGCGAGGGTGTCTTTAATGCGCACAATTCCCATGTGTGGGCAACCGATAATCCACATGCAACGCGTCGACATGCGTTTCAACAACGTTTCAGTATTAATGTGTGGGCTGGTATTGTGAACGACTTTTTGATTGGCCCATACTTACTACCCACGCGGCTCACTGGCGGAAGCTATCTTATTTTTCTGAAAGAAGTGTTACCACAACTGCTGCATGATGTTCCGATCGCCATTCGTAACCGCATGTGGTTTCAGCACGATGGGGCGCCAGCACACTTCAGCATTGATGTACGGAATTACCTGAATGCCACGTTTGGTACTCGATGGATTGGGCGTGGTGGACCAGTCCCTTGGCCACCCCGATCTCCCGATTTATCGAGCCTCGATTACTTTTTATGGGGACATCTAAAGCATCTTGTTTATGAGACTCCAGTTGACTCAGATGAGGATCTCGTCGCTCGCTTATCTGTAGCTGCTGCAGGTGTGCGTGAAATACCAGGCATCTTTGAACGTGTACGCCAATCGCTCCACCGACGCTGTCAAGCATGTATCGATACTGGTGGACGCAATTTTGAACAATTACTGTAAACATGACACTTGTCAACAACGCTTTCAATAAAATCTTTGTTTTTCCTTTCGGCCGTTATTTCCCCTGTTTTCGCCTCACCGCGTCACTTGCGACTATACATTCCTATACAATAAATCATTGTTACAATGTCCTGTACCTACCATTAAAGTTTGTACCATGAATTCGGGACCACCCTGTATACATACATACATACATACATACCGCGTCTTAAGTTTTATCAGAAATATAACTTTGAAGAAATTTCAGGAAATATACAAGAAAATGTTTATTATAATTCCATCACTTAAATAACAATTAAATTCGTTACCTAATTTACACTAGCATATATTTCTATAGAAAGGTTTTCAAAGGAATCCAGCAGTTTAAACGCGTAGAAGATTTATATTGAATTGCAAACATTTTAACAATGATGCAAGGGCTACTATAAGCGTAAAAGACCTTTTTGTTAACTTAATAAAACTTCTCGTATACCTGTGAAGAATTAAAGTGATTAAATAGCATTTTTTTAAATATTTAACAACTGCTGTATAACAGCATAACAAATATGTTTATTCGAAAAATTAATAGAATGCCAATGCAGGTGTTTTTACCAGTTCGAGTATACATTATTTGAAAATAAATTAATTTTAGTTGAAAGAATATTTATTTCTATGAAGCTTACTTCTATGTATTAAACATTCTTTGAAACGTACTTTTCGCTCTTACAAAGATCAACGGTTTATATTCAAGCACGTTCATATATTGTATTTCGATGCATTTGAATGCTTCGTTTTCCAACGGATCATATATCAACCCCATCAGAGGCACATCTTCAGGTGTGAGAGGAGCAGATACCGGAATTATCCGAGTGATATGTTCTTCCTTCAGTTTTATCCTTGCCTATCCTTATATTCGTTACTTTTTTTCCTTTTTTATTGTAATCTGTTTTGGCTCAGCTCTGCCAAATGTGTCTCTTGCAAAACAAAATCCAAAACCAACCATCTATATCAAACTTATACGCCACGCCAACGTAAGGACATTTGAGGATTTAATAGATTTGACATGCACTAGCCCCCATGCTCACGACACTTTGGTTTTGGATCGAGTCAACAATTCGCAACCCTCCGTAACTCTACCAATCTGTATTCCACGGATTCGCTTGAAAGTGTAGGAAGTTCAATTCAATGGATAACGTTTTTCAAGGTTTAAATTAATTAACCAACCATCTATATCAAACTTATACGCCACGCCAACGTAAGGACATTTGAGGATTTAATAGATTTGACATGCACTAGCCCCCATGCTCACGACACTTTGGTTTTGGATCGAGTCAACAATTCGCAACCCTCCGTAACTCTACCAATCTGTATTCCACGGATTCGCTTGAAAGTGTAGGAAGTTCAATTCAATGGATAACGTTTTTCAAGGTTTAAATTGTATGCAAGAGAATCTGTAAAACTTGTTTTTCCTATGTAAAAGTCCATCCTAGAAAAACAACTATACAAACTGCTGTCTTGGGAACATTGTCTTGTATCAACATACCTATTGGTTTGGTAAAGTAAGGTAATTTTAATTAACTTCCCACTAGAGCAACTCACCGGGCTATTGACAACGGTCCGGGATCAATCACTTAAGGGAAAGCTCCGAGGACAACACTATATAATTTTGAATCACGGTCAGATTGCGAGGCAACACCTGACCTCGCACCCCACGCTCCAAACTTTCACACCAACCCAACGTGATGACTTTCGGTCAAGACAGATTTAAGGTGCACCAGCCTCCTCTACACCCTACGCTCACAACATCCATGCTCTTATCCGGATTCGAACTAGGAAACTTCCGATCTAGAGGATAACGCCTTAACCACCAGACCAGTTGTCCGGCCTTATCGGTTTGGTGGCAAGGAAGATGACTTCAAGATCGAAATGTTCCTGGTTTGAATCCAGCGTAATGCAAATATGCTTCTCCGTCTACAGTAAACTTGTGGCCTCTGTATGAACGGGATACAGTTTGAATGTATGTATATGGTATAACGTGACCACTGACCATACACCCGTTTTGCATCAGATTAACACTTCGCGAAAACTTTTATAGCTGTCCATTTCATAAAACGATTCATTCAAAGAATGAAACACTCACGTGTTATATCAAAGTAACCAATATAATCAAGTGAACAGAGACCAAAATCATTTCCTTCTTAACTCATTTAGTAGTTCATTAGTATTAGTTTAGTACAGGCCTCGAAATAGATTTTTTAATACAGGTGCGCCTTGTGCACCTAAGTTTTTAAATTAGGTGCACAGGTTATATTTTAAGTGCATATTTAAAAAAGAACGTAATATAAGAGCATTAATGTAATATAAACTACTTTATTAGTTGGGTATTTTTAAATAGGTAAGAAGTAGATGGTAAATAAAAATATTTAAGCACCTAAATTCTCCCTTCTCTCCGGCGCACGGCTGTCTCGACAGTCGCTTCAACAGAGCCATCTGGAAAAAGTTTCTATTATCGGAAACATTTGGTGGCAGTGACACAAGTAAACCTTCCTCCTGTATAAACCCGTTATGGCCCAGCGATTTTGTTTTCGCATAGTGTGTATTTAGGAATTTTAATTACGTTCATTTAGAGCAAGAGAGGTCGATACTAATATTTTGTTCAAACATCAAAATAACATAAAACACGATTACCCCCCCCCCCTTTTTTTTTTAACGGTTTTAGGTGCACCTAGTGGGAAAAAATTAGGTGCACAATTTTATTTTCATGTGCACAGTGCACCTGTGCACCCGGGTATTTCGAACCCTGGTTTAGTAGTTCTAATTAGTAGTTCAATTAATGTTGGAGAAACATAGCGGGCTATTGGTGGCAGTCAGGTATCCATCCCGAAGAGATATATTCCAAGACAAAACCTCGTGATTTCGAGCACGATCAGGTGATGAGGTCAACATCTGTGCTGGCACCCCACTCTCTAATCCTAAACAGCACGCAAACGTGAGCGCGACAGATTTAAGATGTTCCCGTTCCCTTTGTAAGCGACGGTCATTGACTGGATTGTGTTTCAAACTAGATGGTCAAAAAAAATTATTGTTACTTCGTTAAATCAACTTTCTCTACGTGAGGCTGGTGGGAAAAGCAGGACTGCACCTGATATTTTAATTAAAAATTGGGGAAACTATTAACCTTACCAAAAGAGGAAAACTAATTTAAATTTAAGTCTCATGCAAAATAGTAAGGGAAAATCCCGCAGACCCTACCGGCCCATGTATTAAATGTACTATCAAAAGGATATTTCATCATTATTTTCAAAAGAATATAGAATCAGTATTACCTAAAGGATGTCTAACTAATGTAAAATATGTATCAAATGTATTTACAGAAATTTCGTCACGGGGTTGACCGGATTAGTCCGGTTTCCTTTGACAGGTTCATTTGATTTTTACGTGGGTGACTAGTAAACCATTTAACCTGACTAAAGTCGGGAGGTGAGGGGGTCACCTGCATTGACCAACCAACCAACCAACCCTGTTGGTGCTAACCCGTTGTTCGGACAGCTAGGCTATCGGAGCCGGTAGTGTCCTCATGTCTAATGTTCAATCTACAGGGCATAGGAAGAATACTGAATCAGGATTCTTATTTTACCTTTAACCACATTTACCTGTATGCCCATTTACCCTTCATGGAGTTGCAAGTTTCACAAACTACGCTACAATAATGAACTTAACAGCAGAATATGATGGCATAAAGGAAATAATATTTGCTTTAATAGGGGGATGGTCCCCCGCGTGCTGCAATTACACTAGCAACCCTTCTGGGCATAATTTCAATATGGTTTCGATACGCAGCTATGGGTATTTGTGTCCATTCCTGCTGCAAGAATGTCGCCAGCTCAGCTGTAGATTTCGGACGTGTTTCCCTGGTCCGTAAGCGTCGCTCTAACTCGTCCCGCAAATGTTCTATCGGGCTTAGATGGGGGCTCTGATCAGGTCAGAGAAGACGTTTTACATCCATGTATTGATACCACTACTTGACAGAGGCTGCAACAAGACATGGAGCGTTGTCGTCATGAAGGTAACACTCCATAAAATTGCCAAAGCGTAGGAAGAACCTGATGGTCCAAAATGTTCAATTTACCAGGAAAAACATGCAACGGTCCCAGGCGATACCACAAAAAACAACCCCAAACAGGCAGTCGGATTTTATGCAAATCCTATTGCGTCGGGTCCATTATTGTAGGGCAGTGTATATACGTAGGTTGATTACAAATATGTCAATCAGAACCGTTGTTAAAATCCATGAAATGTATCAAAAATCAAACGTTAAATCCTAAGTTGATAAAATCCATGAAAGGAAATCTTTATAATGCCTTCCATCGCAAAATAATCATGTTTTCCCTTACAACATTCTTCCAATTTATCTCTAACCTGGGCATAGTTATCATTTGAATCAATTCCCGAAGTATATATCAGAAAAAAATTCAACGTTGACTATTGTTCTGATAATGCTACAGAAATCTGGGAGTCATTAAATTAATGGGCTTTGATCTGTCCCGTATCCAAACAGGCGTAACCATCAACTGTAACGATATCCTTATTTCAGATATTTCCTTTCAAGAACTGGTAGATTCCGGAAGATGTCTTCCATCACAGAGATCCGGGGTTGCTCTTTGTTATCTTTCCAATTAGTTTCCACCATGGAAACAATCGATATGTACCTTTGTCCCAGAAGAGAGAACCATATCCTCTCACACTCGCTGACGCAAATAGCTCCGAAGAAACGGAACTCCGCAAATACGATTTAATAATTAATCCCAAACATCTTTCGCCATTTCAAAGGAAAGCGCAGCAAATAGGATTAAGAAGGAGAATCGAGAGAAAAAGAAGCTATTCTTTTACCACGCCTACTCATGTCTCAGAAAGCGCGTGCCGATTCACGTGAATTTCCTGCCGAGCTCACATGCACCAACACGTGACTGGTAGTAGTAGTGGGATTCTCGGCCCACGCAATCGTAAAGATCACGTGGCTCGTCATGCGATTTTGTGAATGAAATCGGGAGCGAGGCGTGGGAAAATGGGCGGGGAAAAAAAACAGTTACAATCAGTGGAGGGTGTTAATTGTCACGTGCTTCGCTCGAGGTGGATTTGGTGGAGAAATGTTTAGAAGTTCAACGAGGGAAATAACTCGGATCAATCTCTTTCTAAGTAAGCGTTACTTATGACCTTTTGGTTTTTTAAGATCTTGCTCTTGCGCTTTCTTTGATTGAAGTAGCATACTCGCTCCTAGCCTCTGCGAAAGAGTTTAATTGTATTTTCTCAATTGACGGCAAAGCGTCGTTTCTCACATTTCATATCTTATTTCTGTACATTTATAGTGAACACAGCATCCATTTTTAATAAATGGTAACTTTGGTAACTTTTTAGTTAACGTCGTACTAGAGCAACACAACGGGCTATTGACGACGGTCCGGGATTAATCCCTTAAGGGAAAGATCCGAGGACAACACCTCGTAATTTTGAACCACGGTCAGATGACGAAGCAACACCTGAGCTGGCACCCCACTCTCTTTTAATAAATGGATACCATACCGCTAAACAAATGAATATTATGAAAAAATATATAATAGCATTTCTCCTACTTTTGCTCAAGAAATTTTAATTTCCAACCAAATGTATGGCAATAAAATAAAGACGTGTTTATATCCAGTTATTATATTTATAATATAAGCCCATAATTATATCATATTATGAACGCATACTTCAATTTTGTCCCATTCTCTTGATCGAAGGTGATTGTGCCTTTTTTTCGACGCTTAGCCTATTTACGCTTATGTTTTGTTTTTTGAACTGATTTCAATTTTCATATTTCTCTCTCATTGCTTTTTATAATCAAACTCAACTCAGAAGAATTGAATTAAAGTGGTAGACCAGTCAGTGTAGCTTTAGCAACATTATGCAATAGTTCCAAAACTATACTTAATACATGGTGTTTCAGCTAAGCGTGTACATACTTTTGGGAGGTCTTGGTACCACTAATACAAGTCGGAATAATACAGCAATGCAGGGTAAAAATGTGATCTTCATGTGGTAGTGTACAGAGAGGACGAGAAATGAAAGAGAGGAATTTAAGTGAACAAAATGTTTTTATTACTCATAAGACGTTTGCGAAATGCTTCGAGGATTCAGAAGGTGTTAAAAGTTGTGACCATGAGTTATTTCAAACGCCTGACAGTGTCTGTGCATGGAATCACTCACATTTCGAGAAATTTCTGGCATGTCTCAGTTTTCGGGAGCAGCTACAAGTCCACGTCAATTTCAACTGGAGTGTCGTACGCCAGTCCGTTGATGTAACCCCGGAAAAAGTAATCAAGGCATCTTAAATCAGTTGATCTGGCAGGCAAGTGATGATGAAGATGGCGTTTCCAACCCTACATTGTTATATCATTCCAGTTTGACCTTGGGCAAATTATCCTTCCAGAAGATTGTAGCTCTTGGTTGAATCACCATGTATAGCTGATATAAAAACAAAACAGGTTACTTCTTATACAAAAAATTAATTTTGTTTAGGAATAACTCGCAAATAAAAACTGTTACCAATGTAGCTTTTCATATTGTTTAATCGCTCAATGACAATTTATGTGATATTACATGCGTCAAACACCACTTTTCGCTCTTCAAATAAGGGTTCTTTCGTCACGTGATTAGTTCAATTTTATTTTGACATCAGTTAATAGCTAAACCAACTAAACAGCAGCTATTGGCTATTGGGGATCATAAAATACAAAGTTAGTTCATGTTCAACATTTTCATCAGTGTAGGACATATAAATGCTTGACGTCCAATTTGGAGTGGAATCATCATTAGACCAATCCAATAAAGGCGGTTGCTGTCAATTGTGAACTATTCTGTAAAGCTTTGATATACGAATACTTTTGAGGCACCGCTTTTAGCGCGGGGTTTTTCGCAATTTTTATGCTACAAGGAGCAATTTCTTAGAAAAAATCGTTTATCTTAACGGAAAATAATTATTACCGGAAACTATGTAAAAGAAACACATAGACAACAGAAAAAAATATTGTTTTTTTTAATTAGGATTTTTAAAAATAGTAAATAGCAAGAAACTATACAAACTGATGCGTCTGCACTGGGCCGTGACTAAAATCAAGCTAAACGTTTCGATTCTTCTAATGTTCAGAAAAAGGAAATAATCCGGAAAATTATTTTTAAAGTTCAAGTGAAATAGAATAACAATTTAAAGAGAGGTGAAAAAAAAAAACATTTTTGAATATTTGAATTGAAAATTTTAAACTTTCCGTTTGACAAGGTTGCCATAAAAACTTGATTAATCTTAATAAAGATGTGTTGCCCTTACATTCCGTAACTCGCTACTAAAACTGTGCCAAATATCGCTACCACAAACGTTTGCGTATATAAAAGCTTTTCCAAAATTTCTTTCTGCCTGAAACAGTTTCATAGAAAATTTATACTTCACTGGGTTTAACAGGACAAATAAACAAGCTCGTGTAAACACGTGAAATGTGAAGGACGTATTTCCTGACCGAATAATGTCAAAATGTGGTGATGTCGATTGTTCGTAAGCAGGTGGTAACTTCTTACCCTGATTTAACCTCAACGTGTTTATATTGGTTTTGGTGGTGGTAAATACCCGATCTCGGAGCATGAGCTCTGCTACCGGGCGCGTCGGCAGGTGGCGGTTAGCCGAATGTCCTGAACCGAAACATACTCAGGATATATCCGAATATTGAATAAGGGGGTGCGTACCCGCTCCCGTCAACCCAAAGTGTTATACTACCCGTGCTGATGGGTGCATGGTACCTACGGTTATTTGGTGCCTTTTACGGAGCCTCCTAGAGGGATTGGCGACCTCTAGGAATAACTTGCTTTTCCCTGGCATGCAGGCTCTGGCGGGGTGGACTGCATATTTCCTGCTGAAAATACACCAATTTATGGAAAATAAAGAAAAAACAAGCCCAACAACCGACTCTAAAGAGAAAGACACCCAGACCTTGATGGAGACCCAATCTTCAGGACCAGTCCCTGCAACCACACAGACAGACCTTGAAGGAGATCGAGATCTCCAAAAGGCAGTCTCGGGTCTTGACATGATCGATCTACTGAAGAAAAGAATCTCTGGGGCTGCCAAAAAACGACTGACCAAAGAAAAAAAGCTAGCTGAGGGTACATGGGTAGAAAACAGACCCAAACCAAAAGCTCAAACCACTCCCAGGGGAAAGGAGTTACAGACCCCGATCAGGCCCTCTACCAAGAGGCCAAGGTCGGATGGTAGTACTCCCCACTCTCAGGAGAAAATGTCCACAAAGAGGGCTAAACCCGGAGACGGGACAGACCCTAGCTAAAGTGACACCTTATCAGCTGTGAAGATGGCCGTTGTCGTGGAAAGATATCCAGACCAGAAACTGTCAGAAGAATAGCTGATGACCTTCCAACTAGACGCAATATCTAAGATTGAGGGCGTTCCTTCGGGAACCGGTCAAACTCAATTCAAATATTGTCGTCTGAAAGGAGGAGCCATTATCATCCGCTGTGCCGACTCTAACAGCAGCCAATGGCTGTCCAGAACTATTAGAGAAATGTCACCATGGAACGGCCTGTCCCTCCTTGTTGACGAAGCACGCAGGATTGTCAAAACAACGAAATTCATAGCTAGGATCCCGGCTATATACAACAACTTCTCCGGTAAATAAATTCTACAGAAGGTGGAAGCTCAGAACGGAGAACTAACTGCCACAGAATAGGGAATCCTCAACCAAATATCTGGTAATGAGGGTAGAACCATTGTGGTGAACGTTCCAGTTGTGACGTCATAGTAACTATCCCTTTCTGAAAATAAACAGATTGCACTTCGTGCCCTTTGCGTTAAGAAAAAAAAAACAGATTACATTTCCTGCCCTCTTCGATTTCAGTGGAGAGAAAAAAATTAAAAAACATTTTGATAGGCATTGTTTAGTTCTTTTTCTTAAAAGTGGATTCGTTAAAGATAGATTAAAAATTCCAAGGGATTTGAAATCTGCGGAAAAGTTTACACCAGAATAATACCTTATACCACGGGCACGGGCAACGCCGGGCTAGCCACGCAGTGGCTAGTAAATAATAAATCCATCCATGTAATACATTTCATATTCATTGCCCTTCTGCTGTAAGAAAACTACAAAAGTTGTTTTTTTTTCTTTTAGTGACTACTAAAAGTAGATATCGAGTATTGAAGTGATTAGAATATCACCGTACGGTCATTTTCATTAAAAATGGTAAAATTTTGGCGTATAGTCTTGCCACTTAGTTTTCCTATGAATATGTTTTACTTATGTCACTCTTGCATCTGATATACGTTTACGAATTTCATCCCAAATATGAGAAGATGGTAAAATAATTTGTTACTACATTCGTAAATACTTTTTTTGAACCAAACACATTTCTTCCTGAAAATTTAATTCACTGTCACGTGGAATAACGGAGCTTGTTTAAAAATAAATGTTATCAGAGCGAAAACAAAATGAAAAACAGTTTTTCAATAAACAGTAGATCAATTTTACAGCGTGTTTTAAAAGTAAAATCACTGCTTTCAACGAATGTTTCACATGCACCTAAGTTGCGTAAGAACATAATCATTTTGTAGAGCAAACAACCTAGACCTTTTGTCACTTAAAGAAAAGAAAAAATCCATTTTTCAAAATTCCGAGCTGTGAAATCATTCTAAGATCAGCAAAGTCTTAGTTAAAGTCATTTTACCCCCAACAGACATTCAGTTTTGAATCGAATAATAATGGTACTTTTTTTAAATTCCAAGATTCGATCTCTAAATGGAAACCACGTATCTCTTGTAATTACTTGACCATAGAGTACAGCTTTCAATAACGCCCATGAAACATGACAAACAAATGTAAATATAGTTTATTTTAATCCTCTTACTCTGAAAAGCTACATCCCAATTATGAAATCTATTATATATTTGAACTACAACGTATGATAACCCGTTTTTATTGAAAGTAAACCATTTTATTTTATAGTGATTTTTCTAACTTTACTGGTCATTTTAAATTTCAAAATTACACAATCTACAAACCACTACGTATTCAACCAATCTTAAAGAAAGTTGATGGAATTATACGAATACCATTAAAAAATTACTCAAATGTTATGATATTTTGTAAAAAATAAATAATTCCATAAAATTTAACTTCTAAATAATAAATCTGTAATATTTAAAATACTGGAACACATAGATACAAAAAGAAACGAAATTCCGGTCATTTTAAAATAAGAAGTTACATATCTTATTTAAAAAGCTTGTTTTGTATATTTTATTTATTTTTATGAAACTGAATTCTACAAATCATTACGTATTCAATAAAATTTTGAAGGAAAGTTGGTTGAATTATATATATATATACCACCAAGAAATTACCCGTCTCTGATTTTTTTCAGGAAATAAATAAATAATTAAAATCTAAATCCTAATATATCTGCTATCGGTAGTATATACCGGAAAACATTAATATAAACACCAACAAAATTCCGATCCTTGAAACAAATCAAAATTCCGAAAACCTATTTTCAAACACAGAACTCTAACTTAATTAAAAACTTAAACGTCGATATCGATTCTGACGTTTCTAGATACTGAGTAATAAGATTACACTTTTTTGATCAAATAGTTTTCGTTTGGGCTTTTCGTGTTCCATTACAAAATAGTAGTTATAATAAAACTGAATAGTTAACAAATTCTTTTTTCATCAATCAAGTATTTATACATTATTTACATCATGGGGGAAGAAATAAAAAAAAAACATTGACATTATAATTTAATTTGTTTTCAGAAAATTGTTTTTTGGCAGTACTGGTAAAACATATAACTGGAAAACAACTGATTTTCGATCAACATTGATAAATCAATCTGAGCTGCGTACAGCAATCGGCTTGTACTCAATGTTATTTCTGTTTAGATTTTGATTTGTGCTGGGCCACTTCATCACACCTAGGACAAGAACGGAACAGCTACACTCTACGTTTATGAGCGATGGCAACGGCCTTGGCGATATTTTTGGCGAACTTCTATTGTTGCCAAAGAAATAATTATTTTCGAACTCTTTTTCTGTCACAAATTGTTTCCTTTTTACAACACACTTTTTAAACACATTTCAGAACGTTTTAAAAAGTATATTTTTTTTAAACTTTCACAAAAAGTAGTAAGCTTAAGCATATATCAAAACACTTGAACTTATCAATTACACTAAATGCAGTGGGCATGTTGAAAAAGGAAAAGATTTACAAAAGAAAAAAAAGCAAGAAATAATACAACCTGATAACGTCAGAATTCTTTCGTAAAAAAATAATGAAAACTAAAATAGTTAAAAAAGCAAAACTCTTAATCCTTTCGTGAAAACTGTTATAGTAAAATAAAAATTCCACAACTGTCAAAATACAAATAAATGGACCAATGGTATCACAGAAAACGATTTAAAAAGACCCATGCAATCAAAGGATATTTTAAAAACAAAATAACCAATTGGAGGAAAGAAAAAATTTCAAACGAATCAATGAAATCAAACGACTTTAACGGATTTTGGAAGAACTTTCTAGAATATTGAAAATGAAAATGAAAATTTTCCGTTTGCCGAGGTTGCCATGAAAACCACAACAACCGTAACGAAAGATGGGTTGCCTTAATTTAACGTAACTCGCTACTAGAAGTGCGCCAAAAAAATCGCCAAGCCGTTACCATCACTCATAAACGTAGAGTGTAGCTGTACCACTAGAACGAAGGTTTAAGAGTTAGAGCCTATTGTACCCGCTGGATTTCACAGTATATGATTACCAAATTTGGTGTGGATCGGTCAAACTTTGTAGATTTGTATAGAGAACAGACAGGCAGACGCCAACTCTGCTTAATAAGTACAGATATGCTATAGATACACTATTGCCATAGTGTAAGAGCAAGTTGAAATTATCCAGAACGTCCGAGTATATGTCAACGTTCCAGGTAGGGATGCGACATCGATAGCAAAACATCGATGTTCAAAATTAAAACATCGATGTTGATAATACATCGACCTAAAAACATCGATGGGAACAGCTACACTCTACGTTTATGAGTGATGGCAGAAGCCTTGGCAATTTTTTTTGGAGCACTTTTAAAGTCGCCAAGAAAATAATTATTTCTTAACTATTTTTCGTTACAAATTTCTTTTTCTTTTTGCAACACACTTTTTAAACACATTATAGAACGTTTTAAAAAGCACTAGCCGGACTGCGCCGGCTAGCGCTCGGCGGTGTTTAATTGTGTTTTTTTCAAACTTTTTTACACACCGTAATTAAACATGTTTTGATTTGTATATTTTTATGAAATAGAATTCTTCAAATCATTGCGTATTCAATCAAATATTTAAGGAAAGTTGGTCGAAATATACATATACCGCTACAAAATTACCCATGTTTAGTGATATTTTGAAGGAAATAGATATATTATTAAAATCTAACTCCTAAATAATATTTCTGCAATAGGTAATATACCGGTGCACATAATGCAAACAAAAATAAAATTCCAATCCTTGAAAAAATGCAGAAATCTGAAGAAAAAAAAACGCATACACATATCTATTCAAACGTGTTGAATTTCGACTTCCTGAATATATTGTGAAATAGAATAATGCGACAAAAGACTTTTCAACGATATTGACAAAGACAATAATGATTTATTAACAAAAAGAACACATATTTATAATACTTGGTAATCCTCAAATATCACCGCAATATTTCCCAGTCAACTCAATTCACGTTGGGTTGGCGTGGAAGTTTGGAGAGTGGGGTGCCAGTTCAGGTGTTGCTTCGTCATCTGACCATGGTTCAAAATTACGAGGTGTTGTCCTCGGATCTTTCCCTTAAGGGACTGATCCCGGACCGTCGTCAATAGCCCGTTGTGTTGCTCTAGTACGACGTTAACTAAAATTACCATTACCATTACCCAGTCAACTCAAATACCCAAACACGGAATTCTAAATCAAATTAAAAAAGTAAACATTAATTTTGACGTGGCCAGATACCGGGTAGTAAAATTACGTTTTATGATCTATGAGTTTTTCTTTGGAACATTTCATGTTCCTTTACAAAATGCAAGTTGTGTAAAAATAAATGTTTTGAATATTCTTTCTTCAATCAAGTATTTATAAATTATTTTTACATGAAAGGAAGAAACAAAAAGTAAGTTCAAACATAAATATTATAATTTAATTCCTTATTTTGCATAGAAATTGACCTCGGCTTTTTGAAAACAGCAAGAATTCAAAATATCTGGGTTATTTTATTTACGTTGATTGTTGCCATTCGACGATGCACAAATAACGTCGATTTCGGGTCCACGTACGTTAGTGTTTTATATATATAGATACTTTTTAAAAACTTTCACAAAAAGCAGTAAGCTTAAGCACATATCAAAACACATCTGTGAACAGGCAGAGAAACTAAGCAACTAATGTTGGGTAAGAATACCCTGAAACTTATCAAGTACACTAAATATAGTAGGCATGTTCAAAAAGAAAAACATTTACAAAATATAAAAGCAAGAAATAGTACAACCTGATAACGTCAGAGTTCTTTCGTAAAAAAATAATGAAAACGAAAATGGTCAAAAAAACAAAACTCTTAATCCTTTAGTGAAAACTATGATAATAAAATAAAAATTCCACAACTGTCAAAATACAAATAAATGGACCAATGGTATCACAGAAAACGATTTAAAAAGACCCATGCAATCAAAGGATATTTTAAAAACAAAATAACCAATTGGAGGAAAGAAAAAATTTCAAACGAATCAATGAAATCAAACGACTTTAACGGATTTTGGAAGAACTTTCTAGAATATTGAAAATTAAAATTAAAATTTTCCGTTTGCCGAGGTTGCCATGAAAACCACAACAACAGTAACGAAAGATGGGTTGCCTTAATTTATCGTAACTCGCTACTAGAAGTGCGACAAAAAAATCGCCAAGCCGTTGCCCATCACTCATAAACGTAGAGTGTAGCTGTACCCATCGATGTTTTAAAAATTCAGTGTATTTAAACTTGTTTCCACATTCCTTAAAACTGGTTTACCAACTATTGATGCGACATCGACAGCAAAACATCGATGTTGATAATACATCGTCCCCAAACCATCGATGTTTTTAAAATGCAGTATATTGTAAACTTGTTTTCCCATTTCTTAAAACTGGTTTAGCAACTAGTGATGCGACATCGGATCCAATACATCGATGTTTTTTTCTAAAACATCAATGTTGGGAAAGCATCGACATCGATGTCGCATCACTACTTTTCAGACCCTTCACACTTGGCCACTTTGGTCTAAAAGTATGTTCGATTTGCTAAAATTAAAAACTATGCTACTTGGATAATTTTTTAATTTTTATAACGGTATTTTTTTAATTCAAAAATAAAACAACGACAACGTAAAAACATCGATGTTACAAAAACATCGACTCCAATACATCGATGTTTTTTAAAAAACATCGATGTCGCATCCCTAGTACCAGGTACATAAAGCAATGGACCGAGTCCTAACCAGCAAAACACTTCCACACTAAGATGGATCCTCCACCGAATTTCTGCAGTGTCCAAGTACTTTTGTACATAAAGTTTATATGTCTTATGTACAGAGCATTTCAAAATTCCCTTTGTACTACGCTATCTAGTACGCCATAAGCAAATCTAACTATCATTTTCAATACTAACTTGGTGAACGAAATATCACGTCATCAGAAGAAAATTGACGAGATCCAGATCTCTTCAACCCATTATTTAAAAAAGGCAGATTGATGACGAGATATCTCGTTATTTGCCGTGGTGTGATCAACTTTAATTAAAGATTTAACAGTTAATTAAAAAATACTTTAAATAAACACATTGTAACATACATCACCATATAACGTAAACATTAACATAAAAAACATAAACAAATTAACATAACATATAAATTAACGTAAATACATTAACGTAACATACTTCAGCACAACGTAAACGCATTAACGTAACATACATAAGCATAACATAAACATTAACGTAACATACATCAACATAACGTAAGTATGAACGCATATAACATAAACATATTAAAATAAGATGCAAATTAACATAAACACATTGGTGTTGTTTATGTAATATGTAACATACATCAACATATAACATACACATTAACGTAAAAGACATAAACTCATTAACATAATATAAACACATTAACTTAACATAAAAACATTGACATAACATAATAACAATAACATAACATAAATAAACTCATTAACATAACATAAAACATTAAAATAACATAAATCATTAAAATAACATAAAACATTAAAATAACATAAAACATTAACATAACATAAAACATTAACATTTTTTTCAGTATTAACATAACATAAACATTAACATAACATAAATCATTAACATAACATAAACCATTAACATAACACAAACACATTAACTTAATATAAACACATTTACATAACAGAAAGACATTAACAGGACATTTTTTTATCCTACGCCCAGCTCAAGGCCTTTCGGCCATACCCTGTCTTGCCATCCAATAGAACAAAGAAAGTCCTTGGGGAGAAGTATCTCTGATGTCAATGTCCTGTAAATTAGAGCACTCCGCAAGGTGTTGTCTGTTCATAAGACCATCGCAACAAAGCGGACAGATCGGGGAGGTAGCCACACCAATCCTATGTAGGTGCTATTGAAGGTAGTCGTGTCCGGTTAACAAGCGGAAACAGGCCACTCCCACTCTTCTTGGTAGATCAGTAGGGATTCTTCCCTTATTACTCAGCAGGCAGTCCCAACTCCTTCCTTGTATATCCCTCTGATACTGCAGTTTTGTTTGTTTCTTGAACTAAGATTTTATGTAAGTCCCGCAGTCCGCAAAGGGAGAGGTGGAGTAGGTTGGGTCAGGGAGAGGGTTGATTTAGTCAATCTGTCAGCTCCCTCGTTACCCTTTATCTCACAGTGACTAGGAATCCACTGGAGTACAATCACACCACCACACTGAATGAGGTGACTAATAGTTTCTTTGCAATGTGCCTCAGCCATTGAATACGCATGGTTTCTAACTGTAAGAGCCTGAATTGCGGCGGTCGAGTCGATAAATAAAACAATTTTCTTATCCTTCTAGTGGCAAGGGCCTCAACATCTATAAGAACAGCGTAAATCTCACCATGGAAGTTCTCACAGTAACTTCCAACCGAGCTACTCAGCTGGAAGTAATAACAAAAGACCCCAGCACCCTCCCTATTAGAATCAGGGTCGACAGAGCCAACAGTATAGACATGAAGCCAGTCAGGGAGAGGATATCTCTCGTAGATGGTTGCCATCGCGAACGATCTCAACTCAGCATCAGTATAGTTTGCCTTGTTACAAGGAAGAACCAACTGGAAGTCCGCCTTGCCAATGTATGTGCCGTCCACCTCAAGGGTATCCAAACAGGGCTGCCTACAGATGTCAGGCATGTCAATTCTGTTGTCGATTTCATTTACGCGGTTTAAAAAAGTTATTTGCGTTTTTAGTCTGCTTATTGCGGGATCATACCCCCGCCAGTATCTGTTACCATTTCTAAGCAATTTCTCACTGAGAACAAGGGCAGCCCTGTCTCGACGATCAGACAGTGGTTCTATGGCACTCTCAAGTTCCCAAGATTCAGTTGGAGTGGATTTTGCTCCACCAGTGATTAAACGCAGAGTACAATTTTGTACAACATCGACCTCTTGACTTGAACCCCAACGAATTCCAGCAATTCTCTTCATTAAATTCATCCTCTTATGCACTCGATCTCTTGGTTTTTTTTTAAATATGATGTTTCCAGCTAAGTTTAGGATCTAAAACCACCCCTAAGTAAGTGGGACTTTTTGAAGTAGAGAGCAGGAGAATGATTTTTAGTACTCAGAGTAAAGAGCTGGGAGGTTTTCTTGTCTGGGTTCACCACCATTTCATTACAATCGGCCTAATCGGCTAATTTAGTTAAACCCTTATTGAGAAGGTCTTCGAGTTTTTTAACATCAGAGCCAGTTGTATTAACAAAACATAAACACACATAGCATAACATAAACACACAAAATAGATTAAATATTGATCAACGAGATATCACATCGAAACCACTTGGAAGGGGTTGAGGAAAACAGCGATAATAAAACGAAATAGGAAGAGAAACTGTTTCTTGTTGAACAATTGTGTAGTGATCGGTTGTCTGTAAAAATGTCTGTAAACACTAAATAACTCTTAATTCCCTACATAATAAATTATACAACCTCACCACAGTGGCTAAAAATGCATAAATAAATATAATCGCGTAATGCATAAAGGAATTAAATTGCTTCAGGTATAATGGAATTAAATTGCTTCAAGTTTAATAGAATGAAATGCCTCTAAAGAATATTTATTTATGAAAAGAAATTTTCTCAAGGTGAAACATAAAAATAAAAACCATTTATCAACAGCCAAGAGTTTGAAAAATGCTTATAATTTAAAATCATTCTAATCCCCTTACTAAATTAGTTTAATATTAAAACAATTTCATTCCCTTTTATTTACTTGATAAATTGATGCAAATATACCTGTATTCCCCATTTCAATGAATACTTGCGTTTAAGAACTACACGAATGAAATAATTCCGAATTGTCTTTTAAGAGCATCGGATAAATATCTCTCTCTCTCTCTCTCTCTCTCTCTCTATATATATATATATATATATATATATATATATATAATATATATATATATATATATATATATATATATATATATATATATATATATATATATATATATGTATATATATATATATATATATATATATTATATATATATATATATATATATATATATATATGTATATATATATATATATATATATATATATATATATATATTTCAAATGCCACTGATTCACTCATTACTGTAACTCAAGAACTACAAGTCCTAGGAGTCTGAAATATTACAGGATGATTCTTCTTAGACCGTAGGGTTGCACTAAGGAAGGATTTTGAAAAATTCAACTTGTAAGAAGCCTAAAATTGACCTAAGGCCTAAGACAAAAGCAATTCGAAATCGCCACATAGAAATAACATTGAGTTTAAAAAGATTGCTGTAGGCAGCTGAGATTGCTATACCAGTATTGATCGAAAAACAATTTTTTTAAACAAATTATACTATAATATTCATGCGTGAACTGACTTTTTACTTCTTCCCATGTTGAAAATAATATTTATAAATATTTGATTGATGAAGAAAGAATATTGAAAGCATTTAATTTTACATAACTTAAATTTTGTAATGGAACATGAAAGCTTAAAAAAACAACTTATTGATCGTAAAAGCGTATTTTTTTTTGGTACCTGGCAACATCAGAATTAATGTTCAATTTTTTTTTTAATTTGATTTAGAATTCTTTGTTTGGTTATTAACCCATTAACGCCCAGCGGTATATTTTTAGACCGCTAGACAAAGTTCAAGTAACGCGCTTTTAAGTAACCTTCAATTCACTCCAGGGCAGTGGAACTGCACACGTGGTAATAATAAACATTCCCGAGTTCAAATGTCATGTGATTTTCTCGTTTACTGTAATTTTTATCTGGCAGTGATAGAGGAAAGTTCATCTTAGTATTTCGTTTTGAGGTTTTTCGATCTTTGTTCACATTTCTCCAGAAAACAGTAAAGTGATCACGAAAAATGAAACTTTATTGGATTTTATTTTATCCTTATAGATGTAGCTATTTCGATATGATGCGGTGTTTGTTCAAAATGAATTTAATTAGTAGAAAATCGTATCGAAATGTTGATGTACTATAAATAGATCGCTGGGCGTTCAAGCGTTCTTTTTTCCCCTTATTGCAGGCATTACGCGATAATTTCGTTTTTAT